>JAPQWV010000021.1:12160000-12760000 GCA_027422505.1 Craterostigma plantagineum | reverse complement strand
TACGCGTTTTCGGTGCACTTCTTTATTTACAAACTCGCTAGGCACGTAGAATGCGCTAGAATAGGCGGTTAGGAAGTCGGGGCGCGACAGGTTAGTTCGCCAAACGTCCCTTGCATGGGATTTGCGAACCGAGTTCGCGAAGTGAGTTCGCGAAACTTGGGCGGCTTCTGATTCGCGATCCTAAGTTCGCGGTACTTGCACTTAGCGAACTCATCCTACTCATAACACTTCCTAATTCGCAAAATACTGATTTTAAAAATCGAAAACTATTTTTCTAAGAACCTGTTGAAGATTGATACGAACCCCTAAATCCTAAATTTCGAGCTTAGCAAGGCAATGCCAACCTAAACTTAATTTTCGTACCTAATAGTTCCTAAGATATGTTATTATGGGTCTAAAGTCACAAAGTCGAGGTTAGAACAGGTTTTGGGGAATTTATAATCGCACAACCACCTTACACATGATATGTATTCCCGAGCTTGAATTCTTCAAGGTGTGCTATCACTTAAACGAGGATACGAAAATTAGGGTGAGAACCTGTACCTAGTTCAAGCTTGGATGATTTCTACTCGGCTCTTCCTTCTCCCTTGCTTAAACTTGAGTTCGTTCCTTATCAATGGAGTTTACAGGCTTGAAGTGCTTTTTAGATAAATGTTATCTTTTTAAAGTATGGTGATGGGATGTAATTGACCAAAATATCCCATAGATTAAGGAAAGTTGTTCCTAAGGTCATTTTTAAATGTTTTGGGCCTCAACCCTTGGCTTGGCCCATTAACCTAATTCTTTTTGGGCCTCAACTTCTAAGCTTAGCCTATTTTGAATATTCCTAATAAATTGAGGGTCACTTGGTACAATTTAATTGGCCAAATTTCGCGAGATCACCAAAGCACGTAATTTACCACATGAAACTTCATGTAAGTCGCATAAGCACGAAATTAATGCATGAAAAGCACATAATTGTGGTCAACCTTTTGTGCAAATTTATTGGCCTTAATATTTTCGGGGACCCGGGTGCTACATCCCCCCCCCCCTTAAAGAGGATTTCGCCCCCGAAATCAGCCCGTTTAGAACAATTCAGGATAGCGGACCCTCATCTCATCCTCGCGTTCCCAAGTCGCTTCTTCTATCGACTGGTTTCGCCATAGAACTTTCACTAGAGGAATTTCTTTATTCCTAAGCCTTTTCGTTTCATTCATCAGTATTTCCACAGGTACTTCCTCGTAACTCAAATCTGGCTTCAACTGTTGATGTAGAGTTTCATTCACCAGCACGTGGCTTGGGTCAGCGATATACTTTCGCAAAGTTGAAACGTGGAATAGTTCATGTACTTGCGACAACGATGCTGGTAGTTCCAATTGGTACGCTACTTCGCCCACTCTTTTCACTATCTTGAAGGGACCAATGTACCTTGGGCTTAGTTTTCCCTTTTTGCCGAATCTCTTAACGTCCTTCATTGGCGACACTTTCACGAAAACCCAATCATCAATTTCGAATTCTAGCGGTCTGCGTCTTCGATCCGCATAATTCTTTTGTCTGCTTCGCCGTGCGCATTCTCTCTCGGATCGTCGCGATGATTTCCGTCATTTCTCGGATCATTCTGGGCCTAACATCGCCCGTTCACCGACTTCATCCCAATGTACTGGGGATCTGCACTTTCGTCCGTATAAGGCTTCGTAAGGGGCCATTCCAATCGTGGCTTGATAACTATTGTTGTACGAGAATTCCACGAGTGGAAGGTACTTGCTCCAGTTGCCTTTGAAGTCAAGCACACAGGCTCGTAGCATATCTTCTAGAGTCTGGATAGTCCGCTCGGATTGACCGTCCGTTTGCGGATGATAAGCCGTGCTAAACGACAATTTCGTCCCCATCGCTTTTAGTAAACTCGTCCAAAACTTAGATAAAAATCTGGAATCACGATCTGATACTGTGGACAGTGGTACTCCATGGAGTCGTACTATCTCTTGGATGTACAGTTCCGCGTATTGCTCCATGGTGAACATAGTACTTATTGGCAGAAATGAGCAGATTTCGTAAGTCGGTCTACAATCACCCATATCGCATCATGCCCTTTCACATTTTTCGGCAATTCGCTCACGAAATCCATCGTTATATTGTCCCATTTCCACTTCGGAATCGGTAAGGGCTGCAGTATCCCTGCTGGCCGTTGGTGTTCTGCCTTAATTCGTTGACAAGTGAGGCATTGACTGACAAATTCGGCTACGTCTTTCTTCATTCCTGGCCACCAGTAGTGCGCTCGTAGGTCTCTATACAGCTTCGTGGCTCCAGGATGCACTGAGTATGGTGTAGTATGTGCTTCCGCCATTATAGTTCTTCGAAGTCCTGCATCGTCCGGTATATATAATCTGCTCTTGTAGTACAAGCTCCCGTCGTCTCGGAATACATAGTCTACTGCTGGCTGCTCTGTCTGGGTCCCTTGATCTTGACATAGAACTCGTCATTTTCCTGTGCCTTCTTGATTCGTTCTAACAATGTCGGTTGAAGGGTGAAAGCTGCTAACTTCACCTCGACCTCGCCTAATGGTACGATCTCCACTTCGAGTCGTTGGAGTTCCGTGCTTACTGTCTTTCGACTTAAAGCATCTGCTACCACATTCGCCTTCCCTGGGTGGTAGTTGATTGCACAATCGTAGTCCTTCACTAATTCCAGCCACCTTCTCTGTCTCATGTTTAGCTCCTTTTGGGTGAAGAAGTACTTCAAACTTTTGTGGTCGGTGTAGATTTCACATCTTTCACCATATAGACAATGCCTCCATATCTTGAGGCAAAGACCACAGTTGCTAGTTCCAGGTCGTGCGTAGGGTAGTTCTTTTCGTATTCCTTCAGTTGCCATGAGGCATAGGCCACTACATTTCCGTTTTGCATTAATACGCATCCTAAGCCGTTCTTTGAGGCATCGCTATAAACTGAGAATCCCCCGGTTCCTGACGGTATCGTAAGGACTGGGGCTGTAGTCAGTCGCCTCTTAAGCTCTTGGAAGCTCTGCTCACATTCCTTGCTCCAATAAAATGGCGTGTTCTTCCTCGTTAACTTTGTCAGTGTTGAAGCTATTTTCGAGAAGTCCTTAATAAACTTCCTATAATAGCCCTCCAAGCCTAAGAAGCTCCGTACTTCTGTCACATTGGTCGGCTGTGGCCAGTTATTGATTGCCTCGATTTTGCTTGGGTCCACTGAGATTCCCGCTCCAGAGACAATGTGTCCCAAGAATGCTACTTGATCCAGCCAAAACTCACACTTTCTGAATTTGGCATACAGCTGCTTCTCCCGCAGTGTCTCAAGCACTATCTTCAGGTGCTCCTCATGTTTGTCATTCGTCCTTGAATAGATAAGAATATCGTCTATGAATACGATTACGAACTTGTCCAGATAGGACTGGAACACCCTGTTCATCAAGTCCATGAAGGCCGCCGGCGCGTTAGTCAGTCCGAAGGGCATGACTAGGAATTCAAAGTGCCCGTATCTGGTACTGAACGCCGTTTTCGGAATATCGTCCTTGCGGATTTTCAGTTGATGGTATCCCGACCTCAAATCTATCTTAGAAAACACCGTGGTGCCTTGTAGTTGGTCAAAGAGATCGTCGATCCTGGGCAATGGATACTTATTCTTGACCGTTAACTTGTTTCAGCTCCCTGTAATCTATGCACAGCCTCATTGAGCCGTCCTTCTGTCGCACGAATAGAACTGGCGCACCCCAGGGAGAAAAGCTTGTCTGAATAAACCCTTTCTGTAGGAGTTCGTCTATCTGTTCCTTCAGCTCCTTCAATTCGGTCGGTGCTAACCGGTATGGAGTCTTGGACACTGGTGCAGCTCCCGGCACCAGGTCGATTGTAAACTCGATTTCTCTGTCTGGGGGTAGTCCTGGCAAATCTTCCGGAAATACGTCTGGGAACTTCTTAATTACAGGTACGTCTTCGACTTTCGTAGGAATGTTTTCCTCTATCTTCAGTGCAAACACTAAATATGCCTCGCATTCGGAATTGACTAGTCGTTGGGCTTTCCATGCCGATATTCTCGGAATGCTTCTCCCCTTCACTGTTCCCTCGAAGGTGAAAGGTTCTTCCCCTTCTATACTAAACGTAACTACCTTACGACTACAGTCTATCACCGCGTACTTTGAAAGCCAGTCCATCCCGAGGATCACCTCGTAGTTGTCCATCGGGATGACTATCAGGTCTACAGGCAATTCCGTACCATCTACTACTACCGGGTAGTCCCGCATTATTTGATCAGTTCGAGTTGGCATCCCGTTTGGGATCGCCACACTATACTCATAATCCACTCGTTCGGGCGTTACCCCGAGTTTCGTCACGTACTTCAAAGATGCAAATGAGTGGGTCGCCCCGGACTCTACTAAGATGCATGTGAGTGTTCGGTGGATTAGGAGGGTACCTGTCACCATCGCCGGGTTGTTCTCCGCTTCCTCTGAAGTGATGGTGTATACCCAAGCTGGCACCATCTGAGGTCCGTTTTGGCTCCCGGCCTGACTTCTCGAAGCACCTTCCGGGCACTGTCTCACAAAATGTCCCGGCTTTCCACATCTGAAACATGCGTTGGCCGGCGTGTTGCAATTCCCGAAGTGCCTCTTTCCGCACCTCTGACAATTGGGAATCGGCACTGCTCCTTGATTCTGATTCGGGTTTGGGGGTCTGTTCACTGTCCCTTGAGGTTGCTGAGGAGGTCTGTTCTGAAATTTCCTCTTGCCACCTTTAGGCACAAATTGCCGTTTCTGCTCTCCCACGCTCCATTGCATTCCTTGCATTTGCGCGAATTTGCGCTTGGCTTCCTGTGCCCTCACTATCCGGGCTTCCGCCTGTTCTGCTACCATGGCCCTCTCCGCTACCTGCGCGTAAGTAGCTCCATGTATTCCCGCCATGCTCACATCTCTGTAGAGCTCGGGCTTCAATCCTTCCAGGAACCGTTCAATTTTCAAAGCATCCGTGCTGACCATGTGTGTCGCGAACCTGGACAGCTGCTCAAACTTCCGTATATAATCCGCCACTGTCATAGACCCCTGCCTGAGGTTAATGAACTCGTTCAGGCGCTGGGCTCTCACTGGGGCCGTCAAGTACTTGCCCCGGAACAGCTCTTTGAATCTATCCCAGCTCATCGTGGCAGGATTCTCGATCACCATAATGGTGTCCCACCAATGTCCGGCGCTTCCTCTTAGAAGGAATGCGGTGCACAGAGCCTTTTCTGCCTCTGGGACTCTGCTGTAGACGAACATGCTCTCTAGTGCCCTTATCCAATCTTCGGCTGCCGTCGGGTCAGCCGTATCCTCGAAGGTTGGTGGGTTCAACCTCCTGAACCTTTCTCCCACTATCTCTGCCCTGTCGGCCTGAGTGTTTCCAGCATTCGTGGTGTTCTGTTGGATCAGCTGTTGTATCTGTGTTGACTGCTGGCGCACCAATTCCGTAAGTTGGAAAATGGTCGCGTCCTGTTCTGGTCATCTCCACCGCTTGTCTCACCTCGTCCTTACCATCTTTTATCCCTATCCTGATTGTCCTAGGCCAATAAATTACGGAACATAGAAATCCACATAGACTTATCACTTACTTGCAAGGCCGCTTCCGCTCTTTTGGGTGTGTGTGTATGGATAGTCTACAGAACCTGTGACCGAAGCTCTGATACCACCCTGTCGCGACCCGACTGTCTAACTGCCTATTCTAGCGCATTCCTATGTGCCTAGCGAGTTGTGAGTAGTGAAGTGCACCAAAAACACGCATAAATTTTTCTTTTTCCATTCATATAATGGAACGAAGTTCTGTACACGTCAAAAGAATACATGTCAGGTCTATAAGCTACATCCAAGACCTAACGACGTGGCTCTTCGTGTGACGGCACAGCAAAAGTCTCTTATGCGCCCGGCCTCACAGGTCGTCATCCATACACACACGTCCACCCCAAAAGCAGCGCGAAGCTCCAAAAGATCGGCCTTGTCAACTAACGCGATCACGTACCGTGCTCGCTGGCGCCTACAACACATAACATGAAAGAATGAGCCACCGAGGCTCAGTAAGCAGAAATCATGCATGTATGCACGTGTCCCTTTCCCCGCAAAGGCAAACCCCGTCGATGCATAAATTTCTAAGCAAGGGCAATCCGCGCCGATGCATATTACACTCGCAAGGGCATTCCACGCCGATGCACCTAGTACTCGTACTAGTAAAACTCAGGGCCCTCGGCTAATCTCACTATGCACCACAAGAGCTCACGTCCCTCGAGGACAATATGACAGTGGTCCACGTCGGATGGCCGAACCCTAGGATGCACATCGTTCCCCTAGGTTGCCATATGATCCAGGTCGTCCCCGACTGTCCGACGTCGCTCACGCTGGTAGCCCACGCTGAGGTCGCCTACACCAGGGTTCCACCCTGTGTCGCTTACACCCTCAGGTCGCACCCTCCAGGTCGCACCTTACCGCCACGGGCCATGCCCAAATCCTTTCCACAGGATATCAATATATATTTACAATAATAGTACGACGACGCTAAAACGCCGCCCTGGTAGCATAGGAGACAGCCCCTGACTCAACTATGAGTCGACACACTTGCCCACATCGGCAAGTCCTCATCGCGTACAAGCGACATATCATTATGCACACTCAGTCCCACGACCCTTCCCCATGAGTTCGTGCGTGCACGTGAATATGCATATGCGAATAAATGCAATTTATGCTAATCACATGAAGGCGTTACGATCAGTCCACGTAATCATGAAATCACGTAGGCACATAGTCACCCAAAACATATAACACGCAAGTTATGTGTTGTAGTTGGATTTCTACTTACCTAGCGTCCGTCGACTAGTGCTACTGAACTGGTGAATTTCCTAAGCTCCGACCTTAGGCATAAAATATTAGCGTCAGTGCACTATCTTAATTAATTAATTTGGGTAAGTACTCAAAACCTCTTAAATGTCTATACATTATATTTATTATTGCCCTTAAATGGGTAATTACGTAGAAATGGTTCATGGAGTATTACTCTTAAGTTAAAATTACGTTTTGAGAGCCCTAGTTGGATTCGCAAATCTCACATGACTCGTGAGGTTTATGGAATTTGTGAAGTGTTAACTCGCGAAAGCTTAAAATTTATTAAGTGTGTTTCGCGAGCTCTTATTTCACCAAAGTTACTCTGATTCGCCAAACTCCCTACCATGGATCGCGAATTGCACTTCTAAGCTTAGGGTTCGTGAAACTATCTACATAACTTTCTAATTCGCTCAAGTTCTAATTCGTCGAATGCCCCAACCAAATTCGTGAATTGTATTTCTAACCCTAGGGTAACCCGTAAGATACCTGGCATAAATAAGTTTCGCGAACTAAGTCTATTTCGAATTCGTGCCTTCGCGAATCCCCATTGATTCGCAAAACTCATTGGATTCGCTAAATACACTTTGTTAACGGTTGGCGAATTGTCTCTAGGCTCTTAAATGGATTCGTGATTTGGCTTGGTTCGTGAAACGTGTTGAGCTCGCCAATTTTCAATTTGCGTGGATTCGCAAAAGAGCATGGCCCGTGGAATGATCCAAGTTCGCAAGATGGTTTCTCCCCGCAAATCTTCCCGGGTTCGCAAACCTTCATTGAGCTCGCCAAGTTCCCTGGATTCGCGAAGTGGGCTTAGGAAAACCCTGGACTCGCAAATGTGTGAGGTCGCCACCTTTTCGCATTCGACGAATTCGCAAAAGCTTGGTGAGTTCGCGAATTGGGCGTGGCTCGCCAACCAAGTTCGCAATTTAGGGTTCGCCAACTGCTAGGGTTCGCCAAATTCTCGTTGTGCGGGTTCGTGAAACTCATTGAGTTCGCCAAATATGCGCGGCCCGCGAAAGGGTGAGTTCGCCAAAACTCCCTTGCATGGGATTTGCGAACCGAGTTCGCGAAACTTGGGCGGCTTCTGATTCGCGATCCTAAGTTCGCGGTACTTGCACTTAGAGAACTCAATCCTACTCATAACACTTCCTAATTCGCAAAATACTGATTTTAAAGATCAAAAACTATTTTTTCTAAGAACCTGTTGAAGATTGATACGAACCCCTAAATCCTAAATTTCGAGCTTAGCAAGGCAATGCCAACCTAAACTTAATTTTCGTACCTAATAGTTCCTAAGACATGTTATTATGGGTATAAAGTCACAAAGTCGAGGTTAGAACAGGTTTTGGGGAATTTATAATCGCACAACCACCTTACACATGATATGTATTCCCGAGCTTGAATTCTTCAAGGTGTGCTATCACTTAAACGAGGATACGAAAATTAGGGTGAGAACTTGTACCTAGTTCAAGCTTGGATGATTTCTACTCGGCTCTTCCGTCTCCCTTGCTTAAACTTGAGTTCGTTCCTTATCAATGGAGTTTACGGGCTTGAAGTGCTTTTTAGATAAATGTTATCTTTTTAAAGTATGGTGATGGGATGTAATTGACCAAAATATCCCATAGATTAAGGAAAGTTGTTCCTAAGGTCATTTTTAAATGTTTTGGGCCTCAACCCTTGGCTTGGCCCATTAACCTAATTCTTTTTGGGCCTCAACTTCTAAGCTTAGCCTATTTTTGAATAATCCTAATAAATTGAGGGTCACTTGGTACAATTTAATTGGCCAAATTTCGCAAGATCACCAAAGCACGTAATTTATCACACGAAACTTCATGTAAGTCGTATAAGCACGAAATTAATGCATGAAAAGCACATAATTGTGGTCAACCTTTTGTGCAAATTTATTGGCCTTACTATTTTCGGGGACCCGGGTGCTACAAAATCGTCCGTGAACGTTATGAAGTAGCAGCAATTACCTCAGGCTGTTACTTTAAATGGTCCACATACGTCAATGTGGATCAAATGCAACACTTCCGTGGCCCTAGTGAAAGTCCCTGTGTAAGGGATACTTGGTAATTTTCCCTAAGATACAAGATTGACACGTAGGAATCGGGCATGTTCACAATGTGCTAATTAGGCCGTCCTTTTCCATCTGTTCAATCTTTGCTCCTGCTGCGTGACCTAGTCGTAGGTGCCAGATGTATTAATTTTTCGACCCAGTCGATGATTTGGTGATTGCATTTACAGTTTTTACATTGTCTTTTAAGTTGACGTAATATAAACCATTTATTAACGTCGCACTTCCAACACTTTTATTTTTAAAATAACTAACATTATCGAAACTTATAACCCAGTCTACTCAAAGCAGGAATCGAAATAATATTTTCTAAGCCCCTTGGGCAAAACCAAAACGTCAGAAAGTTCTAAACAATGTAATGATAAGACTAAGGTCTTCGATCCGACGTGTGTAGCTGATACACTATGTCCACTACCTACGTTGATCGAGACCTCGCTAGCTCGAAGCTTTATACTTCGCTCTAGACCATGATTCAAAATACAAATGTGGGAACTAGCCCCTGAGTCAAGTATCCACGAAGTAGAATACACGGAACAATTAGCTTCAAAAACTAATTGCTTTCCTAAGCATCAGATGCCTCCAGCTTCGGACAGTCACGCTTCCAATGGACTAGCTGTTGGCAATGGAGGCACTTATCCGTGGGCTTTGCGCCCGACCTCTCGACCTTCTTGGTCTTCGCCTTCTTGGCGACTCAACCCTTAGACATGCATGCCTTACTTCTTCGATCCCTTGGACCTAAAAGTCACAACAAGCATGTAGGCGTACACCTTCGCTGAATCTTCAATCCACTTATCCTGGAGTACTATCTCCTCATAAGTGGATTCAGCTGTGGGCGACTCTCTCCTGAATGTCCAAGACATAATCCAATTTCTCTAATTTGAGGACGATCCTCAAAATTTTTAACCAGTCTACTTAGTTCGGTCCCACCGAACAATGTTCCTCCGAGAGTGTAATTAATGGGTTTGTCATCGTAACTAATAGAAAAGAAAATAAAATTGCAGAAAATAAACAGATAGTTGGGATTTGTAGTCTTTAGTCAGACTAAATTAGGACTTCAAATTTTCGTCTGACTCCCACTATTTTTGTAGAAACCCTTTCTCCCTTTGGGTATTTCAGAAACATTGTTTAGTGGTTTCACAGTGGCGTTGAGTTGCCCGCACTACAATAAACTAGCCTCAAGTTAATAGCTTATTGACTCGTTTGGTTAGCCGAGGTCGTGTCCCACACGTTTCTGTCACACAGAAGATTCAACTTCTTCGTCTCAGCCTAACTCGGAACATGTTGGGAATGTCTGTCCAAGTGCAACCTATTAATGTCTTGGTCACCTTTCACTTTTTCATGAACTTCATCCCCCGTGGTATAACTATTTGTTAGAGGGTGAAGAGTGGTCGGTGAGCGGCAATTCATAATTGCATCCAAACATGTTCACGCAAAGGCAAGGATTGGCACCGTAGCTCGATCAACCGCAACCGTACCCCTATGTCGTAACATTTTTGGACTTGATAGAAGACAGGAGCCTATGCCCTTTACTCACTTGATATAAAAGGTCTAACCTCGGGAGAATCCTCACAGTTTTAACACGAGCACATTATGCACATTATCATGTTCGAAACCAACACACACATAATGGACGTTAATAGTAAACATGTTTCAACCTATTAAGTAAATTGAAAGATCAGGGATATTTTTAGTTCTATCCTAATTGTACAAAACAATAAGACCCTACGTCTTCTGGCCTTGCTTGAACGGACGCCTCGGCTACAAGCTCATTCATTCGGGTTCCTCTCGATCGACACTCGTACGGCCGTCATAACAAAACTACAATAGCGTATGATGGGGGATCTATCCCTAATAAAGCGCCCGTCTTATCTAATAAAAACTGTAAAGTACAACCCGGGGGGTCACCCTTAACATATCACATGGCAAAAAACATAACCTAATCCCCAATCAATCACCACATTATTCAAATAACATACATCCCGATAAATTTAACATATTTTCGAACCGAAATCAAATTTTAGCTTTTAAATGGGTCGGGCCTAGCCCTATGTATATTGGGCCGTAGAATAGGCTAGACCAGGCCTTTCGGGCCTGTGTCGGGGATGCTCGCGCCATGCGTGCTGCCAGCCCTGTGCCGCGGGCACCATGCGGCCAGCCCCCGATCCGCGCGCTCTTAACCTAGCGCTGTGCTCGCGCGCGGTCATACCTACTTTCCGCGCATCCACGCGCGGATTTCCCATGCGTCACGTGCACCCACGCGTGCGGCCCATGCCTCTCGTTGTAATACCCGTAAAAATTAATACGGGATTAGTGCATAATTATTTTGTAATGTTCAGAAATTAATGAAGTCGATTTTCGGACAAAGCGGATTTTTCGGAATTGAGCCGAATATGTTAAGTAGATCTGAGACTTAATAAAGTAAGATGGGCCAAAAAGCTTAGAAAGCCCAAAATAAAAAAAAAGGTTGAAAATATGTAAGATGGCCAAAAGGATAAAAAAAAAGGCCCAACATGGCCCAATAGAGAAAGAAAAGCTAAACCCTTACTTACAGATAAGGGAAACATACATATAAGCTTTGTTGCCCCATTGGAAGACGTGTAATACTAATCATTTACTAGATAAGGAAAAACATAATGTGAGGAACGAAAATAAAATAGGAAGAAAGCAAAAGAAGGAAGGGCATCGAAAGGAGAAAAGAAGAAACAGTAAGTAAGAAACAATGGTTTTGGGCCAAGTTCATCGTTCATCACCACAAATTCGTTCAAACTTAGCTTGGAGGAGGTAGGTGGTTTTAAAAACTTACAACCCGTATTACTTTCCTGAAAATTTTCAGAATTAGAATGGAAGGCCATTCGAGTTCGAAGCTCCAAGTTTTATGGTTTTATGAATTTTCTTGATATGCTATTATGTGTTTTTCGAACTCAATATATGAGTTCTTGGATTTATTAGAGAAAAATCCCCAAACCTCCCCTTTTACCAAGTCTTCGTTTTACCAAGTAATGAATTATAAATTCAAACTTTATATTTAATTAATTAAATATTCAATACCTTAATTAATTAAAATACCATATTTAGTATTTTTAAATATATAATATCCAATATAAATATATTTAATAATTTTCTAAATTTTATCTAATAAAAATTCGAAACTTATATATATCCGATATACATTATCTAATATTATTTCTCTATGAAAATAATAAAGATCTAAATCTAATTTAAATCATATACTAAATATTCAATATCAAATATTTTATTTCAAAAATATATCGTGAGGTGAAAAGACCATTTTACCCCTCACTAGTCAAACTTAGTATTTTCGGCCGATCAAGGCTTTGGCCAAGCCCCAAACCCTAATGTCACAATTTAGGACCTAGCCTTGTCTCTCTCTGATGACGACGTTGTATCGGTTGCCCTTTTTAAGCACGACTCTCTTGGTTCGTCTCAACCGGCCCAGGAGGTATCTAGGAGTTCGGTATTCACCTAGCCAGCCCCGTGGTACCGAACAGATCCCAAGTTGAGTACGAATTTGATCTAATCATAATCCACGAACCGACTGTAGATTTTCGTCATACGTATAAACCCTTACGTTTGTCCCGGTCGAGTGAAAGTCACGCATAGTCAAACTTACAGAACTCGACTCTATGTCGTTTATGTCGGTGAAAGTTCTGAAACTGCACTCCACGACTATCATGAGTCAGTTATATGCTCTGGCCAGATACTTGGATAAATTCCCGCACATTAAACTTGCGATAGGACGTTAACCTCGAATTTAATCGAGATCGTAAATCCCGCTCCGCGGTTCAACCGGCAATCACATCGAAAAGTCAAGACCGCATTTCGCCGCTGACCCATGCCACCGGCAAGACGGGCCTAGCAAACTAATGACAAGTCAAGACCTCAAGATCAACCCAAGTTAACCCTTTCGGTCTAAGGTTCACGCATACTACTACAATCAATCGTTCGATCAAGGACAATCCAAGCGTGTGATCGTTCGATTACGAGTCAGTGTCCAAATACAGATAATCCCTTGATTCATCTTGTATCATTGTCATGGGCTCACACTTCCCATGTGAACGGTTGGCACAACCATATTGGACCCATCGACAAACAAGTCGTACGTGTCATTCCAGTCACCCTACCGAAGACTTAGACTTGTGGACTATTTTAATATTGAAGTATCTCAGCTTACTGGTACCCCTCTCTGTCCCCACAGAATCAGTAACTGAACTGCCAATATTTGGGTTTTATTAGTTTGTCTTATCCACCCAGACTGCAAGGTGAAATCTTTAAACTAATTAATAATTTGCCTTTTAATTTATTTACTCAATAATTAATTACTGATAAATAAAGTCATTCCATTAATAGAAGTAATCAAATTACATCACTTAACACTACACATTAGCAAATTGCCTCGTACACCCAGTCCTCGTACGGCATCTTGGGCATATACCTCAACAGGGTAAAATGGTCTTTTCACCTCACGATATATTTTTGAAATAAAATATTTGTTATTGAATATTTAGTATATGATTTAAAGATTTAGATATTTATTATTGTCTTAGAGAAATAATATTAGATAATGTATATCATATATATATATATAAGTTTCGAATGTTTATTAGATAAAATTTCGAAAATTATTAAATATATTTATATTGGATATATATTTAAAATATACTAAATATGGTATTTTAATTAATTAAGGTATTGGATATTTAATTAATTAAATATAAAGTTTGAATTTTGAATTCATTACTTGGTAAAACGAAGACTTGGTAAAAGGGGAGGTTTGAGGATTTTTCTCCACCCACCTTAACTTATTTTTGGCTAATCCTATGAGGTATAAAGAAGGATTTGTTAGATCCTAAAGTGGGTGGAAGCTAAATTTTTGAAATACAAGCAAAAGAGAGTAAAACCTAAGAGTTTTCTCCTCTCACCACTTTCTCTCTCGCACTCTCTCTCTCGGGGGCAGCAAACAGTTCGTTCTTGGCCTAGCCGCACATGCAAGAACAGCTGCGACGTTAGTAAGGTGCCGGCGTGATGATCTTGCACAAAGAAGGCGTCCCGTTCGTGTACTTTTGGCATAGGAGAGGGGCACTACGTCTCGGGGATTCGAAGGATTCATGGTTAAGAGATTTCAATAAGGTATCATGGCTGATCTCTTATCTCTTTATGTCAATACATTCTCGTGTTTGTAGCCGAGCGATCTTGGATAGGCGGGAAACCCCGTAAGATTTTTAAAATTCCGCCGTTCTAGGAACGTGGGTCCAGGGACCCTCGGGGATTCCCAACACTTTCTTGATATGCTATTATGTGTTTTTCGAACTCAATATATGAGTTCTTGGATTTAATACTATGCCTATGTGTTTTGGGGTGATGATCACGCTATGTTTTCTAGAAAATGTTACGGTTTTTACATGAAAGACCCGTTTTTTAATAAATGAAGTTTTGAAGGTTTCGAGTGACTCTAGGTTTCGGGCGATTTGAAGTTCGCGGGCCGTTTATTACTTCGCGAATTAAGTATTGTTAGTATGGAAGAATCGGCCGAATGGAGTTTCGGGTCGCGTTATCTTGTCGCGGGCCCAAGTATTTTTCACAGTGTGTCTAAAATAGGTTTTGCGGGCCAAAATTCAATATCTCGCTGGCTTAAGTCTTTCGCGGGCCGACTAGGGTGATTCCTGTGAAAGGCGTCGCGGGCCGACTTTGAGTTTCGTGGGTCGATTGACTTTCTTGGGGTGATTCCTGTGAGAGCGAGCGGGCGATTCGCGAGTTCAATCGGGCTTCACGCGTCCAATTGGGCGATTCACGAACTCGGCAAAAGCTTTGTAGAATCGGGCATTGACACGAACTATCGAGGGTTGACCAATGTTTTAAAGTGAGAATCGGGCGATTCAGATTTGGACTTTAACCGAACTTGGGGTTTGCCCTATTTTAGGCCGAACTTTGAGACACGATATGCATTACATATGATTGTTTTATGTGTGCATTTCATGACATGCCACGTGGAAGTGGATGTACCGTATTTGTACGATGACGCCTTACGGTGTCGGATGAGTGGGGTAGAGTTGCCGATTTTAGCGGGCAGTTTTAGACTCTATTGAGCACCTGGTGGAGATAGGGTTAGCGACACCTGTCTACTCGGGATTGAGCCACCCGAGGCGTACACCATCGGATATATATTTGGCTCAGTGACGACAGACAGAAGTGGAGTGACCTGTGCACCCGGGGTATAAAATAGTCAGGATGAGATTGTGATTTGCGGAAGGAGCGACCTGGCGCAGTCGGCGTGGGCTAATGCATGATTATGGCATACTTCGCCATTGCGCGCGTGGGTGCCGCGTCTAGCCGAGGGCCCTGTTATGTGTTGAGATGTGACGTAGGATTTATTATAATGTGAGGTTCCGGATTGGGTCGAGTGCAAGCACGCATTGCATGTTTTACCACCACCTACTGGGCAATTTTTCTCAGGGTTTTATTTTTGTAGGTAAGACCGAGCCCGACACCGATGATTGTTAGGGTGAGCTGTAGGCTGGCTGACGGCGGTGACTCCACAGGCTTCTGAGGGCGACGCAGTACATGGGACACGACCTGTGGAGAGGCGTAGGATAGTCGGGGTTAGATTTTTGGGCTTCGGCCCGCTGTATAGAAGTAACGCTTTTGTAAACCCGATATTTTGTTGTATATGTATATTATTTTCTTAGAAAGTTTTTGATAAATCGCGTCCTCCGCGACTTCCGTTGCAAAAATTCGCCAATATGTTTAATTAGGAAGTAGGGTCGCCACACTCGTGCCGCATGCCACGCGTGCGGTCAGCCCTATCTGTCACGCGCCGCGCCGCCAATCCATCTTGAGTCGCACCGCGCGCGCCGGCTGCCCGTGCGTCGTGTGCACCATGCGCACGGCTAGGAGCAGGCCGCACACTGCGTGCAGCTCGCCATGAGTCGCGCACCGCATGCGACTAGACGCAGCCCCGCGCGACACGCGTGCGGGCTGTCCGAGCGCCGTGCGTGCCATACGCACGGATAAGGCTTTTGGGGTTTTCGTTGTTTTTTGTCATAGTCCCGTGACTTTAACCGAGCCTATGGCTCTGATACCACTGTTGGGAATCCCTGAGGGTCCTCAGATCCACGTTCCTTTAACGGCGGAATTTACATTTTACGGGGTTCCCCGCCTATCCAAGATCGCTCAGTTACAAACACAATAATGTAATGACGTAAAGAAATCAGGGATCATCAGCCATGATACCTCGTCGAAACCTCTTGACGATGGCTAGCTTCAAACCCTTCGAATCCCCGAGGCATATTGCACCTCTCCTACATAGGCATGGCAATGGGGCGGGTATGGGGCGGGTTTTGCCAGACCTGAGACCCGCCCCGGTTACTTTTCCCCGGACCTGGGACTCGCCCGCCCCGCTTCGGGTCTAGACCCACCCCACCCCAGGTCAGACCCGAGCGGGGCGGGTCCAACCCGCCATACCCGGTTATATTGATTTTCTTTTATTTTTTTCTTTTCTTTTTATTTTTTAAAAGATAAAATGGATAAATGTAGTTACGTTTATAATACCTAACCTCTACCCAATAATAATATTATCTCTAAGACAATAATAAAGATTTAAATCTAATTTAAATCATATACTACATATTCAATATCCAATATTTATTTCAAAAATATCTCGAGGTGAAAAGACCATTTTACCCCTCACTGATCAAACTTAGTATTTTCGGCCGATCAGGGTTTTGGCCAAGCCCCAAACCCTAATGTCTCAATCTAGGACCTAGACTTGTCTCTCTCTCTGATGATGACGTTACGTCCATTATCCTTTTAAGCCCGACTCTCTTGGTTCGTCTCAACCGGCCTAGGAGGTATCTAGGAGTTTGGTATTCACCTAGCCTGCCCCGTGGTACCGAACAGATCCCAAGTTGAGCACGAATTTGATCTAATCATAATCCATGAATCGACTGCAGATTTTCGTCATATGTACAAACCCTTCATGTTTGTCCCGGTCGAGTGAATCACGCATAGTCAAACTTAAAGAACTCAACTGTATGTCGTTTATGCCGGTGAAAATACCTAAACTGCCCTCCAAGACTCCCACTTCCCAAGTGAAAGGTTGGCACAACAGTATTGGACCCACCGGCAAATAAGTCATACTTGTCGATCCAGTCACCCTACTGGAGACTTAGACTTGTGGACTAATTTTAATATTGCAGCATCTCAGCTTACTGGTGCCCCTCTCGGTCCCCACAGAATCAGTAACAGAAGTGCCGATATTTGGGTTTTATTAATTTGTCTTATTCACCCAGACTGCAAGGTGAAATTTTTAAACTAATTAATAATTTGCCTTTTAATTTATTATCGAATAATAAATTAATTTCGAATAAAATCATTCCACTAATAGAAGTAATCAAATTACATCCCAACTACTCCAGTAAAAATAAACCCTCTCTCACCCCTACCCACCCGGATAAATTTTCTTCTCTCACTCTTACTGTCTCGCACTATACGTTGCTACTTGGGATGAATTACAAGTGAAGCCTATATGCATTTATATAGGCAAACTCCCAAGCTAAAGTACAAACCACATATCGTCATTGCTTACGATGGTATACTAATTAATATAAACAATTTGGTGGTTGAGCACAAAGGTTGGCTGGATGAAAACGTGGCTGGACCCCAACAATTCTCCCCTCCAGCCGGATTCAGCTTCAACTTCAGCAAACGCTCACCCCGAAGAGTACCATTTCGAGAGTTACCGGTTCGTAATTACCACGAACGTCCATTGACCTTTCTTGTACCAGCTACACATATCTGAATCAAGAATTCTGGTCCCACTCCACTTGATTCACTCCACGACCAATCCTATGTGCAGCTGTCGAACCGATCTACTCGTCAATTCTGAAGAGGGACTTCGATGCAACCCCTTCTAGAGTAGGACTTCCCTTTCTCACCAGCGTATACATTTCCACCACGCGCATGATTTATGTGAACTCATCGAAGTCAGAGTATTATGTACCACGCTCCCGCCCAAACGATACAAACCACCACGCTCCCTTCAGTAGGACCTTTCCGCATGTGTGATTTTACAGATTCCCACTACTATGAAACTCCCATAGCCTTTGAATTTAACTGGCTCAAGGATATTAAATTCCTGCGCAAATTTGGGACAAAGATCACACCACCCAAAGTGCGCACCGCTCCGTCAACCATTTTGTTTATCGTTCCAACACCTCGAACAGCCCGTCGATATCCATCAACCATTGAAACCGAACCCCTGTGTATTTTCGGAACATATCAAAATATTTTCTGTGGAAGAAAACATGAACTGTGAGAACGTCTCCAAGATAATCTTCTGCTACCATCGTTGTGGAATTTTCCTCGCCATTCCTGCCCTTACTCCAAGTCGAACAGTTCCTCTTGATGTGTCCCGGCTCACCACACTTGTAGCACACAATGCCCTTCCCGTCATTCTTTGATTTTGACCTGCTACTACCTCCAAATTCCCTGGCGTTGAACCTTCCTCTACGATTCTTCCAAGTATAGCCAACGTCGAATTTTGGCTATCCCCATAATTTGATCGTCTCCTCTTTTCATGCGCCAAAAGAGTTGACTGTACATCCACCATCTTTTGTGTCGTCTTTCCGTACAAGATGGTTGTGACCAAATTATCATAAGAATCAGGAAGCGAGGTAAGAAGTAAAAGGGTCTTATCTTCTTCCTCTAACTTTACATCAACTTTTACAACCTGATCCACAAGTCCGTTGAACACGCTTATATGATCCATGAGATTACCACCTTCCCCCATCTTCATCCGGACAGCTCCCGTTTCAGATCTGACTTTGTTGCTAAGTTTTTCCTGAGATGCAACACCTCCATCTTCGCCCACAAGTCTGGTGCAGAATCCTCATTAACAACATTATTAATAATGTTATCCACAATGTACAAGCGGATTGTGCTGACACATTCAAATCCTCTCAGTCTTCTATCGTCGTTTTCTCCGGCTTTGCCGGTCCCCTTTCAAAGCCTTAGCCAAGCCTTGATGAACAAGTATATCCTTCACTCGTCTCTGCCACAGAGTGAAACTTCCCGTACCATCAAATTGCCGCACTTTGAAGTTATTTTCCATCGATATTATCCTTGCAAAGATTCAACAGTTTGACCCGACATTGGCTTCCCCGTAACGATAAACCTTCTTGATATCTTTTCTGATGTGCAAGATCAGACAAAGCTGCAACCACAGAGCCTACTCAGAATATCAATTAGTCTTAGCTTTGATACCACTTGTTGGGAGTGAGCAATAATTTTCGGGCCCAACGGAAGGTTGATTTTGGACCCGCAACAATTTTATCTGGACAATGTAAAACCGAAATGACGCTGATAGAGAACACGAGATTTGTTACGTGGTTCGGCCAATACCGTCTACCTCCACGGAGAGCACTAGTACTATATTGAGAATATTACACCATACAAACTTACTGCTCGTGTTTAAATCCAAACCCGAGACCCCTTACCCACCCGGGTAATGTATTTGTACCTACTGCCAACTACTCCAGTAAAATTAAACCCGCTATCACCATTATCCACTCGGATAAATTTTCCTCTCGCACTCTTACTCTCTCACACTATACCTTGCTACTTAGGATGAATTACAAGTGAAGCCGATATGCCTTTATATAGGCAAAGTCTCAAGCTAAAGTACAAACCACATATAGTCATTGCTTACAATGGTATACTAATTAATATAAACAATTTGGTGGTTGAGCACAAAGGTTGGCTGGATGAAAATGTGGCTGGAACCCAACATAAAGTTCCTAGTCTATTTTTTTGGAACCTTTTTGGTTAAAAGTTATTTCTAAAATATCTTGCATAATAGGTCTTGTAGGGATGCCAAACACAATCCCAGATTGGTTATATTTTCGTGGATTTTTTTATCTATTATAACTCATTTTCAGAATGGAACCCCACTTGGGATATTGAAGTTCTGAGTTTGCACTAAAACGAGACAATTTTTAACCACCGATTTCAAAGCGATGTTCTAGCAAAATTTCGACGTGGATGGTGTATTTTGACCCTTGCAATGATTCTGCTCAGATAAAAGTGCAAATTGCATTGATTGCTAATTGACAGCAGGTCAGTCCAGTTTTGTGCCTTGTATGGAAAGTCTTGATGGCACTGATTATGGTCAACGACGTCTTAATTGGGAGAAATGAATCCCCAAGATGATTGCCGTTAAAGGAAATGTCTGTTTGGTGGTCTTGCGCTTGAAATAGTGTCAAATTCAATTTCACAGCGTTAAATAAAAGGTCCAGGCATCTAAACTCAATGCACTGCTACATTTATTACCAAATTGCTTTTCTAATCGAACTTACTTTGATTCTTTTTTTTTTTTTACAATTCTGAAGTATCTCAGTCAACCAGATATGAGCTATGGGCTTACTTGGATGTCTACACCAAAATAGTTTCTTTCCCGGCGCAACGATGCAGTAAATCAAGAAGCTATGCGGTATTGCATTTAGAGAACATCGATGGAAATATACGGAGAAAGAAGATCAGTTAAGGGGTCATCAATGTAACAATTCTCGAGCGAAGTTCAGATTGGAAAACTTACAAAAACATAAAAATACCATGTTGTTGAGATTTTCTTGACATTAACGACAAACATATAGACTGTGTCTCCCCCACCAAGATTCTCAAAATCAAAACAACACACATAAAAGTCCGCACTATAGTAGATTGGGTCAAAAAATAAAAAGAAATACGAGGGGCCATTTTAAAAAGAATTGAAAGGTGTCCAGAACAAGAAAATAACAAAGAAGAATGATAACCAAATGCTATCAGAAGACATGAACTAATCAAATAATATAATCTTACGCATAATCAGGTGGGAAGAACACGCAAAACATTAGATGTTCTATATTGCTTGAGTTAATACTCTGGGCTGGTCAACCTGATGGTATCGACCAAAGATTTGGCAGTGCTTATCGAGATTAGATGTACGTGTGAAAATTAATTAAGACTTATGAATTGTTTCTGAAGTTTTGGTCCACATTCAACTTCAGACATTTAATTTATATTAGAGACCACATAATCAAAGTTTTCAAACCTTCCTTTATCTTTCTTTCGTTGCCAACTTATCTTTCTCTTTCCCTCCCGTCAATTTTGTAATAAATTCCTCCCTCACTGTTAACAACACAACTGCACCTTCACCTCTCTCTCTCTCTCTCTCTCTCTCTCTAAAGATGAGCAGAAGAAGAGCGAGTTTCAGCCCTGAACCAACCATCAACAGCACACACAATGATAGAACAAAAACATTCAAGAACAAGAAAAAAGTGATGATGATCTTTAATATAAGGGACTTTGACAACGACGGTTCGCCGTCGCGGTTGCGGATGTTGATGCGGACATGACCGATTCAGATACGTTGCTTTGTCGCGTAACGGTCGCGGGCGATACGCATTTTTTTAGAAAAAATACATATAACAATTCTAGATGTCATATATGCTTTTCATAACCATTATCTATCAAATATGGAATTTTTAATTTAAAAACATATCTTCATGTTATTATAGATATTTTCTATTTAAGATTAACTAAAACTATGTTGGACTTTTAGTTTCTTATTAAATAAATATTTTTACCATTAATACTAACCCAATGAAAGAACCCAACAAAAATAAGCCCACATAATAACTAAACCCTAATTTTAATTTTTTTCATCCGATGCCCAACGTCGTCATCGCGCGCTTCATCATCTTCCTCATGACATCTTCCCCAAAATTTCCTCCGATTTTTCACCATTTCCTCCCATGAATCCGATATATCGGCCGCGAAATTTTGTATCGGCCGATAGCTCGCCGCGACACTGAGATTTCGCCCGCAACAGCTTCGTCCCGCACCAACCTGTATCTTGGGCGCGGGGAGGGCCGATACCGCTTCGGTGCGGCCGCGATATCGCCGCGACGGCGAACCATGTTGACAACAAACACCCAAACGTATCAAGATTCACGCCAGCGAACTTATTCAGAAACATAGGAGCAAAAGTGGCAAAAGCCCTTCAATTAATTTCAAGCAGACGAAAGTGCTCGAGGAAAGTTTTGTCTGCAACTTTAGCAAGGTCAATATCGTATGCATCACAGTCGCTCGATTCTCATAGGGCCCAAGCCGTCAAAGAATGCATCGAATTCTTGAACTACTCCTCTTTGCAGATATCGAATTCAGTCACAAGCTCATGTTAGAGAGATTCAAGATATGTGCAATCCTTTTTTGACAGGTTATATACTCAATGATCATTCAAAACAATACTGCAGCATCAGTTAAGCAATTATAATGTCAGTGAGTAAAAAGTACGTAATAACCAAGGTCGCGGTGATCAATCACAACCAACGAAGTTAAGTAAAACCAAAGAAATTGTATGGATTGGGAAAAAGCAATATTGATTACACTGGCCATGGATAGCTTCTAGTCTAAGGAAAGCTTCTGAAAATCTTGAGTTCCATGATTCAAAGCCTTTTTCATCTCCAAAGCGCGCTTGTAAGGAGGTGCAATGGGAGGTTGTATGGGGTCTAAGCTCTTATAAGATCCATCGGCAGATTTTGGGAGAGGATAAGAACGATCAGAATCATATCCACTGAGGTCACCACAAGCCAAGAATGGTACGTAAACCTTGTTGGGCCCTTCTAACCAAGCACTTCTACAATCTGTAATGGATTTTCATCAACAACGATAAAAATGGTTAATTATACAAAAAGAAATGGCAAAAATAGGGAGGATGATATGACCTAAGTCATCAGCGCCCGAGGGACTACCAATTTGCTCGAGGAGACGGTGCAGATCTTTTTCGTTAAAGCCTTCAGGGGGTGAGTAGTTTTCGCAGACTATAAATGCCTCTGTGTAGGAAAAACACGGATAAATAAAAAGGAATTGATTATAAACAATATTTTCAAGGAGAAGACAGTTAGCATGTGTAAGAATCTCCATGAAATTAGATGGCATCGAGTATGAGTATTCAGAAAGGGGAAGAAACATTAACGATCCATCAAGAGAATGCGTAAAAAGAGTCAGTTTAGGTTACCTATGCTTGAATTTCGACTGCTTTTTGGTTTAGCAAATGTTACTTGAGCAAAGAACAGTTTAAGCTGCAATAAGGACATTTTAATAAATCAGAAGTCTTACATGTTTTGGGGTTGGGGTGTAGAAAAAAAAAAGTGAAGCAAGATAAAGAAAACCTGACAGTAAAGGAGGCTTGTGTCCTTTCCTCTGAATATCTTTGCAATGAACTTTCCGCCACTTTTTAGTATATGCGTGACGATTGTCAAAGCCTGCAGTTAGAAAATAAAGGATATGTGTTTATTTGCTACAACTATCGAAATTAAGATAGCAAACACTAATGTTAAGGATAATGAGATTGCACAGAAAATTAATATTGTAGAGAAGAAACTGTTTATATTCGTTCATACTAACCGCCAAAATCAACTGAGATTGAACGAATTCATCCATGTCATGTAGCCCAGTTACTGAAAGGTGAAGAGAAAGTGCGATACATCGGTTATATTATAAAGAAATTTAATCAAATGCCAATAATCAATTTCATCACCATCAGGTGCACCGTCGCATACAACGAGATCAGCCTTGCATCCATCAAAATGCCGAATCACCTAACACGATAAAAAACCAATACGTGCATAAATAAATACCTTAAAAGCTTGAGCTTGAAGAAAGCGTATCATACTTGAGTTTTAATTACTTTATTTCCAACATTAGCTTATGACGTTTTTCTTTGAAAATCACAACTACGTAGGGATAAGTTCAAAAGAAAATTGTTCAAACCGTCTCTGCAGTACGTGCATTCGTTATATCGCCCTGAACCTGAATAACACCTTCAATAGGAGCCATAGGCTGCAAATCAATTGCTACGATAAGGGGTGGATCACTTTCCCTGAAACATTTTTCCCGAGTACACCACTAGTTAAGGAAAAGGCAAAACACCAAAACTTGAACAATAAAAGCTTCTGAAGTACTAAAAGCAAAGACGATCAAATACTAATGAGATGCAAGATTGGCTTTTTATTAAACACCCACTTGGATTCAGGCGATAGCTTTGCTGGAAGGTAAAGCTTCCGACTCAAAACCTATATCGACAAGAACAAAAAATTCGGCGAATCTCAAAACGAGAGGTTATCGAAATATTCAATCGAATGAAAAGCCGAGTGATTTTTATACCTGACTCCAACTTCCAGGTGCTGCGCATAAATCAACGACACGCTTTACACCTATTAATCATAGAACTGCTTAATCATCGAAGATTGAACTTACGGAATCATTCAATTACAAAAAAACGGAAGTTAAAAGAACAACAATGAAAGGGGAGCACTCAATCCAACAGCTGTCACTGATTAATCACCGAAGAGAGGGCAGTATAAAACCTTCAAATATGTTGAATTCTTCATCAATCTGAAGCAATTTGAATGCACTTCGAGCTCTCCACCCCTCCTCCTTAGCTTTCCTATAGTAGATATCCTAACAGCATCAAAGGGAACATAAAAACATCAGATACACGCAGAATGAATAATAACTAAGAAAAAAGTTAATCAGTAGGAAAAAAGCATCACAACATACCCTTTTATCTCTCGAAGCTTTTCCCATCGTCTCCTAATGTTTATGTCGTAGTTGAATTAGAGCAGGAAAATCCACGCGCCGCCGTCCGAACTCTGAAAATTGTCCGTTGTATGCAACTTTCCTTTCGGTAATTACTTCGAACAGTACGAGTGCCCCAAAATCGAGCAAAAGAATTTGGGTCGTATATTTAATAACTTTATACATTCGTGGACCGTATAGAAATAAATTGGGCTTTATATTTATGACATTCACGGTTTAGTTCGTTAGCATGATGATCGAATTCAGACCAGAAATGACATATGTAGAGAAATTAAATAATTACATGTATAACTGGGGCCAGCACAGCATGAAATTAAGCAAAAGGAATTTGAACCGCAATGAAATCAATCCATACAATAAAAATACGGACAGACAAAATCATATTGTATACTTTCGCACATTTCTAGAGATGAATTAATATATACTTTAAACCCGGCCCTATAATGCAACAATCATAACCTCCCTCCATATCTCAGTTTTTAGAGATAAAGAATCTGAAGGGAAAGATGAAGTCTTTGGGAGACTCATGCCTGAAGTTCTGTTGCTGCGAACAGAGAGTTTTTGAGAAACAGAGATTGATTTGTTTCTCAGCCATCAAAGTTCCCTTTAGAAATCAAGTAACATGTTATCCTCCACATCAAAACGTTAAAGATGGTACTAATCGTCGAATTTCATTCAAGAACAAGCGTGCTCGTCCCTTTTCTGCATATCAGGTAATGTTAATCGACGAACAGTACTAAAGTTTCAGTTCTTTGCTAACTGCGTTGAACAAACTTATGTACGAACTTGGGTTCTGTAAGTTTAGCCCTTTTTGCTTATTCGATAGTTATAGACAAAGAATAGATCTTGAATCTAAAGCGAGGCTCTGTTTCCTTAGAAACCCGTAAAGAAATGAGCAACAAGTTCCATGAACATAGTAGCAATCATATAAGAAAGAAATGACACTAGAGATTCTGATTTTTTTTCCCAGGAAAGTGCAGAACTTGAAGATATTCAGACCGTTGATTCAGGTACGAGCTTTCATGTTAATCGATTACTCCATGCCCAGCTTTTGAAACACAATTTTTTTTTCATCTCTTTTAACTGTCATTCAGATCTTTCCAAGTATGTCCGTGTAAGATTCAAGCTACAAAGAGAATGTGCTTTCGGCGATCAATTTCTGGTCGTAGGGAACGTACCCATCTTAGGTTTATGGGAACCTTCGCAAGGGCTTCCCTTAAATTGGTCCGAGGAACATGTTTGGCTCGGAGAAGTGGTAATGAAATGATATTGCATTCACATTGCAGAATTTTCCTTACTATGTGTTTTAGTTTAGCCCCAAAAATAAAAAAATAAAAATCGTTTCTTGACAACTCAACAGAACCTTCCAAGTGGTAAATCCATCGATTACAAGTTGGTATTGAAATCGAAATCGGGGGATATCACGTGGCAGGTGGGCCCCGATCGAGTTCTTCAAACATGGGAAACAGATAAGGTAATAACAGTCTTCGACGACTGGGAAAGCCCACAACCTCAGAACATAGTCGAAGAAGACCATCCTTTGCCCACTGAGAATGAGGAGCTTTCGGATACTGATGGAGAGTTGGATCCATCGATCGCTTTGGTTGCTGATAACGTAGTTGAAGATTCGGAGTCTCAAGATTCGAGTTCATCATCGGGCGACGAAGGAAATGCAGCGTTTGATGAAAAGGATGATTACGTGGAAAGT
The DNA here is from genome assembly GCA_027422505.1 of Craterostigma plantagineum. NCBI lineage: Eukaryota > Viridiplantae > Streptophyta > Magnoliopsida > Lamiales > Linderniaceae > Craterostigma > Craterostigma plantagineum. The sequence continues at coordinate 12,733,736 of JAPQWV010000021.1, read as the reverse complement.
GCAGAAAACGTCATAGAAGGTGATGATGATGATGATGTAGCAGTTTTAGTTCCTGGTTTGGACCCATTTACAGAAGAGAATGAGGAAAATAAGATCGACGTTGGGAAAAGGATCGTTGATTCGTTGAAGTCTGAGGTAAACGAATCTTGAAGTTGGTTGGTTCTTTGGTGTTTGATGATGTAAATCTCTTCCAATGAATGGGCAATTAGAGGGTTGCCTTTGTGCTTCCTATCGCTTTGGCCTTACGTTTATGATTTATGTTGTTCTCTGTATTATGGTGTAGTTAAAAGACGAAAATGGCCTTGCTTCTGCGTCTTCGGAGAGTTCAATCGAGGAGGAACGCAAGGGTAATAACGAGAAAGAGCATAAGCAGCATGTAGAAGGTAGCAGCATTGTTGAAGGGGATATGAAATGGGGTCGACGAACACTTCGGAAATTTCTATCTAGATTAGGTTTTCCGTAAGTCAAGAGTAAGAGTTGATGGTAGAGATGATGATAAAAGAGTTGTACGGACGATGCACATATCCGTCTATCTTAATGTATCGCATTAACATTTGGCTCTCATCAAAGTTTGGAAACATAATGATAGGCGTAGTCATTGCATTAAAAGACAAAAATTGATATTGGGTTTTTCATTTTGATGCCTGTGCATAGTAATAAGATTTGTCATGAGAAGGCGCACAGCGTGCGCAAGACGACGTTGGTGATTCCTGCATGATAGATAATAGTTTAGATTATCGATGCGAAAAGCTACACAGGCATATTCTTTTTACTACTACTTGTGCAAAAATAAAATAAAAGAACGATAACAATACGATGACAAAGATGCCGATGCAAAAACAGTTTCTAGGAAAAAGACTAGGCATTTTTAACACAAAATAGTGGTCGTTGTATGCGTTTCGACTAAAATTACGAAGCACGAATCTCAACCTCGGGCAATACGTCAGCATTACCAACTCTACCTATCCTTTGAGGCGGCCAAACAACGTGCGTAATGCGCCCACATATCAAACCCAGAGGAATCTGCTCAACCAAAAAATACTCTTTACAGTAAGTAAGCACACTACGCAGCTTCTCAAAAGAAATAATAACACAGATGGAGACTTGGAGGAGCATATATAGCTTAGTTCAGCAGTAGAATGCCTAAATGAAATGACTGACAACAGTTGGTTATCTGATGTGCTATAAGCAACAAGTCTGTTCCTGACGAAACCTTCCTGTGTTCCATTCCTGAAGAATACCAGTGCATTTTATCTAAACATGCCAACCAATGGTTGCTAAATGGCCAGGAATTCGCTTATCCAATCTATTAGATCTAAAGATGATACAAGCAGACTGAATAGGAAATTTCATGTCAGTATAGCACTAAGAAAGTTTGCTGCAATCACACCGTAACCTAATCAACATATCCAGCCAGCATAACCTGCAATTTCTTGTAGATTGGCACACTTAAAAAAAAAAAAAAAGGAAAGAAAGAAAAAAAAAAGAAAAATTGTGACTTACAGGACCAAACGATCGCGAGTCTCTACTCAGAGCTGCATTGTCACCTACAACCCAACAATGCCCTTCAGGTACCCTTACGGAGTCAAGCGAAGGGAGGTGAATCCAGTCACCGGGCAAAGCAGCAATTCTTTTGACGTTTTTTTCATTATAGTTGCTCGGAGAACTGCAAAAATCAAGTAGTAGCTGTTCCACAGAAAGGCCCAATCAATACAATTCAGAGATACTCTCATCTCTTTCAGTGTATATACACTTTCCCCATATCATCTTGAAACCCACTTTTTGCTCACAAAAAGATAAAAGAGGAGCTCCATACTAACGCATGGATAATAGCCAAGTCAGCTTCTTTCATCAGGCATCTTATGCATTGAATTCGAACAGCTAACTAAATCTCTGTAACTGCTAATGAAGCAATCTATAAATGCCTAAATTTACATGAAATGCCAATCTTCAATCTCTTTACCCAAAGCTTGATCACTATCGACAAGACACCTAATAACTAATAAGCCTATCAGAGTATAAATTAAATGAACAATCAATCAGAACTTAGAACCAGCGAAAGATCTCAAATGGCAAGCGGGCAATTTACCGAAAAACAACAATGTCACCCCTGGAGAACTTGTATTTATCAAGGCATAGTTTCTCCACAAGCACATAATCATCTGCAACCACACAAAAAACAATAAAAGAAAACAAGCAATCTCACTCACTGCAATCGAAACTCAAAGCCAAAGTGAAAAAAAAGAGCAATTACCTAAAACGGTTGCAGCAGAATCCTTATGGCGCGGATTAAGAGTCGGAGACATCGACGAGCCGCGAACGGCCAGAAAGCTGGCGTAGCGGTCGGTGACGGTGACGCCTATCAGACCGGCAGTCATACATTTCTTGGACAAATTCCACAAGAAATTGCGAGTGGTGGTCATACTACCTATCAATCGAGTCGTGGACGACGACTCAATCGTTTTTGGGATGAATTCAATGACTTAGCTGCGAGGTTTTGTGAAATGTTCTCGGTGGTTCAAGTTTAGAGGACTGCGAGTTTCATTATTTTGGGATTTTTAAGTAAATGGCATTTGACGTGGTCAACGTTAAAAAAATAGCCTCCAAATGTAAAATGACTTTAACGCCCTTACTAATCGGCTCCCAGAAAAATGCGGGGTCCCTTATTACAAAGCATGGGTCCCCTAAGCAGGGGCCCGCCCCTGCTGTGCAACAAATGGCGGGACCTCTGCTAGCATGGGCGGGTCCCCTGCTATATAGCACGGGTCCCCTGCCCAGCATGGGCGGGGTCCCGTGCTGCAGTAGGCACAACACAGCACGGGACCCCGCCCATGCTGGGCAGGGGCCCCGCCCATGCTAGCAGAGGTCCCGCCCAATAGAGGTCCCGCCCAATGCATTTGGGCAGCGGCCGGGACCTCTGCTAGCATGGGCGGGGCCCCTGCTATATAGCACGGGTCCCCTGCCCAGCATGGGCGGGGTCCCGTGCTGTGTTGTGCCTACTGCAGCACGGGACCCCGCCCATGCTGGGCAGGGGACCCGTGCTATATAGCAGGGGCCCCGCCCATGCTAGCAGAGGTCCCGCCCAATGCATTTGGGCAGCCATATATATATATATAAAATATGTGTTGGGGATTTGAACCCACGACCTACTACTTGAACGTCTGACTACACAACCACTGGACTACACCACACCCGCCCACCCTAGTGCGGCCCCGATTTAACATAATGGTTTTTACAGACACTGTAAAAAGACGGAAATACCTTAAATTGAAGGCTATTTTTCAAAAGGTAGAATCGACGGGGCTATTTTTTTTAAAGTTGACCGAGTCAAAGGCTATTTTTTAAAAAGACCCCATTATTTTCCTTCAAGGGAAATGTTCTCTGCAATCTAAAACTGATGTACGTCAACCAATAATACAACTCCATGCTAGAGCTGTCAATGAGCCGGGCCGGGGCGGGCTAGCCCGACGCTCGCCATGAATTTTTTTTTTTAATTTTTTTTATTTAAACTTTTTACTTAATTAAGAATAATTTATATAGTTATGATATTTAAATATACATTAATTATGTATTAATGAATAAATGCCTCATTAATTATTTAATTAATAATATTTAAATATACATTAATTATGTATTAATTAATAATTGCATCATTAATTATAAATAAAACTATTAATTAATTCGTCTATTTAAATAAATATATATTTAATTCATAAAAAAGTAATAAAAAAATATGCCGGCCGGCCCGCGGGCCAGACCGCCCCGCCCCGCCTAGCCTGCTGGCCGCGGTCCTTAAAAATCCCAGCCCGGCCCGCGGGCCGCGGGCTATTTTGACGGCTCTACTCTCTGCAATTACAAACTAATGTACGCTTTCAACCAATAATACAAAATTTGTTTTTCAACTAATACCGATAATTTCTTACCCTGGAGCTGCGTCTAGGGTTGTAAACGAACCAAATATTTTGATTCGATTCGTGATTCGATTCGGAATTTTAAGATTCGAATTCGAATATTGAATATCGAATACGAATAATTTTTTCGATTCGAATCGTTAACGAATACGAATATAATATCATTCGATTCGCATAAATATCGAATATTTGATTCGATTTAAATTAAGCCCAATCCAATCCATATTACCCCACTCACAACCATTCTATTGGGTTTGGGAAAAAATAAACAATTCTATTGGGAGATTATCTCAGCGAACCAAGTAAAACCCTAACCCTCTCTCAGCAGCGCTAGGCGCTCTCTCCCAGCCACCAGGCGCTTTCTCAGCAGCGCTCTCTCCCACCAGCAGCAGCGCTAGTGTCGCTCTCTCCCAGCCACCAGGCGCTCTCTCAGCAACGCTCTCTCTCACCACCGCACGACCACCGACAGCCACCACGACAACCACCACGCTCGGCTCTCTCTCTCCAATTAAAAAATGAAAGTGTTTGAATTATTCTTCTCAGTCGTGTCTAAGTCAGTCGTACTTGTTTACTTGGTCAGTTTACTTGGTCTTTATTTAAGTTAGTGGTTTGTTCCTAAGTATTAGTTTAGCCAGGTTGGCGATTAATATAGAGTCATGTATTCCAGTTTTTTATTAAGAAAGTCACATTGTTTATTCTCTATATACTTTGCATCCTCAAATTTTTATCGGTGGCATCAGAGTTTGGTTAGGGTGAGTAAAAAAGGCGTGAAAGAAGAGTGAAATTAGAAGTCTTTTCCTTAAAACTCTTAACAGTAGATATATAGATGGCCGCCGACACATTTGTACAACCATCAATTCCTCGATTTTATGGCTCACACTATGATCACCGGAGCATGTTAATGGAGAATTTCTTGAGGTTCATGGGTAATGGGAGATTATCGAAACTGAACCAAAGGATCCAAAAGCTGACGAAGTTATATCGGTTGCGAAAAGGCGAAGTTCAAGCAATAAAGATGAAAACCTTAAAGCTAAGAACTGCCTTCTCCAAGCAATTGGTCGAGCAATATTGGAGACAATTCTTTGCGAAGATACGTCCAAGCAGATCTGGGATTCCTTGAAGAAGAAACAACAAGGAACTCAAGAGTAAAACAAGCTCTTCGGACTGAATTTTAGACTTTATGCATGAATCACGAATTAGCAGCAGACAACTTTGCAAGAACAATGACGACCGCCTACAAGATAAGGATCAATGAGTTCTTCGATTGATGACACCAAAATTTAATTTCGTTGTATGCTCCATTGAAGAATAAAATGATATCGGCAAGAATTTAATTGACGAGTTGCAGAGCACCTTGGCGATTCATGAACATAAAGTTACTCAACAGGATAAAGAAGAGCAAGTATTATCGGTCGACGCAACCAACACTATAATAATTGCCAAGAAAATCATTCTCAAAACAAAGGACGAGGACGTAGCAGAGGAGGCTATCACTCAGAGTATTATAAATCAAAGCAGATTACCAAAAATCCGAAGTCGAATGCTATGGATTTCATTGGTTTGGTCATTATAGGTCAGGATGTTCATCTAGCTCAAACAATTAGAATAAAAGAAAGAACTTTCTTTGCAGAACAAGAAGTGTCTCTTTTGATGGTGTGCTATGTGAAAGAAGAAAACCCAACCGAACGTGTGATATCTAGAACGGGCTGTAGCAACCACATGTGCGGAGATAAGAGTGTGTTATCAGATTTTAATGAGTCATTTCATAGCACTGTCAAGTTCGGTGACAACTCAACTTGCTTAGTGTGGGTCACTTGCAAGAAAAACGATACGAGATTTCAATCAAAGGAGTGTGTCGAATTCAAGATGCAAAGTTGGGCCTATCGCACAAAGTAAACATAACTTCGAATCACATATTCCCACTTTACCTGAAAATACATCTCAAAATCGTGTTTCTCAACAAAGCTGATGGATGCAACATGGCTATGGCATTTTTGTTATGGACATTTGAATTTTGGTCGGCTGAAGACGCTGCAACATAATGATGTTGTGATTGGCTTTCTAAAAGTTACAGCTCCATAAAAGTTTGTGAAGAGTGTGTTGTTAGCAAGCGACATCATAATTCGTTTTCTTCAAACATATCGAGAGAATGGATTAGAGGATGCTATAACTATTACCAAAGAAATTTGTTTAAAGATGAATATAGAACCTAGATTTAATGAGAAACGTATCATCCATAGGAATAAACGATACGACGAAAATGTTCAGAATGAAACTATTAGAACTGCTGAGGAGTCTTTTAGAAGTGATTTTTTTATTTATATATTAGATCAAGCTATTGTTTCGCTTCGAAGTAGATTTGATCAATTTAAAAGTTTTGAAAATATTTTTGGCTTTCTCTTTAGTATGGAAAAATTAAAATCAATCAATGATAAAAATATAGAAGAAAGCTGTTTAAAACTTGAACATGTGCTAACACATGAGAGTAGTTTAGATATTAATGGACAAGATTTATTTCAAGAACTAAAATATTTAAAGAATATAGTAATTGCAAAGGTTAACACACCAATTGAAATATTAAATTATGTTAAAAAGATACATTTTTTTTTCCTAATGTATATATTGCATAATAGGATTATGCTGATGATTCCGGTAACTCTTGCTTCAGCAGAAAGAAGTTTTTCCAAATTAAAAATAATAAAAAACTACTTAAGATCAACAATATCACAAGAAAGATTAAATGGACTATTTTATCAATAGAAAATGAGTTGGCGGAGAAGATTGATTATGAGAATTTTATAGAAGAATTTGGATCAACAAAAGCTAGAAGAATAAATTCTTGTAATTGCTTTCTTTCTTTTAAGTTTTTGACTAAAAAATTATTCAAACTGTTTACTCCGCCTTCTATAAATTTCAAATTTTATAGTTGCCGGTCCCAACCCCGGATAAAGGATATTGACACCTAAAAAAGTTTATTCATAAATTTTTTTTCAATAAAGAAGGCCCCGCCGAAAATTTTTGCTTTAGGCCTCATATTATGATGAGACGGCCCTGTTCATTCTGATCTATGTGACCCGATTAATCCTTCACGGAATGGAGGTAACCCATATATAATTACCTTTATTGCTGATTTTGGTGGGAAAACTTGTGTAAATTTTTTGGGAGAGAAATCTGAAGCTTTTGCAGGCTTCTTGAACTATAATATTGACGTTGAAAAAGATGTTGGTAGACAAATTAAAGTTCTTTGTACAGATCGTGGCGGTGAACATCTTTCGCAAGAATTCACAAATGTTTTTGTCTAAATAGTGGAATTAAAAGGTGACACGCTCGAATACTAGCAAGTATAGTAGGTCGTGCAAGTACTATAAAACGGACGTAAATCCGAGTATCGATCCACGAGGATAGTTCGATTATTCTAAGATACGACTCTAACTCGTACAAATAATTATATATTTTTTTGAATTAAAAACACAAATAAGCAACTATAAACCGGTTACGAAAATTAATTGACGACAAACGTGATTAAAGCACATATTTCGGCACGGATTAATCCTACGTTTTCATGCAATCGGCTTTATCTAATCAATACGATTTAAGTCAAAGTAAAAATTCCTAACATACGTGCTACCCGCTCTCGCGTGTATATCAAACCTATGCTAGAGTGAACCGTATATCCCTATATGACTGTAGTTACTCCGCACGCATTCGGCTTTATGAATTTCCCCGAGCTTAGACGCTTTTGGCGGCTAAGTTCTCGAAAACTACACGAACGAAACCGATTACATCTCGGTCGGTTTTAAGTCGTGGTGTTCAACACTTTATTCTAACCGGTCTAATCACCTCTCGGTCTCATAAACCAATCAATAAAACAAGCATCTGGCGATCAATCATACGCATACATTAAGATCAGCGAAGAACACATAACTTAGCACATACGATTAAATAAAGCACGACAACGTTAATACTAGTTCATAATCCGGCCTAATAAGGCCTTAACCACAAAACGACTTACGCTAACATATTAATCAGCGGAAGCAACAACGGTTCAAATAGAGACATAATTAAAACATAAAAATGAAAGATAGAATAATTACGCCCCTCATAGTGCTTTCGTCGAACGGGTGGTGGGCGACTTCTCACATAGCTAGACGTTGAAGATTTTCAGTTGCCAACTTCACTTCATCCCTCACAAAGTGCCTTATTGGGATGTGTGCTTGATATATGCTCAACAACAACAGCTTAAACTCTCGGCCTCTCTCTGTATGTGTGCACCTTCGCATCCCTCTCTTTGTAAAATGTCTTCATAGGCACGAGGCGACACACGCCCGAACAAACACCCCCAATTTTCTCCAGCTTTTCTTTTCGTTGTTTCGCGCGGTTGTTTGTCGTGAGTGCTCAACCATAAATTTGTCTTCTTTTCTTCCCTTTTTTCCGCGTGTGTATCGTAGTTATTTTCCTCAATAATGATGAGCATAGTTCGATTGGTCTCTCTCTCCCTCTTGTATCTATTCATATATCTATATGTGTGTGTTGGGCTGATTTTTTGGGCTGAAATTTGGCTTATCGGCCTGAATTGTTGGGTTTGTTTAATTGTTTTTCTTGGCTACATGGGCTCACATAGTTGGGCTGATTTTTGGGCTGAAGTTCCCGATTTTTGGTGCTTTTAGCTCTGTTACCTATCAAATATGAAAAGTAACATACAATAGGATATTTTCGGACATTTAGACATATAATTATGGAATTACGCATTTTTTTGGGTCTAAAATGTTCGTAAAATCCTAACTTATCAAAAGACGGCTTACTACATCATACACTCCACAGCATAACAAAGTTCTGAGCGGAAAAAGCGTACAATTTTAAATATGGTATTACGGAATTTTTTTGGGTCTAAAATGTTCGTAAAATCCTTACTTATCAACAACCCCCTAAACTAGCTTCGATCGTCCTCGATCATAAAAGCGGATAAAAATTAAGTTAGGATTTTACAATGTCACTAAATGAACTCTCCTGTTTATTCTCAGAAAAGAAAATCGAGATAGTCGTCACCTAATGAGTGATTAGTCAGGCATGAGACATGAAGTAATAGTTCACGATCATAGCACAAAAAACATTTCCAGAATCCTGACACGTATCACTAAACAACTCTCACAGGGGTCGCTCAATTCACTCAAAAATGTTTAACGGGATCTGTATAAAAACGTTCAATGCACAACATAGAAAGATATTGTTCTAAGTTTGCAAATATATCACATCATATTCATATAGTAGATATCGTGTACGAATCAAAAGGTCTTTATCAAGGTTGTTAAGGGGTTCAGGGTAATAAGGGTGTGATATATGGGATAAGTGTTCTAAAATAGTCAAGCATGTTACTCACTAACTCGCTTCGCCATTTATACCATATAGCAGCAAAATACGACATCATGGAAACTCGAACTACAATAAAAACGCACTAAAAACTTGTTAGGTCCTCTAATATCAACTCTACGATCCTAGGCCGGGCAATCGATTAGAATTAAATGAAATGAATTTCATTCGAAAACCTTCCAATGAAGAACACGAGAGAGGATCTTTGTAGTGAGAGAATGATTTCTGATTTTCTCTCTCTAGGAATGAATTAGCAAGCCTTTTGGATCAATAAACTAAAATTCTTTATTAACGTTTACAAGTCTATTTATACCAAATAAACTTGGTATAAATAACAAGTAAGTCCTAAACTAAGGACAAATACACATAACGGCCCAATCTACGAAGACAACTAATAAATCAAAGCACAATTACAAAGTGTTTTCTACAATCTCCCCATTTGTGCTTGATTGCCCTTCCGACGTTGGGCGTAGTAAGACCTGCGCAAGCCCAGCACGTACTCGAAGTCCTTAGTGTGCTCCTCAGCTCCAGTCTCTTCTCAATGTCATCAAGTAGTTCCATCAGGAGTGGTTGTTCTCTCACGAACCTATGAAGCTTCAACATCGTCTCTCGATTGATTTCTTCCAATCTCTTCTCTATGTTATGCCTGATCACCTTGAGCGTCCCATCGCAAAACTTATGAATCTCAATCTTCAGCATCAATCCAGTCTTCTTAGCGATTGGATTGTGGTAGGTGACGCCTAGATGCTGATGTGTATGTGATTACTTGGAAGCCCTTCGATTACAGGTCCTTGATTGAGCGGGGCCGTCATGTTGACCTTATTCATATTGCTCTTCAGAGCCATCTGAAGATCGTGTGCGGCAGAGTATTTGACTTGTCGCAACATGAATCGGTAGAGTCCCTCGAGTCCTTCGTTCTTGATAAAGCCTTGAGGACCTTTGTACTTCTCTACATAGAGTTGGTAGAGCTTGTGCACCTCCTTGGCAGGAGATAAGGTAGGTCACTCTCGCTTAGTTCTTCTTGAGTTCTATCTATCCGCTCTATCACGTAGTACGGCGTTGGAAGACTCCATTTAGTGCAGTAGACGCTAAGTAGCTGACATATTGGGGATAATTCCTTGAAGTGAATCTTCATCCGTTCCTTAGGAATCCCCAGCCTCATAATCGGTCTGAGTTGGGTCAACATCCAAAGATAACTCATCCTTTTCTGTTGCTCCCAGTGAGAAATGCCTCTGAGCTCGAACTCGTTCGGCGTCTTGATTTAGTTCGGTGACCTCCAAATATTTTGACGAACTTCTTCCAGGAATGAGATCTCGATCCTTATGTTTTCCCACTGCGTATCAATGCGAGCGGTTCCAGGCATTTGTCTTGTAGGCGAGGCCGCTCGTTGCGCAATTAATTCTGGAAGCCTTGCGGGAATTTGTTCATGGTCTTCACCTTCCCGAAGTTCTTCGTCTTCAATTAAGACTAAGTCAACCGAAGCTGCTTGGAGGAACTATTGAACGTCCCTGATGCGTTGTCTTTGAGCTTCATCGGTCATGCTGTGGGTCATCCACTGTCCTTCGAAGATGTACTTATATAGGAATTCGTGCGGATTGACACCATGGCCAGAAGTAGGGCTGGGGAAAAATAACGAAATATCAAATACCGTCCTTATCGTATCGAATCGTATCGAAAATATCGAAAATTTTGGTATACCGAAGTTTGGTAAGGTATGATACCGTACTGAAAATTTTCGGTACGGTAATGGTATGAAAGTTTTAAAATTAGGTATACCGATTATACCGAATACCGAAATACTAAAATTTCTAATATATTTTATATATTTATACACACCTACATATATTATATTATTTCAAAAAATATAAAATTAAGGATCTTCATAAACTTACTTAGTCCATAAATTCTTAACTTATACACAACTTTCTAAGATTAGGCCTACCATATTTTACTTATGTAACTCAAGTAACATTTAATTTTTGCCTTTTTAATGTGTATTTTTTTCAGGATTTTGAAAGCGTGAAGATGCAATGCAATTACTTTTTGTTAATCTTCACTAATTTTTTAAATATAGCCGTTTCGTTCTAATTAATCTGTATATAAAGTTGTATTTTGTGAGAAGTAAAGTTTTTTGCCTTACTAAGGATACTGGCTAAAATATGTAAATAAGGTTAAAAAATCTTTTTTTTTTGAAAAATTTGGTATTAATAATCTATCTTATTGGGGCCTAAGGAGTTTGAATTGATTAAAAATTTCAAAGCAACGAATTAACGAGTTACGAGACATGTATGATAAAACCCTCTGTGTGAATGGTATAGAAGGTATGATACCGATGCCATACCGAAATTTCGGTATGATACCGTATCAAAATTTAAGGTATACCGAAATTTTGGTATGGTATTGGTATGATTTTTTTGGATACCGAAATTTCGGTACGGTATATGTATCACAGTTTTGGTACGGTATACCGTACCGAACCACCCCTAGCTAGAAGTACCCGGTTGGTCTGGAGCTATCGAGGGAGTAGCTTGAGTAGCTGCTAGGGCTACGAGCATAGCGGCACTTGCTTCTTCTTCCGGAAGCAAGGGGCTTGTTAGGGTCGTGGGTGTGGATGGAGGCGTCCTTAATGTAAAGGATGGTGGCTCGATTTGGCTTTGGGTTAGAGTGGTTGTGCGGTGCGTGGTGGTGGTTGTTTGGGTAGTGGATGGTTGTGAGGTTTCAGCTGCTCCAGCACTTGTCTGTGTCGTGCCCGAGCCATGTCTCTGACTTCTCGTAATTATCCGAGGTCTCTTCTCCCCCTCAGGGCGACCTTGATCGTCAGGGTGTCATGTCGACGTTTGGAGGGAGAGCTTTGACCACGGCATGCGTCTGTTGGGTCATGACGATCCACGAGACGGCGGAATAGATCTTCTTCTTCCGGCGTTCGGGAGGTTAGCTCTAGTAAACGGGCAACTAGAATAGAGTGGAGTTCACTGATAGGTACGGTTTCTGGGTTTATGAGGTTGTGTGTGAGGATAGGTGTGGGGATGGGTGTGGAACGTGTAGGTTGAACATGTGTGAGGTTGGGTTGCGAGGTTTGTCCTGACGGTTGGCCCTCAGAGATTGGTGTTTTCCTAGTATCACGTCGGGATATCTCTAAGGCTGAGTGAACTCCCTCCATAAGTCGGTTCTCGAACTGAGATAGAGCACGGGAGAGAGCTGCCTGTAGTCGATCTTCCATCATGAACATGAAAGGAGCCTCCGATAATGGACCAGGTCGACTGATGTCGCCTGTTACCCTTGGGTGACACCCGTCTCCGTGGGTTGGCTCGTCGCTACTTGAGATTGTGACGTGTTGAGACTTCCACCCAATCCTCGACTTGAATATAAAAGATTCGCATCTAAGGGTGTTGTGACAGATTCAGTGGGAACATGTGTATCAGACACATGAGTGCCAAGGTCAGTAGTAATAGGCACTTGAATCTCGACCTCGGTTGACGCTGCAAGTTCGTGCTGCTGCTCAGGATTGAGCGAAGAAAAATCCTCAGCACGTGGAGTGTGAAGTTGCGATGTGTCTAATGTTGTGGTGACAGTTGTGAAGATGGACTCGAATGGTATGCTTAGGCGCCTTGGAGTCCGTCTTATCAAGCGAATCTCCTCATCAGACTCAGTGTCTGATGGGGTGGCCGTGTGAGGTGATAAGCCATGCTCAGCATCCTCATCGGCCTGTTCTGTCACCAGAGGCTCTTGAGAAGTAATCGTCGGGATTACGCCCTCTGTTTCAGGCGTAATAGGCTATGATGGTGCGATGTGCCCCGTTACAGAATCGGGTTGTGTATCCTGTAGAGGGATCTCCTCAATGGACCCTTGGACCACGCCAACGCTGATAGGCACTTTAGCACCCAGTGAAGCCCCATGTTCCAACTCCTGTGCCACTGCATCAATCAACGTGGCATCTTCATCTAACATTTGAATGTCCTGAGTTGGGGGCTCATGTTCTAGTTCCTGAGCAACTTGATCTATCAGCTCAGCTTCAGGACTATGTTGGGGCTGATGTAGTTGTTGAGGGCTCACTGTGAAATATGTCGGGGGCCTCGAATCATCTGCTCCGTGAGATGATTCTCCCGGCAGTATCGTTGGTATTCGTTTCCCATGGGGTCGGCAAGACGAAGAAGCTCGAACGGGATCGACATCGATGGTTGTATCAAATCCGTGAGCTTAGGGTTGTGGAAGAATTTGAGTCGTGGTGGTTGGTTGTTCCCTCCTGTAAGTAGTCGAGGAATATTGTCGTGGAGGTCCATGAGGTGGGGAATTATCACGCTGAACCACCGGGCATAAGGAACATTCTTGGAGCGTTTGTTCTCCTGTTATCTGATCTGTTCAGCTAAATCGTTCCAGATCAGTTATGTGAAGTCGTAGTTGCGGGAGAACGCTATCCCGTGGAATATACGAAGAATGTTGCTGTTGCCTTTGTCGAACCCTGCGTGCTTAGGTGACAGACACTTGTTGATTATCCCGAACAGTGTCTTCCACGGATGAGGGATGCCATTGTTCTGGACTTGAGCAAGTTTAGTGAGCGGTGGCCTGTATCTCATATGGAGAAAGTCACGCACCATGTCTGCATCGGTAGGTAGAGGGTCGTAGTTGGAGCTGAATGGTAGATCGAGAGCGAGGCCAAGATCATCCTTGCTAAAGCTGATGTGCCTCGTCCCAACCACCGTGGTAAACCGGTAGCTGCCCTCAACTATATGACTCTTAATTCTTCCCCAGAATTGCTGGAGATAGACCATCGGAACTTGACGCCGTCACCTTCAGTGCATTCCAAAGCGGATGACCTTACAATATGGACACAATTATCTCGTCCGGACACCTGAAGGTAGTCAGGTCGAGCTGGAAGTTGGTGTCCTGCACCTTGAGATATAGGTTTTTGTCGTAAATGTGATTGTATGCCGGATAGTGATATTTCTGAAAGGCAATTTGGAAAAAAAAATTATTAGTTCAAAAATAATATCCAGTCGAAAGTTATATTTATCAAATCATAATGTCGATCACATGAAAGCACGTTTGATAAACTAATTATTGAGACATTTAAGTTGTACACATAGGACATGCGAAGTGAAAATTTATGATAAGAAAAATTGTCGTCATATGTATATGAAATTCGTGTAGGTTTCATCGAAAATTTTCTAAGTGTTTACAATTGAAAATTAAGCACTGTTCACTCCGTTCTTTTTATAGCTCGAGAAATACAATTTTCAAATTAATTTCCTAAGTGCAAATTGTGATTTTGAATCTCCGTTTTAATTTGCGATCGAAAATATTATTCGCTAATATGGACTACGGTGAAAAGGACTTAGAGAAATTTCTAAGTGTCTGAGCTCAACGATTGATACTGTAGCCGAGAAATTTTACGATCGAGAAAAATTTCCGTGTAAGTTTACGATTGAGAGTTAAATATTTCGTAAACTTACGATCGAGAAATTTTTCCGCGCGTTAATAAAATTTTCGACGTGAAAGTTATCGAGAGAAAAATCATTCCGATTTCAAGATAGATTTTCGCTGTAAAATTTTACGATCGAGAAAATTTTATTGTCGACAAATTAAATTTATCGCCGCTAAAATTTTCGATCGAAAGAAATCGAATCGAAGGTACTATTTGCGATAGTAAGTTTTTCGCTCGAAACTTATTCTTATCTAATAAGCTATTTCATTCAGAAAATTTTGGCACGCATAAAATCACAATTAGATTTCTCGATTATAAGTATTCTTCGATCTACGTTATCTGTTCTGTAGACTGAATCAAAATCTTAACTATCGAGTAACCTTTTCAAGACAAACAGTAACACAATCAAATTAAAATTCAATTAGAACTGTTTGCGATCGGTAAAGTTCTACGACGTCTTTAAAAGTTTAAACACCCAGTTTCAGTCAAACTCTCAATCAATCATGTAAAACGCAGATAATCGATTCTATATACTCCTAGAATTATCAGATAACGTCGAAACCATAGTAAGTGCAGAATTAATCCAGATTAGACATATAAAATGGTCGCGAATACTGCAAAACAGCATTCGTGTCATCAAGTTACAAAACAGACGAGAATCTAACACCAAATCATGCGAAAAATCTCAAAATATTGAATCAAACGGAGTTTAAACACACGCTATTTCCTAAAGATTGTCGAATCTACCTTACAAAGACAAAAATCAGTTGCAGATTTGACACTAGAGTGGATTATGAGGTTCGCCTTTGAACAGGAGTTTTGCGCGATAATAAATTTCGACTGTTGAATTTTACGAATGAGGGTTTATGCGTGTATTTAGGGATTTTCGACTGCAAAAGATTATTTCATTTTAATGACATATTAGACGTCTTTGGGCTCGCAGATTAGACGGGCCCAACCTAAATTTTTCCCTCGAGAATCTCAGGTCGAAAATCTTCAATTGGTCCCGTTTAAATTTTCGCTCGAAACTTATCAGCGAAAATTTCCAATTGGTTCCAACTTAATTTTCGCTCGAAAATCACGATTGAAAAATTTCTAATGTGTCCAATCTTTAATATGCAGTTTTTCCTAAATGTTCAGATTGACCCTTATGCCATTGAAAAATCACATAATTGCTCCCCCTAAATATAACATTTAATGTAATTAACTCCCTGTAATTTTTTGAGCGGTGACAACTTGCTCCAAGGCTGATCATTGAAAACCTGCAACACTTAGAGTGAATTTGTCGAGAATATTTGAGTTAATTTTGGAAGCAATTTTACCAATTAGGTCGGTACCTCTCTGGAAAAAAAAATTGTTAAATCCAAATTATAAAACACGTTAAAAATCAATTGATTTAACCATTCAAAATTTTATTCAATGCCGTATACTCCAAGTCCTGAATAATTCGTGAAATCCTCCTCTTTGCTTCTGCAATACTTAGAGAAAGAACATCAAACATGTTTGGAGTTTGAGACATATAATTGTATATACTCCCCCTCAAATGATGCACCAAAAAATCGATTTAGCATAAAAACATATAGAATCAATTGTCATGTACTAAATGAGTAATGCGCAATTTAAACAATTTCACTTAGATACATGGTCTCGTAATCATGTATTCAAAATATTGCGCGAGGGTATGAGCATAAACAAATAAAATCGCATTTAGTCATTTCCGCATAGATGCAAATTACAATTGCATATCAGAATGTGCGATGCAGAAATTAAAAAATGATATATAAGACTTTAATTATGTATATATATATATGTATATATATGTATATTATTATGTGGTCAGATTATTTTGCTTCGATCTATATCACGCCTAGAATTTCACGCAAAATTTTGACAAGACCATATGCCGTCTAGTCACGTTAGCAAACTAAAGTCCTAGGTCTGAAGTATGATCCATTTTGACAACTCTCACTAGGTTCACTCTAGCACTCAATTATTTTTACCTTGGGATCAGTATATTTATATCACTCAAGTCAACACGAGCAATATTATGTCAATTTACCTGTGATCGAGGCACTTTTAACCATTCCACCTATGCGAAAGACCGTCGATTTGGAATCAAAGAGACTTTCAAGGATTTAATTTGGCTCTAACTTAGAAGGGAAGGAGCATTTTAGAATTGTGGATTTTTACATCATCAGCATCTTCCTCTTCTTAGTCATTCATTTTTGTTGGCATTTATCGCCATCTTATGTCATATCCATCCTTTATTTTCTTTTTCGTATTTTCCTGCACTTGCTCAAGCTGAACCTCCGCTTCTTTACGGGGCTGAAAGATTATCTAAGGCAAAATTCTTCTTGTTGGTTCTTGGGCCGATACCGTGCTCCTTTTCTCTTAATCCCTAGAGAGTTTTTAGAGATAATCGATTTGAAGAAGTTCACAGTTATGGAATTCGAACCCAAGGCCGTGCTCATCTTCTCGTTGTGTAGATATAAGACCGGATTATCGATGGAGAAGTTCGTTTCGTGGTGCGCCTCTTTCCAGCCGTTCTGACGAGTGTACGAGATTATCAATGGAGAAGTTCACAGCAAGATCCATGCCATCTTCTAAATATTTGGGATTGTGGCAGTCGAGAGGCAGGTTCTTTTGGACTGCTTTTTTTTTGTGCGTTGAGCATTCCTCTTGTGCGTTGTCCACCTTCTTTTGTCATCATTTTCTTATTTTTCTTTTGTCTTCTTTTTCTCCCCTTTCTTTTCTCAATTGAACGTCCCATCGAAATCTTAGATCGTCAGTTGAAGGCTCAAAGGATTTTCAAATGAAGAAAAGAAATTCGGAGGAGGCTCAAAGTGGATGACTAGAGGTTGTTTCAAATGATTGAATTTTACATATGGCCAAGTGAGAAATTTCCTATTTGCTCTAATCATATTCCGAACGATCTATCACAAGGCGAGTATGAGGCCAGGAATCACTTAGTTAAGACAAGCAATTGATGTGCGACTCGCTCGAAAAGAAATCCATAGAAGGAAAAAAATAAGAAGGCTAGAATCCTCACTTTTGTAAGGTGGCTTTGTGTCGAATGGAACAAACTAGTGACCTTTAGACACGAGAGTGTGACCTTGACTGACAAAATTAAGCAATTAATCTGTCACTTATCAGGGAAATCTACATGTGACCAGATCGAGCATCCTAAAGATATCGTCATTTCCCTAATATTATATTCATAAGTATATATTTCTATATTTTTTATGAAATTCACGCAAAATATGACACGTTAATGATGCAAAACACACGACATAGAATAGATGAGTGCACATGGGAGCACATAGAGAACATATTACGGAAGATTCAACATGCCTAGTTTTTCGACAAGGAATTGGAAATGCTTTTCATCCAATGCCTTGGTGAAAATGTCGGCTAGTTGATATTCCGTTTTCATGCAGTGCATTCGTGCCTTTTTCTCGTGGTCTTTAATATATCTATGTGTTTTGTGCGTGAATGGTGAACAGGATTGCACGTAATTGCAATGGCACTCTGGCTATCACTATAAATGGGTATAAAATTGTAACCATAATCGCGAAGCTGAGTCCGCATCCATAACATCTGCGAGCAGCAGCTGGCGGCCGCGACATATTCTTCTTCAGCCGTCGATGTTGAGACACATTTCTGCTTTTTGGATGACCAGCAAACCAGCTTTTCGTCTAGAAATTGAGTGCCACCAGACGTGCTTTTCCAGTCCATTCGACAACCTTCATAGTCAGCATCAGTGTAGCCGATTAGTTTGAAATTTGTACCTTTAGGATACCACAATCCTATGGTAGATGTGCCCTTGAGGTAGCCAAGATTCGCTTCACCGCAAGCATGTGAGATTCCTTAGGATCGGCTTGAGAACGGGCGCATAAACAGGTGGCAAACATGATGTCCGGCCGGCTTGATGTGAGATATAGAAGAGACCCAATGATGCTGCGATAGAAGGTGATGCCGACCGTTTTTTCCAATGGGATCGTCATCCAACTTGCAGCTTGGTGACATAGGAGTGCTGAGGGGCTTACTATGATCTTGATGGAACTTTTTCAGAATATCCTTAATGTGTTTTGTCTGACTGATGAAAATCCCATCATCGAATTGTCTGACTTGAAGCCCTAAGAAGAATTGCATCTCTCCCATGTGACTCATTTCAAACCTGTTCTTCATTAAATCTCCAAATCTCTTGCCAAGCCATGGATTTGTTAATCCGAAGATGATGTCATCTACGTATACTTGGACGACCATCAGATCTTTGTCTTGCCATTTGATGAAGAGTGTAGTATCGATGGTTCCTCGAATGAATCCAGATTTCACGAGTAATTTGCTCAGGACATCATACCGCACGTGGGGCTTGTTTTAGTCCATAAAGAGCTTTATCCAATCGATAGACGTGATCGGGGTGTGCGTGATCAACAAAGCCTTCTGGTTGAGCGACATAGACTTCCTCTTTTAACACGCCATTGAGAAAGGCGGTCTTCACATCCATTTGATAGACTTTGAAGTCTTTATGAGCTGCATAAGCCAAGAAAAGATGGCTTCAATTCAGACAACAGGAGCATGCGTCTCGTCGTAGTCAATACATTCCTGCTGATTGTAGCCCTTCGGAACTAATCTTGTTTTATTCCTGATCACGTCTCCATCTTCATTCTTTTTGTTCTTAAATACCCATTTTTGTTCCGATTATGGTTTTCCCATGCGGACGGGGTACTAAGGTCCACACTTGAAGGCGTTCGAATTGATTAATTTCATCTTGCATTTCAATAACCCAACCCGAATCCTTAAGCGCGTCGGCTACCTTGGTTGGCTCGTTTTGGCTTAAGAAGCAACTGAGAAGTCCTTTATGATGTCTAGTCCAAACTCCACTCGAAGGATCACCAATTATTTGATCAACTGGGTGTGCTCGAGTCCACTTGTGCTCATGAGGCAAGGTCGAGCTGGAAGCATCGTGCAAATGTGGAGCAAGATCTCCAATGTTCTGAGGTTGATAAACTAGTTGAGGTAATTCAGTGGCGGCACCTGAGTTGAGCGACTCTGATGATATTTCCTCAACTTCTATAATTGGGTCTTCAGCGCTCTGAGGTAAATCTGAATCAGGTGAGAGAGGAAATTTGAAGAACTGGCTATTTCGACATCGTCTTGTGTGGTTTCCATGACAGATGTGGTAGTAGTGTCGTTTGGTCGATGTATCTGCTCAAAGAGCGAATCCAAGTCTTCTAAAGCACGTTTCATAACTGAGATGTTGCCGTTTTCAGTTGGTTTTGTGCCAACACACCAGTAAGTATAGGTTCTGGATCATTGTATTCAGAAGACATCTGGTTAGGTACGAGTCCTGAACTGATATGAGCAGGAGCCATGTCTGCCACTTCGTGGAAAGTGACACTGTAGCTTTCCTTTATAGTTCGATTGGACTTGATGTATACTCAGTATGCTTTGGAAGTAGAAGAATACCCGACGAAGGTGGCTTCGGATGCTTTAGGGTCGAACTTGGCACGTTGTTCTCAGTCGTTCACCACAAAGCACTTGTACCCGAAGACCTTAAGGAAGGAGATATTGGGTACTCGCTTGTTTATGATTTCGTACGGAGTTTTGTCGAAACGCTTGTGAACTACCGTCCTGTTCTTAGTGAAACAGGCAGTACTGATTGCTTCAGCCCAAAGGAAGTATGGAAGGCCGGAGTGGATCAACATCATTTGCGCAGCTTCCACTAGAGTTCTGCTCTTCCTTTCAATGACCCCGTTTTGTTGAGGTGTTTTTGCGGCTGAAAACTGCTGACTTATCTCATGTTTCTGATAAAAGTCACTGAGGAACTTGTTTTTGAACTCAGTGCCATTATCTGTTCGAATGATTTGGATAGTCTGCTGCAGTAAGTTCTGAGTCGAGTTCACGAAAGTTACTATCAAGTCCGTCTCATCCTTTGTTCGGAGAAACTTTGTCCGTATGTAGCGAGAGTAATCGTCAACGATAACCAGCACATACTTGCATCCATTGATGCTCTCCGTTTGCATAGTGCCACAGAGGTCCATGTGAAGGAGTTCTAGAGGACGTGAAGTAGATGCTACTTGCTTGACAGAATGAGAAGCTCACTTCATTTTACCGAGTTGACACGCCGAACATTGATGCTCTTTTTACACCTTAATAGTTGGTAGACCGTGAACCAACTTATTTGTTGATAATCGTCGAAGAGCTTTCATGTTGAGATGAGACATATGTTGATGCCAGAGACTATTATCTGAATTGTGAACTAAGAGATGAGGCATACAGCAGTTGAGGGCCGCACGGACGTCAGATTTATCGTATACAGATTTGATTTCGAAATCCTTGGAGGAGTTCTTTGTCCTGACTGTCCAATATTCTGCACCGATCAGCATGGAAGACCACCTTGAATCCTTTATCACAGAACTGGCCTATGCTGAACAAGTTATGGCGGAGACCTTCAACATATGAGACATCCTTAATCGTCAGATTTTCCAGAATTATGTCTCCGAAGCCGAGAATTGGAGCGGAATTATTGTTCCCGAATCTGACTTTTCCTTTTGGTCGGTCTAGATAGTTGCTCAGCAGCTTTTGGTTTCTCG
This sequence comes from Craterostigma plantagineum, assembly GCA_027422505.1. Classification (NCBI taxonomy): domain Eukaryota; kingdom Viridiplantae; phylum Streptophyta; class Magnoliopsida; order Lamiales; family Linderniaceae; genus Craterostigma; species Craterostigma plantagineum. Next base: position 12,712,440 of record JAPQWV010000021.1, on the reverse strand, counting down.
TCTTGTGTGTGGAGCAACCAGAATCAAGGTACCACACATGATGGATCTGCAAAACCAATTTAGAGAGTTTTAGGTACCCACTTATAAATGGGTCCTCTCGGATTGACAGAGTTTAGGTTCAGATATAGTTCCTAAATTTTCACTGTTTGCGATTTTAGCTACCCATGTAAGCTTCGAAGAAGGTGCTTTGGGTTTGCCCTTTGTAGAAAATTTGGCTCTTTTGGCTTTTGTTTTCTTGGGCGGAGATTTAGGAACCTAATTAGGGTGAACCTTTGCAGGGAAGATTAATTTCAGCACGAACAAATACATTGGTAGGCTTGAGCGAGGAAAAGGTCTTTTCATTTGATAGCCTCCTAAGGTGCTTGGGGGATTCGATCTTTATAGGATACCTTAGGTGTGGACAAGCATGAATTTTGCACTGTAAGCCTTCATGATGGCTGGATCTTGTTTCCTACGGTTCATCCTAGATGCACTTGTCTTAGAATGGTGGTTAGTTTTTGTAGACGAAGAGCCTATTTCGTACTTGGTGCTTCTAAAGGTGGTAGGTTCTAAGGAGCATGTAGAAGCAATTACTTTGTGAGTAGAAATGGCTCTTTTATTTCTACGAGGTTTAGTCTTTTTACAGAAGGAGGAGATACATCAATACGTTGACGTCTAGAGTCTCCTTCTTAATATCTATACTAGACACTCTTGCATTCGACTCCTCTAGCTCAGGTACTACGCTCCATGTAGACGTAGTAAGAACAAGGTTAGAGGTCCTATTCTTTTATTTTTTTAATTTTTGGTTTTTGATCTTTAGAAGGCAGTTTTTCTTTCTTCACGCTTTTCAAATTAATTTTATCCTTTGAGGGAATTGCATGAGAAGAAGTTCGTGAGATGGAGGAAGCTTTGAGATTTCTCGTATCTTTTCTTTTTAGCTTTAAAATCCTCTCTTTCTTTTTCTAATGAAACCCTTAACCCCTCTATTTCCCTAACAATAGGGGGTATGTAGAGAGAATTTTCAGAATGATGAGTTTGAGCTTCCTTATTTGTAGAATGATCTTGAACAAAATCGACTGTATCAAGGCTCCAACCCTTGGGAGTTCCCTAGTTTTGTAGCGTTGATTCAGTTCAGTGTAAAAAAATGGAATTTCAGCCCTAGTTTTGGCTTTTCTCTTGGCTATCTCTTCGATATCTGTTTCTTTGGCGCATATGAAGTTCATCAATTTTGTTAGTCCTAACCCATGTACTTGATATCATAAAGCTGTTTGCAATTAACTTTTTTCAAGTGATGTGGGTTTTCAAAACATAAGTCATAAAATTCCAAATCCTTGGGCTGCTTCAGAAAGATAGTCTGCTCAGTTTGTCCCTTTGTTACTTATAAGATCTTCTAATTTTTTAATTTTTGAATATAGCTTCTTACGTTCATTGTCTAAGGCAGCATAGTTATTTTGAGCAGTGCTCTTTTCGGCTTGACAAGTATCTAGGCTCTTTCCTAGTTCACTAATCTTAGAATTTGCCTTAGCTAATTCTTCTTCGAGACTAGTGATTTTCTTAGTTGCCGATTCAAGTCTATTTTTAATCAGACCCTTCTCGTCTAAGTTCCTTAGTAGACATTTGTGATTATTGTCTAGTCTGTCTTCTAGTTCTTTTACTACCGAACGATGCTCATCTAACGAGGTATACTTAGTCTCAGATGTTTAGAGTTTCTTCGTTAATTCGTCTATGGTGAGGCTAGAACTCCTAACTTGTTCTTTGAGACTGGCTATGGTTTCCTTAGACCTAAGAAGCTTTTTCTCTACTATTATTCCTATTTTCTGCTCAGTTACCTTGTTAGCAAATTTAGAACTTAACTCAGCTAAAAGGTCAGAATGTGTAGAGTCGGAGGTTTCTACCTCATGAGATGATGTGGATGCTTTCTCATCATCTGTCTATGCAGAAGTATCATCGTCCTTTTCATCATCAAGGCGTGCCATTAGGGCAAGATTGTCGGCGTCAGAATCTGAGCTGTCCTCTAGCCAGTGGTCCTGTTCTGCCATTAGGGCTACTCAGCTTCCTTTTGTCTGATAAGTTGAAGCTTCCTGGAGTAATAGTTAGTGTCCTTCTTCGAGGACTCACTTGGCTTCTCTTTATTCTTCGAGCTAGTGGTTCGAAGTCTATTGGCAGAGGATGATAACTTATTCTTGAAGTATTTCTTTGTCATCATTCTTACGACTAAAGCCAGCTGTTTCTCAAATTCTTTAATATCATAGGGAAGTTCTGAATCAGATCATCATCCTCTGAGGAGCTAGGGAGCTTTACGTGCTTTTCCTTGCGTGAGCAGGAACTTTTCTTCTCCGAAACTAAGGCTATAGAGTTCTCAGCCTGTTTGCCCTTTTGCTCCTTTTGTAACTCGCCCATGTCTTCTTCGTGCTGTGCGAGGTTATCGAAAACAGCATGAATATCCATCTCCTCCAAGTCCTTATTTTGTCGGAGTTGGGTAGAGATCTTCTTCCAGTCGGTGGGCAGTGCGGACAGGAACCGAATGTTCATCTCCATGTTAGTCTTTTTTATATCAATTTTCCTCATTTCATTGAGAAGAGTGAGGTACCGCTGATAAAGATTGTGTAAGCTCTCCTCACTTTTGGCCTTGAAGGAGTCATACGCTGTAAGTATGTTAGCCTTCTTAGCTTTTGTGCCGACTTCGGTTCTTTGCATCATCCTCTCTAGTTCATCCCACATCCCTTTAGCTGTTGGGATGCTATCTATCTGTCTATAGATATCATTCGGGATGCCCTGCATAAGTGTGTTTTTGGCAATGAGATCTGCCCTTGCTCTAGTTTTCTCTTCTGCATCGTACTCACTCGGTAGTTTTACTCACCTAGTGGGTTCGATTTGAGGATTGTTTGAGCTATCACCTTCTTGACATATATAAAAAATTTCTGGTCCCTCATGAAGTGATTTGAGTAGATCTTCAGCCTGACCTTTGAGTTCGATGAAGTTTAAGAACGACTTCTCAATACGGTATATTCGCCCCTTTTGAGAATGGGAGGTCGATTGTCATTTCCTAGAGCATATGCATCCACTTTCTTTTAATTGAGTTGATGAAGGATCTTCATTTGTTGTTTTGAAATCTTGATCTGATGTGATGTGCTTCACAATTAGCAGATTAGTTAGTAGCGTCTGATTCTAGAGCAGTTTCGAGAATAAGTTTTGACTCAATCTTTAAAGTTTGATAAAAAATTGTCGAAAAAAGTTTCCGTTGTTACTGTTCTCGTGCGAGAAAGTGTCTTAGCGAAATATTTTGTGAGCGAGCAAAATTGCTCAAATTCTTTCAATCGAGAAAAATTATTGAGTCGTGCAATTATTTCGAACGCGGAGAAACAATATATTTAATAAGTTTCTCGCTCGGTCAAAATAAAATCGTTGACTGGAAAGGTTTCTCGTACGCAAAAGATATTCTCTTAGTCAAACTGAGAAGTCTGACCGAGAAAAGTTTTCGACAGTAAGTTTTGCGATAGAAAAATTCAAAGTTGATTTTGTCGAAAATTTTTCACTTACTAATGCTCGAGAAATTTTCCTTCTAAAATCGTTTCTAAAGACGACGACTTTAGCGCTGATTTAAGAGTCTTGACCGAGAAAAATTTTTCGCACAAAGTTCTCGATCGAGAATTTAATTCGACCGAAAACTTGAGCCCAAAAATTTAAAATCACTCAAACAGTCGAAGAACTCAAATTAACACTGATTCAAGCAAAAACACCAAATTAGAACGTGAAATTGCATGTGTTCATTCACAATCAGTTACTTAGCACACACGAACAAGTAATTAAACACGTTTTGAGGCAAATCATGAAGAATTTAATCAAAATCGGAATGTGTTCTAGTAGTTTTATCGCGCGAACAACAGCAACTCAAATTCAATCAATTCAGCTCAAATGATCTTCTAAACGCTACCGATCTAATCGCAAACGTTTCGTCTCACTAAACCAAGCACATAATCATTAAATTCAAGTCTATTAATCACAGAATTAAGCTATCAGATCGAAAATTCGTTTCGCGCCAGAATTGTTCTTCGCACGGAACAGTTCCAGAAAATAATTTTCGATCCAAATCTAACAATTATCGATTCAAAACAGAACGAATCTGCTCTGATACCAATTGTTAGGTCCTCTAATATCAACTCTACGATCCTAGACCGTAATTCTAAGGCAATCGTTTAGAATAAAATGAAATGAATTTCGATCGAAAACCTTCCAATGAAGAACACGAGAGAGAATCTTTGTAGTGAGAGAATGATTTCTGATTTTCTCTCTCTAGGAATGAATTAGCAAGCCTTTCGGATCAATCAACTAAAATTCTCTATTAAGCACAATGTTTACAAGTCTATTTATACAAACAAACTTGGTATAAATAACAAGTAAGTCCTAAACTAAGGACAAATACATATAACGCCCCAATCTACGAAGACAGCTAATAAATCAAAGCACAATTACAAAGCGTATTCTACAAAACTGTTACTAAGAACTCGAGAAAATAATTCTGAAAAGGTATTGTAACCCTCTTGTTTTTTATTTCAAATATATTTTTTTCTCTCTCTGTTTTTTTATACCTTTTTTACTCGTTTTTTTCCGATCTCTCTCTTTTTTTTTGATTTTTTTTTTCGAATAAGTAAAATAGGATACCAGAACCATAAAAAAAAACAAGCCGTAATCTTCTTTCCTCTAAATTAATAGATTCAACACTCCGAAGCGACTAGTAAGCTAATATGCTAACAATGGTTCGAGGAGAAGGATAAAATAAGAGGATAACTTGGCTAAATATTGTGGCTCCAAATCAAAGAATAAGGCTAATAAGGCTCAAAGAGGCTCATTAATTGATAGATATGTCAGGTATGCAGATATTTAGGCCAGTGACTTATCCTAAGTGCCTTTATCATTTTCATACACAAAAATCCACAGTGATATTGACATGCATAACAAAGCAAGTTCGAAAATATTCAGACAATGCGTGACATAATGAAAAACACATCGAGCAAGTATTGTGTTGCTCTAATTTTTTTTTAGCCCAAACTCACAAAATTTTCTGGGTTTGTGTCTTATGATACACACTGTTCTTCTGGAGCAGTCAATGTAACCGGATAATCAAGCTAATATCACAACACATAACACACAGGACTTTCACACTCAAATCGGTAAATCTTATCACGACAGAAGCAAATTTTAAAAATTTCATCACCGACAAGAGATTTCACTAGTGACGTTCAAATCAAAACCTTCATCAATTCATACCTAAACATGTAAGCATATAAAATCTAGCATGTGTCACCCCTACCCCCAAACTAATTATCACATTGTCATCAATGTGTAAAGATGTAAAGCAAATAGTGAGTTTAAGTGACACTGCCCTGAATAATATGTATAGATCGATGTGGGGCAAGTTGGGAGAAGACTTCAGTTCCTTCAGGATAGAGCTACTTCTGCGGATGAACCACCCAAACTGACTGTGAGCCTGCGAGGAAACATAACTAGACGAGAACGTGATACAAAATTTTGTGAAAATAAATTCGAATGCAAGACACACTTATAAGATGTGATACAATTAATATAGACTCAATACCAAACAAAAATAAAAATTCATAGATAGTACTTGGGTTGCCTCCCAAGAAGCGTTGCTTTTATAATCGTTAGCTCGACTATTAATCAGACTGATCAAGGAGGGTCTTTGTCTCGACTTTTGCCGTTGTTCTGGAGGTCCTTCGGATCGCTGGTATTCTCTCCAGGCGACATGGCCCTGGAAGACACAGAATAACGAGAAGCACTTGCATTAGTAACATTAGGTTCGACCTGATTAATCGATGTAGTTCCTTTGTTCTCGATCATTGTACAACTTGAGGCTTGAGCATTAACCGTAAATAATTACTTTCCATCTTTGAGGATTTGTACGGCTCCGGAAGGGAACACTTCCGCCACTTCATAGGGTCCACTTCACTTACTCTTCAATTTTCCTGGGAATAAACGTAGTCGCGAGTTGAAGAGTATGACTCGATCCCCGATTTGAACTCTCTTCGTATGATTCTCTTGTCATGCCTTTTTTTCGTCCGCTCCTTTGTAGAGTTTTGCATTTTCATACGCTTGCTGACTAAATTCTTCCATCTCATTTAGTTTTTTTTTCCAATCGATCGTCCATCTCATTTAGTTGTAGCAACCTATTTTCACATGCCTTGGAATACTCAAAATTAAGTTTTTTAACAGCCCAATATGCACGATGTTCTATCTCGACAGGTAAATGACACGTTTTCCCAAATACTAGTCTAAAAGGCGAAGTTCCTATAGGGTTTTAAAAGCAGTGCGATATGCCCATAATGTGTCATCTAACTTTAAAGACCAAGCCTTCCTAGAGGCATTTACTGTCTTTTCTAAGATCGGTTTTAGTTCCCTATTGGAGACTACCTGCCACTGTTTGGGGATGGTATGGGGTAGATACTTTATGCTTGACACCATATTTTGATAATAAGTTGGCAAGTAATTTATTACAAAAATGAGTGCCACCATCACTAATTATCGCACGGGGTGTACCAAAACGAGTAAATATATGTTTTTTTTAGAAACCGAATGACTACACGTGCATCATTTGTCCTGCATGCTTCGGCCTCTATCCATTTAGATACATCAACTGCAACCAGTATGTACTTATTAGAGCATGAAGTAGGAAAAGGCCCCATAACATCTATACCCCAAACATCAGAGAGCTCAACTTCTAACATGCTATTCAAAGGCATTTCATGTTTTCTAGAAATATTATACGTACGTTGACAACGATCACATGAAGCCACAAATGTATGAGCATCTTTAAATAAAGTAGACCAGAGTAAACCTGATTGTAGTACTTTAAAGGCAGTTATCGTCGGACCGTCCACCCGTCAAACCAGACTGACAATGAGATAGGACAGAATTGACATCTTCGGCAGGAATACATCGCCGGATTACTTGGTCAGAGCAAATCTTGTACAAGAATGGATCATCCCACTGGTAATGCTTTGCATCAGAAAGAATTTCTTCTGATGATGAAAAGTCAAGCCCGTGGGAATATCACCTGTAGCAGCATAATTTGCAAAATCCGCATACCAAGGCAACGATGTATTAAGTAAAGCATATAATTGTTCGTCAGAAAAGCATTTATCAATCGGTACGTTCTTATCAAGCTCATGTGAATTGTCTAGCCTAAATAAGTGACCAGCTATCACATTCTCGACACCTTTCTTATCACGAATTTCTAAGTCATACTCTTGAAGTAGTAAAATCCAACCAATCAACCTAGGTTTAATATCTTTCTTAGCAAATAAGTGTCGCAATGCAGCATGATCAGTATATACGATTACTTTATTTAACACAAGATAAGAATGAAATTTGTCTACCGCAAATATCACAGCTAATAGCTCCTTCTCAGTGGTAGCATAAACTGTGCGTCGTCGAGAGTCTTACTAGCGTAATATATGGTCTGGAATATCTTATCCTTGCGTTGTCCCAATACTGCACCAACTACACTGTCGTTAGCGTCACACATAAGTATAAATGGAAGCTTCCAATCTGGCGCGACTATCACCAGGGCTGTGGTGAGTTTCTCCTTCAGAGTACGAAAGACCTGTAAACATTCATCAGTAAACTTAAAAGCAACGTTTTTAACCAATAAATTAGATAAAGGCTTAGCTATCTTCGAAAAATCTTTTATTAAATGTCGGTAAAATCCTGCATGGCCTAAAAAGCTCTGAACCGCCTTCACCGACGTGGGTGGTGGTATTTGCTCTTGCATCGATTTTTGCTCGATCCACTTCGATTCCATTGTGAGATATCTTATGAGCAAGAAATATCCCCTCTTGGCCTCTTGTAACATAAAATGACAGATTTCCCAATTTAAGACAAGAGTAGTCTCCCACATCGTTTCAGAATGAAAGCTAAATTATCGAGGCATGCATCAAATGAGGAACCAAACACAGAAAAGTCGTCCATGAAAATCTCCATAAACTTTTCTACTACATCATGGAAGATAGCTAACATGTATCCTTGAAATGTAGCTAGTGCATTACATAACCGAAATGGCATACGTCTATATGCAAAAGTACCGTAAGGACAAGTAAAAGTAGTCTTTTCTTGACCCTATAGTGATATCGATATTTTATTATATCCGGAGTAGCAATCTAGAAATCAATAAAATTCATGTCCAGCTAACCTTTCTAACATTTGACAATAAAGGGTAGTGGGAAGTGATCCTTACGAGTTGCGTCATGTAATTTTCTATAGTCTATGCACACTCGCCAACCCGTAACTGTCCTAGTGGAATTAACTCATTAGAATCATTTTTAACTACAGTCATGCCTTCCTTTTTAGGAACTACTTGTGTTGGACTTACCCATGCACTATCGGAGATAGGATAGATGATACATGCGTCCAAAAGCTTGATTAGCTCCTTTTTTACCACTTCTTTCAGTATTTGGTTTAAACATATCTGCGGTTGTACAACTGATTTGTATGCGTCTTCCATCAAAATTTTGTGTACGCAAATGGTTGGACTAACTCCTCTTATGTCCGCCACTTTCCATGCAAAAGCTCGTTTATGTTCTCTTAGCACTCGTACAAGTTTTTCTTCCATAGTATCTGTCAAAGAAGAAGAAATAATCACTTGTAAAGTATCAGATGCACCAAGATAAACATATTTTAAATGATTAGGTGAGGGATTAAGATCTAAAATTGGAGGTTCTTCGATTGAGGGTCGTGGCTAGGGTTCTGATGGTCGATCGAGCGGCTCAATTTTCTGTTTGGCCGTCCTCTTGTGAGGTGGATTTGCATCTAGACTCGCCACGATAAATGCTAAGTCGTCCTGATTCTTGATATCCTCTCCAGTTAGACATGCGTCCAACTCATTGTTGTTTCTAAAAACTTTGACATACTCAAAAGCGCATTTGTCAATTGTATCAATAAAGGAATACGAATTATCATCTGTAGGGTGTTTCATCTCTTTGTAAACATCAAAATTCTACCTTAACGTCCCCTACTTGTAGGATAAATTTACCATTATCGACATCAATAAGAGCTCTTGCCGTATTTAAAAATGGTCTTCCTAGTATTAGTGGCATGTCGGTGTCTTCTTCCATATCCAGCACTACAAAGTCTGCCGGAGAGTAGTGTTCTCCCACATAAACTAGCACATCTATTATCCCTCGTGGGTATGTGATCGATCTGTCTGCTAACTGAAGGATTCTAGATGTGGGTTTTGGCTCGCCAACTCCAAACTTCCTAAGAAGAGAAAATGGTAATAGATTAATGCTAGCACCCAAATCACATAAAACATTGGTAAAAGAAAGTGTGCCTATTGAAAGGAATAGAGAAACTCCCTTCGTCTTTAATCTTTGGTGGTAACTTCCTTTGTAGCACAGCCGAGCATTCTTCATTAAGCGCTATCGTACCATGTTCTTTTAGTTTATTTCGATTCGATAATTTCCTTCATGAACTTCGCGTACTTCGGAATCTGCAAAAGTGTTTCACAAAAATGGATATTAATTTCAAGTTTTCTTAATATGTCAATAAAACGTTCAAAATGCTTATCTTGTTTTCCCTTTCGTAGTGCTGCGGCAAATGGAGGTCGGATCTTGATAGGAGGCAGTGGTTCGGTCTTCTTTTCGGTTAGTGAGTTGTCCGATACATTCTCCGCCTTTTGCTTTCCCTCATGGGCGTGAATGTTGTCGTCCTTGGTCGCAGCTTTGTTCTGATCGGACTTTTCTGGTCCGATCTCCATTGTCGCCTTCTTCTTTTTTGGAGATGGCTCGAGCGTCTTTCCATTTCTTAGTTGAATGGCTTTGGCGTATTCTCGAGGGTTCTTCTCTGTATCGCTCGAGAGTGTTCCCTGCTTGCGCTCGGGCAAAGAGCTCATCAAATGATTCATCGAGCTTGCCAAACTTTGCAGTGTATTCTCTACCTTGTCGAGCCTCTCATCCTTCTTGCGATTTTGGTCGTTTTGATAGTTAGTCATCCTCTCGAACGCTAGCTCCCAGTCGGCTTTCTGTTTGGTGGTGGAGGTGCATTCTGTTTATTCTGAGCTTCTGAAGGCTTTAGGTAGTGGGAATTTCCGTACGGGAAAATTCGGATGATTCCTCCAGCTCGAATCGTACGTGTTTGAGTATTCATTTCTCGGCCTATTGTGAATGCGGTTTACTGTTTCAGGATCCTTGCCTTGCATCTCGTCTAACCTCCTATGTATAGCTTCAAATTGAGCCTCTATCGAACTACTTATCCCGTGTACTCCAACCGCTCGTCGGTCTAAGTCTTGTTCATTATACCTTGCGGGATAAGCTGCCATACGCTTGATGGCTTGGAGACATCTTTGTCGGGTACCTCCATGAAATTCCGTGTACACCCGTCATCGACGATTCTCTTATTTTGTGTACTCAGTCCCAGGAAAAATGACTGCATCTGGACGCCTAAGGGTATACTATGGTTCGGGCATCGCCTGAGAAGACTCTTATATCTATGCCATGCATCGCACAGGGTCTCACCACTTCTTGCTTAAAAAAAATTTACCAATTGGCTTCTGATCTCGCTAGTTCTCGATAAAGGGTAGTACTTCCCTAGAAAACACTCGTCAGTTCCTTCCAACTAGTGATAGAGGCGTGTGGAAGTGACTAGAACTGTAGCGCCCCGTTTCCTATTACCTTTTTACGCAGCTATATAATATTCATATAAAATTTTCGCGATTCCCATAACCATTTCCTTTATCAAAACGGGTGCGTACATCCGGTCAAGTTCCTTTCACAATAATGTACATATATGTACCTATCATACGAGTCACAAAATGTAATAGTCTAAATCCATTTCTATTTTATATGCTAACGATGAGCAGAGGGGAGCAGGAGGAGAGCGTAGCCGGCCAACCTTGAATCCATGCTTTATGATGATACTTCTACGCAGCCTGCTAATTATCTACAACAACTGTGAAGACACCGATTCAGAGTATGATCGCAACATGTTAACTAAAAACAATTAACGATAAAATAAAGTAGTCTGTTCCTTTCCATCAATATCGTAATTATGCCATCATAAAATCATTATGCACAGAACTGTCATTCATAAGATCCGTAGATCACATGCCTTTCTATATGTCCAATTATTTTGATACTCTCGTTATAGACTAGCTAGACTGTGTTGTACGCCCAGTCGGCGCCCATGCATGGGACTCTGTAACCATGTCGTAATCCCCCGATTTGGAGGGACACGTATTGCCTGTACAGGACTCTGTAAAATCCCCCGATTTGTAGGGATATATGCCGTAGCATTCATATCATGCCATCTGTAGTCGTAGCAGTCATAATGGTTTCTCCCTTCATTTTAAGTGTATGCAATGCTATAAAAATACCTTATATGACACGTAAATCATATAAACGCACTTTACAGTCACATAATTCATATCGATCCATGAATAGCATATAAAGCACATATTAGTCAATTAATCCATATAAGGCATGTAAACACATAAGGCACATAAGGTACATGTTGCAAATCATATTCACAAGTTTCGCCTATCTTCCTTTCGCTTACTCGACCTTGTCTTTGCCCTTATCAGACTCCTGACCTATACAATTATTTTATCTGGTAAATATACAATTCCTATAATGACATGCGTGCGTGATATGCATGCTCATGCATAATCGTTCCTATCCGTAGCCTTTACCTTTTTGTTCGTTACTTATAAAATATATTAAACTCTTTGCTTAGAAGTTATATTTTTTTTTTAATTGTCAAAACCTGCATTTAAAAGTGATAACTATACTGTACCAAAAATATTATTGAAAACCCTAATTCTTATTATGTTGAAAACCCTAAAAATATCAAAACTTATTAAATTCTAAAAATTTGTATCATACCGAAGATCTTATATGAAAATAATACACATACATATATATATAAGGTTCCTCCAAATTTAGAAGACCCTAATACCTATATATAATTTATAATATCATATTATCATATATATGTATATATATATATATATAAGTGTTTTACTATTAATGTGTCGATTTCTTCAAGCCTAAGAAAACCCTCATTAGTCACTCTTTAATAATAATTCTTCAATTCCCACATGTATTCATCTTTTGATTGCCAACCAATCAAAATTGCAAGAGCTTTCTAAAGCTTCGAAATCCTAGTTGCACCTGTCGAGAACTTCCATATGAAATCGAAATCTTTAAACCTTATAATGATGTCGAGACTTTTATTTTAAACTACTGAAAACCTTTCGAAATGTGGTTCGAATTCCTAACCTCGAGATCTTTCTAATTAAATTATGATAACTCGAGATCACAACTCGAGAACCTCCTCTCTAAATGAATTTCAAAATCTCGACATCATTTTGACATCATAATATAAGTCGACATACTATCCAATGATTTTCTAGATTTCGGCATTGCATCTCGAGATTCCACTTAATTCATTCGAAGCCTATATCGAGATTTATCTATTTCATGTCGAGATTATATCTCGAGATTTATCTATTTCATATTATCATTCGACATCTATTTCGACAAGTATGATAAAGGATCTCGATATATATTATTTAGGATTTCGACATGCATGATCTCGACATTCTATCCAGATCTCGATATATATACATTATTTAGGATTTCGACATGCATGATCTCGACATTCTATCTAGATCTCGAGATCTTTAATTTTCATACCTTCGACATCTTGTCCCAATTCAATCAAAATCTGAAAAAAAATACACCTAAAAACATAATTTTCTTCCAAAATTTCTCCAAAATCCGATCAAACCCTAATATACTTAAGAATATAAAGAACTTCATTAACCAACTTAGTTTACACGCATGCTGTTTACAATCAACTTGAATAAGTATGAACTAATACCAATTACACATGCTAATATTTATAATAAGTTATGTTTTAGCTTAAAATACAAAAATCATAGTAAGATTCATACCTTTCCTTAAGCTCAACTTGGAATTAGTTCTTGTTTTCTCTGTTTTCAACTTCACGAGTTATCAAGAATAATATAAATTCTAATCTCTTTTCTTCTTATCCAATTCTTGCGTGTTTTAGTAATCAAATGACATCAACACTTTTATTGATACTTATCATAAGTCTCTTTTATACACATTATATTATTATTATTATTGTACCGTTTCCTTTACAACTAAGTTTTCAATATCTGTTTCTAAAAATTGTTTGAATTGTCGCATGTTATATGTCGAGAACTCCAGAAATCTCGAGTTCATGATTGAAGAATTTCGAGATCTTCATAGAACAAATTTCGAGCTCTTCGTTTAACGAATTTCGACATTATACTTAAAGAGTTTCGAATTTCTTCTTTGGCCATACTTAATTATCATTTAAATAATTCTTCTATTTTAAAGAACCTCAAGAATATCATTAAACTTCCTAATTTATTTAATTACTTTAATTAGTATATACAAAGTTCCTCAAAACCTGAGAAAACCCTAGAAATTTCTAGCTTCCGTAATATTCACTTCTTATTTCCTTGAGGACTTAGAACTATAATATTTTAAATACCTTATTCTATCTATACCTCTGTTTTAAAGTAACTTATATGAATGGATGAATTTATGTAAATGCATGAAATTATGACATGAGGTTTCGGTTCCTGACAATTCCCCCCCCCCCCCCCCTTTAAAAATTTCGACCTCGAAATTTCATACCTGTTTCGGCTAATAACCATGGGTACTGGGTCTTCATATGTTCTATGGTTTCCCACGTAGCTTCACGAGCCGAATGATTTTTCCACCGTACTTTTACCATTGGAATCGTTTTATTTCGTAACTGCTTGTCAGCATATTCCAGGACTTCTGCCGGTTCTTCTACGTAACTAAGGTCCTCAGAAATATTTATCGGTTCGTCACGTAGAACATGAGTAGGATCTGATCTGTATCGCCGTAGCATACTGACGTGAAAAACATTATGTATCTGTGAAAGTTCAGGAGGTAGTGCTAATCGATATGCTAACGGCCCAATTCGTTCGAGTATCTCGTACGGTCCGATATATTGCGGACTTAACTTTCTTTTCTTTCCAAATCGCAACACACCTTTCCAAGGAGATACTCGCAAAAATACTTTCTCCCCAACTTCATATTCCATTTCTCGTCGATGTTGATCTATATAATTCTTTTGTCTATCTTGGGCTGCTTTAAGTCGAGTCTTTACTATTTTAATCTTTTCCATTGTATTTTGTATCAAATCTGGCCCTTCCAATACTTGTTCTCCCTTCATATCCCAACAAATTGGGTTCCGACAGTTCCGACCATATAGAGCTTCGTACGGTGCCATTCCAATACTTGAATGGTACTGATTATTATAGGCAAATTCCATTAGCGCTATATAATCATCCCATTGAATTTGATTACGCACGCTCGAAGCATGTCTTCTAGGGTCTGTATCGTTCTTTCTGATTGACCGTCGGTTTGTGGATGAAATGCCGTACTAAAATGCAATTTAGTTCCGAGCGCTTCCTGTAAACTTCCTCAAAATCGGGGATCACGGTCAGACACGATAGAAATGGGTACCCCATGTAGCCGAACTATCTCATTACGTATCTTTTTGCCAAATATTCCAACGTAGAACCCCATCGAAATGGCAAGAAATGAGCTGATTTTGTAAGCCTGTCGACTATTACCCAAACGGCATCATTTTTCTTTGCCGTAGGAGGAAGACCATATAGGAAATCCATTGTTATACGCTCCCATTTCCAAATAGGTATGGGTAAAGGATGTAATTTACCCACTGGCACTTGGTGTTCAGCTTTGATTTGCTGACACGTTAGACATTTTAGGACGTACTCGGTCACGTCTTTCTTCATTCTTGGCCACCAATAGTGAGATTTAAGGGTCCGATACATCTTCGTACTGCCTGGATGCACAGCATAAGGAGCAGTGTGTGCCTCTTCCATTATTTCTTGTCGAAGATTATCGATATCTGGAACACATATGCGGCCATTTATCGTCAAAGTTCCATTCTTGTCTATCACAAAAGACTTCCCAAACCCTTATTTCACTTGATCAGCAATCTTGGCTAACTTTTCGTCTTTAAACTGTACTTGTTTAATTCGATCTATCGTAATAGGTCGAACTACTATCGAGGCGCAAATAGCACCAGTATCGTCCACTTTTATCTCTGTATTCATCTTCCTCAGCTCAATCAAACTTGAGAAAGAACATATTGATAGGTAAGAAACAGTACCATACGATTTCCGACTTAAGGCGTCAGCCACGACATTGGCCTTTCCAGGGTGATACTCTATGGTACAATCGTAATCTTTTAGTAGTTCAATCCACCGTCTCTGTCTCATGTTTAGTTCCTTCTGGCTCAACAGATACTTCAGACTTTCATGGTCAGTAAATATCTGAAATGTTGCACCCTATAAGTAGTGTCGACATATCTTTAGTGCAAACACCACGGCCGCTACCTCTAAATCATGAGTTGGGTAGGATGTTTCGTATGGCTTCAGCTGTCGAGATGCATACGCCACTACTTTTCCGTGTTGCATTAATACGCATCCTAGTCCTTGATACGACGCGTCGCTATATATCACAAAACCTTCGGTACCTGATGGAATAGTTAGTACAGGGGCGGTCGAGTCGTTCTTTTAATTCCTCAAAACTCTTTTGGCATTCATCAGTCAACTTAATACAACTCCCTTACGTAATAACTTCGTCATCGGGGCTGCTATCAGTGAAAAATTTTCGACGAACCGTCGATAATATCCGGCCAATCCCAGAAAACTACGAACTTCTGCTACATTTTTAGGGCTCTCCCACTTGATTACTGCTTCGATTTTGCTGGGATCGACTTGGATACCTTTGCCTGAAACTACATGCCCCAAAAATACTACTTGATCTAACCGAACTCGCACTTTGAAAGTTTCGCATACAATTTCTTTTCCCGTAGGATTTGGAGTACAATCTTCAAATGTTGTTTATGCTCCTCTTTTGATTTGGAGTATATTAGAATATCATCAATAAAGACGATCACGAACTGGTCTAAGTAGGGTCGGAAGACATCATTCATCGATGCCATAAACACTGCAGCCGCCATTCGTCAACCAAAGGGCATAACGAGAAATTCATAGTGTCCATATCTTGTTCTAAAGGCAGTCTTTGGAATATCACCATCCGCAATCTTCAATTGATGATATCCTGATCTCAGATCGATTTTCGAAAAGGGCCCTAGAACATTGCAACTGGTCGAATAAATCATCGATCCGAGGTAACGGGTATTTATTTTTCACTGTTACTTTATTCAATTTTTGATAGTCTATGTATAATCTGAGTGTCCCATCTTTCTTTTTGCGAAGAGAACAGGCGCTCCCCAAGGTGATACGCTCGGTCGTATATAGCCCTTATCTAATAATTCCTTTAACTATACTTTCAATTCATTCAATTCGATGGGAGCCATCCGGTATGGTGGAATGGAGATTGGCGATGTGCCTGGTTGAAGTTCAATAGTGAACTCAGTATCTCGATCGGGAGGTAATCCTGGTAACTCTTCGGGAAAAACATCAGGATATTCGTTGGCTACTGGAATATCTTCCATTTTTAATCCACTTAACTGCGCATCTATAACGTAGGCTATATACCCTTCGCATCCTTTACTGATCATCTTAGAAGTTGCTAAGCTGGATATCTGATGTGCCGTCCGTACGCTATTTACTCCCTTAAGTATTATATGGGTTTGATCTATAGGGGTCAATTCGATTTCCTTTTTGAAATAGTCAAGCTTCGCCCGGTATCTTGACAACCAATCCATGCCTAATATTACGTCAAAATCAATTAAAGGAATAACGAGCAGAGTTGCTCGCATCTCTATCCCTTCACTGACCATTTTGCATTCTAAGTATACTGTATTCACTGTAACTGTTTCGCCCGTTGGAAGTCGAACATACAATTCCTCTTCTAGGGGTTCGGGTTTATCAGGTAATAAAGATGCAAATGTTCGTGATATGAATGAATGAGTGGCACCTGGATCGAATAAAATATATGCATCAGTATCACAAATAGATAGTTTACCCGTAATTACGTGTGATCCCTCTTTGGCCTCCTCACGAGTCATAATGAAAATCCTTGCTTGCGCTGACGGCCTATAGGCTTGGCCTCCGGAGTCTCCTCTTCCAGAACTTGTGCCAAACGATCCTCGACCTCTTCCGCTTCCACGATTTGCATAAGTTCCACTGACTCTTGATTGATCTACTGTGGTTTCTGTTTGTAATGTTGGGCAATTCCTTGCTAAGTGTCCCCGTTGCCCACAACGAAAACATTCGCCTGTGAGCCATCTACAGATGCCCAGATGATTTTTCCCGCAATGTTCACATGCTGGTATGGTCTGTGAAATTCCTCGTTCGACTGGTCTCATTCCGCCCGTACTGCCCCTTGCGGAACTACTTTGCGTGCTCATTGATCTAGGTGCACTAAATGTCTTTTTCATCTTCCCACCTGACGATTCTTCTCCTGGCCTTCTTTTATTACTCTGGAAATTTCTTGACAGTTTCTAATCTTTCGGCGCGAATAGCCGCCGCCCTCAGTTTCCCATAGGACTCCATATCTGATGGTGTAATACGATTTCTAATAGTATAACGGAGTCCAGCTTCAAACCTTCGGCACTTATTTCTTTCAATTGCAACCATATGTGAAGCGTATCGAGATAACTGATTAATAGCACTTCATACTCGCTTACGGAACGATTTCCCTGTTTGAGTTCTAAAAATTCTTTTTCCTTCTGATCCTTATAAACTTCAGGCATGTAAGCATCGTTGAATTCTTTCAGAAAATCTTCCCAGGTCAGTACTGGGGGTTGAGCCATACTGTCTGGGACAGTCTCCCACCATTCATATGCGTGTCCCTGAAGAAGTGAGACAGCATAATCGAATCTTTCCTCAGGAGTACATTGCATCATATTGAATACTCTTTCCGTCCTTTTCAACCATGTCTCTGCTTCTGCAGGATCGATCATGCCCGTAAAATCCACAGCACCCATTTTTCTTAATTTATCATACCGTCGTTCTCGGGGAGTTGTCAGGGGGTGTTCAGATTCATACTGTCTAAGTGCATGTGATGAATGGGATTCAGGTACGGCCGTTCTTCCTCCTCCCTCTATAGTTGGTTCATCACGTTCTATAGGTATTGGATCACCTATTGCCCTTTGCCTATATATGCAAGAAAAGTTTAAAGGGCAATTCATAAAATGCACATTCTATGCAAATGTCTACAGAACCAAAAGCCTAGGCTCTGATACCACTACATGTAGCGCCCCGTTTCCTATTACCTTTTTACGCAGCTATAAAATATTCATATAAAATTTTTCGCGATTCCCATAACCATTTCCTTTATCAAAACGAGTGCGTACATCCGGTCTAGTTCCTTTCACAATACTGTACATATATGTACCTATCATATGAGTCACAAAATGTAATAGTCAAAATCCGTTTCTATTTTATATGCTAACGATGAACCAGAGGGGAGCAGGAGGAGAGCGTAGCCGGCCAACCTTGAATCCATGCTTTATGATGATAGTTCTACGCAGCCCGCTAATTATATACAACAACTGTGAAGACACCGATTCAGAGTATGATCGCAACATGTTAACTAATAACAATTAACGATAAAATAAACAGTAGTCCGTTCCTTTCCATCAATATCGTAATTATGCCATCATAAAATCATTATGCACATAGCTGTCATTCATAAGATCCGTAGATCACATGCCATTCTATATGTCCATTTATTTTGATACTCCCGTTATAGACTAGCTAGACTGTGCTGTACGCACAGTCGGCGCCCATGCATGGGACTCTGTAACCATGTCGTAATCCCCCGATTTGTAGGGATACGTATTGCCTGTACAAGACTCTGTAAAATCATATCATGCCATATGTAGTCGTAGCAGTCATAACGGTTTCTCCCTTCATTGTAAGTGTATGCAATGCTTTAAAAATACCTTATATGACACATAAATCATATAAACGCACTTTACAGTCACATAATTCATATCGATCCATGAATAGCATATAAAGCACATATTAGTCAATTAATCCATATAAGGCATGTAAACACATAAGGCACATAAGGTACATGTTGCAAATCATATTCACAAGTTTCGCCTATCTTCCGTTCGCTTACTCGACCTTGTCTTTGCCCTTATCAGACTCCTGACCTATACAATTATTTTATCTGGTAAATATACAATTCCTATAATGACATGCGTGCGTGATATGCATGCTCATGCATAATCGTTCCTATCCGTAGCCTTTACCTTTTTGTTCGTTACTTATAATATATTAAACTCTTTGCTTAGAAGTTATATTTTTTTTAATTGTCAAAACCTGCATTTAAAAGTGATAACTATACTGTACCAAAAATATTATTGAAAACCCTAATTCTTATTATGTTGAAAACCCTAAAAATATGAAAACTTATTAAATTCTAAAAATTTGTATCATACCGAAGATCTTATATGAAAATAATACACATACATATATATATAAGGTTCCTCCAAATTTAGAAGACCCTGAAACCTATGATACAATTTATAATATCATATTATCATATATATATATATATAAATATATATATATATAAGTGTTTTACTATTAATGTGTCGATTTCTTCAAGCCTAGGAAAACCCTCATTAGTCACTCTTTAACAATAATTCTTCAATTCCCACATGTATTCATCTTTAGATTGCCAACCAATCAAAATTGCAAGAGCTTTCTAAAGCTTCAAAATCGTAGTTGCACCTGTCGAGAACTTCCATATGAAATCGAAATCTTTAAACCTTATAGTGATGTCGAGACTTTTATTTTAAACTACTGAAAACCTTTCGAAATGTGGTTCGAATTCCTAACCTCGAGATCTTTCTAATTAAATTATGATAACTCGAGATCACAACTCGAGATCCTATCTAAATGAATTTCAAAATCTCGACATCATTTTGACATCATAATATAAGTCGACATACTATCCAATGATTTTCTAGATTTCGGCATTGCATCTCGAGATTCCACTTAATTCATTCGAAGCCTATATCGAGATTTATCTATTTCATGTCGAGATTATATCTCGAGATTTATCTATTTCATATTATCATTCGACATCTATTTCGACAAGTATGATAAAGGATCTCGATATATATATATATATATATATATATATATATATATATTATTTAGGATTTTGACATGCATGATCTCGACATTCTATCTAGATCTCGATATATATATATTATTTAGGATTTCGACATGCATGATCTCGACATTCTATCTAGATCTCGAGATCTTTAATTTTCATACCTTCGACATCTTGTCCCAATTCAATCAAAATCTGGAAAACAATACACCTAAAAACATAATTTTCTTCCAAAATTTCTCCAAAATCCGATCAAACCCTAATATTCTTAAGAATATAAAGAACTTCATTAACCAACTTAGTTTACTCGCATGCTGTTTACAATCAACTTGAATAAGTATGAACTAATATCAATTACACATGCTAATATCAACTTGAAGACACCGATTCAGAGTATGATCGCAACATGTTAACTAATAACAATTAACGATAAAATAAAGTAGTCTGTTCCTTTCCATCAATATCGTAATTATGCCATCATAAAATCATTATGCACAGAACTGTCATTCATAAGATCCGTAGATCACATGCCTTTCTATATGTCCAATTATTTTGATACTCCCGTTATAGACTAGCTAGACTGTGTTGTACGCCCAATCGGCGCCCATGCATGGGACTCTGTAACCATGTCGTAATCCCCCGATTTGTAGGGACACGTATTGCCTGTACAGGACTCTGTAAATCATTTGTAGGGATATATGCCGTAGCATTCATATCATGCCATCTGTAGTCGTAGCAGTCATAACGGTTTCTCCCTTCATTTTAAGTGTATGCAATGCTATAAAAATACCTTATATGACACGTAAATCATATAAAGCACTTTACAGTCACATAATTCATATCGATCCATGAATAGCATACAAAGCACATATTAGTCAATTAATCCATATAAGGCATGTAAACACATAAGGCACATAAGGTACATGTTGCAAATCATACTCATAAGTTTCGCCTATCTTCCGTTCGCTTACTCGACCTTGTCTTTGCCCTTATCAGACTCCTGACCTATACAATTATTTTATCTGGTAAATATACAATTCCTATAATGACATGTGTGCGTGATATGCATGCTTATGCATAATCGTTCCTATCCGTAGCCTTTACCTTTTTGTTCGTTACTTATAATATATTAAACTCTTTGCTTAGAAGTTATATATTTTTTTAATTGTCAAAACCTGCATTCAAAAGTGATAATTATACTGTACCAAAAATATTATTGAAAACCCTAATTCTTATTATGTTGAAAACCCTAAAAATATCAAAACTTACTAAATTCTTAAAATTTGTATCATACCGAAGATCTTATATGAAAATAATACACATACATATATATATAAGGTTCCTCCAAATTTAGAAGACCCTGAAACCTATATACAATTTATAATATCATATTATCATATATATATATATATATAAGTGTTTTACTATTAATGTGTCGATTTCTTCAAGCCTAGGAAAAACCCTCATTAGTCACTCTTTAACAATAATTCTTTAATTCCCACATGTATTCATCTTTGGATTGCCAACCAATCAAAAATTGCAAGAGCTTTCTAAAGCTTCGAAATCCTAGTTGCACCTGTCGAGAACTTCCATATGAAATCGAAACCTTTAAACCTTATAATGATGTCGAGACTTTTATTTTAAACTACTGAAAACCTTTCGAAATGTGGTTCGAATTCCTAACCTCGAGATCTTTCTAATTAAATTATGATAACTCGAGATCACAACTCGAGAACCTATCTAAATGAATTTCAAAATCTCGACATCATTTTGACATCATAATATAAGTCGACATACTATCCAATGATTTTCTAGATTTCGGCATTGCATCTCGAGATTCCACTTAATTCATTCGAAGCCTATATCGAGATTTATCTATTTCATGTTGAGATTATATCTCGAGATTTATCTATTTCATATTATCATTCGACATCTATTTCGACAAGTATGATAAAGGATCTCGATATATATTATTTAGGATTTCGACATGCATGATCTCGACATTCTATCCAGATCTCGATATATATACATTATTTAGGATTTCGACATGCATGATCTCGACATTCTATCTAGATCTCGAGATCTTTAATTTTCATACCTTCGACATCTTGTCCCAATTCAATCAAAATCTGAAAAAAAATACACCTAAAAACATAATTTTCTTCCAAAATTTCTCCAAAATCCGATCAAACCCTAATATACTTAAGAATATAAAGAACTTCATTAACCAACTTAGTTTACTCGCATGCTGTTTACAATCAGCTTGAATAAGTGTGAACTAATACCAATTACACATGCTAATATTTATAATAAGTTATGTTTTAGCTTAAAATACAAAAATCATAGTAAGATTCATACCTTTCCTTAAGCTCAACTTGGAATTAGTTCTTGTTTTCTCTGTTTTCAACTTCACGAGTTATCAAGAATAATATAAATTCTAATCTCTTTTCTTCTTATCCAATTCTTGCGTGTTTTAGTAATCAAATGACATCAACACTTTTATTGATACTTATCATAAGTCTCTTTTATACACATTATATTATTATTATTGTACCGTTTCCTTTACAACTAAGTTTTCAATATCTGTTTCTAAAAATTGTTTGAATTGTCGCATGTTATATGTCGAGAACTCCAGAATTCTCGAGTTCATGATTGAAGAATTTCGAGATCTTCATAGAACAAATTTCGAGCTCTTCGTTTAACGAATTTCGACATTATACTTAAAGAGTTCCGAATTTCTTCTTTAGCCATACTTAATTATCATTTAAATATTTCTTCTATTTTAAAGAACCTCAAGAATATCATTAAACTTCCTAATTTATTTAATTACTTTAATTAATATATACAAAGTTCCTCAAAACCTGAGAAAACCCTAGAAATTTCTAGCTTCCGTAATATTCACTTCTTATTTCCTTGAGGACTTAGAACTATGATACTTTAAATATCTTATTCTATCTATACCTCTGTTTTAATATAACTTATATGAATGCATGAATTTATGTAAATGCATGAAATTATGACATGAGGTTTCGGTTCCTGACAAGAACCACTCTGATGCCATTCCTGTCAAAGAAAATGGGAAAAACCTTAATCGTGTAACTTTCATTGAAACACCGGGGTATTTAATTGTTTTGCAAATTTGTGAAAATTTTAAAAGGTGAGCATTTGCGTCCTCATTCGTCAGTCCATGGAATTGGACTGAACCAGTCACCATTTGTAGTGTAACCGATTTAATCTCAAAATGGTTATTCTGCCCTCTGGGAACGACAATCAGTTCGTTGTCATCGAACAGTCCCGGGAGTGCAGGACTAAGTAGCGTGGAACGAGGAGGAACAACCCCATGGTTGTGTTGTCCATCATGGTCGTGGACCTCCTCCTGGTTGTCGGGGTCGTGATTGTCCATCCTTCGTCTACGATCTCGGTTCTTACGGTGGCACGTCGCTTCTATTTCACTGTCGAATAATAGCGGTTTTGTAGCTGAGCTACGTGTCATAAACCAAGTGGAATTCTACCAAAGACCGAAAAATCAAAGCAAATGAATGATAATAATCAATTTTAATATATATATATATTTAACAAGAAAATAATAACAAAATAATAATAATACTAATAAAATAATAATAATCAAGATAAAATATATTTTTTTATATAAATTTTTTTAAACTCTTTTTTTTTTTTGTAGAAAATACTAATAAAAATAATAGAAATAAAAATGTTTAAACTAAAATTCAGAATGTATTTTAAAATTAATATTATAGCTATCCGCCACAACGTGCCAAAAACATGATACGCTCGAATACTAGTAAGTATACTAGGTCGTGTAAGTAGTATAAAGCGGACGTAAATCCAAGTATCGATCACGAGGATAGCTCGATTAATTCTAAGATACGATTCTAACTTGTCGAAATGGTTATATATTTTTTTGAATTAAAACACAAATAAGCAACTATAAACCGATTACGTATATTAATTGACGACAAACGTGATTAAAGCACATACTTCGGCACGGATAAATCCTACGTCTTCATGCAATCGACTTTATCTAATCAATACGATTTAAGCCTAGGTAAAAATTCCTAATATACGTGCTACCCGCTCTCGCGTGTATAGCAACCCTATGCGAGAGTGAACCAATCAACTATATATCCCTATATGACTGTAGTTACTCCGCACGCATTTGGTTTTATGAATTTCCCCGAGCTTAGACGCTTTCGGCGGCTAAGGTCTCGGAAACCACACGAACGAAATCGATTACATCTCTGGTCGGTTTACGTCGTGGTGTTCAACACTTTAATTCTAACTGGTCTAATCACCTCTCGGTCTCATAAACCAATCAATAAAACAAGCATATGGCGATCAATCATATGCATGCATTAAGATCAGCGAAGAACACACAACTTAGCACATACGATTAAATAAAGCACGATAACATTAATACGAGTTCATAATCCGGCCTAATAAGGCCTTAACCATAAAACGACTTACGCTAACATATTAATTAGCGGAAGCAACAAAGGTTAAAAATAGAGACATAATTAAAACAGTACAATGAAAGATAGAATAATTATGCCCCTCACAGTACTTCCGTCGAACGGGTGGTGGACGACTTCTCACATAGCTAGACGCAAAGATTTTCAGTTGCCAACTTCACTTCAGCCCTCACAAAGTGCCTTAGTGGGATGTGTGCTTGGTGTATGCTCAACAACAACAGCTTAAACTCCGGGCCTCCCTCTGTATGTGTGCAGTTTTGCATCCCTCTCTTTGTAAAATGTCTTTACACGCACGAGGAAAACACGACCGAACAAACACCCCCAATTTTCTCCAGCTTTTCTTCGCATTGTTTCGTGCGTTGTTTGTCGTGAGTGCTCAACCGTAAAATTTGTCTTCTTCTCTTCCCTTTTTTCCGCGTGTGTGCTCGTAGTTATTTTCCTCAATAATGATGAGCATAGTTCGATTGGTCTCTCTCTCCCTCTTGTATCTATTCATATATCTATATGTGTGTGTTGGGCTGATTTTTTGGGCTGAAATTTGGCTTATGGGCCTGAATTGTTGGGTTTGTTTAATTGTTTTTCTTGGCTACATGGGCTCACATAGTTGGGCTGATTTTTGGGCTGAAGTTCTCGATTTTTGGTCCTTTTAGCTCTGTTACCTATCAAATATGAAAAGTAACATACAATAGGATATTTTCGGACATTTAGACATATAATTATGGAATTACGCATTTTTTTGGGTCTAAAATGTTCGTAAAATCCTAACT
This sequence comes from Craterostigma plantagineum, assembly GCA_027422505.1. Lineage (NCBI taxonomy): Eukaryota > Viridiplantae > Streptophyta > Magnoliopsida > Lamiales > Linderniaceae > Craterostigma > Craterostigma plantagineum. Next base: position 12,687,033 of record JAPQWV010000021.1, on the reverse strand, counting down.
TATCAAAAGACGGCTTACTACATCATACACTCCACAGCATAACAAAGTTCTGAGCGGAAAAGCGTACAATTTTAAATATGGTGCGGAGTATTATCGAAGAGTGGTATTTCAAAACCTTTCTTGCGCGAAGCGGTAAATTGGAGTATTCATATACTGAATAGAAGTCCGGAAGCGTGGAGTGGACGATGACCTACGGGGATCATTTTAGATTTTTGGGATGTTTTGCTTTTGCCATATTCCAGATCAGCGACGGAAAAAGTTAGATGACAAGGGAGAAACATGTATTTTTCCTGGAATCAGCGAACAATTAAAGTCTTATAAGCTTTATAATCATATCACTAAAAGGATTATTATAAGTCGTGATGTAGTCTTCGACGAAAGCAACTTTTGGGCTTGGAATGACAAATCGTCAATCTACACATGCCTTTTAATTTTGATGATGAAGAGGAAATACCACACTAGAAACTCAGCCAACATAGTGCACCAGAATCACCACAAACTTCAGCCATCTTCCCAACACAAGCTGAAAGTCAGAAACGATCTCGAGGTTTCAGGCCACGTGGATGAGCGATTATAAGGTACCTGGGATTTATCAATATGATGATCGCCTTACGCATTTCGCTTTGTTTCAGATTGTGATCCCATATTTTTTTGAGGAAGCTGTCAAAGATTTGAAATGGAGAAAAGCGATGGATGAAGAAATTCTAGCTATTGAACAAAATAATATGTGGGAATCGGTGGATCTTCCAAAAGGGCACAAAATCATCGGCGTAAAGTGGTTGTACAAAACAAGCTGACAAGCACAAAGCCCGTTTAGTCGCAAAAGGATACAACCAAGAATTTCGAGTGGACTACAAGGAAGTATTTGCGCCTGTTGTGAGAGATGAACAATCAGATTAATCAACGCCATAGCAGCGAAAAATTGCTAGCCTATATTCCAACTAGATGTAAAATCGACATTCTCGCATGGCGACCTTCAAGAGCAAGCATGTATCGAACAACCTCCAGGTTATGTGAAGTTTGGAAGTGAAAATAAGTTATATAAACACAAAAAGGTTTGTATGGCATAAAATAACTCCTCGAGCTTGGTATAGTCGTATAGATGCTTATTTTTCTACAACGGAATTTAAAAAGAGCCTTACGAACATACACTATTCACGAGAGCTAAAGATGGAGGTAAATTTCTCATGGTGTGCTTTTATGTGGACGGCCTTTTACGGAAATGATCGTGTTATGTTCGGTAGCCTTGAAAGGTCCGTGATTCATGTATTTGAATGTCTAACCTCGGAAAGCTGCATTATTTTTTGGGTATTGAAGTGATACAATGTGCTGGTGGCATTTTTATATCTCAACGGAAGTATGTGCAACAAACGTTGAGTAGGTTGGAAATGGAGAACTGTAATTTGGTTGGCACGCTTACTGAAATGGGTTTGAAACTCGTTCGAGATCGTGAAGGAACAAAACTGACAGCAAATTCTATAAGCAAATAGTTAAATGATTGATGAAAATTGACCGCTACAAGGCCCGACATAATGCATGCTATGAGTTTAATAAGCAGGTTCATGAAAGGTCCTACAGAAAATCATCTTTTGGCTGCGAAACGAATTCTGCGCTACTTGAAAGTGACCATCTCTTACGTCTTGTTTTAGAAAGGGGTGAAATGGCATATTTATACGGATTTACGGATAACGACTACATCAGAGATCAAGATGATAGAAAAAACACCTCGGGTTATGTGTTCATGTTTGGTACGGGAGCTGTGTCATGGTCTTCGAAGAATCAAGCGATTGTTACTTTATCTATATTTGAAGTTAATAGCTGCAGTAGGTTGCGCTTGCCAAGAAATGTGGCTAAAACGGATTCTTGAAGAGCTGCACTTTAAGCGAGATGGAGCGACCTTAATTTTTTGTGACAGCATTGCGATAAAAGCTCTCTAGAAATTTGGTTATGCACGGACGGAGCAACCATATAGATGTGAAATTTCATTTTCTAAGAGATCTAAGGAAGAATGGAATAGTATTTGTTTATTTGAACTTTATTTAAGTTAATGTTTTGTTCCTAATTATAGCTTAACCACGTTGGCGATTAAGTCAATATAAAGTCACGTATTCCAGTTTTGTAGTGAGAAAGTTACGTTGTTTATTCTCCATATACTTTGCATCCTCAAATTGTTGTTTGCATCCTCGAAGTCGGCCCGACAACATATGAATTGTTGTTCAATTACAAAAGACGGGAACTACTGTCTCACATTCAAAAAAATTATTGGAGAATCCCCACCTTATGTGTGGATGCCCTTTGTGAGTTATTACTGTATTAGGTGAATCCAAGGGTGAGGTAGGCTTGAGGGCGAGTAGGTGCACCACACCTATGACGCCGGCTGCAATTGACTTTTGTCGACGATGATGTCGATGAAACGTGGACAAACAGACTGGGATATCGCTGACAAGTAGTGATTAACACACTGAGGTGGTAGGATCCGTTGGATCATGACGAATTGCGAATGTCTTGAGGAGCATTAATGAGCTCAATTTCATGCTCTGACGGTGTGCCTCCAACAGTATTGAGATTATAATAGAGAATTTGTCCCATATCGAATAATCAAGCTCTTCAAACCACTTAACATATCAAGAGGTCGTCTCACTCTATCGCCAATTAGTTTTAGGAAAGACCCCTCGGTTTCTCGTGGCAGTCGAATGATGTGGTGGGTGTGATGGCGTGTTAGAGACACGTGGACATGCTAAGGTGGCAGGATCCGTTGGATTGATTGGTTCGATGAGATGCGATCTTGATCATCGGATTACAAACTGGTCTAACCCGAAGATTGAGAGCTGATTCCAAGATTAGTGCGACTATTGATATAGTAGTCAATATTGGTAAATTCCCGAAAATTGTAACCAATCGCAAAAAGACCCATGTAGTCTTTCAACAACTATAGATGGATCCTGTCAGCAGATAAAAATAGGGAAGAAGCCAAAATCATTTTGAAGAAGCAAAGTCTACACGTGGGTTTAATAATCAAAGTGGCCGATCTTGTATTTATTAATTGGTGGGCGCCCGTGAATTGAAAATTCATGGTTTCACATGTGTTCCCACGTGTATTTTCTCACATGTGAAGTCTTTAAGCCTTTGCCTATAAATAGGCAATTAGTGCAGACGTAGAAATCATCCCACGAAAGAGAAGATAAAGAGAGATTGAGAGGAGAGAAAAAATAATATAGAGTTTATCGATATTTTCTCTAACTACAAAAGAGAGAAATTGATGGTTTTTTTCTTTATAGTTCGAGAGATTATAACTCCTAAATTTCTCCTCTAGTGAATTCTTCCTTGCCCGTGGTTTGTAGAAATCTCGCTGTTCATTTTATCTTTAATTGCTCAAATATTAGCCGCAATTATTAGATCGGATCCGCTGCCACGCCAACAATTGGTATCAGAGCCGACCTTGGGTTTTATATATATACTTATCGCATGCTCTGTGGTTGCCACTAATGTGGAACCTCCACATCAGAAAATAATAGATATTATATAGCCCATATAACGGTGACAAAAAAGCCGGTACGAGTTCAATAATTATCTGCTGCAACCCCATCAGAGTTATCATTCACGACTGAGCAGAAATTATTGCTGCGAAGTTTGATATTGAAAAGTTCAATGGGAGAAATTTTCCATTGTGGAAATTAAAGATAAAAGCTCTGCTGCGTAAAGACGGTTGTCTTGCGGCTACCAGTGCAAGACTAGCCACAATCACCGATGATAACAAATGGAACGAGCTGGATGGAAATGCTATCGCAAATCTCATTTGGCGTTGCCAGATGATATCTTATCCAGCATAGAAGAAAAAGCTACGACAAAGGATATATTAGATCACCTTACCTGATTGTACAAGACGAAGTCGCTTCACAAAAACAATTTCTTGAAAAGAAAATTGTACACCTTGAGAATGTCACAATCTACTTCAGTGGCGGAGCATCTCAACGTCCTGAATACTCCATTTTCGCAGCTAATATCGCTAAATAGAGTCTCAAGAACGTGCTTACTTCAAAGTATGTCTGATTTGTATGTTCAGCTCATCATCAACCTAATAAGCCTGCCGATGTCTCAACTACAAAAGTAGAAAATAGATCCATCGATATTGTGGTCTTCGACAACATCGCAGATGATCTTCTCGAACAAAAAAGCCGAAGGAAGAACAAAGAAGACCAGCAAGCAGGTTCTCAACAAGTTGAAGCTTTGACGGTAATGAGAGGGAGATCAACGGAACGTGGTCCCAGTGGGCGTCACCCTCAAGGCAGGTGAAAATCAAGAAGTAAGAAGAAGGATGAAATACTACCATTGTGGAAAGAAAGGTCACATCAAGAAAGATTATTGGACTCTAAAGAACTCCAATCCTCAAGGAAATCTGATGAACGTGTCATATGATGGAAACATACTGTGTACTGAGGCAGCCATCTCAACGGAGAACAGGATGGCGTACGACGAGATGTGGCTTGGGGAGCAGCTTATCACAGAGAATGGTTTAACCATTACGAACTTATCTTAGGAGGATCTATCTATAGTTGTGAAGATAATGCCTTAAAAGTCGTAGGCGTTGGAACCATGAAGTTGAAGTTGCACGACGGAACAGTTCGCACTATTCAAGGAGTGCGGCACGTGGAAGGTCTGAAGAAGAATTTATTGCGTGTGGTACAATTCGATGATCTTGGTTGTGAAATCAAAGTTCAAAAGGGCTCATGAAAATATTGCGGGGAACGCTTGTAATCATGAAAGCTAAAAATGTCGCTGCAAACTTGTATATGTTGTTGGGAGAGACGGCAAGAAGGGGAAGCGTATGTCGCTTCAGAAAGTTCATGCGAAAGATCTACTATGTTGTGGCGTCAAAAGCTTGGGCATATATCGGAGCAGGGAATGAAAAATCTTGCGGGGCAGAATCTACATCCAGGTCTCACGAAAGTATCACTACCATTCTGTGAGCACTGCATAGCAAACGAGTAACATCGACTACAACTCAACACATCAAATTCTAGAAGCAAAGTTATTCTAGAAATGATTCATTCCGATGTATGGCAGTCACCAGTTTCAACCCGAGGAAGAGCTAAGTATTCGTGTCATTCATCGACGATTACTCCCGGAGATGTTGGGTGCATATCATTAAGAGTAAGGGAGATGTATTCGTTACCTCCAAAGATTTCAAGGCTCTGGTCGAACTTGATACATGAAAGAAGATCAAATGTCTGAGGACTGATAATGGAGCAGAATACACTGGCAGATAATTTGATAGCTCTCTGCATGAGGGAACGCATCAAAAGGTATTTTACAACGGCGTATACTCCACAGCAAAATGGAGTGGCGGGGTGGATTAACAAAATTCTATTGGAAATAACAAAAGTCATGTTGGAAGCTGCAGGTCTAGATAAATCAGACAGGGCAGAAGCAGTCAACACCGCCTACTACGTGATGAATCGACCGCCTTCAGCTGCAATTGATCAGAAGACGCCGATGGAGTTGTGGACCGGAAAGCTAGTGGATTATTGCAAACTCCATGTATTCGTCGAGTCCTGTGTACGTGATGTACAATGCCCAAGAAACTACGAAGTTGGGTAAAATCAAGGAAGTGTTTGCTCAGGTATGCTGATGTTGTAGGGGTATCTCATGTGGGATCACACTGCCCACAAGATTGTCATCAGCAGGGAAGTTATCTTCTTAGAAGATAAACTGAATGGTGGAATGATAGCAATACAGAAGAAAACATGGAGACTACGACAATTCAAGTGAAATGAAAGACTGTAGAAGAAGATTCTTCTGAAGCAGCACCGGAGCTCGAGGAAGTGCCAATCGAATCTGAACAGCCAGCATTTCGAATTGGCCAATGCAAAAAGTCGCACCAACCTGGCATGAAGACTATGGTATGGACAGTATTGTTGCATACTATCTTCTAACTGATGACGGAGAGCCATCGATTCTTCAAAAAGCATGGAACAGTTCAGATGCAGATCAATGGTTGGCAACAGTGCAAGAAGAAATGGAAGCTCTACAGAAAAACAAGACTTGGGAGCTGGTGCCACTACCGTAAGGAAGAAAGGCAATCGGCAAAAAATGGGTCTTTAAGATCGAGCAGGACAATGATGATCAAGTACAGTGGTTTCGTACACGACTGGTGGTTAAAGGCCATGCTCAGAAAGATCTATATTTCGAGAGGTTTGGTGAAAGTGATTTTATCATATTGCTGTTGTATGTCAACGGCATGTTGGTAACAGGCCCCAACAAAGATCGTGCTGAAGAGATCAAAGCATAGTTGGCTAGGGATTTTGAAATGAACGACTTAGGACCGACAAACAAGATTATAGGGATGCAAATTTATCGAGACAGAAATAATAGTTGGCTTTCTGAGAATAGTTATCTGCGGAAGGGCTAGCGACACTTCAATATGCAAGATTGTAAGTCAATTTCTACCCCACTTCTTCAAATTATCCTCGAGTATAAGTCCTAACAGTGAAGAGGGGAGGATGGAGATGTCTCGAGTACCGTATGTATCATCGGTGGGAAGTCCTATGTTCGCTACTATTTGTGCACGATTAGACATTGCACATGCATTGGGAGTAGTGAGTCAGTACATGGCGAATTCGGGCAAAGAGCATTGGACGCAGTGAAGGGAATCCTTCGATAAATTCGAGGAACCTCAGATGTTGCATTATGTTACAGAGGAGGAGATTTACTGCCAGAGGGTATGTTGACTCTGATTATGCAGGTGATCTTGATAAAAGCAAATCTACTACAGGATATGTGTGCACTCTTGCTAGCAGAGCTGTAAGATGGGTATCGAAACTTCAGTCCGTCGACGCGACGTGAACAACTGAAGTAGAATATATTGCAGCTACACAGGTCAGTAAAAAAGCAGTTTGGTTGAAAATAATCATGGAGGAACTCGAGCACGAACAAGGGAATACTCCTCTATTCTTTGACAGTCAGAATGCCTTGCATCTTGCAAGGAATCCAGTTTTTTATTCCAAGTCAAAACATATACGGGTTCAATATCACTTCGTTCGTGGGAAAATGGAAGAAGGCATGGTAGATATGCAGAAAATTCATACGAAAGACAAACTAGCATATTACTTGACAAAACAGTCAGCAAAAGTTTACTTGCTGTCGTTCCTCAAGTGGCCTAGCATAGACGTAAGCAACATGAAAGGCAAGGAATATAGAGTAGTGTGAAGATTCGATTGATAATCAAATCTTCAAGTATAAAATTGTCAGCACATTAAATGAGGAAGCAGCCAAAATCATTTTGAAGAAGCAAAGTCTACACGTGGGTTTAATAGTCAAAGTGGCTGATCTTGTATTTATTATTTGGTGGGCGCGTGAGTTGAAAATTCATGCTTTTCACAATGTGCTAACCCACGTGTATTTTCTCACATGTGAAAGGCTTCAAATCTTTGCTTATAAATAGGTAATGAGCGTAGACGTAGAAATCATCCCAGCAAAGTGAAGAGAAAGAGAGGTTTAGAGGAGAGAAAATGTAAGAGAGATTTTGTCGGTATTTTACCCGACTATAAAAGAGAGATATTGATGGGTTTTTGCTTTATAGTTCGAGTGATTGCAAATCCTAATTTTTCAGATAGTGAAATTCTTCTTCGTTGCCCGTGGTGTGTAATGTATTTCGTGGGTTTTATAGCGTCTCTGTATTTGTACTATGATCAATGAAAACAGTACTCTTTTTGTATTTTTCTGTATGAGGAATGCTGTAATGTTTACTTTAGAAAAAGGGAAGAGAGGTACGTTGCCAGAAATAGAAAGATTGCAGAAGAAGAGGAGAAAGATAGTAGAAGTTCAGGTTAATTCGTAATCCTAAACATCATTTAGGTACAACTTATATATGCTAATAATTGGGCCTTATATCACATTCCAAAGCATTAAAGCAGACTCAATACTCTTAGATCAATCCAGCCCGTCATTCTTCGGCCCAGTCCAAATTCCTTTGCCTTTGACCCTCTTCGAACGATCCTTAGTCAAACCCCATCCAACCAAACTAGTTCCCATCTTCCCTTCTTGCCCTAACTTCACCATGTCTGAACCTTTCCCCAATTCCTCCCTTCCACCATCTACAGGTGTCGCGACATGGTGTTTAACCCGATCTGCATGGGGTTTTCCACGTAAAAATATCGGTGTTCATTTTATCTTTAATTGCTCAAATATTAGCCGCAGTGTTACTCGATCGGATTCGTTGCCACGCCAACAGCTCACGAATTCGAAATCTCATTACGCATCATATATATAAGTTCACTTCACCTCCTCGAATTCCCAGCAACAATAGTCCCGAGTGTAAGTAAGAAATGGTTACAACCAATATCAAGGATCCAGCAAGCTTCCTCGACCGAGGATCATTCGCGCCCCTTCAGTTCGCGATGCACCACAGCTACACAGTGACCTTATAATGTCGTGAAGAATCAATTTTCTTCATCAACACGAACCGCCAAATATTCTGTTGTAAGGAAATGGACCCCTTTAATATATCATTTATCAACATAAGGGAAGATGGAGTTCTTGATAGAAATTAGACCCCACTGCCCCAGCCCCAAACCCTCTAACTCCACCACTGATTGGACTCCTCAAGAAGTTTTGGTCGATCTCGACCGTTAAATTGTACTCTGACGTGTTGTGCTGTCATTGGATCTGTTTCCGGCTGAACAAAGTCCTATGCGATGAGATCAAATTGGGGAGACAAGTGACGATGACTATGTACCTAACGGTTTTGGACTAAAACTTTCAGATTCAAACGGTTTCTAATATAGAGATTCAGAAAAATCTCAAATGATAATATTTGATCGCTTAATAACAAGAAGAAATAGTTAAAAAGTTAGAAATATTTAACCCCACGCGATTTATATTCTATAACCTTCGATGTATATAAAAAATCTACGGACCATCACGATATTATTTCGAGAGCGTCCCATTAGTGATCAATTTCAAGAAAGTGACGCGTACCAAAAAAATTAAATAATGATAACAATTACAAGTCATTGCCATTAATGACATGTCACGCCGGCCTCGCAATTCATTCTTCGAACACGACATGCTACAATTAATGAACGTGCTCTTTTCCGTATTAACTGAATTTTGAAATGAAAACAACATCTAGATAGGGGGAAATCAAACGCGAACGACCTCTCATTTGAACTAAACCGTTATGGCATTATGTTCGTAGTTCCCATTTGTTGTAGAACCCGATATGCATGAAAAAAAAAAAAAAAAATCAATCTGACGGTCCCAATATTTCATACTAACAGACATACCAAAGCTGGATTAACAAAGCCACCGACGATTATAATTTATTACCACAGCTTTTCCTTACAGATAAGCTCGGACAGATTATTATTGAACAAAGTAGTTGGTTGTAGTAATATTTCGATTAAATGGATAATGCATTGTGACCTCATACCCCTTTATGTCTGCGCAGTGTTGACTTTATTATTTAATTACAATTACTTAGTGTGATAAACAGAGTAATCCAATATAAAAATGGCGTAAACACAAATCATTCACACCTCCACAGGAAGAGAAAAACAAGAAAAAAAATCCAAGCAAAAAAATAAAGACAAATGTCTAAGCATACTTACAGAATCTGTTTCTGCATCAGAAGAAGATTCAAGCACAGAGAAATCGAAGCACCGCAAGAAATCAAACTCCTCTTCGAAAGCTACTCCGAAAATGGATCAATGGCCGTCGATGGCTTCCACAGGTTCTTAAAAGAAGTTCAAGGTGAAGAAAAATTAACCATAGAAAAAGCCGAGAATCTAATGGAAACCTTCTTACACGAAGAACACAGACACCTAATGATCTTCCATGGGAAATATCTTAACCTCGACGAGTTCTTCGCTTATCTACGTAGCGAAATGAACTCTCCTCTCCCTTTCCCTCCAAAGGCAATGAACGAATGGCCTTTCATCATTCATGCGAAATATATTTTGTTTTGTTTTTTTTTCTGAGTTCTTACATTATTTGTTTCCTTGCTTTTTCTCAGGTAGGTCAAGACATGGATTCTCCTCTGTCCCATTACTTTGTTTACACGGGCCATAATTCTTACCTTACGGGGAACCAAATAAGCAGTGATTCGAGCGAAAGGCCGATAATCGAAGCGCTTAAGCGAGGAGTTCGTGTTATAGAGTTAGATATGTGGCCTAACTCAGGCAAAGACGATATCGACATAATGCATGGAGGGTATGTAATACTGTAGTTGTTGCGATCGAAAATCAATCCCTAAAGCCCAACATTTTACAAAATCATCTGCACTTTAAAATCAATTGCCAACAGTGGGAATAGTTATATGCATATTATATACTTTTTAATTAACCGGCATGGGATTGGATTTGATACGCAACAGAGTTCAGACATATTTATTACTGTCTGAGTATTGTTTTTCTTGGCTTAGACAGAACACTGACCTCGCCCGTGAAGCTCGTCAAGTGTCTGAAGGCGATAAAGGAAAATGCGTTCGTCGCATCGGAATATCCTGTTATTCTTACGCTCGAGGATCATCTCACCCCAGATCTTCAAGCTAAAGTAGCAAAGGTTGCAACTTTATTTTCGTTGTGTTTCCTGATTCTATACACGCCCTACAAGCTTAAATTAATTAGGTGAAGTGGTCATTTTACATGGTATCAAACCTCATGGACCAAGGATATTTTGGACGCGAATCCTCGACCACCCATTTTAAGAAAATTACACTTCTAACGCTTTAACAATAGATATCAGCCTATATGCGAGGGGGTGCTTTGAAGACAATAAAAAAATGATAAAATTCCCCACAAGTTTTTAAGCTTTTAAGTGAAGTGATCATTTAATCGTGTGCTTGAATCCTGGGTCGTTTTTTCTTTTATCTTTCGTTTCAGATGGTTATCGAGACATTCAAAGACGTACTCGTTTGTCCCACAATGGAAGAAGACATGGCACCGCATTTTTCATCTCCCGAATATTTCAAGGGAAAGATAATAATATCGACGAAACAACCCAAGGAATTTCTCGAAACCAAGAGCTTCGTAGAAAAACACGATCCAATTCCAAATAGCGTGAAACCATCAGATGAATCGGCTTGGGGAGCAGAAATAGCAGACATGTCGGATAAGACGACAATAAACAATGGTAATAACATTTTAGACGACCATCAAGACGAAGAGGATCCCCGCCACGACGAGGCCGATGCCTCAATTCTGCAAAATGCAGCGCCCGAGTACAAGAAACTGATCGCAATTCGAAACGAGAAGATGAAAGGCGGAATCAAGGCTTGGCTTAGGGTTTGCTCGGAGAAGGCTCACCGCGTTAGCCTTAACGAGGAGAAGCTCGAAAAGGCCGTTGTAACTCATGGATCTGATATTGTCAGGCGAGTTTCATTTCATGAACTAAACTCTTACATGTATTAAGGGCCACCCATGCTTATTATCCTCTTCTCTCCCAATGAAAATTTTTGAATAGGTTTACTCAAAAGAACATAATGAGAGTGTACCCGAAAGCTACGAGGATCGACTCCTCGAACTTCAATCCTATGACAGGGTGGATGCACGGCGCTCAGATGGTGGCATTCAACATGCAGGTCATATTTTTACATATGGAAATCGAGTGCTTCCCTAAAATCAAATTGGTGATAAAAGCCCAATATTAAGTGGATTTGAGAGCTTGATTTATTTGATGTGGGACGAAGCCCAATTCATAATCTCAACATTACATCACATTATTTTGTGCATAAAATGTAACGATGATCTAATGGAGACGAGTCTTCGATTGATCGCCAGACGCACGGAAGGTCACTGTGGTTGATGCAGGGGATGTTTAGGGCCAATGGTGGATGCGGGTACGTGAAAAAGCCCGAGTTTCTACTACGGGTGGGACCGCACGGCGAGGCCTTCGACCCGAAAGCCCGTTTGCCCGTCAGAAAGACTCTCAAGGTAAGGGAGATATCGAAGATCAATCTTTCTTCTCTTCGCGGTTTTTCCTTTAGAATGTGTCGTTAAGCCGTTCAGGTTAAAGTTCACCTCGGCGAAGGATGGAATCACGATTTTTCCCGCACGCATTTCGATCTTTATTCTCCGCCGGACTTTTATGTCAAGGTATGTACGCCTTCATGACGATATCTTTCATTGGCTTAGCTATTTTTTTCAGTCATGTACATTTGGAAAAGGCATTTAACATTGGGATGTGACAATTTTAAGACAATGTGCTTCAACGAACTTTGAGAAAATCTAAAATTAAATGATTGCAAATTTTAGGACACAATTTCAAAACGGAAGCAATTTAAGGGCGAGAAGTTTCAAAATTGAAGTAATTTAAAGGTGATAGGTTTAAAAAGTGAAGTAATATAAGGGCGATAAGTTTGAAAACGGAACTTGTGTGAAAATACATGTAAGTTTCTATCTCTTGAGGTCCATTGCCCTCAAATTGCTCATGCCTTTTACCCAAACGACAGTTTTTATTTTCACAATGAGAACTTAATAGGCTAAATAGCCTAATGAGTCTCTCCCGTAACATTATTGATTCGGTAGAGAACAAAAGCTCATGTACGAGCAATAACAACCAAATACAAGCAATAAAGAGGAAAAAATGCGAAAGAGAAACAAGAAAGAAGATCTTGGAACAAAAGATATTAAAGAACATACCACAAAATAGCTATTAAGCTAAATATACAATACTCTTCACTTACTTCGATCTTCGACTTATGTATCTTGTTTTCTTCGGAAATAACACTCCCAAAAAAGAGAAAAACCACTCCCACAATGAGGAGACTGAAACTCCCAACACGGGAGACCGACTGACAAACTATGAAGAGAAAGTAACGAATAAAGAAAAAAAAGTAAATAAAGAGATGGAGCTCCCCCAACCTCCATTAATGGGGGAAGGGGAAGCTTGAAAACTTGTGTTTGTGTAGCGGTCGAGAGAATGAGAGGGAGAGAGGTAGGTTTTTGGGGAGAATTCTTATGTTGCTTTGGATATTTAAACTTTACTAAGCAGAAAATCTCTGGTTTCATGACTCATGTGCCAAATTTTTAACCTTTAATATCGGCCTACCAAATTGCTTCAATTTTGAAATATATTCTTCTAATATTGCAGTTTAATTTGTGTCCTTAAAATGCTACTATCCCTAACATATAGGACAAAAAAAGTAGCTAAGGCGCATTTTTTTATCCTAATCGATATGAATGGTTAAAAAAAAGTGCAGATTGGGATTGAGGGAGTGCCTAGTGACACGATGATGAAGAAGACGAAGGTGATAGAGGATAATTGGACACCCGTTTGGAACGAAGAGTTCGAATTCCCGCTGACGGTGCCCGAACTTGCGTTGCTGAGAATCGAAGTTCACGAATTCGACATGTCCGACAAAGACGACTTTGGCGGCCAAACGTGCCTTCCGATTTGGGAGCTAGCGAAGGGGATCAGATCCGTACCACTGTACGATCACAAAGGAGACAAGTATACGTCTGTCAAGCTTCTCATGCGCTTTGACTTCATTTGAAAGTGTAGAAGTAGAAGAAACAATGATAAAAAGTGTGATGTAATAGTGTGCTGCATGAAAACAATAATTAAAACTAGTATTTCTGGCACATCCTGTGTGTGTGCAATAAAACAAGTTAATTATTATTAATAGGTCTGATAAGTAATATAGTAATAATAGATTTTTGTAGTTATAATGAGGTTATGGAATATACGTTTTTAATAGATGTAGAAAAAATCTTATTGGTCAATTGAAACATACCAAATGACGTTTATCCTAACCCATCACCCTTGTATAATAGAATGGATAAGGAAATTTTAGTAAAAATACCTAGTTAGATTGGTCTTAGGAATTAGTCCTATAAGTTTTATTTTGTGAATAGGTACTCACATTAGGCCGGATTTAGTTTTTAACTCCCTTATTACAATTCTAGCCCTAGTCTTTCCCAAATAAAACTAATAAAACAAATTAAATTATATAGAAAAATGGAGATGGAGGAGCAGAGAATTCATCCAACATAGGCAAAATTATAAAATTAGGTCACTAAGGATATATTTTTTCGATTTTGGGTCACTAGTTCAGATCTTTTCAATTTTGGGTCACTATGTTTATAACATTAGTACCAAATGAGTGACCCAAAATTGAAAAAAATGTAAAATTAGTGACCCGAAATCGAAAAAATATATTCTTAGTGACCTAAAATTGAAAAATGACCCAAAATCGTTTTCACATGAAAAGTTAGTGACCTACTTTTGCAATTATCAAACATAGTGACTCAAAAACGAAAACATGTATACTTGGTGCCCTAATTTTATAATTTCCCCTCCAACATACACACATTCACTGTATTGATTGATACCTGCAAGGACGGGATGATCATAAGTTTCAATTCATACGACTCTTTTTTAATTTCTAGGGATTTAAGATCCATTTTTCTTTTATGTTCGAGAAAAATATTCTCACATGAAACATATCCAAATCAGGATGCATAAATTCGGCTAGAAAATCGTATGTAAGCAGGGGCAGAGCCAGAAAATCACTTGAGGGTAGGCCAAAAAATAAATAAAACTTATAGTTGTTGTTTTCCAAAATTTTAAAGTTGACGGCATAGTTAAAATCGTATTCATGTTCATTAAACTTTCGGAACGATGTTTCTTTTTGCTATTTGGTCTTGATAGAGTATGCAATACGTTTGTATTTTAATATAATGATATATGAAACTTATTACTTCCACTTATATTGAATTTGTTGATGTAGAAAATGCGAATTGCAATACCAAGAAAATTAATAAATAAAACAACAACCTTATGAATAGGTTCAAACTAAATATAAAGTAAAACAATAAAAATGGTGGTTAAATAAGAACACGCAAAAATTGAAAAGAAAATTATGTTAGATATTATAATAACGAAGAGAATTGAATTAATAAAGATGGCAACTTGATCATGCCAAGTAATATAAAGGAATCACAATAGGTTAACTATATTTATAATTTATACATATATACTATAAACTATCTCATGTTCAATTAATGTCAAAGATGGTGCTGAAGAAACTGTTTATTCTCTATTATATTAATATATATGGTATACATAGACTTTAAAATCTGCCTACCCTCGTCATATTCCAGCTCCGCCCATGTAGGTGAGCAACCGACGCCACATGGATCCTATGCGACGCTAGATCTCTTGGAAAGAAATCGTCCGACGCTCTTGTTACAGCAGATTTCTTCGCATTGAATCCCAAAATAAGAAGAAAAAAACGTATCAAGTAGAACAGATAGCACTACTTACAATCAGTTTTTTAAAACGCGTAAAGCACAAAGCGTCGCATTTTGATTCCGTAGCGTGTAGCGCATTGCGTGAGTATTTCAAGCAATCCATTTATTAGTATAAAAAACATAATATATAACATAATCATCATTGTTTGTTAAATGTAGCTTATATATCCAATACAATAATATATACTATTAGCATTTTATCAGATAATATGTGCATCAAAATTATTTAAATTATAAAGAAAATAGCATAAATCCAATAATTCAACAAAATAATATTAGTTTTCTCATTTAATAATTTGAAATTGTGTTTTTAAATATTGGTTTGTAATTGTAAATGAATCGTTATATTAAAAAAAATAATCACTTACACAAAAAGGAGGAAAAGAATACACACACTACTATGAGGGCCACAGACAGGCCCCCACACCTAGCATCTGCGTGCATTGATTTGACCCTATTGCACTAATAGTACAGAAATTCCTTAACCGTTTAAAAAAAAAAGGAAAAGAGCATATATTCACTTCGTCCCACACCGGAAATCATGCACTGAAGAGTATAGCAGTGTCTGTATAATGAACCTAAGTAGAAATTGTATCTTCATGGGCCGAACGCCCCTATTGGGCTGATTAATTGTGAAAAGTTGGCCTAATTCCCGGATTGATTGGCAAGTTCGGCGTTGAGTTCGAGTTTTATTAATTTTTTTGCTTTATAAAAAATAAGATAACAATAAAAAATAAAAACGCTAATTTTTTTACGCTTCAAAGCGTTTTAAAAAATTGTTGATGTTGTGCGATAACGCGCTAAACTGCGCTTTTTAAAACACTGCTTACAATTAATTACCTATACAAAGCATAAGTGTGGTGGCTCATGCATACAAAGCATCCGTGTGGTGGCTCATGCAAGAAATAATTGCATTGTTCTCAAAGTTCCACAAAAATGAATTTCGAGCGCTTGGTATTTTCTTGCCAGCTTAACTCTTCGGCCGTACCTTCGCCTACGGTTTCGAGTATGCTCTGATTATCGAGCTATACGACATCGATCCCAACCTAGACCGACTAAGTAGATTCGACACCTTGTGAAGGGATGGGAATTACTATTTTAGTTTCGTAATTGGACGTTACCGAGATGTTGGGCTTCACGCCACCTCAATAACCGATGATCGCATGCCATATATAAACATACCTGAAAAAATATGTACTTCTTTTGGGGTCTTAGAAGAGTGGAGGATGCCTCGAGGCGCTGTTCTGCACGAGACAAGGTCGCATGGAGGGGCAAGCGGTGAGGTCGAAGGGCGAGTCGAGCCATTGCTGCAGAGGTCGAAGGGTTTGTCTCCACTTGAAGTACTCATATATCTGTAAATTCCTTGGAGTTTAAGGTTGCTTGAATCTGACCGAGGATGTTGTGATAGTGGTGAAGTTGATGTTATTCGAAAATTGGAGACCGTTGTTTGACAATACATCCTAATTGTCAATACAAAATTGGATTAAGTGTTTCCGCTTATGAGTTCGAAACGAGGAAATTGAGTAGATTTTGGTGTTCATGTTTGTTTGTAGTGTGATCGAGACAACCAACATTTTGGAAAAAAAAAAAAAAACAATGGCATTGAGAAATAGAAGAATATTAAGCTGTAGAAGTTGAGTATTTTAGAGTTGCCTTCAAGTGTTTGATTTAGGTATTTTATGCGTAAAATTGAGTACCAACACTTTTTTTTCTTGTGTCGGTGATAAGATCTTTAAAGGTACAATTTTATATGTAGATGACCCATTACAATTTTAAAGTATTTTTGGTATACATATCAATATTTTAGACCTAAAAATAGGTATTTGTGTCAGTTTAGGTATTTTACAGTTAAACTCTAGTACTTGATTTAGTCAAAGGTGAATGTTCCAACAAACTTCATTTTGGGTTGGTGATAATGATCAGTGTTCCTATCTTGTAGTATCTTTGATGAAAAGCTACAATTTTCTAATTAGAGAAGTCGTCAAAGTTTGTAAGTAATTTCCGTATACATAAAAGTATTTTAGACCTAAAATTGAGTACTTATACGTCCATTTAGGTAAAAAGAAACAGCTTCGCTTCCTTACCTTACTTCTGGGGCTTGGGTGACTTGATAGTTTGAATAAGGTGTCCTTAAGGGTTCTGTGGGTCGGCCACATAGGAGCGAAGTGAAACGGAGCTTCGGGGTAAGGATTGTTTACTAAGTAAATTTGCTCAAAAGAGCTAACTTATTTCAAGGTAGCTTCCCCACCAGGGGAATATTTACTCTGATTCATCCACTTTCAAGCAAGTGAAATGGCCTTCTGGTACAAATCATATCAATTAAGCTGGGGTTGGCTCGGTTTGTCCATCTTGCCAAGGTTTTTTTTTTCGATCTGAGCGATACAATTTTAAGTACGGCTTTCGACACATAAGTAGCTATTGGAAAACATAAAAGCCTAATCATTCCCCCGTCAGAAATATTTTTAAGCTACGTATCTATTTCAAAAACTTTTACAAATAGGTATCTGACTGCCTAAGATTACCAATTTACCCTTATTAAATGATTTTACAATTTCATTTTAGATTATTTTTCTCTGCAATTTCGAGCTCCATCACGCCATCTAACGATTTCTTCTTGCCGATGACCTCCTTCAGCTCGTGCCGGCGCCGGACGACGAGCAACGAGCCTATTCCACGTTGGATTCTCGATTTAGTCGATTTTGTCAGGTAAGCATTTTGCTTTGGGTTTGGCTAATAGAATGCACTCGTGTGGTCAAGCTTTAGCACAAATTCGAGAGCTGAAAGTGATCTAAGAGTTCGATGTAAGGGTGGGAAGTCGGTGTTTGATAGCTATTGAAGATAATCCGTCGGGATTTGGATTTTTGATATAACTGTTATTATGTACCATTTATTATGTTTATTACGTACGACTTGTTATGTTTGTTACGTACCACTGTATGTGTCTATACGGTACCAAGATGTCTGCGTACGTAGTACCAATACAGACGTACCATTTATACAGGTTGCCATATTATCTGAAAATATGGTGTCTACTAATTTGGTTGGTGGCGGGACGTTATTTGCTTTGTGTGAGTATCAAAGGGAGTCATTCTTACTATTGATAAATGAAGCGACGACATTCATCATACGTATCCTTTCAAAGAAGGTGGTCGTGTATCGATTACCGACATGACTCAATAAAGTATCAAGTTCCGTTCGAAAGTTTGTACTCAGAGAAAGAAAATGCGGATGGTTTCATATGTACCAGCTGTTTAGTCGATACAAATTTTCAATGATCACGATGAAAGTGGAACAAAACAATGAATGTGGAACAAGTGCCCCAACGGACAGTTTTGCTTTTATTTTGTTGTTAAACTCGACTTGATGTATACTCGGCACGCCTTTGAAGTTGAAGAATACCAGAAGAAAGTGGCTTCGAATGCTTTATGGTGGAACTTAGCTCGTTGTTCTCTGTCGTTCGCCACAAAGCACTTGCACTCGAAGACCTTGAAGAAAAAAATGTTGGGTATTCGCTTGCTAATGATCTCGTACGGAGTCTTATCGAAGAGCTTGTGAACCACCGGCCTGTTCTGAGTGAAACAGGCGGTATTTACTGCTTCAGCCCAAAGGAAGTACGGGAGGCCGGAATGAATCAACATTGTATGTGCGGCTTCCACTAGAGTCCCGTTCTTCCTTTCAACGACCCCATTTTGTTGAGGCGTCGTGGCCGTTGTCCGTTCGGAGGACATGGATAGTTTGTTGCTGTAAATTTTGAGTCGAGTTCACATAATTGATGATAAAGTCTTTGTCTCATCTTTAGTTCGGAGGAACTTCGACCATGTGTAGCGAGAGAAATCATCAACGATAACCAGCATTTACTTGCGTTCATTGATACTCTGTGTCTGCATTGGTCCACCGAGGTCCATGTGTAGCAGTTCCAGTGGACGTGAAGTAGAGGCAACCAGCTTTATATGATGAAATGCTCGCTTCATTTTTCCTAGTTGGCATGCTGAACATTGATGCTCTTTCTGTAATACTATAGTTCGAAGACAGTGAACCAACTTTTTTATTGAAAGTCGTTGAAGAGCTTTAATATTTAGATGAGACATGCGTTGATGCTATAAGCTGTTCCTCCGAATTACAGTCTGAGAAATGAGGCAAAGAGCTGTCGAGGGCCGCACAGACGTCAGGTTGATCGTGTAAATGTTTGATTTCCGAAGTCTTTGGAGAAGTTCTTTGTCCTGACTGTCCAATATTCTGCACCGGGCAAGAAAGAGCACCTGGAATCCTTTATCACAGAACTGGTATGCTGAACAAGTTATGACAGAGACCTTCGATGTAGGAGACATCCTTTATTGTCAGATTCGTCATAAGGATATCCCCAAATCCCAGAATAGGGGCTGAGTCGTTGTTCCCGAATTTGACTTTTCCATTTGGTCGATCTTGGTAGTTGCTCAGCAGCTCTTGATTTCCCGTCATGTGTGTGGAGCAACCAGAGCCGAGGTACCACACATGATGGATCCACAAATTCAAATTAGAACACTTGTAAATGGGTCCTCTCAGATTAGCAGATTTATATGTTGGTCCAGATATGGTTCCGCCCGAACCAGAAACTTCTTTTTATGTTGCTTGCAACTCCGAGGTTTCTGATTGACTTAAGTTCGTCTTCCTTGTTCAGAACGCTTTGACCCTTTGCCATAGTATAGTTATGGAGATTCCAGATTCTGATTTTGGTTTTTTTTCAGTTCTTTTAATACTTAAAATAGAGTTAGTACTAGTTGGAGCTTTAACAACCCAAGTCAACGTCAAAGATGTTGATGTGGGTGTGCCCTTAGTAGAAGACTTGGCCTTTTTGACTTTCGTCTTTTTAGGCGGAGATTTAGGAACCCATTTAGGTTGAACCTTGCAGGGAAGAGTAATTTCAGCACGGAAAAATGCTTTGGTAGGCTTGACCGAGGAAAAGATCTTTTCATTGGATAATCTCCTAAGGTGCTTGGGGGATACGATCTTAACGGGATACCTTAGGTGAGAACAAGCATGAATAGCGCCATATGCTTTCTTAATGGCTGGATCTTGTTTCCTATGCGTCTTCCTAGAGGCATTTGTTTTAGAATGATTATTTGTTATTGCTGATGAAAAGCCTATTTTGAAATTAGTGCTTCTAAAAGTGGTAGGTTGAAGAGAACATCTAGAAGCAATTATTTGAAGAGAAGAAACAACTCTTTTATTTTTACGAGTGTCTTTTCTTTGTATAGAAGGAGAAATATTCTTAGAAGCATTCAAATCAACGGATTCCTTCGCTATTTTTAAACTAGACACTCTCGCCGTTGACTGTAGTGCGGGCCCTACGCTATCTGTAGATGTTAGTGAGCAGGATTAGAGTCAGAACTTTTCAATATTATTTTTAAGTTTTTTATCTTTTGACGGTGTTTTTTCTTTCTTCACGCTTTTTAGAGTGATCTTATTAGTTGAGTGAGTTGCGTGAGAAATAGCATGCGAGATGGAGGAAGCTTTGAGAGATTCCATCTCCGTTAAGAATAATTTCTTTTTAGCTTCAAAATTCTCTCTTTCTTTTTCTAACGAGGCTCTTAATGCTTCTATTTTCCTAACTACAGGAGGGGTGTAGAGAGAATTTTCATACTTATGGATTTTCGCTTCCCCTATTATAGAATGATCTTCTTGAAGGTGAGTTGACTCAAGGCTCCAACCCCTGGGAAGATTCCTAATTTTGTAGCTTTGCTTCAACTCGGTATAGGAGAAGGGGATTTCAACCCTAGTCTTGTCTTTCCTCTTGGTTTCTTCTAAGGCATCTATTTCTTTTGCGTTATTAAAAACCATAAGATTTGTTAGTCCTAAACCCATGTACTTGACATCGTAAAGTTGTTTGCAGTCAACTTTCGTCAAGCACCGTGGATTTTCAAAGCCTAAGCCAAATTGTTGTCATAGAATTCTAGATCCATGGGCTGATTTAGGAATATAGTTTGATCGGTTTGTCCCCTACAAGAAATAGAGCAAAATTATTTTCCAACATTAATTTGGAGGCTTTACAGGCGTCTAGATCTCTCATAAGTCCACAAATCTTAGTATTTGATTTATTTAATTCGGCTTCTAGGTTGGTGATCTTAGTAGTTGCTTCCGTTATCCTGCAATTAAGGTTAGCTTTCATTGAGATTTCAAACCAAACAATTATAGTTATTTTCTACCCTGTCTTCTAGTTCCTTAATTTTTCATTATGTTGCTCTATCGGAGGCTTTGTAGTCTCTCTAAAATGTAAGCTCTTAGTAAGTTCTTCTATTTTTGAACTAGAGCTCCTAAGTTCTGATCCGAGACTAGCGATTTTCTCCTGAGACTTAGATAGTTCTTCTCTACTCCTTTATGCTTTTCTGCTCACGTTTCATGTTAGTGTATGCTATTTGATACGACACATGGTCAATAATGTGGAAGGAGAAATTACATCCTGAGAAGATTCGGATGCCTGGTCTTCGTCCGTCTAGTTGGTGGTTTCGGCATCAGAGTTATCGTTCAGGCGGGCCATGAGGTCTAGATTCTCTTCTTATGAGCTAGACGTATCCTCGAGCCAGTGGTCTTGTTATGCCATTAAAGCTACTCCAACTTCCTTCTGCTTTGTGAGTTGAAGCTTCCTGGAGTAGTAGTTGGCATCTCTCTTCTTTGGGAGAGCGCATGATCTGGCATAGTGACCTGGTTTCCCGCAGTTAAAGCACTTGGTCGGTTCTTTGGTGTTCTTGACTTCGGAGGTCTCAGGTGCACGTTCTTTGTTCTTTGAGCTTGAGGTCCGAAGTCGATTGGCTGATGATGAAGACTTCTTGAAGTATTGTTTGCTCATCATTTTTCCAATGAGAGCCAACTGCTTTTCCAGCGATTTCATGTTTGGCTCCATGTCCGAGTCTCATTCGTCTTCAGACCTGTGGGGGTAGGAGGCTTGATGATATTTTCTTTCGTGCTTCTCTGAGACTAGGGCAACCGTGTCTTCATAAGTTTGCCCTTCTGTTCCTTCTGAATCTCGCTTATATCCTCCTCGTGTTGTGCGAGATTGTCGAACATGGCATGGATATCCAACTCCTCAAGGTCTTTGTTTTGTCTGATTTGAGTGGATATCTTCTTCCATTCTGAGGGCAGAGAGGAAAGAAATTGTATGTTGGTTTCCATGTTCGTCTTTGTGATTTCTATTTTCCTCATCTCATTCAAGGGTGTGAGATATCTCTGATAGAGATCATGTAAGCATTCCTCGGGTTTAGCTCTGAAAGAGTCGTAAGCTGGGAGAATATTTGCCTCCTTGGCCTTGATACCAACTTCTGTTCTTTGCATCATCTTATGCAGCTCATCCCACAATCCCTTAGCTGTTGGAATGCTGTCGATCTGGCGATAAATGTCATTTGGGATGCCTTGCATTAGAGTGTTATTGACTATCAGATCAACCTTAGCTCTCACTCTTTCCTCTGCGGTGTATTCTCTAGACTCTTTGAGTCCTCTAGAGGCAGGAATTGGAGGATTAGCAGTGCTGTCACCGGGTACATATACCCAGAACTGAGCTGGAACTTGAAGTGATAAGAGAAGGTCATCTGTTTGATCTTTTAGCTCGATAAAGTTCAGAAAATGGCTTCGCCATACTGTGTATTCGCCTCTCTTAAGTATCGGGGGACAGTTGTCATTAGCAAGTGAGTAAGCACCTTGTTGTTTTCTTGAGTTGATGTAGGATCTTCGTTTGGAATGATGTTATGTGCTTTACAAGTAGCAAATTAGTCAGTAGCGTTTGATTCTAAAGCAGTCGAGAATTATTTTCGATTCAAACTTTAGAGTTTGATTGAAAATAATATTGTCGAGATAAAATGTATTCGTTACTGTTCTCGTGCGAGAAAGTTTATCAGCGAAAAATTTTGAGCGAAAAAAATTGCTCCAAATCTTCCGATCGAGAAAAAATTCTGGATCGTAAATTTATTCGATCGCAAGAAACAGTACGTTTAAGTAAGTTTCTCGTTGTGTCAAAATAAATCCGTTGACTGAAAGTTTATCGATCGTAAGTGATTTTTGCTAGGTCAAACTTTAATAGTTTGACCGAAAATGTTTTTCGGCGGAAAGTATTGCGATCGCAAAGGTCAATATTGGTCTCGTCAAAAAAGATTTTCGCTAAGTAATGCTCGAGAAAGTTTTCTACTAAAGTCGTTCTTGGTAAAGACGACTTTAGGTCTGACGTAGTATTCTAATCGAGAAAAATTTTCGCGCAGAGTTTTTCGATCGAGAAATTAACCTGATCGTAAAACCTAGCGAGAAAAAATTGAGATAATCACAATAAATCATAGAATAAGATTAACACCGATTCAGGCAAAAAACGATGACTTAGACGATGAAATTACAGATTTTTGCTAGTAATCAGATGATGAATACGCACGAACAAATATGCTAAATCGATGTTCAAACAGCTACTGATCTAATCGCAATCAATTTATAACACTAAAACGAGCACAGAAACATCAAATTCAAACCAAATAAGAATAGAATTGAGCTATCAGATCGAAATGAATTTCGCGCCAAACTGTCCTTCGATGGAACAGTACCAGAATTAAAATTTCGATCAAATTCTAACAATTTTCGATTCAAAACAGAACGAATCTGCTCTGATACCAATTGTTGGGTCCTATTTTATCAACTCTACGATCCTAGACTTCAATCCTAAGGAAATCGATTAGAATTATGGAAGATTGAATTTCGATCGAAACATTCGTTGAAGAACGTCGAGAGAGAAATCGTGTAGTGAGATGATGTTTTCTAACTTTCTCTCTTTAGAAATTAGATTGGCAGCACTTCGGATCAATTTTCTAAGATCTTCTAGAAACTCAAATGTTTACAAGGTATTTATACCAAACATACTTGGTATAAATAACAAACTAAGTCCTAAACTATGGATAAATACAATAAAAGCCCCTAATTACAAGGACAGCTAATAAAACCATACAAATGGTATTCTACAACACGGCTGAACAGAAGCAACGCAGATGCACAAGAGGGTAGCGGAATATCACAGATCAAAAGGTGGCAACACTCACGGAGAGACGATGACGCACGCAACCACACGACGAATTTGATACGTTTTCCCGTCCTTAATTTATGGTTTATCATGAACCTATATATTGTGATGCTTTTACCGAAATATACTATGTTCTAATCCCGTTATTGGGGTTACGATGTAGCCAAACATGATTGCTATTGATTTTCAGTTCATATGTTATTGAGACTCCTTTTCGCTATGTCGAGTATCATAATATGTTATTAATACTTACGAATTTCTGACCAACTTTCGTATAAATAGGTGTTTAGATATGAGAATGATATGTATTATCTGAACGTGTCCTTTGATTATGATACCATTAGAACGTTTGTAAGCTAGAGATAGTTACGTGACTAGTGCGATGATTTATGATTTTCTGAGTTTAATGCGTTCTATGTGTAGAAATATTGACAGAGATGTAGGATTCGCATGCTAGAATAGGTTATTGTTGCTAGAGATAATTGATAATTAAATCGGAAAAAACCATCGTCAACATAAGATTAAGTACTCTTCTGAGAACTTAAATCAACAGCATGATTGTCCTCGATGAAGTCGGAGTCCCCAGATTTATCTTTGATTGAAATCGTTTCATAGCGCTTCGTTATTTATTTGGTCATTTACCTTTTATTATATATCTGCGCATTTCCGTTACTGTTTCACCAACTAACAACTTGCGATTGTTCAAATAAAACTAGAATTAATATAATTTCGTTACTTAGTAACACAGTCCTTTGGGTTCGATATCTGTACTTACGTACAATTAGAATGATACGGACACTTGCATGTTTATGATTTTCGCAATAGATATTCGGCTAGGCGACTAATTAATTGTCTCAATTTTTCTTTTATTTTTCTGCAAAAACTTCTCCGATTACATTTACTGGAAAAAAATTTCTAAAAACAAAACACATTATTGAGATTAACTTTATTTATTTAGATGGACATATTTGGTATATCTTTGCTTTGGTATATATTAGCATATAAACAAAAAAATAAAAAGTAGACATACCAACTAAGTTATACCTAGAAAGTAGAAACCGCCTAGGCGTGTTTTAGGCCCTCTCGTTGTAAGGTAATACTTTGTATGGAATTCTCCCAACATTATTTTTATAACATTGTTTACATTGTTTTGTAGAATTAGTGCAAATAGTCATATCGGTTGGGAGTTATGTACACCTGTTCGTAAAGATAAAAAAGTTATTATATTCAAATGTTGTGAAAAACATCATCAATGGAATTACACGTTGCACAAGGCACTAAAAAACGTAAAATCGTACACCTACAGCCATATTCAAATAATTTTAAGCTTTGAATTTCCAAGTATATGTTATATAGTGGTATTGGTAATGGTATTAGGGCTTCCAAAACCCAACCCGACTGCAAAAAGTAGCAGACTTCAGTCACCATTTTCGACCTGTTTGAGTAAATAAACCCGAACCCACCCCAAAGATTAAGTAGGTCAGGTTAGGTTTTGAATGTTCAATCCGACATCGAACCGTTTATCAACCCATTTAGCCGATAATAAATAAAATAAAAGAGAAAATAACATGATGGTTATGAAATAACTTGATATTTGTCTTGTGAGACTTCTGTTATTTGGAACTTTAATTGTTTCTTAATTATGTTGATGTTTCTAAAAATAACTGATTTATTTCTCTAATGTTTGCTTGGTTCGGATTTTAATTCTGTTTATTTAGTTAATTTGTTGCTATTTTTTTAAAAAAAATTTAAACGAGTTGGCGAGTTAATGGGTTATATTTGGTTTAAAGCAGGTTGGGTTTGAGTTCAAATGTTTAAGTAAACATGTCAGGTCAGGGTTGAAGTATTCAACCCATTTATTAAACGGGTTGAAAACGAATGGGACTAAACTCGACGTGTCTGCCACAACTTATCATAATTCTGCTTACATGGCTATATTAACAAGTAATTGAGGCACATGAACCAAGAAAATGTAACAAATTCTGTTAGTTATGGAGAACGTCAACTTGCTATCATAATAAGTCTACGCTATTAATCATTCCATTCGTCAATTTGTCAGAAAAACGGGACGTGTCCAATCACTCGGAATACATTAATGTTTGCGTAGCATCGATATTCAAAGTTTCCAACTCAAAAACCTTAAAAATACATCGTCTGATAAGCATAATCTTAGCATATCTGTTATATATTATTTCCATCATAATTTGACTGATCCGGAATAAACGAACTTTCCTAGAGATATAAAGAAGATAAGGACCTTTTTCCATAGTTTACATACATGCTTCTCCCATTTGCTTTCCCATCTAAGCTTTCACCAAATGAAGTGACTTTACTTCATCGTCCCATTCGTATCAATTCTTACTTCAATCACAATATGCTTTGGCCAAACAAATTGCTCGCCAAGCGATCTCAAAGCACTCTTTGTTGGAGTAAACTAAATTAATTTCAGTCAAGTATCTCCTAGTATTCTTAAGTGTCTTTTAGTTCATCTGAATATTGGTCAAAGAGTCACTTAGTTGTCAACAACTGTTAGTTGTTAAGTATCGATGCTATTTTGTTAACTATAAGAACGGGTTCTGTAATTCTTCTATTGCAGTAAGAAATAAAAAGGCAGAATATTCTATATCGCCTCTTGCTCTTTCAATCTGGTATCAGAGCAACTCGTCCAAAATGTCGGGCCAACTCATCTCTCTCGTTCCAAAATTCAACGGAGAAAAATTTGATTACTGGAGTAATCTCATGAAACTATGTCTTGAATCTCAAGACTTATGGAGTGTGGTCGAGGATGGAGTCGACGAACCAGAAGACGAAACCAAACTCAATGAGACCGAAGAGAGAAAAACAAAGAGATCGAAAAGCACTTTTCCAAATCTGTCAAGTGCTAGAAATTCCGGTCTACGAAAGAATCTCGAAGGCTGCAACTGCTAAAGAAGCGTGGGAAATATTGCAGACCACTTACTCGTGTCAAGAACACGTTAAAAAGGTCCGGTTGCAATCACTACGAAAAGAATTCGAGAAGTTAGAAATGAGAGAAAACGAAAAAGTCTCAGAATACTTCACGAGAGTCACCTCCATCGTAAATCAGATGTCATCAAATGGAGAGGTAGTGGATGCCGAAAAGACCGTTGAAAAGATTCTGCGGAGCTTGCCGGAAAAGTTCGACCACGTCGTCGTAGCCATCGAAGAGTCCCAAGACACTTCTAAAATGTCCGTGGAAAGTCTACAAGGGCGACTAGAAGCTCATGAAATTAGACTCCTTCAAAGGAATCCCCAAAGTACATCGCTGGATCAAGCTTTGAAGTCCCAACACACGGGAGGCCGTGAATCGTCCCGAGGTCGCGGCAAAGGTCACTCTCATGGAAAAGGCGGAAGTCATACACAAGAAGCGAAAGACAACAGCGACTGGAAAAATGAAGAAAAACGGCCCTCAAATAATCAAAGAGGAAGAGGACGCGGCACTTATAAAGGAAAAAAACCTTACATCGAATGTCATTACTGTCACAAGCCGGGACACAAAGCCCCTGATTGCTGGGAAACATTTCCAGAGAAGAAACGTGAAGCAGGCTACGTTCATAAAGACGACTCCGGTAATTCTGAAACCCTTCTAATAGCTTCTGATGGAAATGTCGAAGATATTTGGTACCTGGACAGCGGTGCGAGCAAACACATGACCGGAAATAAAAGTTTATTTTCAACGCTAGATACCGCTAACCATGGGCAGGTTACAATTGGAGACGCCAAAACACTCGAGATCCGAGGTGTCGGAGAGATCACATTCAACACAAAAAATGGCAGAATGGAGAAAATGTCGAAGGTTTTCTACGTTCCGGGATTATCGAGTAACCTATTGAGCGTTGGTCACTTGATGAAGAAGGGGTTCGATTTTCGCTTCGCCGAAGACTCATGCATCATGAAAAAGAATGGTCTTCTCGTCGCTAAAATCGGTTTGGCTTCGAATAATCTGTTTCTCGTCAAACTTGACATTATCGGTAACTCTTGTTATATGGCGTCTAACAAGGAGGCTTCGAAGTTGTGGCACGACAGATTCGGGCATCTAAACTTTCGAAGTTTGAAGGAATTGTCCAGCAAAAGTATCGTTCAAGGGCTGCCCAAAATAGATGCGATTGATGATATATGCGAGGAGTGCCAGCTGGGAAAACAACATCGTGAGTCATTCCCATCAAAATCAAGTTGGGCATCAAAGACGCCTTTGGAGCTTGTTCATACCGACTTATGCGGACCAATGAGGGTTGATTCTCTAGGCGGCAGCAGGTATTTCTTATTATTCGTCGATGATTATACAAGAAAATTATGGGTCTATTGCGTGAAAGAAAAATAAGAAGCACTCTCATGTTTCAAAGACTTTAAACTTAAAGTCGAAAAAGCATCCGACCGTCAAATAAAGAATTTGAGAAGTCGTGGAGGAGAGTACATGTCTTCGTTATTCGACGAGTTCTGTCGAAGTAATGGCATTAGGCATGAATTGACGGCACGTTATACACCGAAACAAAACGGCGTCGCGGAGCGCAAAAACCGAACGATCATGAACATGGTGCGGTGCATGTTGAAGAAGAAAAATTTGCCGGCTGTTTTTTGGGCAGAAGCAGTCTCGTGCGCCGTATATTTGATCAATCGCTCACCCACGAAAAGCTTGAAAGATGCTACTCCGAACAAGGTATGGTATGGGCAGAAACCCAATGTAAGTCACCTCAAAACTTTCGGTTGCGTAGCTTATTCTCACATACCAGATTCGTTGAGATCGAAGTTGGATGATAAAGCTGAAAAATGCATCTTCATCGGCTACAGTTTGACGACGAAAGCTTACAAGCTTTATAACCCAAAAACAAAGAAAATTGTGATTAGCAGGGATGTTCGCTTTGATGAAGAAGCTTCATATAGCTTTGACGAAAATTCAAGTTTCGTCGACCTTGACACTCTTGATGAGGGTGATGATTCTCGGCCACCGGAGAACGAGAATCGTGAAGAAACTGCTCCTCCTGAAAGTCCAAAAACTACACCTGGAAGAAGAACGAGAAGTTTAACAGATTTCTACCCCAAAGAGACAAGCAAAGTAGCACCTGGAAAAAGAGCGAGAAATCTGAGAGACTTGTACGATGAAACAAGCGAAACCACTGAAGAAGGCAATCTGTTTTTTTGCTTTCTTTGCAGGTGAAGACCCGATATCTTTCGACGACGCAGCGAAAGAACAGAAATGGTGCGCCGCCATGGAAGAGGAGATCAAGTCGATCGAGAAAAATGGTACATGGGAGCTCACTTCTCTACCACCCAACAAAAGCCCCATAGCCGTGAAATGGGTGTTCAAGACGAAAACCAATCCAGACGGTTCCATCAACAAGCACAAAGCTCGTTTGGTTGCGAAAGGGTATAAGCAGAAGGAAGGAGAAGATTTTAACGAGGTATTCGCTCCTGTTTCTAGACTTGATACGGTTCGGCTAATAATCTCTCTCGCAGCTCAAAGGCGTTGGAAAATATTCCAAATGGATGTTAAATCGGCCTTTTAAATGGCTATCTCGAACAAGAAGTATATATCGAGCAGCCACCCGGTTTCGTAAAAAAAGGGCGAACAAGAAAAAGTCTACAAACTCAAAAAGGCGTTGTATGGGCTAAAACAATCACCTCGTGCGTGGTACGAAAGAATAAACGAGTATTTTTCGAAGTACGGCTTTGAAAGGTGTCCATACGAGCACACTCTTTATGTCAAAAGGAGTTCGAAAGGAGGCTTCATGCTAGTAAGTGTTTACGTTGATGATCTTATATTCACCGGAGATGATTTGTGCATGCTAGCAGATTTCAAGAAATCTATGATGAAGGAGTTTGAAATGACCGACTTGGGTGAACTCCATCAGTTCTTGGGAATCAACGTCACACAATCAAGTGAAGGGATTTTCATTTCTCAAGAAAGATATGTGGTGGAAATTCTGAAAAAGTTTCGCATGGATGATGCAAATTCAGTTTCTACTCCGTGTCTCACCGGATCAAAACTGAGCAAAGCGGGCGAAGGAAAGCTTGTGAACTCTACTATGGAGCCTCGTTGGGAATCTGATGTATCTCACAGCCACGAGACCCGATATCATGTTCGCTGTAAGTATGGTAAGCCGATTCTTGGAGAAACCATACTCAAATCATTGGGAAGCCGCAAAGAGAATTTTGCGTTACGTGAAGGGTACGATGGATTACGGTATTTTTTATAAAGCTGATGTTGATGTTAAACTTGTGGCTATACTGATAGCGATCATGGAGGATGTATTGATGATTCTCGAAGCACTTCCGGTTATGCGTTTAATCTCGGAAGCGGAGTAATCTCTTGGTGTTCGAAAAAGCAAAAGATTGTGGCTCTTTCGACGACAGAAGCCGAGTACATCGCAGCATCGTTGACAGCTTGTCATACTCTATGGCTAAAGAGTATTCTGGAAAATCTGAACCAGAAACAAGAAGATCCTACGATAATCTTTTGTGACAATAGTTCTACAATCTCAGTCTCAAAGGATCCGGTCTTGCATGGGCGAACGAAGCATATCCGTATGAGATATCACTTCTTGCGTGAACTGGTAAGTGAAGGTAAAATTCTGCTCGAATACTGCCGGAGCAACGAGCAGATTGCTGATATCTTTACAAAACCACTTGGAGGAACAATATTCGCGAAGAATGTCGCTGCATTGGGAGTACGAAGCAAATTTAGTTTACGGGAGGCATTGTTGGAGTAAACTAAATTAATTTCAGTCAAGTATCTCCTAGTATTCTTAAGTGTCTTTTAGTTTATCTGAATGTTGGTCAAAGAGTCACTTAGTTGTCAACAACTGTTAGTTGTTAAGTATCGATGCTATTTTGTTAACTATAAGAAAGGGTTGTGTAATTCTTCCATTGCAGTAAGAAATAAAAAGGCAGAATATTCTATATCGCCTCTTGCTCTTTCACTCTTTGAGTTCAAAAACAGCCTCAATGATCCTAAAAACGCACTTTCATCGTGGAAAGGAAGCAAATGCTGTGAGTGGAGAGGAATAAGCTGTGACAATATCACAAGGGCCATCACAACGATCGATCTTCACAACCCTTCTAACACAAACGATGTATCATTATCATGGAGCTTGAGTGGTGAGATCAGCCCATCTTTACATCTCAAGTCATTACAGTACTTGGACTTGGGTTCCAACTCATTCGAAGCAATCCCAGTTCCTAACTTCTTCGGTTCTTTAAGGAACCTTCGTAATTTAAATCTCTCAGGCACTGGATTTAGCGGGGCGATACCTTCGTCTATGGGTAACTTATCTAACTTAGAGTTTCTTGATCTTTCTAATCCAACGTTTAGAATGAGTGTAGACAGCTTTCAATGGCTCACAGCTCTTCTTTCCCTGAAATATCTCAACATGAATGGAGTTTACCTTTCGTTATCGAGTCAAAACTGGTTTGAAATCCTTAAAAAAGTGCCTCTATTGACCGAGTTGCATCTTTCTAACTGTAAGTTTTCGGGCTCGATTTCCAACATTAGCCCGGCGAATTTCAGTTCAGTCGCTGTAATAGATCTCAGCTTTAATCCAGTCAGTTCAAAGTTCCCTGATTGGTTAGCTAATATAAGCAGCCTTGTGAGTGTTTACTGAGCAATTGCAGGCATTGGGGAAGAATTCCACTTGGCCTTGGCGATTTAGGTAATGTTCGGCGCTTGAGCCTCGCCTTGAATGGGAATTTAACTGTTCCTTTTAGTATGGGAAACTTTACTTCTCTTACAGAGTTTGATCTGTCTGATAATAGCATTGAAGGTGGAATACCGAGCAGCATGATAAGTATATTATAATTGTAGTGTTTTAATATGTGAGATTAGAGACAAGAGATTTTGATACGTAATTTGATGTCTACTAATTCTCTACCCCCAAGATTACATGATACATGGACTTATTTATAGTACTTATAGGATAATCTACACACAATGACTCATCTAATGACTCATCTCTATAATGATTACATAGAACACCTCATACACACACCTAAGCTTTTTCCTAGAATATTCTTATTATGTGGCTTAAACTTATTATTTCCATGTGGCTTGAGCTTATTATTTCCAACATCCTCTCCTAAGCTCAATTGTCGCCTTCCCACATACCGAGCATCTTCCTGATCCTTTCGAACGCTTCCAACGGTAGTGGCTTGGTGAATATATCCGCTACTTGTTCCTTGCTTGTTACATGAATCAAGCTAACTTCGCCTTTCTTTGTTTGCTCTCGTATGAAATGATATCGCACGTCTATATGCTTGCTTCGTTCATGATGTACCGGGTTCTTCGCGAGCTCAATTGCTGACTTATTGTCGACTCGTATTTCGGTAGCTGTTGCTTGTGTGAATTTCATTTCTTTTAGCAGCTTTCTGATCCACATCGCATGACTTACACAAGTCGATGTTGCGACATATTCAGCTTCACACGTAGAGAGTGTTACTATCGGTTGTTTTTTCGACGTCCAAGTGAAAGCCGTGCCACCTATCAAGAAGACAAAACCTGTAGTGCTCTTTCTTTCGTCCAAGTCACCACTCCAATCACTGTCTGAATAAGCAATAACATCAGGATTGTTAGTGCAACCATAAAATAATCCGTACGAAATCGTTCCTTTGATGTATCGTAAAATCCGCTTTACGGCGTTCCAATGACTTGATCTTGGACTCTCCATGTATCGACTCACGAGTCCTACTCCATATGCAATGTCTGGCCTCGTATTTGTGAGATAACGTAAGCTTCCAACAGCGCTTCTATAAACCTTCTGATCAACCGGCTTCCCTTCACCTTGCCTCGTTAACTTAATACCTCGTTCCACCGGCGTTTTAGCGTAATTGCACTCGCTCATATTGAACCTTTCCAACAACGTTTTTGCGTACGTTTGTTGAGATACGAAAATACCCGACTCCTTTTGTTTGACATCTAGCCCCAAGAAATATGACATGAGTCCGAGATCGGTCATGTCAAACTCGTTCTTCATATCTCGTTTGAACTCCTCAACCATGGTGTTGTTGTTGCTAGTAAAAATCAGGTCATCAACATATAATGCAACATAAAGTATATCATTACCCCGTACCTTAATGTAAAGGGCATGCTCGTAGGGACATTGTTCAAATCCTCGATCTTTAAAATATGCATCGATGCGTGCATTCCACGTTCTGTGTGCCTGTTCAACCCGTATAACGCCCTTTTCAGCCTTAAAACTTGATCTTCCTTTCCTTGTTTGAAACCCGGTGGTTGAAAAATGTAAACTTCTTCTTCGAGCCTTCCGTTCAAAAATGCCGATTTAACGTCCATTTGGTAAATGCTCCATTTTTTGCTTGCAACCAACGATAGCAATAAACGCACGGTCTCCATTCTTGCTACTGGGGCGAAAACCTCTTCGTAATCTATGCCGTACTTTTGACTGTAGCCTTTTGCGACTAGCCTCGCTTTGTATTTTACTATGTTACCTTCGGAGTTCAGTTTCTTCTTGTACACCCACTTCACTCCTACCGCTTTGTGTCCGGGCGGCAACGAGCTCAACTCCCATGTATTGTTCTTGATTGATTTTATTTCTTCACACATCGCCTCTCGCCATCTCTCATCTTTGACAGCTTCTTCAAAGGTGATGTCCTCAGCATCCGCCATGAGACATACGAGGTTCATTCGTTCAGTGGAGTTATAGAGCTCTCCTAGGCTTCGCGTCCGGATGGTCTCGGGTTCAGATTCACCATCTGTCACGGCAGTCGCGGGCTCTGAGGGCTGCGCTTCTAATTCGGGCTCTTCACCGCTTGGAATGGATATGTCCGCAACCTTCGTTCTTTCTTCCTCAGACTTTCGTATCGACTCCCAATTCCAGCTAGCATCTTCGTCAACCTGTACATCTCGACTAACAACAATTTTCTTTGTATTAGGATCATACAAATTGTATGCTTTAGAACGTTCATCGTATCCAACAAAGATCAATTTTCGACTTTTATCATCGAGCTTAGTACGCCTTTGCTCCGGAATTCGAGCATATGCTATGCTTCCAAAAACTCGTAAATGTGCAACTGATGGTTTTACGCCGCACCATGCTTCTTGTGGCGTGACATTTTTTAGTATTGATGTTGGACTTCGATTTTGCAAATAGATGGAACACCGAACGGCTTCTGCCCAAAGTTCTTTAGGCATGCGTTTAGTCTTGAGCATGCTCCTAGCCATATCAAGGAGCGTTCTGTTTTTTCGCTCGGCAACGCCGTTCTGTTGCGGTGTGTATGGAGCTGTCAGGTGACGCTTGATGCCATGTTCTTCACAATATGCCATGAAGTCCCTCGATATAAACTCACCGCCCCGATCTGAACGTAGTGTCCTGATCCGTTCTCCGCTAGTATTTTCCACCAATTGTTTAAATTTCTTGAAAACAGCAAGTGCTTCATTCTTTTCTCGAAGAAAATATACCCATGTTCTACGTGAGAAATCGTCGATAAAAGTGATAAAGTACCTGCGATTTCCGAATGAGGCCGGAGTGATGGGACCGCAAATATCAGTGTGAATGAGCTCAAGAACTTTACTTGACCGTGTGAGAGAGCCTTTTGGAAATGATTTTCTTGTGCCCTTTTCCATGATGCATACTTCGCATATTCGATGTTCGCCCTCGACTTTGTTAAGTCCTCCAACCATGTTGCGGTCCACCAGTTTTTTCAGACTGTCGTAGTTCAAGTGTCCGAACCGTTGATGCCACAACCTTGCGGAGCTCGATATTTCGACGTTTGCATTTAGACATCTATCAGTCGCCGCTGCAATGTTGAGCTTAAACAAACGATTATTGCTCATTTGAACTTGAGCAATAACTTGAGCGTCACGATCTCTTAGAGTCATGATCTGACCCTTCATTAGTACAGTATATCCTCGCTCTAAGAGTTGTCCAAGGCTAATAATGTTACTCCTCATACTTGGTACGTAGAAGACATCAGATATGTAGCGATTTGTACCATCTTTGCATCGAATCAAGATCTTTCCTTTACCTGCTACTTTCACCGTAGACGCGTCACCAAACGTCACTTTACCTCCCACGTCTTCTTTTAGGTCCGTGAACAGCTTTCTATCACCGGACATGTGGTTGCTCGCGCCCGTATCCAAGTACCACGTATGTTCGTTGCCGCTATCCGACTCTTTGCATGCAAGCAATAAGATCTCTTCTTCGTTTTCAGTTTTCTTCTCGGCGATGTTCACCTTTTCATCCACCTTTTTTTTCAGCATAGCATTCTCTTGCAAAATGACCATACTTACCACAATTGTAGCATTCGATGTTGAACCGGTTTGATCGATTGCCTCGTCCTCGGCCACCTCTTGCGCCTCGTGTGTAGGTGTAATTTCCCCTTTCTTCTTTTTCGTCTTGTCCACGGCCCCGGCCTCTTCCACGACCACGGCCTCTAAAGCTTCCTCGACCTCGACCACGTCCTCTTCCACGGTCGCCATAGTTTGTTTGTTCTTCCTTAAACGAGACTTTGGCTTGAAGAGCATCTTCCAAAGTTTCCACCCTCTTTCGACTCTTTCGATGCTCGTGGGCTTCCAATGAACTCGTAAGTTCATTCACGGACATTTTTTCGAGGTCTCTAGCTTCCTCTATGGCACATACGACATTCTCATATTCCTCCGTCAAGGATCTGAGAATCTTCTCGACGACACGATTTTCGGGCACATCCTCACCGTTCCGTTTTAGCTGGTTCACAATTACCTCGACCCTTGTGATGTAAGCCGACACCGTCTCTGCGTCTTTCATTTTGATCGTCTCAAATTCACCGCGAAGCGTTTGCAAGCGTATTTGCTTAACGCGATCTGCGCCTTTGTATGCATTTTCTAGGATCGTCCATGCTTCATTCGAGTTCTTTGCTCCGGCTATCTTCTCAAAGGCCGACTCGTCAACTGCTTGGTAAAGCATGTACAACGCGGTCTTGTCTTTCTTGCGGTATTCCTTTAGTTCTTTCACTTGATTGTTCGTCAATCCCGCGAGAGTTTCGTGTTCGGTATACCCACTCTCGAC
Source organism: Craterostigma plantagineum (assembly GCA_027422505.1). NCBI lineage: Eukaryota > Viridiplantae > Streptophyta > Magnoliopsida > Lamiales > Linderniaceae > Craterostigma > Craterostigma plantagineum. The sequence goes on along the minus strand of JAPQWV010000021.1, from coordinate 12,650,752 downwards.
AACTTCCCAGGCATCTTGCGATCCTAGTAATGCCTTCATTTGTATGCATCAATTGCCGTAATTGTCCTTTGAAAGACGCAAGCTTGGTACATGAGGAATTCCTCCGGCCGCTCCTCCGATGTTAGCCATGCGCTCTGATACCACGTGATAAGTATATTATAATTATAGTGTTTTAATATGTGAGATTAGAGACAAGAGATTTTGATACGTAATTTGATGTCTACTAATTCTCTACCCCCAAGATTACATGATACATGGACTTATTTATAGTACTTATAGGATAATCTACACACAATGACTCATCTAATGACTCATCTCCATAATGATTACATAGAACACCTCATACACACACCTAAGCTTTTTCCTAGAATATTCTTATTATGTGGCTTAAACTTATTATTTCCATGTGGCTTGAGCTTATTATTTCCAACACAGCATTGGCTCTTGTTACATTTTGATCTCTTAGGTAATAACTTGACTGGGAATTTACCAAAACGCCTTGATGGAACTGGGGATTGTGATAGTAATAATACTCCTTTGCCCAAGTTATGGTATCTAACATTGAGCAACAATCAAATGATTGGGACATTGCCCAAGTGGTTGGGACAGCTCAAAAGAATCTCAAAGAGCTTAGTTTGTCTTACAACTTGTTCGAAGGCCCTTTGCCAGAATCTTTGGGCTCGTTGAAGAATCTGACAACGCTTAGCTTAGAAGGGAACGAACTGATGGGAAATTTGTCCGATAGTTTAGGACAGCTCTCAGAGTTGATTGTATACGATGTTTCCTTCAACTATTTAAGTGGGATTTTGAGCGAGCAACACTTCAACTACTTGCGTCGAACTCTTTGGTCTTAAACGTAAGTTCAAGTTGGATTCCTCCGTTCCAAGTTCGTAATCTCAATATGGGATGGATTCATTTGGGCCCTTCGTTTCCATCATGGCTTAGATCACAGAGGGAGATAATGTTCTTCGATTTTTCAAATGCGAGCATTTCTAGTTCGTTCCCACCGTGGTTTTGGGATCTTTCATCTAATCTTTCTCTGCTAAACGTCTCCCTGAATGAGCTAAAAGGTGGAATCCCGAGCCCATTTCAGATAGCTCCATATGCAGACGTTGATCTGAGCTCAAACGTACTCGAAGGGAACATTCCACTTCCAAGCGTTACGGTGGAGTTGTTCGATCTTTCCAACAATAGATTTCATGGACAACATAAATCTGAGAGGCAGCATTCCTACAAGCTAGGGAGGTGTTCTTACTTGAAAGTTTTGGACCTTGGACACAATGAACTCTCCGGCGAAATCCCAGAGTCGATAAGTCAGTTGAATCAGCTTCAGTTGCTGCATTTGAAAGACAATTTCATATCGGGAAAACTTCCCTTTTGGTTGAAGAATCTATCGACCCTAGAAACCCTAGATGTTGCAAACATTGAGTTCAATGGCAGTATTCCTGCATGGTTTGGTGGGAGTTTTCCGAGCCTTCGTATCATCAGCTTGAGATCAAATTCATTCTCAGCAAAATACCTTATACCGTTCGCACCTAAGATCACTCCAAGTTCTTGATCTTGGCGAAAACAGCTTCAAGGGAAGGGTCCCATCAAGCTTAGGAAACCTAACTGCTATAGCCAAACCTCAGAAGATAAACACTTATCTTTTCTATGGGAGATACAGAGGTTTGTACTACGAAGAAAACATGGTTATTAACCTCAAAGATCAACTTCGGAAATTCACCAAGACTATATCGTTAGTGACAGCAATCGACCTTTCAGGAAACAAACTCTCGAGCGATTTCCCAGCAGAGATAACCAAACTAAGCGGATTAATGATCTTGAATCTGTCGCGAAATGACATCATGGGACCAATCCCATAAAATATTTCAAACTTAAGCGAACTGGCCTCGCTTGATCTCTCACGGAACCATCTCTCAGGGCAGATTCCTCGTACCATGGCTTCAATGAGCTCTCTCAGTTACCTTAATCTTTCAGACAACGATTTGTCGGGTAAGAACGTTAGGCCAGATGTCAACTTTTGGTTCAGACTCATTTGAGGGTAACTCTGAGCTTTGTCGAAAACCTGCCCTAGAGACGACGAATCGAGCGACGAAAAGGAACCACAAAATGAGGAGAAGAGAAGTAGTAAAGAAGATGGGTTAATTGACAGATGGTTTTACCTTAGTGTAGGGTTAGGATTTGGAGTTGGCGTTGTAGTCCCTTACCTTGTAATGGCGGTTAGAAGGCCTTGGAGCGAAAAGTACTTTGGTTTTGTAGACAAGATATGCTTTGAGGTTCTTTGGTTTGTCGGGAAGAAACCACACCCTATTAAATCAGCCATGAGAACATCAACAAGAACTTGAAGAGATGCTTCTTAAGGATGATCTGATCATGTACCCGTCTTAAGTCAAAGTAGTATGTTATAAGTTATCACTTGTATAAAGTACCCATCAATACATAGTTTAAATGATTATACAGTCGTTCTCTACCAGCTTTGATCAACTGGTAGACGATCATTTAAAGCAAATCTTTTATTTAGGATATAGGGTTAACTGAGACAATAATCAGCTAACATTGAACCTTTGGCATTAAGGCATCAACTTGAGATGGAGCTCACATTCATCGTTCGAATTATTCGAACATAAAAGGACACGTATGGAACAATATGGTCGTAAACTGATGGAATGAAATCAAATTATATTTGTTTTTGAACAACTAGACAATCCTTAGGACGTTTGTCGAAACCGTGAGCATTGTAATTCGATGCAATTTCGTCTTATGCACAACAAATTAAACTCCTATCTCGACTTGCCTAGCTCGTATAAGTTCCATCATTACTAAATACACTCGCTCTTTTTCCAATTCCAACAATTTACACTCTTTTATTAAGGTTCAAGACTTGGTATAAACCATCATTTTGGTCTGTCAATTTGATTAGAAAAACAATATCAAATTGCAAGAAAACTACCGACTTCATGACATTTTTATATTCCATGTTACCCCTCTATTTTTTGTTAACTCTTATAATACATTTACGTATAATATACACACGTGCAAAATATACTAGTATTATACAATGGTTTACTATGCTGAATTCATTGTTCAAGCATATGTCCAGATAATAAAACTAAAAAGCATATCAAATCTGAGCAAACAAAACCTCATTCCCAGTATCAGGCACTCCAGGCAAGCACCAATGCAAACAGTCCCTCCCTTCAGGCATACCCTTTCTACTGCAATAAGACACGTGCCCGTCGGGCCTCAAACCCGACAAACCCGCAATATCCAAAACCCTAACTTCGGTTCCCTTCACCGCATCAATAGCAAGACTATCGACGTACGAAGCTCCATTATTCCTCTCACACGCCTTCGACTCCTCGTCGAAGTGATGCATGGGCGACGTAGGCATGAAATATACATTAAGACGACCCGAATATTACAACTTGACCCGCGAATCGATCCATCTCACTATGCTATGGACCGTAAAGTTCCTTGCACCCGATACCCTCGAGCAGGGGCGGATCCAGAAATGTTTCACAGGGGGGGCCGTATAAAATGTGTATATTAGCGAGGGTGATAAAAGCTAAAGTTTCATTTGCATTTTTTTGGATAAATCACATGTCGGGTGAAAACAAGTAATGGAGATTTTTGCAGACAAATTGTAGTATTTATTTTTTCTTTTTTATTTGATGATGTGTTTTTTTTTACTTAAAAAGTGATATTGTTTTAATCCTTTCAAGGCTCATTAAATTAATACTTTGGATACATGTGCAACTGACGTTTATGCATTAAGTTCATAATAAAAATTTTTAATTTGAAACCATAATTTTTAAAATGATAATCACTGATGGATCCTGAAAAAAAAAAAAAAGATGAATAATATTTAATCTATATTACAGGAAATATTAATTTTATGAAAAAATTAATATACACCATGACATGATAAAATAAATTAGTGTACGGTCCAATCAAACATGATAAAATTAGAAGTCACGTATCTTCAAATAATTAAATTATGTTATCTTTCAAAAACACCTAAAAGAGAAGTCACCTATTTTCAACTAATTATCAATTAGAAGATTTCCCATTGAAATATGTGTAATCTGTCGCTATAAAATAAATAAATTTAGTGTACAGTGCAATCAAACATGATAAAATAAATAAATAAACCTAAGAATTTTCTGCTAAACGAATTTACTGCATTATCTTTCTGTAAGATTTATTAATTCAGTTTAGCCAAGTCTCTTCCTATCAGCCCAACCACCAACGTCCAACACTCTTTCTACTAGTTGAAAGCCAAAACTTTAAAATATGAGACTTGGTGGATTCGAACCTGAACCAAATGTATGGAAATTTAGTTCCCTCACAATTCAGCTAGATATCTATATACTTAAAATCGTATATATGTACATACTAGTAAAAATTTCGTAAATTTTTGGGGGGGCCGTGCCCCCCCCCCCCCCCCCAGCCCATGAGTAGATCCGCCGCTGCCCTCGAGCCTAGATTTTGTGTTTGGGGCACCACGTACACGACCCATTTGTGAAGGTCGAACTCTCCTCGTTTCCAGTGATGGCCCGTGTTCAAAATGAGGACAACGAATTTGCTTTTGTAAATGCGGAGGAAAAGTGGGACCCGGTCGATGTGTAGGGCTACATTGTGGGTCCCGTCGATGGGTACCAAGTCGGAGAGGGTCGACGACCAGTAAAAGAGTACGGTGGTGTTGGTGTCGAGGAAACGATATGCCCATCCATCGGGCCTTGCGTCTCCGTGGGCTTGGACGAGGCCGTACTCGTGGCCCACGTTGAGCACGTCGGGCCTTTGTTGGCCAGCGGTGAGCATGCACATGAGCGACTAGAACTGCTCTCTCCCGAGCAAGTCTCCCACGAAAGCTAAGGTTTTGTCCTGCATTCTGCAACCGGAGATTTTACAATTATATGGGTCCTTGTAGCGCAACAACTCATAATATACATGACTAAAAAAATTAATCGAAGTTCTCTAGGATGTCTATCCCATGGATCAATTTAGTCCTCAATGTTTTTACCGAACCAATTTATTCCCCAATATTGTCGATTTGAACCAATTTAGTCCTTACGTTAGCATTGCTATCAATTTGGATGCAAAAGGCACGTGTCGTAGCCATAGTAAAAATAATAAAGTTAATATAGGAAACAAATCTCCCTAAGAGAAAAATTAGAAAAATTACAATTTAAAAATAAAGTAGAATAACAATATATAATGAAAATAAAAAAATTTAAAAGTTGATAAAAATAAAAAATAAAGAGAGATGTGACAATTCCGCCAAGATCTCTTCGTTAGTTGGGGGAAGAATCCGCACGAATCGGATTTTTTGAGGAACGTATCGAGAAAGAATTTGAATACAAATATATTAAAAAACTTAATATATAAGTAAAAATTAAAATAAACGGAGAAGTGAATATATATATATATATATATATATATATATATATATATATATATATATATATATATGCAAATAAAACTAGCAAATAAAAAAACTAAAAACATTAAAATAAAAATAAATAATTTATTTTAGTATGGCTAATAGCATTGACGACACGTCATGTGGCGCTTTGCATCCAAATTGACGGCAATGCTAACGTTATGAACAATTTTGCTCAAAAGTGATTCATTGGGTACTAATAGATTTATTGGAGATATTGAGGAAATAAATTAATCGATTGGATAAACATCGAGGGCCACTTTGAGTTTTTTCGTAAAAATAAATTGATCCTTAAGTTATAATAAATAAACAACGAGCTGAATTAACAACGGCTCTTGGGAATGGATAACAATCATACCCATTAAAGACCTATTGAATCTTCAAATATATCTGAGTATAGACCCACTCAGAACATCCTTGGTGCCAGACCTCCAACTACGTCGACGCACACTCCTGCGCAATGAGTGGTCTTAGTGGGTCTCGAGTGAGACTCTTTTGAAGATCCAAGAGGTCTTTAATGGGTCCGATCATGGGATATAAAACTGATCATAAACAAGATTATACTTGTAGAAGAATGAGGCGGCGGTGAATCGTTGTATTCTACATTCGTTTGCCCGCTAGCGTAGTCTTTCGTAGTGGAAATCCGTGCGCTGCGTAAGGCGACAAGCCCACATAGGAGACAACCATTGCTTACACTCCGAGCCCGAGTATAAAGGCCATTGCTTATCGTCGACCTCCCATGTCCGTTGTTCATAATTGCAACCTATTGATGAATGAGTATTTGATTTTTGCCACGATTATTCGCTAGCAGTATTATGTTACAATATATCTCCTCAGTTTCATACCCTCAACACTAATATAATAGAATAGATATGTGACTTCCGTCTTGATTTTAAAATCAGGTGGGATATTACGACAGTTTGACTGATATTGGATTAGTTTGAGATTCGCTCTTGTTCCTGTTTATTTAATTTAAACTCCACAATTTATTATAGCGGCAGTATTAATAATGTCTGCTTTCGTTCTCCAAAGAACGACTTGGCAATTGGCTTGTAGACTATCCAAACGATAGATTTTGGGTTCAAATTCTACTAGTGACTTGACTATATGTTTGTTTATTTGGAATACTTTGACCTAACGCCTGAATATTAATTACATCCTTGAAATGTGTAGCGCAAGTAAATAGTTACTTGAGTGGGACATTTTCAGGGTAAAAAATGTTTGTTTATCATTTCCCTTCATTTGGGTTGGTATAATATAGGGATTTTAATTAAAGTAATGAATTCTAATTAAAATTTAATAAAACAGGGCGATTTCGCAAAAAATTAACAAAATCGTGGAAATCGCATATCATTGGTGCGACGCCGCGCTTAATAAACGCGACGGTGCGCCCAATAGAAGCGACGGCCCGTTTAAAACAACACATTGATGGGCCATTTTTTTTTAACAAAAGTTGGGCCCAAAATATTGGCCCAACAGACTGGGCGTTAGACGCGACGGCGCAGCCATTAACGGCGACAACGAGTTTAATAAACCCATGCGCCACCTTTCTTCTTCCTCACTTCTCAGTTTTTTTCTCCCACCAAGGCGACGGCGACCGGCGGATTCGGCGACAGCGAAGCTCCATGGCGACGTGATTCTCGGCCTAATTCCTCGTCATTTTCGATTAAGGTTCGTATTTATACCTAAATTGTTAAAATTGTGATTTGCGTAGTTTCTCTAAATTTTGTCGAATTCGTGAGTTGAAGTTTGCGTTATTAGTATGATATGAGCTATGAATATCATGGGTTGGTTAGTGGATTGATACAATACATCAATTTTGGATATTTGATTCTATTTAGGAATTTTCCCCAATTTCAACTTAATTTTGACATTAGGGTTTATAGCTTGACTGATTCGATTTTTCGTTACGTTACTTAATTTATGTGTTGATATTGTGTTTGTTTGTTGTTATTTGTCCCATATTGACTTGTAAATACTAATTATGATGGAACGTACGAATATTACGGTCCGATCGACAGATCACTATTGATATTCTAGGATAGTCTCCAATTCTGATGATGCCCTAGACATGCCTTTGACCATTAGGGATTTAGAAAGTGTTGTGTGGGGTAAGCATTCACGATCGGTACGGTTGCACGGTCGTATTCTGGAGAAGTTAGATACGATGTCGTTTTACGACGTCTATAGTTGTGGATAACATGAGTTGGATCCACACTTGATAACGGCTCTCAAAGAGAGGTGGAGGAAGGAGACGCACACGTGCCACGTGCATGTGGGTGAGGCGACCGTGACACTAGAGGACGTCGGTGTGCTGTGGGGACTCCCCGTCGATGGTCATTCGTTTAGTGGTGTGATCCACAACAAGACGCATGATCAGTGGATCGATTACCTGGAGGAGCTGACTGGTTACAGACCTTCTGTGGGTGCGTACATCGGGATGAAGGTGTCATTGAGGAAGTTTGCCGACTGGTTGGAAGCCAACCAAATCGATGATGACAGCACCGATTATGAGGTAGATCAGCGTGCACGTGCATATGCACTCTTACTCATGGGAACGATGCTGTTTCCCGACTCCAGCGGAAGCTCGATGTCCATGACTTTTTTTCCTTTGCTCGAAGACATCGACTCCGTGCATACTTACAGCTGGGGCAGTGCCGTAGCATACTTACAGCTGGGGCAGTGCCGTTCTGGCTTTCTTGTACAGAGAGCTATGTACGTCGTGCCAGCGCCAGAAGATGAACATCGGTGGAGCTCCGCGGTTGCTTCAGGTGCGTTCTTTTGTGTAATTGAATTTTCTTGAGCGTATACATACTAATTCTATAATTTAAATTTGTGTAGGTATGGGCATGGATTCGTATATTACCTGTGCAGTCCATTATTATCCGTCCTCGAGTGCACATGATGCCCACCGTTGAAGATTGAATTGAGTTGCCCATGCTGCCACATGCTGCGAGGTAGTAAGATGATGTTTATTTAATATCATGTAGTTCTTGAAACTTTTTCTTAAAATATTTAATCTATTTTTTATTTCAGGTGGAGTGCGCTCCTCGATTATACGACATCGACGCACTCGAATTTGCGTGCGATTCGAGAGTCGCTCGATAGCATGTCGATGGAGAAGTTCGTTTGAGCTCCCTACGATGATCAGTCACTGGAGATTGCAACATTAAGAGTCGAATGTCGAATAGCCTGCTGTCGTTCATCGTGTCCACTCATACTATACAACATCATTGAGTAGCACTATCCCAATCGCGTGCTCCAACAATTCTCGATGGTTCAGTCCCTCCCTCAACGTCCGAGAGGTCTTGATGTTGATCTTCATCGATACAATAGCCGTAACGTCTCGGAAAGGGATTGGAGGTCCTACCACGAGCAGTATGAAGTGTTATGGGTGTCTCGATACGAGAGGATCGTCGATGCGATGGAGATAGCTGGTGGTGCACAGTGCACTCCAGATTATTTTCCATGGTACCGGAGGGTCACTTGTCATTACATATCTCCATCGACGATTCATATGGACCGAGGATTCGAGATGGGAGATAGTGCATTTATCGACGTTATGGTTAGTTATTTTCTTATTTTTGGCGTGTCATTTAAGAGGTAAACTTGTTACCCATTAGGCACAGCACGTCGATAGGGCCGAGGTGATATTTACAGGTGGGGATCCGCAAGGGGGATTAGATATCATACACCAGATGCAGCAGCTTGTCATTGATAGACGACGGCGAAGACATGTGCAGTTCGCTGATATCCTGCCGACAGAAATGAGTGGCCCGTCGTCGGGTTCCAACTCCGTACCCTCGCCCGTCATCTTCACGTGGTCCGATGCAGGACCCTGGCCCGGGGCCTTCACGGGGTCGCACGGGATTATACGAGGATGGTAGTTTCTTTACACCGGCAGGTTATGGTGTCGACTACGGAGATGGTGATGACAACGACGAGACGCCTCCGTATCAGCCATTTGTGCAGCAGTCACCGCCGCGACCGCAGCAGCGACGCTGTCAGATGTGTTATTATTGTTTTTTAATATTTTTATGTAATCAGAGATTCGATGGATTTTTAGTTGTGTTTAATTGTTGTGTTCATGTGCTCTTTTTTTTATTTCTAGCATCTTTGTAATCTTTATTTTCTAGAAACTTTTTTAGTTGTAAATTGATAACATTACTTCAAAATACTACATCAACCAACATTGAAAAACGACAATCAACGTCAACGACCTCTCTGATGCTGTCTCCGAGTTGAGCTACCCTGATCCATTCGTAGCGAATACGAGTTGTCGTTGGCCTACCCGGTCCTCTTCTGCCACGTTAGTCTTCATTATGTACAAGCAAAATATCAGCGGGCTCCCAATATCGCTCGTCATACAGTTGATGAACCGTTCCTGATATGACTCAGAATATGCTACTCTACTGTGCACTGAATTGTGTGCTAGTAACGTTCCACTGGCGGCATGCTTGCCTGCGCATGGAAACATGGAATGAAATGCATGTCCCATTTTCCACAAGTGCACGTTCTTCCTTGAATGTTCACCACATGTTTTCTTTGAGTCACCGATGAAGAAGTATACACCTCAGCTGTTTGCATTCGCGGATCAAATGCTGTTACAAAATGGCTGAAAGAGGCATTTGACCAGACACTGAACATCCTCCATGCATAAGGAGACCATTCGGTTTCAGAACTCGCCATCGTCGCAGCTGCCTGTTGATACCTATCACGAAAGTATGCGGCACATCGATGGAAGCTGAAATTGACTATCGCTTTAGGAGGTAGTAAGCGAGCCCCTTTGAACACACCGTTAAGTGCCTCTGAGATGTTTGTCGTCATTAAACCACACTTAAGCCCACCATCGTGGGCAAACGTCCACTGTTCACGATCAATCTCGCGCAACCAGTTGTAGGCTGGTTCGCGCAGACTCTTAATATGGTCCATGATCCGATCAAACTTTTCCACCGTATGCGCCATCTCTGCTCTGTGGAATAATTTTTTTAGATCATTGTCTTGAAATGCCTTGTTTGATACGACGTGACGTAAACAGTAACGATGCTCCATTCGGCAACCTATAAGCATCGAGTTGTTGTACTGCGGGTAGTATACATGTATTACAGTTCGTAAGTAATATGAATTTCTTTTAGTAAAAAGAGAAATACAAACGAACAAGTTGATCTACTTAAAGTAAAATACCTGGATGGCGATATGAAATTAGGCATACCGCTTGACGCTCCAACACATGAATATTAAGTAAAGTTCAAGAACCACCTCCACAAGTTGATCTACACATGTATGTTTTTTACTGTCGACATATCTTGAAGATGTCACCACTTCACCACCTTTCCGGGGTTGTAACGTTTCAACGCCTTCATAAATTCCCAAGTACCATAAACAATCTCTTTTGCTCTCTTGAGTCAATTCCATGCTTAGATGTACGGGATGTCGTATCCAAAAGTATCCTTAATAAGCTGCCGCATGTTTTTGGGTAAATACTGAGGGTCATTCTTCACCGTTTGGATTAGTATTCTTGCAATTTCATTATGCTAAACATTGCGATGCGTGCTGGTTAACTCGTGCGTGAAGCATGTCTCAGGTCCTCCATATCTCGTCACCTTCCAAAAAAACCTTTTCGGTTTGAAGACTGCTCGCAGTTTCCAATTACAGTATCGCTGTGATTGCATCTCACGCTCCATGCAGTTCTATTACTTTCGGTCACGTGGTACCAGTGTTTTTAAAAGCGTTGTATTGCGCGCGTTAAGGCGCGCTTTAGCGTTAATTTCTTTGAAACGCGACAATGCATATCGAAAAAATGTAACAGTGTTCTGACACTTACTATTCTGGCTTTTTAACTTTGATGTGGCTACTTTTATGATATAACACGATTGACTAACCTCTTTTTATTTTAATTTTCCAAAAAATTTTCTAACTTTTTAAAACTTCCACCAAAACTTAAAAAACGATTATTTAATGTAATATATATGATAAAAATAAATAAATTTATCTAATTTAACTCTGTTTAAAAGCGATCAAAATGACATGCATCTCTTATATTTTTCGATATTCATAAGAATTGTTTTCTAAGCCTTTTTAAGTTTATGTTAAAATTTTTTTAGTTTTCAAGATTGTTTAATGCTGGTCCAACCAGTGAATTTGATTTAAAAATTCGATTAGTCTGTTGAACATGAATTATTTGTTAATATATTTATGTATATTTTTATTGTTTGGAATATATATATGGATTTTACATATATTATTGAACCCAAATTTTATATAACGCTTACCGAATAATGTGCTTATGATTAGTAATGTTATAAATTATGTTGCGTAACGCACTAAATGACTTGTTCTAAATACTCACGCAATACACTATGCTATTTACGCTACGCGCTATTAGAACTGAAAACGTGACGCGTTGCGCTATACGCATTTTAAAACACTGCGTGGTACTCACATCTAACAACCCTCAAATGGTAATCATTAACAGCACATTTCAACCGATCTTTGCTATTAAATGTCATACCTACGAAAAATGCGGGTTCGTCCCTATCGTAAAAATCACCACCAGTTTCGTCAACTTCTATGGGAGCCATTTGATAAGTGGTATTAAACGGCAACGAATGGTATAATGCTCGGTTGTCTTCTGGTTCTGTTGGCATGTCAGTAGTTGGTCCATCGTTATTATCATCATCGTCTTCTGCGGGATCCAGAAAATCGTCTAGTGCCCCACCCTCGTCATCAGCTTCAGAGTCGCTGACTCACTATCTTGGACGGCGTCATGAACGATCTTAGGCTGCGCCAACGTCTAACTAGTAGATACGCAACGGCTACTCGAAGGTATATCTTCGTGAGGGGCGTTGAGTAAAATATTTGTCAACTCTTCAGTAATTGATGTAATGTTAGGAAACGAATAAGTCGGTGCGGGATTCGTGGTCTATTCGGGAGCATCTACGTTGCGATCGAACTGAACGATCTCAGTTGCCTCAACAAACACCTCAATGCAATCAAGTTCGGCGTCGGGATCCAAGAAGTATGCGAGTTCGGCATCATTAGACATTACTAGGAGATTCTGATACAGTCGAGAATGTTGATAATATTCGTTCTTCACCCGAACGATTAAAAAGAAAGAAGTGTTGTCGACGGAAGTCATGTCGTACCGCATACTACACAATTGATCGAAATTGGTTTCGCGACGAATTCTTTGATCCGATGGGTTGAAGACTATATCGAATGGTGTTTGATTCTTGTATGGTTTCACCACCATAATAGACGACTATTTGAATTTTTCTGGACACCATATTGATTATCTACGAAATTTTATGAATTTTTCTGGACACCATATTCGAATGGTGTTTGAATTTTTCTGGACACCATATACGAAAGGATAGAAGAAAGAACATCTTACAACATATTTTGAAAAATGTGGTGAGTCCTAAATGTGCATATTTTTTTCTTTTTTAGTCATTTTATTATTGTTAGGTCTGGTCAAAATCACGCAACCCTGTGCAATTTGCTTAGGAATCTATTTATTTTCGATGGTATAACAAATGGTACATTGCAGATTAGAGTACTATATATATGTATACATAACAATATGGTAAACCTGCATATATGGTACTATATATGTAAAAGGTATGGTACGTGACTGTAACCTTCATATATTCTGGGTATGGTACGCTATATATATATATATATATATATATATATATATACACACACACACACATAATGGTACGGAAAACTTGCAGATTATGGTATTATATATGTAAAAGATAAGGTACATTACTATAAAAGATAAGGTACTTCATATATTCTGTGTATGATACGCTATATATATACATAATGGTACGGTAAACTTGCATATTATGGTACTATGTATGTAAACGATAAGGTACGTTACTATGAAAGATAAGGTACTTCATATATTCTGGGTATGGTACATTATATATTTACATAATGGTACGGTATACGTGCAGATTATGGTACTATATGTATACATAAAGGTACGTTAATATAAAAAGATATGGTATTTCATAAAATACGGACAAGATTTTATTGAACTACACAACAAACATAATAGACAAAGTCTCCCAAGCAGTCTCACAACCAAGTAAAATAACTTAACGAAATAGATCTAGCAACAACTGTGCTCGTCACGTAAAATGCGAGCAGGCATAGAAGCACGATACACATCTATATTGACTTCTTTGTCATACTTCTTGGACTATGGGGTGTCGACAAGTATTCCTCTGTGGTTAATGACGTATGCACCCCACAATCTACGTCGCCAAAATTGGGGCCGGTTAAACTCTGGATCCACGGTCTTCTTAAATAGACACTCATACTTCCGTGCCCAATAATTCGTCAAACAATGAGCCTGCACAATATAAAAATGACATTACCGCAGAACTGCAACACAGTCAACAGAATATGCCCAATGTTGAACTTACGAATGCTCTAGCGGCCCAAGTCATCTTATGCGAGGCCATCGGATCCCGAACGTAGAACTTTCGCTCATTAACCTTGTAGACGAGCACTCCCCAGTAAGCCGTATTCACAGGCATCAAGACATATTCCAATGACGTCAAGCACGACCATCAAGCCGCTCTAGCCATGCCCGACTCCCCGCAAGTTGCTCGAAGCTCTCTAGTTGATCAGGTTCCACCTTTCTCTTTTTTGATATCCTCTGTATCTTTGTCCAGTAATCAACTTGCACGAAACTTGGGAAGACAAAGACACGTGGTCTCCCGGGGATCCCCGCGGAATGCCGTGTCAAACGATTGACGAACGCATCGATAACGTTTGACTTAACCATATCCCTGAACAGCAACATAAAGAACCCTTGCATGACGGCGGCCAGGTCGCTTTGCCAAACGACATCGCTGCATAAGGATTAATCGCACATTTCAAAAATTAATTAAATGAATACAATCGAAACATTGAAGAAGAGGTACCAAAGCTTCTTCGCTTTAAGGTATGTGTCGATGGACCAACGCTGCTCCGTCGGGATCTCGTGCCGTGCGGCGTAGTCGAATGAGTCCGAGAACTTTGAACAGTATGCCACTGATGGCTCCTGAAAAGTCTCAACAGCCCTGATATCAATCACCACAGCTTTATTTTTTGCACGTCCCCTCTTTTGTGGCTGCTGGGGAGTTGAATCCGGTGTCACAAATGCGGAGGCATTTCTGTAATAAAGCAAAACTGTTAGCGAGTACCATTTTATTCACAGACGGAATAACAATTTGCCCAAACAGATGGTACAAAATATAATGATCATGTAGTACCAAAACAAATTGACCCCATTCGAAAAAACCTCATTCAGAAAAACCCCAGGTAAAGTTGTAATAAACATGTTTCTATAAGGATAAATCTGTCAGACCTATTAGTAAAATAAAATTGAAGTACATAGGTTAAAAATAAGTCTAACGGGGACTGATTTGTTTTATTTTTTATTCCTGTAGGTATTTCTTGTAGAAACCCCTTTCAAGCATTTGACTTAGTCTTTTTTCTTTCGGTGATTGTGGCAACCCTCATTTTCTAAATAGGATTAGTGGTGGATTTCCGCAATGTAAGCCACGGAAGGCCCGTCTAACAAAATCTTTTCCCAAAGAAGCACGTAAACATTGAGCGATTTGCCCAGTAGGTGAATCATTCATCTACAGCACGTAAATACCTACCTGATTTATATGTACTTATGTGACTCCGTGTATTACGTGATTTACATGTTTTATAATCATTTCGTATACTATCATGTTATATGCATGTCATGTGCATATCTTATAAGGTTGAGAGATATTTATACCGTGTTGCGACGGTAATGATTTGACATACCGGTAAGCAGGGTAGATCGAGAATATTGTGATTTATGACTCGTTGAGGAGACGAAGTTAGTAGTCGCATGACACCTGACGGCAGACAGCCGTGATTGATCTGTATCTCTGGCATGGACTTCTCGTCCGTCGTTGTACTATTTTAGGGGAGGGAGCGACTTGATAGGGCAGTTGCGTGAACATCTAAATGCTATTAGTGTAGGCTTCCGCTTACGGAAGGAGCGACCTGGCAGGGAAGTAGCTTGATCGTCTACCCGTTGCCAGTGTAGGCTACCGTTGTATTATGGTCGCTTGAGGTGCGAGTCTGAGCTAGGGACTGAGTGCACACTTGCATACACACATTTTTATTTACCTAATAGGCAAACCGCTCAGTATTTACGTGTTGTAGGTACTGAGTCCGACGGTGATACGCGTCGCAATTGAGGCGGCTGGTGGCGGTGCTCCACGGACTTTTTAGGGCGGGGTGGTACATGGATGAAGACCTATGGAGCGGCATTAATGTTAGGTCCTACGATTAACAACTCTATGATCCTAGGCATGAATTCTAAGTAATTCGATGATAATGATCGACATTGAGATTCGATCGAAAAACTGAAATGAAGAACAAGAGAGGGAATTCGAGTAGAGTGAGAAAGTTACTATTGTTTCTCCCTCTAGAAATTGAACTGCAAGCCTTTCGGATCAATTTCCAAAATTTTCTCTATTGATAGCGATTGTTTACAAAGTATTTATACCAAACAAACTTGGTATAAATATCAAACTAGTCCTAATCTAAGGACTACTATACAAAACGCCCCTAATTACAAGGACAACTAATAAAATCAAGCACAATTAAAATATATACTTTACAATCTCCCCCTTTGTGCTTGATTGCGTTTACGCGCTGTTTGTCCTCGTCGGGCGTAGTATGATCTGCGCAAGCCCAGCATACTCGAAGTTTCTGAGCGTTTCCCTTAGCTTCAGGCACTCCTCGATGTCGTCTAACAACTCCATCAGGAACGGCTGTTCTCTCACGAACCTGTGGATCCTCAGCATTGTATCTTTATTGATTTCTTCCAACCTCTGCTCGATATTCCTCCTGATAACCTTGAGCGTCCCATTTCAAAACTTATGAATCTCAGTCTTCAGCATCATCCTAGTCTTCTTGGCAATTGGATTGTGGTAGGTGATGCCTAGGACTGAGCTGATGTGCACATGATTGCTTGGAAGCCCTTCGATCTCAGGTCCTTTGTTGAGTGGTTTGGCCATGTTGACCTTCTTCATGTTGCTCTCCAGAGCCATCTGAAGGTCATGCGCTGCAAAGTATTTGACTTGGCGCATCATGAACCACTAGAGCCCTTCGACCTTGAGGACCTTTGTACTTCTCCACGTACAGCTGATAGAGGTTGTATACCTCGTCGGCAGGGAGATACGGAAGGTCGCTCTCTCTTAGTTCCTCTCGGGTTCTCCACTCGCTCAATAACGTATATTGGGGTTGGAAGTCCTCCTTTGGCACAGTAGATGCTGAGAAGCTGGCAAATTGGGGAGAGACTCTTATAGTGACTCTTGACTTGTCCTTTAGTCATCCCCAGCCTTACGTCAGGTCCTAGTTGAGTCAGCATCCAGAGGTAGGTCATCCTCTTCTGCTGATCCCAGTGAGAGATCCCTCTCAGCTCAAATTCGTTCGGCTTTTTGATTATGTCCGGTGACCTCAAAATATTCTCACGGACTTCTTCGAGGAAGGGTATCTCTATTCAGATATTTCCCCACGGCGTGTCGATTCGAACGGTCCCTGGCATTTATCTTGTGGGGGAAACCGCTCGTTGCATGATCAGCTCTCAAAGCAGTGTGGGATCTTGTTCGTGGTCTACACCTTCCTGAAGTTCGTCCTCTTCTATCAGCACGAGGTCCACCGAGGCTTGTTGCAAATTTGTCGAACTTCCTTGAGCCGTTGTACTTGATGCTCCTCGGGCATATAATGGGTCGCCCACTGTTCTTCAAATATGAATTTGTCGAGATATTCATGTGGGTTGACGCCGTGTCCTGAAGGGCCCGGTTGCTCTGGAGCTGTTGAGGGAGTAGCTTGGGTTTGTGCCAGAGCTACGAGCATGGCCGCACTTGCTTCTTCTTCCGGAAGCAAGGGGCTTGTCAGAGTCGGTGGTGTGGGCGGAGACATCCGGAGGTGAAAGGTTGGTGGGTCGATATGGGTTAGAGTGGTGGTGCGGTGCGTGGTGTGGGTGGTTTGTGTTTAGGTTTGGGTTTGGGTTTCACCTGCACCAGCGCTTGTTTGCGTCACGCTCGAGCCTTGTCCTTGGCCACTCGTAGATGTCCGTGGCCTCTTCTCCCCTCATGAGGATCCTGATCGTCAGGATCGTCATGTCGGCGTCTTGAGTGAGAGCTTTGGCCGCGGCATGTTTTGGTAGGTGGCTCAGGATGGTCTATCAGTCGCCTATAGAGTGACTCCTCCTGAGGCGACCGAATGGTAAGACCGATGAGGCGGGCTACAAGGATGTCATGGAGCTCGGTGATTGGGACGGTAAAAGGGTTGATTAGGATGGAAGAGTTATGTAAAGGGTCGATGGGTGTGGGTTGTGGAGGTGTGAGGTTGGGCTATGATGAGGTGCCTTCGGAGACAGGTGCTTTCCCGGTGTCTCTGCGGGATGTCTCTATGGCAGTAAGAACTCTCTCCATTATTTTGTCTTCAAGCGATTGAACAGCAGTGGAGAGAGTGGCTTGGAATTGCTCGTTCGTCACAAACGGTACGGACGCCTCCTTGGATGTACCAGGACGACTGATGTCGCCTGTTATCAACCCTTGAGCAGACACCGACTCCTCAGATTGGCTCACAGTCACTTGAGGTTGTGACTGTATGAGACTTCCACCCAATCCTCGAGTCGAATCCTGAAGATTCTCCTCTATGAGTGTTATGACAGGCTCGGTTTGGGCCTGCGTACCGGACACCGGTAGATGTGGTTGCGGCTCAAGATTGAGCGAAGAAGTGCCGGCAACACTTGTAGAAGTGGTCAGCATGGTATCTGGTGCGGTGGTGACGGCGGGGAAGAGGGACTCCATTTGTATACTGAGTCGTCTCGGAGTCCTTCTTATCAGCTAATCTCCTCATCTGACTCCGTGTCGGATGGGGTAGCTGTGTGAGGAGTGAGGTCACGATCGATGTCCTCAGGAGCCTGATCCGTCACCCGTGGAAGCGAGAGTTGCCCCATTTCAACCCCGGGATGTGCTTCTTGTAAAAGAGCCTCCTCGCTAGACTCTTCAAGCACGCCTACATGTACGGGCACTTTCACTTGAAATGTTTCTGTTGGAGCCTCTTGTTCCAACTCAGCAGCCACATCATCGTTCAAAGTGGCATCTATATCAGGAATCTGTTCGTCCTGAGTTGGTGGCGCCTACTCTAGCTCCTGAGTCACTTCATCAATCATCATAGCCTCAGGGCTTTGGTGTTGTTGTGGTTGGGGAGTGCTAATTCCAAAATCTGTCGGGGGCCCTCGAACCATCTCCTCGGTGAGGTGATTCTCCCGGCAGTACATACGATATATGTCTCCTCTGGGGTCAGCGAGACGTAGGAGTTCAAAAGGAATCGGCATCGATGGTTGGTCCAAGTCCGTGAGCCGTGGATTGTGAAAGAATTTGAGCTTGGGTGGTTGATAATTCCCTCCCGGAGGCAGGCAAGGAATGCTCTGCTCGTGCATCTCTATATATTGGCGGATGATGATGTTAAACCACCGAGCGTAGGGCACATTCTTCGATCTTTGATTCTCCTTTTGCCTAATCCGGTCTGCAAGATCATTCCAAATCAGCTGCGTGAAGTCGTAATTTCTGGAGAATGCGAGTCCCTGAAAGATCCGTAGTATGTTGCCATTGCCCTTGTCGAAGCCGGCATGCTTGGGCGATAGGCACTTGTTCACAATTCCGAACAGTGTCTTCCACGGATGAGGGATACCGCTGCTCTGGATCTGAGCTAGCTTGGTGAGCTGCGGTTGATATCCCATCTGCATGAAATCATGCATTATTTCTGCGTCTGATGGGAGCGGATCGTAGTTTGCACTGTATGGCAAGTCCAGAATCATCCCGAACTGGTTCTTGTCCATATGTATGTGCCGCGTCCCAATTATGGTTGAGAAGGAGAATGCTCCATATCCACTGCTCCTTGTATACATCCCCAGAATTGTTGGAGATAGACCATTGGCACCGATGCGGTGACCGTCAATGCATGCCAGATGGGGTGGCCTTGCAGGATTGATATGATGATACCATCTGGACATCGAAAGGTGGTCAGATCGAGTTGAAAATTTGTATCATGAACCTTCATGTACAAATTATGGTCGTAGATGTGATTGTATCGTGGGTAGCGGTCCATCTGAAACATAAAAGATATAAAAAGTTCATTAGTTCAAAATTTAATTTTTGTCGAAAATTGATTTAATTTCATCAAACTATAATAGTGTATCAAGTCATGACATGTTTGATGAATTTTGAATTGAAATCGTGTAGTATGCATATAGTATGATTGATTTTGAAAAATGTAATGGCATGATTGTAATTTCGAATTAAACATATAACGCGTGAAATGAGTTCGAAATTTTTCCAAGTATTTGATCGCGGGAAATGTCACTGTTCATGCCGAGATATTTTTCGCTCGAAAAACTTGATTTTCAAATTGATTTCCTATGCATTGATTTCAATTGAAATAACTCCGCTTATTTTACGATCGAAAAAAATTTTATTTGCTTAATGTTCGCTACAGTGTAAAAGACTTAGAAAAAAAACTTCTAAGTGTTGAAGTTGGAATCGTGAGACTGTAGCCGATCAATATCGAGAAAAATTCCGCATAAATTTACGATCGAGAAATTATTTCTCAGGTAATCTTACTATCGAAAAATTTTCCTCGTTTGAATAAAATTTTCGATTTGAAATTTGTCGAGCGGTGCGTGATTTTCGATCCTAAGTAAAATTTTTCGCTGCGATATTTTTCTATCGAGAAATTAGCAACGAAAAACTAAGTCGGTCGTCGAGAAATTTTTCGATCAATTAAATCCTAAGCGGCTAATTTTTGCGATCGAAAAATTATGCGTTCAAAAATTAATTTTTCGCTGCTAAATTTTTGCGACCGAAATAAAATTAAATCGAAAATTAGTAAGTTTTACGCTCGATCTAATTTGCATCTAAATTGTCTATTCAGCGCTTAAATTTTTCGCTCGGAGAAAATTCTAATTAGATTTCTCGACGGTAAGTAATTTTTCGGTCAAAATCTTCTTTCTTAGCGACTAAGTCAGAATTTTGCGATCTAAAACTAATTCGATACAAACAATATCTCAATTGACAAAGTTCTTCGATGGCTTCAAACATTCAAATATCCAGTTTCTTTCAAACTCAACTTAGTGGTCTAAGATGCAGATTTTTCGAAAGTTTAAAGTACCAGATTCATAGAAAACATCGAAACTATCTTAAGTGCAGGCATTAACCCAGATTGAACTCGTAAACATGCCTAAATCACTATAAAATAGTATACGGTTTTCTCAGTTTGAAGAACAGTCGAGAATCTAATCCTAATCACGCGAAAAACTATAAAATGCAGATGCTAATGGAGTTAAATCGCACGTAAATGTCAAATGAATCTCATTTCTACCTTAAACAGACAATTTGGTGTTGAAAATCGAAAGATAGTGAGGGATTTGAACTGTCTGTGAAAGTTTTTCGAGGGAAAAATTTTGCGATATAGGTTTGCGTGAGATAAAGTTTTTTGACTGACAAAAAGTGAACTTTTATTAACTCGCTGTAAGTCAATGTTGGGTTTGCGATTGGACGTTTTGCGATTAAATGGATCAGGCCCATTACTATTTGCGCTCGAGAAATATTGATTCGAAATTTTCTCTTCAATTCAATTTCTCGATCGCATATTCTCGCGGCCAATCAAAATCGTTCCCAACACTGTTTACGATCGAGAAACTTATGATCGCAAATTAATTCTTATATCCAGTTTCTCGATAGTAAGTACTTCTAAACTTTTCAGATTGACCCCTATTTCAAATAAAATCACATTGTAAAGCTCCCCCTAAGAATTAAAATAAATGTAATTAACTCCCTGGATTTTCTGTGTAGTAACGTCTAGCTCCCCTGGCAGGAAAAAAATTTGTACCACTTAGAATTATTTTTGGCATGTTTTCCTTTGAAATATTTGGTCTGTGACAATAGCTCCTTGTCTTGTAGTGTCGACGTCTCACTCCTTTATTTTGTTTCAAGAAATCTTAAATACTTAGAGAAAAACGTCAAAATTTTTTGGAGCTAATGCACGATTTTTATATTTACTCCCCCTCAAATAATGTGCAAGAATTGACTTAACAAACATATGAAATCAATTCAAGTAACAAGCAAAAATTACGCAAATTACCTAGTAAGCACATATACATGGTCCCCAAAAACATGTATTGAAGGTATTGCGTGAGGGTAAGAGCAATGAAAAATTTATCGCATTTAAACAATTCAGTACCAATGCAATCTAAAATTACATTTAGAATGCGATAAAATAAATTCGCATTTATTCAATTCAACACATATGAAACATAATATTTCATGTCAGAATGTGCGAAGTTTTTCTTATCACGATTTTTTTATTATTATTTTTTATTATTTATTTTATTTTTATTTTTTTTATTTTTCAGAAATAAAAAATATTATTTTTCTATATATATGTATATAACAATTTTATTTATTTATTTTTGTTTTATGTATATAATATGTGTTTATATGGGGTCAGATTATTTTGCTTTAATCAATCGTCACACCTAAAATTGTACGAGATATTTGAAAGAAGAAAATGCCGTCAAGTCATGTCGTCAAACTACAGTCCTAAGTTCATAGACTGGTCCATTTCGACAACTCTCACTCGATTCGCTCTTGCACTCAATTATTTCTAACTTGGGATTTTTATATTTATATCACTCAAGTCATCCAAGCAATTTTAAGTCAATTTACCTGTGATCAAGGCATTTTTAATCATTTCACCTAAGCGAGAGACCGTCGATTGGAATCAAAGGGTTGTAAGGGTTATAGTTTGAGGACTTAGAAGGGAAAGAATTTAGAGGAAAGTAAGCTTATCTCTTCGTCATCTTCCATTTCTACATCCGTCTCTTTTTTTTCGGCGTCTTTCCTTTTGTTTCTTAATCTTTTCTCCCTCTTTTTCTTTTAAGAATTATCCCTTTTTATGCTATGCTCAAGCCGAAGCTCGCTTCTCCATGAGGCTATAGGAGATTATCGTAGGCGAAGTTCATCTTGTTGGTTCCCAGGCCGATACTGTGCTCCTCTCTCTAAATCCCTAGAAGATTTCAGAGATTATCTTTTTGGAAAAGTTCGCGGTTATGGAACTCGTACCCAAGGCTGCGCTCCTCTTCTTGTTTCCCGATATAAGGCCAGATTATCGTTGGAGAAGTTCACTTCGTGGTGCTCCTCTTTCCAGCCATTCTGACGAGCATACGAGATTATCGTTGGAGAAGTTCACAGCACGATCCATGCCATCTTTCTAAGAGATAGTCGGAAGGCATATTCCTTTCGTCTGATTTTTGTACGTTGACCAATGCCTTCTTTTGACATCACCCCCTTTTCTTTTGTTTTCTCCCCCTCCTTTTCTCATTGGAACGACCATCCGAAGAGTATAGAATATGGTTGAAGGCTAGGAATGGGATTCAAAGAAAGAAAAGAACATCGGAGATGGCTCAAAGTGGATGACTAAGGGCTAATGTGAGGGAAAAATTTTATAAGGCCGAGTGAGGAATAACCTAAGCGCCCTTATCATTTTCGTAACGATCTAAGGCAATGTGAGTATGAAGCCAAGTATCACTAGTTAAGACAAGTAATCGATGTGTGACTCACTCGAGAAATAGATCCAAAGAAAGGAAAAATAATAAGGCTAGAATCCTCACATCTGTATAGTGGCTTTGTGTCTAGTGGAGCAACATAATGACCTTTAGACACAAGAATGCGACTTAGACTGACAAAATTAAGCAATTAAATCGATCGTATGTCAGGGTAAAATTCTAAGTGACTTTAGATCAAAGCATCCTAAAGGATTTCGTCATCCCCTAAATTATATATATTTATAATGTTTTTGAAAAAAACATTTATATATATATATATTTAAATAAAATTTATTTATTTCACGCAATATAAAGAAAATAAGCAAAGAAAACACATAGCATAGAACATTTAGCAGCACAGAAGATCAGGTAAAGCACATATTACGGAAGATTCAACATGCCTAATTTTCCGACAAGGAATTGAAATCGTTTTTCATCCAATGCCTTGGTGAAAATGTCAGCTAGTTGGTACTCCGCGTTCACGAAATACATATCTATGGTGCCTTTTTCTACATGATCTTTGATAAGTGATATCTAATGCCTATGTGTTTTGTGCGTGAGTGATGAACAGGTTGCAAGTGATAGCGATGGCACTTTGACTATCACTATATATTGGTATATTTTTAAAATGTACCCATAGTCGCGAAGCTGAGTCCGCATCCACAGCATCTGGGACTGGAGGCAGCCACGTATTCCGCTTCGGCCGTCGAAGTTGACACACAGTTCTGCTTTTTGGATGACCAGTAGACCAGCTTTTCGCCTAAAAATTGAACGCCACCGGACGTGCTTTTCCTGTCCATTCGGCAACCTGCATAATCAGCGTCAGTACAGCCGGTAAGTTTGAAATTCGTACCCTTTGGATACCATAGTCCAAGTGTAGAAGTGCCCTTAAGGTAACGTAGAATCCTTTTAAACGCGAGGATATGGGATTCTTTGGGATCGGCTTGAAAACGGGCACATAAACAGGTGGCAAACATGATATCCGGCCGGCTTGAGGTGAGGTAGAGAAGAGATCCAATGATGCTGCGCTACACCGTGATGTCGACCGATTTTCCAGAGGGATCGGCATCCAACTGGCAGCTTGGTGACATAGGAGTGCTGAGATGTTTGCTCTGATCTTGATGGAATTTCTTCAGATTATCCTTGATGTATTTTGTATGACTGATGAAAATCCCATCTTCGAGTTGCCTGACTTGTAGTCCTAAGAAGAACTGCATTTCTCCCATGTGACTCATCTCAAACTTGCTTGTCATTAGATCTCCAAACTTCGTGCAAAGCCGTGGATTAGTTGATCCGAAGATGATGTCATCGACGTATACTTGGACGACCATCAGATCTTTGCCTTGTCATTTGATGAAGAGGGTTGTGTCTATCGTTCCCCGTATGAATCTAGACTTCACAAGGAATTCACTTAGGACATCGTACCAAGCACGAGGGGCTTGTTTTGGTCCGTAGAGAGCTTTGTTCAAACGATAGACGTGATCGGGATGCTCTTGATCGACAAAACCTTCTGGCTGAGCGACATAGACTTCTTCTTTTAAAACGTCATTGAGAAAGGCGGTCATAACATCCATTTGATAGACTTTGAAGTCTTTGTGAGCCGTATAAGCTAAAAAAAGGCAGATAGCTTCGATTCGGGCAACAGGAGCATATGTCTCGTCGTAGTTGACCTTCCTGTTGATTGTATCCCTTCGCAACCAGCCTTGCTTTGTTCCGATCACTTCACCATCTTCATTTTTCTTATTTTTGAATACCCATTTAGTTCCAACAATTGTTTTCCCATGCGGACGGAGTACTAAGGTCCACACTTGAAGACGTTCGAATTGATGAATTTCATCATGCATCGCTATTACCCAATCCGGGTCTTGAAGTGCGTCTGCTACCTTGGTAGGCTCATTTTTACTTAAGAAGCAGCTGAAGAGACTGTGTTGACGATGTCCTCACTCCATCCGAAGGATCGCCAATTATCTGATCAACCGGGTGACCTCTAGTCCACTTGCGCTCATGAGGCAAGGCTGAAGTCGATGCATCGGTCATCTCTGGGTCTAGATTTCCTATAGTCTTCGATTGATCAATTGATTGAGGACGTTCCAATTCTGCACTTGGATCGATCGCCTCTGATGATTCTTCCTCAATAACCATTGTAGGTTCTTCGTTATTCTGTGACAATTCTGAATCGGGTGAGGTAGGGACGTGAGAATAACTTGGTACGTAGGTCTCGTCGGGTGGAAAATTCACTGTAGGTGTAGCAGTGTGTGACCGATATACTGGCTCGAAGAGAGTCCAAATCGTCTAAAGCAAGTCTCGTTGCTTTTTCTGACGTTGAATTCGGAGTTGTTGTCATCTTCTATTGGTTTGTGCCAACACACCAGTGAAAACAGGTTCTGGACTGTTATATTCAAAAGCTAAGTGGTTAGTTACGGGTCATGAACTGAGGTGTGCAGGAGCCATCGGGTTGAGCACGGGTCCTGGACTGAAGTGACCAGAAGCCATCTCGTTCACTTCGTGAAAAGTTACTTATAGCTTTCCTTAATTGTGCGGTTGGACTTGATGTATACTCGGTACGCTTTGGATGTTGAAGAATACCCGACGAAGGTTGCTTCGAGTGCTTTAGGGTCGAACTTAGCACGGTGCTCGCTGTCGTTCGCCACAAAGCACTTGCACCCGAAGACTTTGAAGAAAGAGATTGGGTACTCGTTTGTCGATAATTTCGTACGGAGTCTTGTCAAAGCACTTGTGAACTACCGTCCTGTTTTGAGTGAAACAGGCGTTATTTACTGCTTCCACCCAGAGAAAATGTAGAAGACCAGAGTGGAGGAGCATCGTACGCGCGGCTTCCACTAGAGTTCTGTTATTTCGTTCGACTACCCCATTCTATTGAGGAGTCTTGGCGGCTGAAAATTGTTGACTTATTCCAAGTTTCTGATAAAACTCACTGAGGTGATTGTTCTTGAACTCAATGCCGTTGTCTGTTCGAATAACTTGAATAGTCTGTTGCAACAGATTTTGAGTAGTGGTCACAAAGTTGATAATCAAGTCACCAGTCTCATCTTTGGTTCGGAGGAACTTTGTCCACGTGTAGCGAGAGAAGTCATCGACGATAACTAGCACATACTTGCATCCATTGATACTCTGTGTCTGTATTGGCCCACAGAGGTCCATGTGGATTAGTTCCAATGGGCGAGAAGTAGACGCAATTTGTTTGACATGATGAGACGCTCGCTTCAT
The DNA here is from genome assembly GCA_027422505.1 of Craterostigma plantagineum. NCBI lineage: Eukaryota > Viridiplantae > Streptophyta > Magnoliopsida > Lamiales > Linderniaceae > Craterostigma > Craterostigma plantagineum. Next base: position 12,624,413 of record JAPQWV010000021.1, on the reverse strand, counting down.
TTTTCCTAATTGACATGCCGAACATTTTTGCTCCCTTTGTAGTAAGTTGGACGACTGTGGACCAACTTTTTCGTAGAAAGGCGTTGGAGAGCTTTCATATTCAGATGAGACATTCGTTGATGCCATAAGCTGTTCCTCTGTAAAACAGTCTGAGAGATGAAGCATACAGCTGTCGCGGGCCGCACAGACGTCAGGTTTCGTGTATAGATTTGATTTCCGAAGTCCTTGAAGGAGTTCTGTGTCCTGGCTATCCAAAATTCTGCATCGGTCAGCATGAAAGACCACCTGGAACCCTTTATCATAGAACTGGCCTATGCTGAACAAGTTATGGCGGAGGCCCTCGACGTAGGAGAAATCTTTTATAGTCAGATTCTCCCGAATGATATCCCCAAGTCCTAGAATCTGGGCTGAATCGTTGTTTCCAAACCTGACTTTTCCATTCAGTCGGTCATGATAGTTGCTCAGCAGCTCTTGATTTCCCGTCATGTGTGTGGAGCAACCAGAGTCAAGGTACCACACATGATGGATCTGGAAAAACAATTTAGAGAGCTTTAGGTACCCACTTAAAAATTGGTCCTCTCAGATTAGCAGATTTAGATTTTGGTTCAGATATGGTTCCTAAGTTATTATCAATAGGAACTTTAGCGACCCAAGTTGCCTTCGAGGAAGTAACTTTGGGTTTAGGTTTGGGAGACTTAGCCTTTATGGCTTTTGTCTACTTAAGAGTTGTTTTAGGAACCCAAGTGGGTTGAACCAGGCAGGGAAGTTGAATTTCAGCACGAGTAGGCTTGAGTGAGGAAAAGATCTTTTCATTGGATAGTCTCCTAAGGTGCTTGGGGGATTCAATCTTAACGGGATACCTTAGGTGAGAACAAGCATGTATAGCGCCATATAATTTCTTTATGGCTGGATCTTGTTTCCTACGTATCATCCTAGATGTATTTGTATTAAAATTATTAATTTTTGTGTTCGATGTGGAGCCTTTTCGAAATTAGTGCTTCTAAATGTGATTGGTTTGATGGAGTGTGTAGAAGCAAGTATTTGACACGCGGAAATGGCTCTTTTATTTTTCCGAGTGTGTTTTATTTTTGTAGAAGGAGAAACAATATTGGAAACATTCAAATCCATTGTCTCCTTCTCTATTTTTATTCTAGACACCCACGCCTTCGTATCTAGTGCTGACCCTATGCTCCCTGTAAACGTAGGTGAAATAGTGTTAGGCTTAGCACTTCTAATAATACGTTTATGATCTACTGAAGGCGCTTTTCAATTTTCTCGCTTTTTGGAATAGCGTGGGAAATAACTTGGGATGTTGAAGAAGCTTTGAGATTCTCAATCTCTTCTAGGAACTTTTTCTTTTCAGCTTATTCTCTCGTTCTATTTTTAATGAGCCTCTTAACTCCTCAATTTTCCTAACAATAGGTGGTATATAGAGAGAATTTTCAGAATGATGATTTTGTGCTTCTTCTTTAATAGAAAGATCTTCGGGTAGTTTAATTGACTCAAGACTCCAACCTTTGGGAAGTTCCCTAATGTTGTAGCTTTGATTCAATTAGGTGTAGGAGAAGGGAATTTCAACCCCAGTCCTGACTTTTCTTTTGGTTTCTTCTAAAGCATCTATTTCTTTAGCATTAGTAAAAACCATAAGATCTGTTAATCCTAAACCCATGTATTGAATGTCGTAAAGTTGCTTACAGTCAACTTTTGACAAACACTGTGGGTTCTCAAAGCCTAAGCCAAATTTATAATCATAAAATTTTAAGTCCCTGGGTTGATTGAAAAATATTGTCTGTTCAGTCTGTCCCCTTCTAACAAGAAGATCTTCTAACTTTTTAACCTTAGTATATAACTTCTTTCGTTCTTCCCCTAAAAGAGCATAGTTATTTTCTATTGTAACTTTGGAGACTTGACAGGCATCTAATTCTACACCAAGATTACTAACTTTTGCATTTGATTCTTTGGGCTTCTAAGTTAGTAATCGTAGTGGTAGTTTCGGTTATCCTACAATTGAGGGTCGCTTTCTCGTTGAGATTCATAACCAAACAATTGTAGTTATTTGCTAGCCTATCCTCCAATTCTTTAATCTTCAAACTATACTGCTCTGTCTTAGATGAGCTAGTCTCCCTAGAATGTAAGCTCTTAGTGAGTTCCTCTATCTTCGTATGGGAACTTCTAAGTTCGGATTCAAGACTAATGATCTTCTCTTTAGACCTAGACAATTTGTCTTACTTCCTTTATACATTTCTGCTCATGTTTCATGTCAGCGTATTCTATTTTATACGATTCTAACATGGTCAATAATGTGGAAGGAGAGTCTACCTCTTTTGACGAGGTGGATGCGTTGTCTTCGTCCGTCCGGTTGGATATTTCCGCGTCCGATTCATTGTCGAGACGGGCCATGAGGACTAAATTCTCTTCTTCAGAACTCGACATGTCCTCGAGCCATTGGTCTTGTTCGGCCATGAGAGCTACTCCAGCTTCCTTCTGATTAGTCAATTAGAGTTTCCTGGAGTAGTAGTTGGCATCTCTCTTCTTCGAAAGAGTGCACTCTCAGGCAAAGTGACCTGTCTTGCCGCAGTTGAAGCATTTGTTAGCCTCTTTTGGGTTCTTGACTTCGGGGCACTCTGGTGCACATTCTTTGTTTTAGAGCTTGTAGTCCGAAGTCCCTTGGTTGAGGTTGAAGACTTCTTCTTGAAGTACTTCTTACTCATCATTTTTCCAATTAGAGCCAACTGCTTTCCTAGAGCTTTCATGTTTGGCTCAATGTCGGAGTCTGACTCTTCTTCTGACTCTGAAGGAGAAGGAGGCCTAACAATTTTTTTTCTTGATTTTGAGCTCCTCTTCTCCGAGACCAAGGCAACAGTGTCATCGATATGTTTGCCCTTCTGCTCCTTGTGAATCTCGCTTATATCATCCTCATGTTGTGCGAGATTATCAAACATGGCATGGATATCCAACTCCTCTAGATCTTTAGTCTGTCGAATTTGAGTGGATATTTTCTTCCATTCCGCGGGCAGAGAAGAGAGAAATCTGATGTTTGTCTCCATATTGGTCTCTGTGATTTCTACTTCCTCATCTCGTTGAGAAGAGTGAGGTATCTTTGGTAGATCTCATATAGACTCTCCTCCGGCTTTGCTTTGAAGGAGTCGTAAGCAGTGAGAATGTTCGCCTTTTTGGCCTTTATGCCAACTTCCGTCCTCTGCATCATCCTATGCAGTTCATCCCACATTCCTATAGCCGATGAAGGCTATCAATCTGTCTATATATGTCGTTGGGGATGCCCTGCATGAGGGTATTCATGGCTACTAGATCAGCCTTAGCTCGAGCCCTTTCCTCTATAGAGTATTCCCTAGGCTCCTTTAGTCACCTAGAAGGTGGAATTGGAGGAGTAGCTGTTTCATCACCGAGTACATGGACCCAGAATTGTGCCGGTCCCTCTTCAAGAGACTGCAGTAGATTTTCAGCTTGATCTTTTAAAGCGATGAAATTGAGCAAGCAGCTTCTCCAAACGGTATATTCGCCTCGTTGCAAATCGGAGGACGGTTGTCATTTCCAAGAGAATAAACATCCATTTTGTGTAGTAGTTGAGTTGTTGAAGGATCTTCGTTAAGTGTTTTGAACGTTTGAAGATGATGTAATGTGCTTCACAAGTGACAAAGTTCGTTAGTAGCGTTTTATTCGAAAATGATCGAGAATTGATTTCGATTCAATCTTTAAATTTTGATCGAAATTAATTTCTTCGATTTGAATGATGGTACTGTTTTCGCGCGTCAGGTACTGTTTAAAAATTTTCGAGCGGAAAATATTTCGACTTGAGCGTAATTTTACACTGAGAAATTGTGCAAACAGTGAGATCAATCGTAAATTATTGAGTGAGGTTTTGCGATCGAAAATTTTAAGCGTCGAAAAATTTTGTTGACCAGAATCTACAATGTAGAGACTCGAAAAATTGACCAGAATTTTTTAGAGTAAAATTTCTTTTAATTGATTTTGGTCGTAGAGGTACAGTACCCTAAGGACTTTCTCGCTGAGTCAAATCTAAATGGTTGACCGGAAAAGTTTACGGGCGAGAATCAAGTATGTGTGAACGACTAAGTTTTTCGAGAGAAAAAGTTTTCGCGGGGGTCAGAATAATCAATTCTCGTCGAAATTTTATCGCTCGTAAATTTTTCTAAACACATTCTTGACAACAACGACTTCAGTAACTAATCCGTATTCTAATTGAGCAAAATTTCTGGCACAGAGATTTTCGATCGAGAAATTAATTTCGATCGAAGACATAGCGAGAAAAATTAAAATTCACAGTTTAAACGCAGAATACGATTTTAACACAGAATCAAGCAAATACTGGAAATTAATCGATGAAACTACAGGTATATGCTCGGAATCAGCTACTGAGTATTCACGAACAGAAGATTAAACATGTTTTGAAGCAAATAATGTTCAGTTTGACGAAAATCAAAACACGTTCATACTGTTTTTCTACCGATCTAATCCTGATTGATTAATACTACTTATGCGAGCACACAAACATCAAAATCGGATCAAATAAGCACTGAATTAAGACTGTTTGACCGAAATTCAACTTCGCGCCAAAACTGTTCTTCGTTGGAACAGTGACAGAATAAAATTTCGATCAAATTCTAACAATTTTCGTTTCAAAACAGAACGAATCTGCTCTGATACCAATTGTTGGGTCCTACGGTTAACAACTCTATGATCCTAGGCATGAATTCTAAGTAATTCGATGATAATGATCGACATTGAGATTCGATCGAAAAACTCAAATGAAGAACAAGAGAGAGAATTCGGGTAGAGTGAGAAAGTTACTATTGTTTCTCTCTTTAGAAATTGAATTGCAAACCTTTCGGATCAATTTCCAAAGCTTTCTCTATTGATAGCGATTGTTTACAAAGTATTTATACCAAACAAAGTTGGTATAAATATCAAAGTTGGTATAAATATCAAACTAGTCCTAATCTAAAGACTACTATACAAAACGCCCCTAATTACAAGGACAACTAATAAAATCAAGCACAATTAATATATATACTCTACAAGTAGGTTTTTGTTCTTTTGACATTTTAGGACTACGGCGTTTGTATAGATCTGACTATGTAAACTAATTATATCGTATTTTAGGAAAAGATTTTGTTAGATGGGCCTTCCGCGGCTTACGTTGCGGAAATCCACCACTAATCCTATTTAGAAAATGAGGGCTGTCACAGTGATAATCACCAGTTTAAGGAAGGAATTAAAGTAATGACACTTTACATAAAGTGGTAGTATATATGCAATATCAAAACATAACAAGTACAATGCATGCATCACATAGTAATTATCAACTCATTCTTAGATAGTTGTTTGCGATTGCCGAAGACGTTACTTCTGAACCGACTGAGGAATTGATGTTGGGGAATATAAAGAGCGCTTGAGCTCTCCAATCTCCATCACGATTTATCTGAGGAATAGATTGACACCTGCAAAGAAAATGATCCTAGCAAAGCAGCCGTAAACAGAAGATTCATATTCATTAACTCATAAGGAATACGTTGATCCATTTCGGTCGAAGTTTCCCCATATAAGATCTGAATTCAAGTACATAGTAGTTTCATCTAATAGGCCACATTTCATTCCCTATCAGAGCATACTCGAACTGTTAAAGAGCAAGCTACTAACGGTCACTCACCTTATCTAGAAGAAGCTAATAAAGAAAAAAAATAAAGTGGTCAGACCAATTAGTGGAGCAAATCATACAAAGATTAATCACACTTAATGCTCCAACGGCTACTTGCAGTTTTTTACTTCAAGCTACTTTGTATATATAGAAATGGATGTAAGCTTACAAACGCAACCAAGTAATACCGATTAATATACAAAGTTATTACCAAGAAAATCAACATGGTATCAGAGCAGGTCTACTAATCCTGCTTCAAACTTCCTAAAGGAACCAACCGTCGAAATCAAGAAGCCTGTATCGACATGAACAAGAGGGCCGGTGATTTTTCTTTGACTACCATCGAAATTAAAGCACAGACGACCGACCTCAAATTCCCCAATAGTCTAACAGCAACCCAGTGCATCCTGCCGCAACAGACGATCCCGTCCCATACCCCACGCGCCACCGTGTCTTCAGATCCGAGCAAAAACCTTGACGGAGCGTGCTCTCCGCACGTCGCAGAAGAGGCGCAGACAATCCAGAGGCCGCTGAAGAGGCCGCGGGAGGATGGGAGGAAATGAGCTGGGCAGATGGTTTTTCACTGCAGAGATAATCCATCGAACACATCTTGGTATGAGAGAGAAAGAAACCTTGGGCTGAAGCAAAAACCCAATCTCACGTTCGAGAGAAAGCAACGAAAGGCCAAATGGGCTTGAGGACACAAATCGGGCCGAATGTAACAAAGGAGAGTGCAATAATAGAATATTGGGCCATCATGGAGCTAGCGAGGAACTTACTCGGCCAAGTACGTATTGGGCTGGACCTGACCAAGCACAGTTGAGCCATCTCGTAAATCATTCGGATTTATTAGGCCGAACAGGTAAACACAGCACAGGTATGATACCCTATTTTCAAAATTATACTGGCATGAGTACTAGAACTAGCCTTCATAATTTTTGGATAGTGGACTCGGGTGCAACAGACCATATGACTTACAACGAAAATAATATATCTAATTCTATCAAAACAAAATTTCCCCAATATGTTACCGTAGCAAACGGTAATAAAATACCAATCAAGAAAACTGGAATCTCAAAATATTCTCTAAAATAATCTCTAATGTACTCTATCTTCCGAATCTTAACTCAAAATTATTATCTGTACAAAAACTTACTAGCGAACTAAATTGTAATGTTATTTTCTCACCAACCAAAGTAATTTTTCAAAATCGGGACACGAGGAATATAATAGGTGAAGGAAAACAAGAAACTGGATTATATCTAGTCGAAATACCTAATATCTCCATATGTACCGTACGAAGCTCTTTGAACTTAAATGATACTTTTCATCAGAGATACGGACATCCTTCTGACAAAATCCTAAAAAAAAACTTTTCCAAATATTAATCTCGATTCTAGTAACTGCGATATTTGCAAATTTTCAAAACAAACCAGATTACCTTTTTATTCTTCCTTCAACAAAACCGAAAATTTCTTTGAATTAGTACACTCAGATGCTTGGGGACCAGCTCCCGTCACCTCTTACAATGATTTCAAATATTTTATTACATTTATCGACGATTATTCTCGTATTACATGGCTTTATCTACTAAAAATAAGTCTGAAGTTTTTTCATACTTTCAAGAATTTTTAAATTTAGTCGAAAAATCAATATAATGCGAAATTAAAAATATTTTGATCAGACAATGGTACTTAACAAAAATTTCGCAGTTATTAAAAGAAAAGGGAATCATACATCAAACAACATGTATTAATACTCCAGAACAAAACGGGGTATCAGAGAGAAAAAATCGACATCTATTAGAAGTTAGTAGAACTCTTCTATTTCAAAATAATGTTCCAAAAATTTATTGGTCAGATGCAGTACTTACGGCAACATATCCGATAAATAGATTATTGAGCGTTCAGTTAAATCATAAAAGCCCTCTAGAAATTTTATTGAGAAGACCACCTAATTCCGGACATTTACGTGTATTTGGATGTACATCCTTTGTACACGTAAAAAGACATGATAAATTAGACAATAATTCTGTAAAAACTATCTTCTTAGGATATTCATCTCAGAAAAAGGGTTATAAATGTTACGATCCAAAATATAAAAAATTATATTTATTTAGAGATGTAATATTTCAAGAAAATGAACCATACAACCCGAAGACAAACGACGAAAATCTAAATTATCCAACAGATATACCATGACCTGAATTAACTCAACTTCGGGGAATACATAACACAACTGATGGATTAACGCACAATGAAACTAACGTAATAGAAGAACGCGACTTAGGGGGAGAAACACAAGAACCACAAATTCTAAGAAGATCTACGAAAAATACTAGACCTCTAGAAAGATTAAAAGACTTTGTAACAAATCAAGTCACTTAACCAATTCAAGATTACATAACATATATAAAATTTCACCCTCATATCAAGCTTTTTTAAGCAACATCGACCGTATTGTTGAACCTAATAACTTCAAAGAAGCAAATAAGAAATATGAATGGCGTAGAGCCATGAATGAAGAACTTGAAGCCCTTGAACGTAATCAAACTTGGACTATCACACCACTGCCGGTAAATAAAAAACCTATCGGTTGTAAGTGGTTGTATAAAATCAAACACAACAGTGATGGAACAGTTGAAAGATTTAAAGCTCGACTGGTAGCAAAGGGCTTTACAAAGACTTATGGAATAGATTATAAAGAAACATTTGCACCAGTCGCAAAAAAGAACACTGATAGAATTCTTCTATCCATTGCTGTTAACTCCGGATGGAGTCTTTCACAAATGGACGTAAAAATGCCTTTCTACAAGGGGATCTAGATGAGGAGATATACATGAGACTCCCACCAGGTCATCAACTCGAAAACCATCACAAAAACCTTGTATGTAAACTTAAAAAATCTATATATGGTCTCAAACAATCTCCGAGAGCATGGTATTCGAAAGTAAGTCATGCGCTCCTACAATATAGTTTTTCGAAAAGCGCAGCTGATTCCTCCATGTTCATCAAGACAACTAATAACGCCATTGTAGTTGTACTTGTATACGTGGATGACATTATAATCACCGGGAATAGCATAGATGAAATCAACAAAGTTAAGGAATACCTTAAAAACATATTTGACATTAAAGATCTGAGTCAACTGAGATATTTTCTAGGAATAGAAATAGCTCATTCACCGAAAAGACTATTCCTATCTCAGAGAAAATATGTTCTAGATCTTTTAAGAGAGACGGGAAAACAGGAGTTAAACCCTCAAAAACTCCAATGGAAACGAACAAGAAATTAAACTCAGAAGATGGAGAACCTTTAAAAGACATGAATCAATTCCAAAGACTAGTTGGGAAATTAATCCAAAAAAGGAAAAAAATTCAAAAAATGGAGTAAAAATAATAAAAAAAGAGAATATTACTAATAAATTTAATAAAAGAATAAATAATAATAAAAATAATATAAAAAACTAAATTAAATAAAAAAATGATAAATATAAATTTAAGATTTAAAAAAGTTTAAAAATATTTATTTATTAAAAATTAAATAAAAACGAAAAACAAAAAGCATAAAAAATGCCTCTAAAAGGTTACGAAGACCGTCCTGCCAAGTTAATGAGGACATAATCGTCACAGTTCTTGAATTTTTTTAACTAATATACTGGGTGATTGCATCGCCGTCCCAGTTCTCGAATTTTTGTTAACATTATCACTATTAATAGACGGTAATTCCCGATTTCGTCTTTGTCCAGTTAACGGCGATGGTCGAGAATTTATATTTTATTTTATTCCCGATCTCATCTTTCTCCCAAATTAATTGACGATAATTCACAGTCCTTAATTTTGTTTTTTCTTTTTATTTAATTTTCATTAAATAAATACATTTTATTTTTTACTTTTTTTAAATTTTAAATTTAAATAATTTTTTTAATTATAGTCTTTATATTACTTTTGTTATTTTTTATTTTTTATTATTAATTATGTTTTCTTTAATTTATTAGTAATATTCTCTTTTTTTGAATTTTTACTCTATTTTTTAAATTTTTTTCCTTTTCTGGGATTTTTTCCTCATTTTTAATTTTTAATTTTTAATTTTAATTTTATTTTATTTACTTTTATTATTTTTTATTATTTTTTATTCTTTTATTTACTTTATTAGCAATATTCTCTTTTTTGAATTATTTACTCTATTTTCTGAATTTTTTTCTTTTTTTTTGGATTTTTTCCTCATTTTCAATATTTAATTTTTTTATTTTTTTTACTTTTTCATTTTGCGACGGATATTCCGTCGCAAATACCATCGCCGTCTAAATTGACGGTCGGATTGACGGAGGGACCAATTTGGTTCATTTTCGATAACATCGGAAACTAAATTAATCCACGCGAAACATCAGGGACTAAATTGGTTCACAGGGTAAACATCGGGGACCATTTTAGATTTTATCCCTATATAGTTAGTTTCTTTGAATTCGATACTCAAATACTTGCCACTTTTATACTATTTTTGATAGATACACTTGCCTGTTGAACGTAGGATAGTTTGTCGATATTCGTTTTATTTTTATTACTCGATCCACCTGATAAAAAATCCTTATGCAATTTTCGAAAAACGGAGCTAGAAATATCTGGGTATTATTATCTGAAACTAAAAATAGGTGGAAAACGATGATGTTGTTAGTAGTAGGCGAAGGTACAAGTTTAACCAACGGTAAAAGGGAACTCAAATAGCAAATCTCGATTTCACTGAAAATGTGATAGCCAAATGAATTTACAGAAGAATTCCCAAATTCCTAAACCTAATTTCAAACTGCCCAACACCATAGCTAAGCTAAGCACCTCATCAACCACCGAATCCGTACAAAGTCCTTCCCTGCCTCTTCAGCGCGTAAACGACGTCCATCGCCGTCACCGTCTTCCTCCGCGCGTGCTCGGTGTAGGTGACGGCGTCGCGAATCACGTTCTCGAGGAAGATCTTCAGCACGCCGCGCGTCTCCTCGTAGATGAGGCCGCTTATGCGCTTAACTCCTCCTCGGCGAGCCAATCGCCAAATTGCTGGTTTTGTGATTCCCTGGATGTTATCGCGGAGAACCTTGCGGTGCCTCTTCGCACCTCATTTGCCTAAACATTTGCCTCCCTTTCCACGGCCTGATATTTTTTAGGAAAATTTTTTTTCTGCTATTTTTGCGAGATTTTTGGTGTGGGTTTGTAGGTAAAAACTGTTTGTGGACTCCTTTTATATAGGGGAGCCGGAGCCATGTGTTTTTAGCCGTTCGATTTTACTTGGTTTAAGAACGGTTGAGATGGTGATCCGCGTCATCGAGTGCTGAAAATGGTAGCGCAGATGTCGACCTGGATTGTAATTTAAGCCCCTCAAGACTCCAAAAATTCTTTAAAGACCCCAAGGTTTCACAAAGTTGGTGAATTTTGTCATTTTTGCTTCGATTTGAAAAATTGCGGTAAAAAAATATGAAAAATTCCGTCGAAATCTATTATATTTTAATTTTTTTATTTTCGAAATAATTAAATCTTAAAAATATTTTAGTTATTTAAAATATTAAAACTTAAATTTTAAAAAACGTATAAATATAAATAATGCTTATAAATTAAAATTTTAATATATTAATGATTATCATATAAAATATCACTTTAAAAAAATATTATTTATATTATATGTGTAGGTCAAATATGACATTTATATAACATCACCCTACATATCACGGTGATTAAACAAACAGAATACTTCAATATTGCGTTGATCTGCAAAATGAAATATCACCTTAAAACAAACACACTGATGACATATCACCTTACTCCACATTCCGGTGATACCCACATCACGTGATGTGCGTATCACCGTAATGTTGGATCATCTGAAACAAATACCCCCTTACTTATCTATTGCACATGCATATAATGTGCTTAAATACTAGTATATCATTGTATAAATCAACTTGATTTCGGAACATTATATTAAAAGATTTAGCTGTTAAAAAATATTTCATAAGTATCGAGTTGTGTGTAAGATATTTTCAGATTTCGATCGATTTTGTTCGATAAAAAATAATCAAACTACTCACCTCATATAATCGTCACAGTTCTTGAATTTTTTTAACTAATATACTGGGTGATTGCATCGCCGTCCCAGTTCTCGAATTTTTGTTAACATTATCACTATTAATAGACGGTAATTCCCGATTTCGTCTTTGTCCAGTTAACGGCGATGGTCGAGAATTTATATTTTATTTTATTCCCGATCTCGTCTTTCTCCCAAATTAATTGACGATAATTCACAGTCCTTAATTTTGTTTTTTCTTTTTATTTAATTTTCATTAAATAAATACATTTTATTTTTTACTTTTTTTAAATTTTAAATTTAAATAATTTTTTAATTATAGTCTTTATATTACTTTTGTTATTTTTATTTTTTATTATTAATTATGTTTTCTTTAATTTATTAGTAATATTCTCTTTTTTTGAATTTTTACTCTATTTTTTAAATTTTTTCCTTTTCTGGGATTTTTTCCTCATTTTTAATTTTTAATTTATCATTTTAATTTTATTTTATTTACTTTTATTATTTTTTATTATTTTTTTATTCTCTTATTTACTTTATTAGCAATATTCTCTTTTTTTGAATTATTTACTCTATTTTCTGAATTTTTTTCTTTTTTTTTTGGATTTTTTCCTCATTTTCAATATTTAATTTTTTTTATTTTTTTTACTTTTTCATTTTGCGACGGATATTCCGTCGCAAATACCATCGCCGTCTAAATTGACGGTCGGATTGACGGAGGGACCAATTTGGTTCATTTTCGATAACATCGGAAACTAAATTAATCCACGCGAAACATCAGGGACTAAATTGGTTCACAGGGTAAACATCGGGGACCATTTTAGATTTTATCCCTATATAGTTAGTTTCTTTGAATTCGATACTCAAATACTTGCCACTTTTATACTATTTTTGATAGATACACTTGCCTGTTGAACGTAGGATAGTTTGTCGATATTCGTTTTATTTTTATTACTCGATCCAACTGATAAAAAATCCTTATGCAATTTTCGAAAAACGGAGCTAGAAATATCTGGGTATTATTATCTGAAAGTAAAAATAGGTGGAAAACGATGATGTTGTTAGTAGTAGGCGAAGGTACAAGTTTAACCAACGGTAAAAGGGAACTCAAATAGCAAATCTCGATTTCACTGAAAATGCGATAGCCAAATGAATTTACAGAAGAATTCCCAAATTCCTAAACCTAATTTCAAACTGCCCAACACCATAGCTAAGCTAAGCACCTCATCAACCACCGAATCCGTACAAAGTCCTTCCCTGCCTCTTCAGCGCGTAGACGACGTCCATCGCCGTCACCGTCTTCCTCCGCGCGTGCTCGGTGTAGGTGACGGCGTCGCGAATCACGTTCTCGAGGAAGATCTTCAGCACGCCGCGCGTCTCCTCGTAGATGAGGCCGCTTATGCGCTTAACTCCTCCTCGGCGAGCCAATCGCCGAATTGCTGGTTTTGTGATTCCCTGGATGTTATCGCGGAGAACCTTGCGGTGCCTCTTCGCACCTCATTTGCCTAAACATTTGCCTCCCTTTCCACGGCCTGATATTTTTTAGGAAATTTTTTTTTCTGCTATTTTTGCGAGATTTTTGGTGGGATTTTTTAAGTAAATAGCCCTTGAGCTGGTCATATTTTAAAAAATAGCACCCAAAATCGGACTTTACCTTTGTACCCTTACTAACTCTGCTCTAAAGACTATTTTACCCTTATTTAATGTCAATCAACAACCTCAACAACACTTAACGATAAAATTAATTAAAGGGTTTACATGTTACACTGTAGCGAATATGAAACATCAGACCCGTTATAGAAGAGTGGGGTAAAAGTAAAAAAAGCAACCACTTTCACTTCCAGTAAAAAAAGCAAGCGTGTCTCCCGCCCCTGCACTGCAAATCGTCTCCACTTTCACTTCCAGTAAAAGAACAAGCGTGTGCTCTCCCGCCCCTGCACTGCAAATCGTCGTCTTCTCTGCAAATCGACTCATTCGACAATGGCATTCAACGCGAACGTGGAGGTATGTGTTCTACTCTTCGTCTTCTTCAATTTAACGCGAGAGGGGATCTGGGAACGACCCATCGAACCCTAATTTGGTGCGGACCCGTGCTTGCAAGCATAGGACAGAGCTTTGGTAGCATAGGACCCGTGCTTGCAAGCATAGGACCCGTGCTTGCAAGCATAGGACCCGCGCGTTATAAGCAGGGGACCCGCGCGTTATGCCCAGGGGACCCGCGCTTATACGCAGGGGACCTGCTCTTATACGCACGGTTCCCCTGCTTAAACGCTCGGGTCCTCTTACCTTAACGGGCGGGTCCTGTGCCACTGCGCGTGCGCAAGCGGGGGACCCGCGCGTTATAAGAAGGGGACCCGCGCGCTATGCCCAGGAGACCCGCGCTTATACGCAGGGGACCCGCGCTTATACGCACGGTTCCCCTGCTTAAACGCACGGGTCCTCTTACCTTAACGGGCGGGTCCTGTGCCACTGCGCGTACGCAAGTTCGGGGGACCCGCGCGTTATAAGCAGGGGACCCGCGCGCTATGACCAGGGGACCCGCGCGCTATGATCAGGGGACCCGCGCTTACACGCAGGGGACCCTTGCTGGGACCGCGCCGATGCGCAGGGGTCTCATGCGCGTCCGTGCTTGAATCTCAGCATATGCGATGCGGTCCCCTGCGCATCTATGCATAAGGGTTTTCTGTTTTAATTATTTCATACCACGTAATTTAGCTAAAATGTGTTACGCATAAATTAGGTTGTGATGCAGAAGCAGTTCGACACAGTGGACGAAGTTCCCCGTTTGAGTGTAAAAATGAGCTCGTTATACGCGGATGCCAGCGAGCTGATAAGACAATGTCTGAACCACCACGAGTGGGAGATTTTTAGGAACGAGAGTCCGTTCGGCCGCCTTGTTATGGCTGAGCCTGATTTTAACCTCTCGGGCCAGTTGCTGTGGTACCTCATCCAGAACCAGACGATGCTGCACAACCGGGAAGAGCTGTGGATGATTTTTGGCGGAAAACCACTCCGATTTTCGATTGCCTAATCACCGGGCTGAAGTTCGCAGCCGAGCTACCGCCGGTAAACGACGGCTCACAATTCACCGCAAGACATTTTGGCAACAGCTCAAAAGTCCGCATGTCGGACGTCAAGCGTGTGTTGGAGGAGTTGTCTGGCGACGAGGACGATGTCGACTTCGAGAAGCTGAAGTTGGCGGACGTGTACTTCGCCACCGCCGTGTTGATGCCTCGACCGTCGAAGAAGGACACCGTCGTCAGTACGACGGTCCTTAGTCTCGTCGAAGATCGATTTGCATTCTCCCAGTACCCTTGGGGCACTGTGGCTTTCCGTGAGGTGATACGAAGTGTTAAGGTAAATCTACGGGAGAGGCCACGGGACTGGCTGATCAGTGGGTTCGTACAACCACTTCAGGTGAATAATAACTAAGCTTCTTGCATACCATGTTTTGAGGGACGTTTGTAAGATTTTTTGCGTTATTTGTATTCAGATACTAGCATACGAGTGCATGCCGGGGGTTGCAGACCAGTTTGCGGTTCGCAAGGAAGAAGATTTCACGCCACGCATGCTCAGGTGGGCGACGAAGAATTGGGGTCGCAAAGCATGCCCAACTCTTAGGACGGTCGCAGATGCCGTCAACCGCGATTTTGTACGAGGGTTGTTAGTGCCGTCAGCGGAAGAGTTGGAGGCGGCGTACTTTAGGGACAGCGTTTTTGACGTTGGGGCGGCACACGACATATTCGACCGTGTGACGGGCCTACTCACGCGGGGAGTGGAGGTTAGGTGTTCCCCTGTCCACCTCGATCGTGGCGACGACGATCATTTAGCGATCGTACCCGTTGAAGATTTTCCCACACCTGTGGAGGTGGTTGAGGCGGGAGACGTTGGTGCTTCGTCGAGTGCCCGAGGAGTTCGAAGAAGAGGCAAAGCGCCTGTAGATGTTGTTGATCTAAGTGATGAGGATTCTGGCTCAGATAGAAATGAGAAGTGGAGCAAGAAGTACCTCGGGCGATGGGACTTCTCCGGGCGTGAGCTGATTCATGAGCACGATCGCGTGCTCATTGACATGTACCTTCAAGCGGCAAGATTTAGGTAAATGTTTACTTTCGATGTCAATCTCAGTTATCGTACCTAAACACGTAATAATTTTTCTTTTTATGCAGTGATAACGTTTGGTCGTCTGACATGTGCGACGTGGATGCCCAAGGCTTCTACATGCTGCTCTTCCATGATATGCTCAAGTCCAATTGTCTTGACGCATATCTAGATTGCTTGAGGCGAATCTATGCGGACAATGACAATTATCCTCGCGTCTTCGTCTTTCCAAGTTACGTGCAAGACGAGCACTTTAGGAAGGCGCAGAAGTTGAATAGGAAGGCGAAAGTCGGGGTGGATGATATGAAGAGCTTCGTGAATGGATTGTCGAGAAGCAGTCGGAGCTGGTTGGAGCGTCTCACGGAGGATGAATTGCTACGATGCAAGTACATCATCTCTCCTGTTTGCGCACGGGCCCACTGGGCAGTGCTTATTTTTGACGCGTCAACGCAAACCTTCGTCCTTCACGATTCATTGGGCGCGCATGGTGTGCAGTTCGCCGGGAGAGTGTTCGTAAGTAGCTGAAATCCGTTTGTCTATCATTTTTATTTATTTAGTAACATGTTCGGTGTTTGCTATATTTTGCAGGCGGAGTTGCTTTCCGCATATTGGCGTTTCAAGTTCGACATCGTGACGAAGCCGAAGTTGAATAATAAACTGAATCGCCAGCAGAAGGCTGACAGCTTGGATTGCGGGGTTCATGCGGCGTTGACGGTGGAGACGATTATGGTTGACACGCCCGAGTTTGATGAATATCAACGGCAGATTGATATTTCAGCGTATCGAGCCACTATGGTTGCACGGATATTGCGTGACCCGCATAGCTGTACGAATTGATTTGTTTGGGGTAGTTTGGAAGTGTTAATTGTAAGTGGCTTTGTAGGTTTAATGGACTTGGTGTAGTTTGTAGGTTTATGGAACTAAAAGTTTTTGATATTATTGAATGAATTGATTCTCTGTATGAAACGAAAGTACGTGATGGGTGATTTGACTTGTTACTGCCGAAATTATTTTGACCAAATACTCAGCAATATGCGCGGGTCCCCTGATTTTACGTGCGGGTCCCCTGATTTTACGTGCAGGTCCCATGATTTCAAGTTATGGTCCCTTTAGCACGTATCCCACCATATGACTTAATAAAACTTTTTCCATTGTTGAATAATTGATTCTCTGTATGAAACGAAACGTGATGGGTGATTTGACTTGTTACTGAGGAAAATATTTTGACCAAATAATCCGTAATTGTTCAATTATTGGTACGTACTAAAGAGAAACCCTAAATTGGACAGCGACCCGTTCATATACATACCTATACGGGACGCGTCCCATCAGCGCCAACGCAATAAGCACGGGTCCCCTGAGAATGTTTTGGTCCCCTGATTTTACGTGCATTTCCCATGATTTTAAGTTATGGTCCCTTTAGCACGTTACCCACCATATGACTTGATAAACCTTTAAAATAATGCACGACCATTTTGTGGTACAGAAAGCATACATTCCACAGTCGTACGATCACTTTCGGTGATAATCATGACGATCACCAGCATTATTTTTCAAGTCGATGGTAAGTGGGTAATTCGCGAGGACAATACGTCGAACTGGGTTCCGGATCCAACTTGCCGTTGGCAATCAATCTTGGTCGACGAGGAGTCATGCACGTTAGTGGATCTCACTAACGAGATATTGAATGCATTGTCGTTACGCAACGACAATACCAAACTACGGATAAGCTACATGCCTTGCATAGACTACAATTATGTACGCCCCATCTACATCGAGAACGATTACGGCGTACGTGCGTACGTTGGAGGTGGTTGCCCACGATCAAGACCACCTCTTCACGTGGAACTTGAATTAGCCATCATTGCGTCACCGCCACATCAACCTCATGATAATGATTTCTCTGGTTTCGACGTCGGCCTTATAGCGCATTGCGATACAAACGCCGAAATCCAACCATTTGAGGGTTTTCCCAGCACATCTTACAACCCTCCTTACCAAAGTAATGAAAGCAGTGGCTATGTAGGCGATTACTCCGGAATGTGCGGCCAAGGATATGATAATGAGAACGAGCAAGTCGGACGGGACGACGAAAATGAGAACGAGGAAGGTGCCTTAATGCATGATGATGATGATGATGATGATGACGCACATGATGACGATTTTGACGTCGATGTGCACGACGACGCAACT
Source organism: Craterostigma plantagineum (assembly GCA_027422505.1). Taxonomy (NCBI): domain Eukaryota; kingdom Viridiplantae; phylum Streptophyta; class Magnoliopsida; order Lamiales; family Linderniaceae; genus Craterostigma; species Craterostigma plantagineum. The sequence continues at coordinate 12,606,377 of JAPQWV010000021.1, read as the reverse complement.
GATGTGGCCGACGATGGTACCTATTCGTTTACGGATGGTTCGACCCTATATGTTGGACAAGAATTCCGTAGCAAGAAAGAATTGAAGGACGAAATCACTAAAATCGCTGTCGCTGCATGCTTCGAACTCCAAGTGGATAGGTCAAACAAAACCCTGTACGTAGTGAAATGTGCGAAGGAGAACTGCGAATGGCGCATACGAGGTGCACAGGATAAGGACTCCCCCTTTTTCTCAATCCGAAAGTACGTCAACACGCACACGTGCGGCGTGTCTCATCGACGCCGTAGACATCGCCAGGGAAGTTCGTCGCTCGTATCGAGCACGTTGTTGGAAAATTTCAGGGCTCCTAAAGACATTCCCGCTCCCAGTTCCATACAGTCGATGATGCAGAGCAGGGGAGTAGAAGTTTCATACTACAAGGCTTGGAGAGGAAAACAAATTGCGACCGACGAACTAGTTGGTAACAGGGACGCTTGCTACGGTTTACTGCCCTCTTACTTAGATGCGGTGAGGCAAGCCAACGAGGGCAGTATCACTGATTGGGAGATGGACGAAGACAATCGGTTCAAGTACATGTTCTTGGCATACGGAGCATGCGTCAGCGGCTTTACGTTCATGAGGAAAGTCATTTCTATCGACGCCACTTTTTTGAAGGGGAAGTATAAGGGACTCATGATGATTGCCACTGCGCAAGACGGCGATTTCCATCAATATCCTTTAGCATGGGGTATTGCCGACGGGTCGGAGGGAACCGACCCATGGACGTGGTTTCTCTCGAGATTAAGACGTTTTGTTGCGGATGGCGACGATATCGTAATAATTTCCGATCGGAACCCTGGAATCAAGAATGCAGTTCCGGCCATTTTTCCAAACGCGTTTCATGGTTTCTGTGCGTGGCACCTTCAACAAAACGTGAAGACGAGAATGAAGAAGAAAGGTGCTTGTCCAATCTTTTGGCGTGCCGCTACTGCCTACACGAAGAGCGAGTCCGACCGTCATTTTAGGCAGCTTGACGGAAAATATGCGGATGTGCAGAGGTATCTTAACGAAGTCCCAAAGGAAACGTGGACGCGAGCATATTGCCCTAGATCAAGATACAACATAATGACGACCAACGGATCGGAGTCTATAAATGCAGCTCTACGTAAGGACAGAGAGCTTCCAATTATTGGACTGTTGGGCTCGATTCAGCGACTAACATCATCATGGTTCAGTAAGCATCGGCGCTCTGCGGAAGCTTCAATCGCCTCGAACATGACTAGGTTTACGCCGAAGGTAGAGTCGATCATACGAGAGAATTTCACCGAGTCGCAAAAATTTCATGTGTCGGAAGTCGAGCATCTAACATATAACGTATACGGGCAGCATGTGAACGAGGTGGTCGATTTGGGGCTGCGCACATGCACGTGCATGATGTTTGACATCGATCGTATCCCATGTCCACATGCGGTTGCAGCTTGTGGTTCTGCCCAAGTGCCGGTATATTCATTAGTGCACGATTATTATTTCTAGAAACTGGCATACGAAGGTACTATACGCCCGGTAACGGACCGCATTGAAAGTAGTATGGACATGTTGCCGCCTCGTGTTGGTTCACAACGTGGACGACCCCAGAAAAATAGGTTTCCTTCGACGGGTGAATTTGGTAGGAGATAACGTTGTAATATGTAGTTTTCGTATTCAGAGTGGCTTATACGTCGCCATTTGTGTTATGTTATGTAAGGTTGTGTTAGGCGAGCTTTTGCGTGAATATGGAAGTAGAAAACCCTTATGCACAAATGCGCAGGGGACCGCATCGCATATGCAGAGAATCCCGCATGGACGCGCATGAGACCCCTGCGCATGAATGTGGTTCCCGCCGGGTCCCCTGTCTTCAACGTTTGGGTCCCGTGAAAAAATCGCGCTGGTCCCATGTTCCTTGCGCGCAGGGAGGGGCGCGTTACTCCCATCGGACCCAAACGTTAAAGGGAGGGGACCTGCCGATTAGCACATGGTACCCCAAATCATTCGGGTTGGTCACGTTCGCTTACTAAGTTGGTCCAATAATTGTTCAATTATTGATGAAAAGTGACATGTAGCAGTGCTTCATTTATTGGTGAAGTGACATGTCAGAGCAGTGTCATTATACAGTTCATCAGAGACAGATGACTTGACATTTGATTCCCGATTCCACTTTTTTGTCCCCGGCGAAAATCTAATATTATTAAATTCGTTAATAAGATAATATTGTCCACTGCGAAAATCTAATATTATTAAATTCGTTAATAAGATAATATTGTCCACTGCGAAAATCTAATATTATTAAATTCGTTAATAAGATAGTCATTAATAAAAAATTAAAAAATTCGTTAGTATGGGTTATATTTTTTTATATGAATTATATTTATTTATAAGATTCAAATCGTATTTTTTATTCAAGAGGGGGTGTGAATAGTAGCCCCCTTTAGAAAATTACGGTACAAATATGGAAATAGAAAACCCTTATGCACAGATGCGCAGGGGTCCGCATCGCATATGCAGCGAAGCGCGCACGGATTCGCATGAGACCCCGGCGCATCTTTGCGGTTCCCGCCGGGTCCCCTTCCCATAACGTGAAGGTCCCGTGATATTAAGGTTTGGGTCCCGTGATAGTAATGCGGGGTCCCATGAGTCTTGCGCGCAGGGAGGGCGCGTTACGAGCATGGGACTCAAACCTTAAAGGCAGGGGACCTTCCGATTACCACACGGTACCCGCACATTAGGATTAGTGATGTTCGCTTATTGAGTGGGACCAATAATTGCTCAATTATAGGTCAAAACTGACATGTCAGAGCAGTGTCCCTATTTATTCGTCAAAAGTGACATGTCAGAGCAGTGTTACTATACAGTATGTACAGGACAGATGACTTGACATTTTATTCCCGATTTGCTTGTAATGTTGTGAAAATCTAATATATTATTAAATTCGTTAGTAAGATAAAAATTAATAAAAAATTAAGTGTGCGTAAAAAAAATAAATTTAAATAACCACTCGATTAACAATATCTAACTCCAAGTTTAGAAAAAAGAAAATATATTTTACAACATGTATTTCGAGTCGTACGATCATTGACGTGAATCTAGTAAGAGAGCACACCGATAAAACATACTCATGTTTGTGATTTATGATGACTTTATATTGTAGTCTACGATAAACAAAGTATAAATACGCTCAATTAATCGCTTACTTCCATGAATTAACATTGCAAAAATCGCACATGAACATAGGGGACCCACATTTTTTGAACAGCGGACCCACTCTTCAAAACAGGGGACCCGCGATGATTGCATAGTCCCCACACTGAGATGTCCGGGTCAGTCGTGGTCCCGTCAAACTTGTTCGCATGTCATTGCCGGGGCCCGACTGGTCCCTTCGAAATGTCGCTTGATTTAAGCAGAAGACCCGCTCGTAAAGGTCACGGGACCTGTGCGTTATAAGCATGGGACCAGCGCTTGTATTCAGGGGACCCGCTAAGGGAGCGTTCATAGATAACACGGAAAACTTAATATGAAAAAAGTTAAGTTATGTCAAATCACTGCCATTCGCGTTATTTTTATGTCAACTCACACATCACTCTCACTGACAAAATCACCTCTCACAATTTCTAAACCCTAAATTGATATCAAACACACGTAAAGCAGATGACTTCTATCAAACAACTAAAATTAAAATTAAACAGAGATCACAAACAACACATAGAACATTTATTCAACAACAGAAGAAACTAGAAAGATTTCAAATCACTTAAAATTCAGTTCTTTTTATTTTTACGTCAAATCACACATCAGTCTCACTGACAAAAAGTTGGAAAACACAGAGAAACTCAATCGTTCACAATTCTAAACCCTAAATTCATATCCACCAAACGATATGCACAAATCAAACAAGTAAAATTAAAATTCAAGGGAGAAATTCAACAACACATGAAATAGTTCGTGAACATCGCAAATTTTAATTAAAAAAAAAAAGGTATACTAAAAAGTGTCCCAATCATTATTGAAAATAGAAGATGCGAGGTATTTTCTAAACTCCTGCATATGAGTTTGATTGAGGCGGGAGACGTCGTCCTTCTTCATCATAAGCGACATTGCCGCCCGCAACATCGCCACGCCATCTTCTCCCCTGAAAATCATATCGAAAAAGACACTTATTTTTAAACACGACGACAAAGTAATAAAACGCATCATTCATGAAAACTTACTGATTTTGTTTCCTGAAGTCGCGACACCACCTAGCCGGCCAGCTCTTGCCCTTGTTAGGCATGCGTGTTATCAGTTTCAGTTCCTTGAAAATAGCCGGGATTACGATCCGAAGTTTGTTGATGTCGTCGGCGATAAAGCGCAGCTCGAAGCCAGGAGGCGCATCGGAGTCGTAAATCGTATACTCCTTTCCCCGCACATCAACAACGAACAACACCCATCGGCCTGACGTACGCATGGGGATGGCAACTTTGGTCGCTAGATCCCACGACCTGCATTTCCAATCTTCGTCCTCCCCCCTCGCGAACGGGAGCAATTTCTTGAAGCCTTTCCCACACGGCTTCCCGATTAGGTTTAGCACCCCTCGCTCATCGACGAGCGTCTTAAACGTATGGGGCATGTACGCGACTTTGCTCGCAACCGATTTGCTAAATTTCTGCATGCGTTCGATCCCAGCGAGGCATTCATCGACATGCTGCAATAAAAGCAAACCGGTTTTCAACACATTCAAGTAAGGTGACGAAAGGTATTTGGTAAATTTATATATGTACCATCTCATCGAGTTTAATACCCTCAGTCGCAAGGTTCAGGAGCCATGTAGGGTCGTGTTGTCCTAGGATCCCTTGGACTTTCATGCCGGTAATCTGCAAAGCCGTTTTTAGCTGACTTTCGACTTTTGGCCACAAGTTTTGGGCCTTGAACTGGATATGCCGCTCGAACGCCGAAAGCGGAGGTTTGACTGTATTCGTCGAGGGGAAATCGGTGAACGGCGTCGTGGTGTACCAAGATGGCTTCTTCGTCCGCTCAGGGGTCTGTTCTGTGACGACGCCTTTTCCTTTCTCGATCGCTTGGACAGAAACCGAAGCCTCGGCGTGCGTCTCCAACTGAGGGACGTCCTGTAGCAGCTCGGCGTGCGTCTCGAACTGAGCGTGGTCCTCTTGCTCGTCCATGGTCTCCAACTGATCAGCGTGGTCCTCTTGAGCCTCTATGTCCGTCGCTGCCTCGTGAACCCCGAGACCATAAGCGCCCCTCCACGACGATGGGTCGACCACCTCGGGCGGTCTCTCTTCATCGGACCGAGCCGGTGCGACATATTCATCGTAACGATTTTGCGCCCATTCAGACGGACTGTGACCGTCCCATGCCTCCTGGCTCGGAATATAGCCATCCGGTCCCATGTACGATGTGTTCCTCCATCTCTCATCGTAATCTATACAAGAAATTCGAAAATAACTATAAATTATTTTTCACGTCCTTAAGTATAAAAACTGACCAAGCTCGGGCGGTGTAGCGTGCAATCCACCACCAAACTCGGGCTGTGAAGCGTGCGATCCACTAGCAAACTCGTTTGGATCGACATCTACATCGTAAATAGTAACTATTGAGTAATCTGCGCAACTAATTAAAAAATTAAGTATAAAAACTGACCAAACTCGGGCGGTGTAGCGTGCAATCCTTCGCCAAACTCGTTTGCATCGACATCTACATCAGCAGACTCGTTTGCATCGACATCTACATCGTACATAGTAACTGTTGAGTAATCTGCGCAACTAATTAAAAAATTAAGTATAATAAATAACTTACTATAACGAGCTTCGGTAGGCGGAGTGCGAGACCCGTGATAAAATCTGCTCGCCAAACCCTGAACCGAGTTCCCCAACTCCCTGAGGCTGTCGGCCCACGATCGCATTTCCGTCCAATGTTCCTCGTACGCATCCCACCTTCTCTCGTTCGTCGACCACCGTCGACCCTCTTCTTCTTGAAACTGATGCAATTGCATGCCAAGTTGGTCGAATCGCCCAAACAAGTTGGTGAAGTTTTGGTCCATACGACTTTGCCATTCATCGAAGCGTGGACCCGAGGCGAAACCCTGACCACTTGATCGTGGGGTCTTCGGTGTTGCATGAAAGGCGTGCTCGTGCGGAGGTTCGGGGTTGCCGTGCGGATGTTCGGGGATTTGGCCGTGATGCAACATTATATCGGTGTCGCGTCGCTCACTGCTCTCGATCTGGGCGATGGTCTCAGGCACCAAATTCTGCCGGCTAGAACCCTCACCGCGACGGCGGTGGCCGCGGGAGCACCTAACCTCCACTCCATGCAGGAGTAGAAAGGTCACACGATCGAATAGGTCGTGTGCCGGCCCAACGTCGAAGACGCTGTCCCTATAGTACGCCGCCTCCAGCTCGTCCGCTGACGGCACTATTAACCCTGCTAGTACATGGAACTTGCCAGCGGCCTCTGCGATGCTCTTCTGTTTCGGGCAATTCTTGCGACCCCAATCCTTCGTCCGCCACCTGCACATGCGTGGCGTGAAATCTTCTTCTTTGCGCAACGCATAGGTGTCTCCAATGCCCGAGATGCACTCATAAGCTAGTATCTGAATACAAATAACACAATAAATATTAGCAATTACTTATATGTAAAAACAAGGTATGCAAAGAAGCTTAATAATAAATCACCTGAAGTGGCTGAACGAACCCACTTATCAGCCACTCCCGTGGGTTCTCCCGTAGATTTTTCCTCACAGCGCGCATGACCTCCTTGAAAGCCTCGCTGCCCCAAGGATACTCTGAGCAAACCAGTCTTCAGCGAGGTGAAGGACCCAGGAAGACACGACGGTGTCCTTCTTGGACCTTCGAGGCAGCAACACCGCGGTGGCGAAGTAGATATCCGCCAACTTGAGCTTCTCTTCGTCCACACGTTCCTCGTCGCCAGACATCGCCTCCAACGCCTGCTTGACGTTCGACAGGCGAATTGTTGAACTAGCGCCAAAATGCCTCCTCGTGAATGCTTCGACGCGGTCCACCGCCGGTATCGCGGCTGCGAACTTGAGGCCGGTGATTAGGCAATGTGACGACCCGCCATCTACTACTATTTTCTTACACTAACTTACGTGACTAAATAAAATATAAAATATATTACATATGAAACATCGATAGAATTTTTCGATTTTTACAAACCAACCCACACCCAACTATTTTACAATACAAACATTGTTCAAATTTTATATACGATACAAACTTATTTTACAAAAACACAACATAATTAAACATAACGCCCGCCACACAGGTCGCATCCATGTACACACCACCCTCAAAAGTCACCGGAAGTTCCAGAAGGACCAGCCTTACTATCTATACGTTCATATACCATTTTTTCTGCATCTACAACACATAAAAACATGGGATGAGCTATAAAGCTCGGTAAGTGGAAATATGCATGTATGCACGTGTCCAAAATAGCAAAGGCATCCGCGCCAGTGCTTTCTAATACTATCCTCACATCATACTCATTCAATTTCTCATTTTTATCAGGGCCCATAGCTACTTACTAACCGCACCATCATATCATGAGCTCAAATCCTCTTCGGATAAATACGATAGTGGCCCACACTTGCTAGAATAAAATTAGGGTTTATCTCCAATCTTATCATTCACCAGGTCGCCCCTCTATCAAATTACTTTCCTGGCACTATAGTTCATTCTATGTGCCTTCCCATTACCTAAATAATTTAGGTAAATATATTCGACGGTTTTACCCCCGTCATGGTGCCTTTGTAGAAGTAGCTATATTCTCATCTATTTCCATTACATATAACTCGCTTTTCATTCGAGTAATATAATGCACGCTCATTCCTCAAAATACTCAATATGATTTGTGCGTGCACATGAACATGATGCATAAATAATGCAACAATAAATATTCCAAACAATCGCATATAACAGATAATTCACATACCACGTATTCATCGAAGCAATTAGTCACATATTAGTACACATATAAATCAATTTATGTGTTGTAGGTGAAATTCCCACTTACCTGATATCCTTAGCTTATCGCACGGTTAAATCGCTAACCTTCGAATCCTAATTATAAAAACATATAAAATTATAGTTCGTTAATTTAATTACGATTTCATGAAATTGGCTTAATTTAGAAAACCCTAGTTTCAGCTTTTATAAATTTCGAAACCCTAAAATTTAAAACTTTACCTAAACTGAAAAATACTATTTATATAAATCTCGGCATGAATTAAAATATATCTCGATATTTCATGATAATCTCGACATTTTATATCATCATCATATCGACATTTATATATATATACATCTCGATATTCATTGTTTGATAGCTTTCGACATTTTCCTAACATCACTCGACATTTCATGATAAAACCTCAAAACAATACACTTCAAACCCACAAAGAAAAATGTCGAAACAATTCTACACACACATATCGACATCTTCACCATAATTTCGACATTTATCATCTTATACAATGAATCTCGACATCTTATCAACATTTCACTCGACATCTTCACTTCTCAAAAATGTCGACATCTCACTCAATATTTATTCCAAATTCTTCTTCGAAATTCCACTCGACATTCACAAAACTTCATAACTAAACACATAAGTATTTCGACATTTTTATAACATCTCAAAACCTCTCACTCGACATATCGACATCTTACTTAAAGTTACAAATATCGAAACCTCACACAAAGATCTCGATATCCTCACAACAATTTAATTCGACATCTGATAAATATCAACTTTTCCACATACATCATGTCGAAATCATATTTCACAATTCATAAAACTCGGTACAACATATATGCATTTCAACATCCTCATATCATATATCCCAACTCGAGATTTTATATCGACATTTTCATAAAACTTGAACCAACTACATATAACATTTCGATATCTTTACTAACACTATTTAATTCTAAACCCTTAAAATCTTTCGATCAAGATTTTATCTATCAATAACACTTTAAACGTCATATCACTATAAGTGATGTTCTTCCCTTTCCAACAATCAAAAACCCTAAATAACATAAACTTACGTGATTTCCCCAACTTAATAATTCTTAGATAAACCAAAACCTAATTAGAATATAAAAATTATAACAAGAAACCTTACCTAATCCATGTTGCTTTGTGATTATGAATTTATTCTTCGCCTCCTCTCAACTTGTTCTCCTCGTCTAATGACTTCTTTCTTTCTAGATTGTTATCTTAAAGCTTTTAATTATATTATTACTTAAGCTTAAATCGTTTTCTAGTTTCACTTTTAGGTTTGAAAGTTTGGACTCATTCCTTTCTAAATCATATAATAAGTTCAATGATTATGACATTTACCTAATATTAATGTTCTATACCTTGTATTAATTATTCTTTATTAGCACTTAAATTCTAAAATGTCGAGATCTCTTATTTCCATCCATCCTAAGATTTCGCATCTCTCATTTCAAATTCCTTATAGATATCAACATCACCTCATACCAACATCTCGACATTCTATTTCAACTAATGTCGAACTTCTTAATATTTCGACATTCTTAATAACTCAACTCGATATTCTTAAATACTAACCATACTTAAATTTTGAAATTCTCCTAATTCACACCAAAATCTTTCAAGATTCTCATAAAAACCCTATTTAAATTTCGAAACTCACCACCACATCATAAAGTTCTAATTTTTATCCAAAATAAACCCTAAATTTCAAACTTATAATGTTAGGTATCATGTAGTCACGAAATTAAATAAATACTAAATATAAAATCATATAAACACATAATATGCATGCAAATTTATTGGCCAACTTACGCACGGGACCCGGGTATTACATTCTCCCCCCCTTAAAGAGGATTTCGCCCTCGAAATCAGATCAGTTGAAACAACTCTGGGTACCGACTTCTCATATCATCTTCACGTTCCCACGTAGCTTCTTCAGTTGACTGATTCTGCCATAACACTTTCACCAATGGAATCTCTTTATTTCGAAGTCTCTTCACTTCATACATCAAAATCTCCACTGGGTTCTCTTCATAACTTAAATCTGGCTTGAGCTGTTGATATAGAATTTCATTTCTCAAGACATGATTCCGATCAGCGATATATTTTCGTAAGGTCGACACATGAAACACATCGTGAACTTGTGCCAATGAAGCTGGTAATTCCAGTTTGTAAGCTACTTCACCGACTCTTTTAATTATTTTAAAAGGTCCAATGTATCTTGGGCTCAACTTACCCTTTCGCCCAAACCGTTTCACACCTTTCATCGGAGATATCTTCAAAAACACCCAGTCACCAGTTTCAAATTCTAACGGTCTACGTCTTTTATCTGCATAACTCTTTTGTCGACTTTGAGCCATTTGCATTCTTTCTCGTATTTTTGCTATTGCCTCGGTCATCTCTTGAACCATGTCAGGTCCTAACATCGCACGTTCACCAACTTCATCCCAGTGTATGGGAGATCGACATTTGCGCCCATACAAGACTTCATAAGGTGCCATCCCAATAGTTGAATGATAACTATTGTTATAAGAAAACTCAATCAATGGCAAATATTTGCTCCAGTTTCCTTTAAAATCCAAAACACATGCTCGCAACATGTCTTCTAAAGTTTGGATAGTTCGTTCTGATTGACCATCCGTCTGAGGATGATAAGCCGTACTAAAAGACAATTTAGTTCCCATCGCTTTCTGCAAACTTTTCCAAAAATTAGATAAGAACCGTGAATCTCGATCTGAAATAATTGATAACGGAATCCCGTGGAGTCGAACAATTTCTTGTATATATATTTCTGCGTATCGCTCCAGGGAAAACATCGAGCTTATGGGTAGAAAATGAGCAGACTTCGTCAATCGATCGACTATAACCCAAATAGCATCATAACCTTTTACAGTCTTTGGTAGGCCAACAACGAAATCCATAGTAATATGATCCCACTTCCACTCAGGTATTGGCAAAGGCTGTAATGTCCCTGCCGGTCTTTGATGTTCCGCCTTTATTTGTTGGCAAGTTAGACATTGACTTATAAACTTCGCAATGTCTCTTTTCATCCCCGGCCACCAATAATTTATTCGAAGGTCTCGATACATTTTTGTAGCTCCTGGATGTATTGAATATGCCGTCGCATGTGCTTCTGCCATTACTATTCTTCGAATCTCTGCATCATCAGGTACGTACAAACGGTCCTTGTAATATAGACTTCCATCTTCTTGCATTTTGAAATAGGTTGAAGTTTGCTCCGTCTGTGCGTCTTTGATCTTTAGATATAACTCATCATTTCCTTGTACCCGTTTGATTTGTTCCAGTATTGTAGGTTGTAGAGTTAATGCCGCCAACTTTGCTTCGACTTCTCCCAATTGCACTACCTCCACTTCCAACAATTGTAACTCCGCGCTTATAGCTTTTCGACTTAATGCATCAGCCACCACATTTGCTTTGCCTGGATGATAACTAATTACACAATCATAGTCTTTAACAAGTTCTAACCACCGTCTTTGCCTCATATTTAATTCCTTCTGAGTGAAGAAATATTTCAGGCTCTTGTGGTCCGTGAAAATTTCGCATCGTTCCCCATATAAATAATGCCTCCAAATTTTTAGAGCAAAAACCACAGCAGCGAGCTCCAAATCATGAGTCGGATAATTCTTTTCATACTCCTTCAATTGTCGAGAAGCATATGCTATTACTTTTCCATGTTGCATTAATACACACCCTAGACCATTTCTTGACGCATCGCTATAAACTGAAAATCCTCCAGTTCCTGATGGTATTGTAAGAACTGGAGCTGAAGTGAGTCTCTTCTTTAATTCTTGAAAACTTTGCTCGCACTCTTCACTCCAATGGAATGGAACATTCTTCCTTGTTAACTTTGTCAGTGTTGATGCAATCTTTGAGAAATCCTTAATAAACTTTCTGTAGTATCCAGCTAAGCCAAGAAAACTCCGTACTTCTGTCACATTGGTTGGTTGAGGCCAATTGTTGATAGCTTCAATTTTGCTAGGATCCACAGAAATTCCTTCTCCAGAAACAATGTGGCCCAAAAATGCTACTTGACTCAACCAGAATTCACATTTCTTGAACTTGGCATATAATTTATTCTTCCGTAATATTTCAAGAACTATCTTCAGATGTATTTCGTGTTCCTCCTTTGTCCTCGAATAAATAAGAATGTCATCAATGAACACAATGACAAACTTGTCCAAGAACTGTTTGAACACTCGATTCATTAAATCCATAAACGCCGCTGGCGCATTAGTTACCCCAAAAGGCATAACTAAAAATTCATAGTTTCCATATCTGGTCCTGAACGCCGTCTTCGGAATGTCTTCTTTTCGAACCTTCAATTGATGATATCCCGATCGTAGATCTATTTTTGAAAACACCGTTGCGCCTTGAAGTTGATCAAATAAATCATCAATTCTGGGTAGTGGATATTTATTCTTGATTGTTATTTTGTTCAGCTCTCTGTAATCAATGCATAATCGCATCGACCCATCCTTCTTTCGCACGAACAGAACTGGCGCTCCCCAAGGAGAAAAACTGGGTTGAATGAATCCTTTCTGTAATAAATCGTCCAACTGATCCTTTAACTCCTTCAATTCAGTCGGTGCTAATCGATAAGGAGTCTTAGAGATTGGAGCAGATCCTGGTATTAAGTCGATCGTAAATTCAATTTCTCGATCCGGTGGTAATCCGGGTAAATCTTCGGGAAAGACATCGGAAAAATCTCGAACCACTAGTACATCCTCTAATTTCGGAGATGAACGTTCCTCTGATTTCACTGCGAAGACTAGATAAACTTCACATCCCGCCTTAATTAAACGTTGCGCTTTTGTCGCTGAAATTCTAGAAACATTTCTTTCTTTGTTTGTTCCCACAAAAATAGAAGGCTCATTCTCTTCTGTTTTAAATGTAACTGTCTTGCGATTGCAGTCAATAACAGCTCCGTATTTTGAGAGCCAGTCCATTCCAAGAATCACCTCGTAGTCGTTCATCGGAATAACTATTAAATCAACGGACAATTCTCTTCCATTAATTAACACCGGAGAATTCCGTAAAACCAAATTGGTTCGCATCGCAACTCCGTGTGGAACAGTCACATTATATTTACAATTAGACAGGGTAGGTGTAATCCCGAGTCTCGTCACGTATTTAGTGGATGCAAATGAATGCGTAGCTCCTGAATCTACTAAAATGCATGTCGGAAGTTTGTGAATAAGTATAATACCTGCCACCACAGACGGATTAGCTTTTGCTTCCTCCGCAGTCAAAGTATACACGCGTGCTGGCACAGTTGGTGGTTTCGCTTGAGCCATAGCTTGATTTCCTGGTGTCTTCTCTGAACATGATCTTGCGTAATGCCCCGTCTTTCCACATTTGTAACAGATAGCATTTTGTGAAAAACAGATCCCCGAATGATGTCGTCCACATCTTGGGCAAGCTGGCATTGAGACTGGGGGTCTCCATTGATTAGAGTTTTGTTGCTGAGGTGATCCAGGCCTATTCTGAAAATTTGGCTTCCCACCTTTTGGAAAGAACTGTCGTTTCTGATTACCCCCACTCCACTTTGCTCCTTGTACAAACTTTCTCTTCGCCTCTTGAGCGCGAATAATTCTTGTCTCAGCTTGTTCTGCAACCATCGCCCGCTCAGCTACTTGAGCATATGAAGCTCCTTGTAGTCCAGCCATATTAACATCACGATACAACTCCAGCTTTAAACCTTCAAGGAATCGTTCGACCTTCAAAGCATCGGTACTCACCATATGAGTGGCGAACCTTGACAGTTGTTCAAATTTTCTGATGTATTCCGCCACCGTCATTAGCCCTTGTTTGAGATTTATAAACTCATTCAAGCGTTGGGCTCGCACAGGTGCAGTAAAGTATTTATTTCGAAATAATTCCTTGAAACGTTCCCAACTCATGTTGATTGGATCCTCGATAGCCAAAATAGTGTCCCACCAATGCCCTGCACTTCCTCGCAGTAGAAATGCAGCACACAGAACTTTCTCATTCTCAGGAATCCTGCTATATTGGAACATACTCTCTAATGTTCTGAGCCAATCTTCAGCAGATGTTGGGTCAATAGCATCTTCAAAAGTCGGTGGGTTCAGTTTACGAAATCTTTCACCAACTGCTTCAACCCTATCAGTCTGAGAAATTCCGTTATTCCTTGTCCCCTCAGAGTTTTGCTGCTGAATCAATTCTCGAATCTGTTGAGACTGCTGACGTACTAATTCAGTAAGCTGAAGGATAGCCGAGTCACGATTGTCAGTCGGGTTTACATTTTCGCCTTCATGATTGTTTCCTCCACTGCCTTCTCCTCTAGTTCTAACCATGTTGTCTCTCTTACCCTAACAGTCCCTAAGGCCAATAAATTATACAATGCAAGAAATTCATAATATCACATAACTTACAATCAAGGCTGTCTTCCGTGCTTTTGAGTGTGTGTACATGACAGTCTACAGAAACTGCAACCGAAGCTCTGATACCAACCTGTGACGACCCGCCATCTACTACTATTTTCTTACACTAACTTACGTGACTAAATAAAATATAAAATATATTACATATGAAACATCGATAGAATTTTTCGATTTTTACAAACCAACCCACACCCAACTATTTTACAATACAAACATTGTTCAAATTTTATATACGATACAAACTTATTTTACAAAAACACAACATAATTAAACATAACGCCCGCCACACAGGTCGCATCCATGTACACACCACCCTCAAAAGTCACCGGAAGTTCCAGAAGGACCCGCCTTACTATCTATACGTTCATATACCGTTTTTTCTGCATCTACAACACATAAAAACATGGGATGAGCTATAAAGCTCAGTAAGTGGAAATATGCATGTATGCACGTGTCCAAAATAGCAAAGGCATCCGCGCCATTGCTTTCTAATACTATCCTCACATCATACTCATTCATTTCTCATTTTTATCAGGGCCCATAGCTACTTACTAACCGCACCATCATATCATGAGCTCAAATCCTCTTCGGATAAATACGATAGTGGCCCACACTGGCTAGAATAAAATTAGGGTTTATCTCCAATCTTATCATTCACCAGGTCGCCCCTCTATCAAATTACTTTCCTGGCACTATAGTTCATTCTATGTGCCTTCCCATTACCTAAATAATTTAGGTAAATATATTCGACGGTTTTACCCCCGTCATGGTGCCTTTGTAGAAGTAGCTATATTCTCATCTATTTCCATTACATATAACTCGCTTATCATTCGAGTAATATAATGCACGCTCATTCCTCAAAATACTCAATATGATTTGTGCGTGCACATGAACATGATGCATAAATAATGCAACAATAAATATTCCAAACAATCGCATATAACAGATAATTCACATACCACGTATTCATCGAAGCAATTAGTCACATATTAGTACACATATAAATCAATTTATGTGTTGTAGGTGAAATTCCCACTTACCTGATATCCTTAGCTTATCGCACGGTTAAATCGCTAACCTTCGAATCCTAATTATAAAAACATATAAAATTATAGTTCGTTAATTTAATTACGATTTCATGAAATTGGCTTAATTTAGAAAACCCTAGTTTCAGCTTTTATAAATTTCGAAACCCTAAAATTTAAAACTTTACCTAAACTGAAAAATACTATTTATATAAATCTCGGCATGAATTAAAATATATCTCGATATTTCATGATAATCTCGACATTTTATATCATCATCATATCGACATTTATATATATATACATCTCGATATTCATTGTTTGATAGCTTTCGACATTTTCCTAACATCACTCGACATTTCATGATAAAACCTCAAAACAATACACTTCAAACCCACAAAGAAAAATGTCGAAACAATTCTACACACACATATCGACATCTTCACCATAATTTCGACATTTATCATCTTATACAATGAATCTCGACATCTTATCAACATTTCACTCGACATCTTCACTTCTCAAAAATGTCGACATCTCACTCAATATTTATTCCAAATTCTTCTTCGAAATTCCACTCGACATTCACAAAACTTCATAACTAAACACATAAGTATTTCGACATTTTTATAACATCTCAAAACCTCTCACTCGACATATCGACATCTTACTTAAAGTTACAAATATCGAAACCTCACACAAAGATCTCGATATCCTCACAACAATTTAATTCGACATCTGATAAATATCAACTTTTCCACATACATCATGTCGAAATCATATTTCACAATTCATAAAACTCGGTACAACATATATGCATTTCAACATCCTCATATCATATATCCCAACTCGAGATTTTATATCGACATTTTCATAAAACTTGAACCAACTACATATAACATTTCGATATCTTTACTAACACTATTTAATTCTAAACCCTTAAAATCTTTCGATCAAGATTTTATCTATCAAGAACACTTTAAACGTCATATCACTATAAGTGATGTTCTTCCCTTTCCAACAATCAAAAACCCTAAATAACATAAACTTACGTGATTTCCCCAACTTAATAATTCTTAGATAAACCAAAACCTAATTAGAATATAAAAATTATAACAAGAAACCTTACCTAATCCATGTTGCTTTGTGATTATGAATTTTATTCTTCGCCTCCTCTCAACTTGTTCTCCTCGTCTAATGACTTCTTTCTTTCTAGATTGTTATCTTAAAGCTTTTAATTATATTATTACTTAAGCTTAAATCGTTTTCTAGTTTCACTTTTAGGTTTGAAAGTTTGGACTCATTCCTTTCTAAATCATATAATAAGTTCAATGATTATGACATTTACCTAATATTAATGTTCTATACCTTGTATTAATTATTCTTTATTAGCACTTAAATTCTAAAATGTCGAGATCTCTTATTTCCATCCATCCTAAGATTTCGCATCTCTCATTTCAAATTCCTTATAGATATCAACATCACCTCATACCAACATCTCGACATTCTATTTCAACTAAATGTCGAACTTCTTAATATTTCGACATTCTTAATAACTCAACTGGATATTCTTAAATACTAACCATACTTAAATTTCGAAATTCTCCTAATTCACACCAAAATCTTTCAAGATTCTCATAAAAACCCTATTTAAATTTCGAAACTCACCACCACATCATAAAGTTCTAATTTTTATCCAAAATAAACCCTAAATTTCAAACTTATAATGTTAGGTATCATGTAGTCACGAAATTAAATAAATACTAAATATAAAATCATATAAACACATAATATGCATGCAAATTTATTGGCCAACTTACGCACGGGACCCGGGTATTACAGGCAATACTCCGATTTTGAAAATCGAAGTGGTTTTTTGCCAACAACCATCCACAGCTCTTCGCGGGTGTGCAGCGCCGTCTGCCTTTGGATAAGGTACCACAGCAACTGAATCGAGAGGTTAAAGTCCGGCTCGGCCATGACAAGGCGGCTGAACGGACTGTGGGCATAATATAGGGCCAACTCCTCATCGTTAAGGCACTGTCTTATCAGCTGGCTGGCCTCGCCGTATAGCGAGGTCACTGTAGGACGACAATCAGGAACTTCTGTGCCCAACTGCGTCTTCATCACAACCTAATTTATACGTAAAACACAGTTTAGCCAATTACTTGGTATATGAATATTGAAAATCGAAAACCCTTATGCACATATGGCCAGGGGACCGCATCGTATATGCTGACAGTCAAGCACGGATGCGACTGAGACCCCTGCACATGAGCAGGGGACCTGTGCGTATCTTCACGGGATCTGTGTCTACTTTCACGGGACCTTTGCGTATATTCACGGGACCCGCCCATAACATGATGGACTAGGCAAGGGTCCCCTGGATATAAGCGCGAGTCCCTTGATTATACGTGCGGGTCCCCTGACCGTAGCGCGCGGGTCCCGTGTTGTTCTTCACAGGCGCAAGGTCACGAGACCCACGCGCTGCGACCAGGGAATCCGCTCGTTATAACCAGGGTACCACACTTATACGCAGTGGACCCGTGCTGGGGCCATCATTTTATGGGCGGGTCCCGTGAAAACGCTTCTCGGTGTTCGCGTTGATTGCCATTGTCGATTTACGCTCTAGGACTGGGTTTTACTTGCAGAGAATAGTTGGACTTGCAGAGAAACAATTTGCAGGGCGTTTTGTGTGCAGGAGAAAACGATTGAAGTGAATTGAAAGTTAAAGTGGTGGTTCTGAAATGCTTTTTAACTTTTACTGTTCCATCACGGGTCAGTTACTTGCAGTTAAACCTGAAAACCCTTTAATGTAATACCCCTTTATGTTGATTACATAACTAACCTAATTAAATTAAATTAAATACCATAGCACTATCTATATTTTTTAACGGAACTAAATATGACATTATAAAACATAGTTAATTTAAAATACAGTACTAATTATATTGTCAAGATCACGTACATCAATAATAATAGCATATCTTGATTGATAAAATTATTAAATAATTTATTCTACCCTTCTCGCCCTTCTCCACCAACCGGAGCTTGGTCGACATCCTTCTGCACAGCGTTGTTTCGGACAACCTCGATCCAACCTGGGCCTTGGATCACTTCGCTCTCAGCCTCGTCGTCGTCGTTTCGGACAGCCTCGGGTGCTTGTCCTTCGATAACTTCGCTCATAACATCGTCGTCGTCGACCTCGAGAGCATCGTCGTCGCCGTTTAGGAATCTGTCGATCTCGGCCACGATCCACGCCCTCCTTTGGGAGAGGTCGACACCGAGGTCGGCCTCCAGACGGCGGCGGACGGCGGCGGACGGCGGCGGCCGTGGTAGTCCAGGGGTCCGAGTGACGGACGATTTCGTGGAGGCGGGCGACGATTTGGGCGTCCGTCACCATTCTTCCTGTTTTGTTTCTGGGATTATTTTTTAAAAATGTTAGATGCTGTGTGTTGATAAATCCAAGCCTTATATAGCTTGCAAAACGCCGTAAGAGCTTCCCAAAACCATAACATATAACGCGGGACCAAGCTCTAGTACACGGGACCCAAGCTCTAGTGCGCGGGACCCAAGCTCTTGTGCACGGGACCCAAGCTCTACTGCATGAAGCATGCGCGGGTCCCCTGTGTTTACGCGCAGGTACCCTGCATTTATGCGCGGGTCCCATGATCTAATGGGCCTGCCCTAATGTGCGGGGACAATGCACTGATGCGCAGGGCCCGTGAATTTATGGGCGGGTCCCGTGAATTTATGTGCGGGTCCCGTGATTTACTCGCCGCACTAATGTGCGGGACTCCTGCTTTAATGTGGGGTCCCACGTTGTAACGCGCGGGTGGCCTGCTCTGCTTTCAAGCAGGGTCCCCGGATCAACTGGAAGTAAAAACAATGAACATGTCCGGCCTTCCAAACCGGAATTTCCGAAGCTTTGAGAACCCATTGGAAGGGTTTAGGACTGAGAGTTACAGATTTAGATGGTTATATTCAAAATACGACCCGGAAAAATACTTACACTGAAGCGTGAGGTTCGAATCTTTCGTTCGCCGAGGACTTTCCAGTTTCCTTCGACTGTGAAGAAGCGCGATATGAGGTCGGGGAATTTCTCTTAAGGACGAGGACGAAGAAGAAGAATAATTCGGTGAGGTGGAGTGGAATGAATGCTTTCTGCTGCAAAATGGACGTGCAGCTTTTAATTCATTTCAGGCGTTGTATTTTATTTTTGTTTTTCTTTTTTTTTTTTATTAATAATAAGGGATTACGAAAAGATGATTAAGTGTTAATTAAAAAGAGTGCTATTGACCAAAAAAAAAAGTCAAGAGTGCTATTTTTTTAAACTTGACCGCGTCAAAGGCCATTTTTTAAAAAGACCCATTTTTGGTGTGGGTTTGTAGGTAAAAACTGTTTGTGGACTCCTTTTATATAGGGGAGCCCGGAGCCATGTGTTTTAGCCGTTCGATTTTACTTGGTTTAAGAACGGTTGAGATGGTGATCCGCGTCATCGAGTGCTGAAAATGGCAGCGCAGATGTCGACCTGGATTGTAATTTAAGCCCCTCAAGACTCCAAAAATTCTTTAAAGACCCCAAGGTTTCACAAAGTTGGTGAATTTTGTCATTTTTGCTTCGATTTGAAAAATTGCGGTAAAAAAATATGAAAAATTCCGTCGAAATCTATTATATTTTAATTTTTTTATTTTCGAAATAATTAAATCTTAAAAATATTTTAGTTATTTAAAAATATTAAAACTTAAATTTTAAAAAACGTATAAATATAAATAATGCTTATAAATTAAAATTTTAATATATTAATGATTATCATATAAAATATCTCTTTAAAAAAATATTATTTATCTTATATATGTAGGTCAAATATGACATTTAAATAACATCACCCTACATATCACGGTGATTAAACAAACAGAATACTTCAATATTGCGTTGATCTGCAAAATGAAATATCACCTTAAAACAAACACACTGATGACATATCACCTTAATCCACATTCCGGTGATACCCACATCACGTGATGTGCGTATCACCGTAATGTTGGATCATCTGAAACAAATACCCCCTTACTTATCTATTGCACATGCATATAATGTGCTTAAATACTAGTATATCATTGTATAAATCAACTTGATTTCGGAACATTATATTAAAAGATTTAGCTCTTAAAAAATATTTCATAAGTAGTCGAGTTGTGTGTAAGATATTTTCAGATTTCGATCGATTTTGTTCGATAAAAAATAATCAAACTACTCACCTCATATAAAGTGAGCTTTTAAATATAAAGATTGAAACACAAAATCGAAAACTTACACATATAGCCCAAAACTTACAAAGTCCAATTAAACCATGGTTCAAGATCGACATAATTGTTTTCCAAGGCACTTACTACATCACGATTATTTGTATCGACAGGAAAACACGGGTTCTTTTTTTCAATTTTAACGGTTTTTTCGTCTGAATTATCAGAAATAATGCCCAAATATTTCAAAATAGGTGAAGGCGTCATTTGGAGAGGCGCGTCCTGAACGCGTCATCTCAAGTGGTGCAACTTTTTCAGTTTTATTTAGTTTTGTGGTTTAAGAAAATTTCATAGGTAATTACAATAGATAAAATTACATTACAAATAAAATTGCTTAAACACACATAAATCACACATTGCATCCAACTTTCAAAACACTAATGTTTTACTTAGCCTTGTCGACCACTTTGTCATGAACGCCCCTCAGATCTATCCATCTCGTTTGCAATCCTCATCTGTCGATGCTTTCCGGCTCCCCTTCACTTTCTACATTGCGGATTGTGGACTAGTTGAAACTCGGCATCCTCCCAACAACGCGTCATTATTAATGCCAAAGCTACGACAAGCTGCTTGTGCATGCGAATATGGTATTTTGAACATACTCCACCTAGCGCATGAGAACTGACGATCACTAAATAACACCACGTACGTAGTAGTTCTCATTCAACTTAAATACTTGGTATAGACGTCGTGGGACCTTATTGCATAATTCTCTCACCGTATGGCTTCTTGAGTCATTGCCCCATTCACGATAGTTTTTCATGCCATAATATGACCACGTAGACATCGCAAGGTAGTAAAAAAATATAATGCGTTCGGACGTAAACTGAACAATTGGTTGGTGGCAGACATCGAGCTCCTTTTCAGACTCCGTTCATGCCAATGATATATTGGTTGTAATGTACCACACCAATGACCCCCACCATACGCGAACGTCCACTTCTCAAGCGGGATTTCATCAAGCCACTTCCGAGCAACCTCATCGATTGCCTCAATTTGATTCATTATTCGCCTAAACTTCAACTCCGTATGTGTGAGGCTCGTTCGATGACCTAGGTCCTTTAGTTGTTGGTTTTTAAACTCCTTGTGGAAGTTAGATTGATATTCGAAGGCAAAACAATGGACACCTCTAAATGATTTCTTTCATATAGCAAGTCTCTAGCAGATTTGATCAAACGTGGCGATTTGAGATTAAACAGACTTCCTCATTGTTCAACACATGCAAATTCAATAAGTGCAAAAACAAGTATGAAGATTCACGGGTTTCTTCATCCACGATTGAGAAGGCAAGTGGAAAGACGTTCTGGTTAGCATCAAGGCTCGAAACATCTCATATTTATATTTCGTGTAAAAATGAGTTCCGTCTACCATATCACCTCTCGCAATGTTGAAAATCGTTTACGCAAGGTTTAAAGCTCCAGAGAACGAATCATAAAATATTTTGAGTATTGTTCGTGATAAGTCTCCACCTCACAATCGTGCCTAAATTTTGTGCTGGTGGTCTTCATGAATTTTGGTAGTCATTAGATGGAACTGTCCCACGTACCATATACGATCTTCATCACACGCTCTAAACCCCTTCACGCTTGAAGATAACTAATTTTGTAGCCATATATATCTTTACCATTTGTGTCACATCCTTTAGAAGATATTGGGAACTAACACGAACGGCGGAAATCAACATCTCGTGAATAACGTCTGATGATATGTTACGATGTGTGTCTGGCACTTCGTCATCAAGCACGTGGTCTCGCCAGAATACATATTATTGTCATGTAGTGTTCTTCTTTTTGTGGCATGGATGTAGCCTCTAGACTCAAGTTGGACTATGGTTGCAGGTAATGGCCATAATGCGCTGTTACTCGCCGAAACTTCATATTCACTGCTTGCATGTTTAAGTAAATAATCGTGGAATGCACTTTTGAAGTGATTTGCTCTTGAAGATCATAAGTTCAAGATGACGTTCGTTCCCGTCGTAGAATTAACCAAGTCCTCCATAGTCATCGTCATTTGCTTCTAGAACCATCTCATAAGTTTCGTAAAATGGTACAGTCCGGTGCAGTTCTCTGTGAATCTGTGACATATTAGGTTTATGTTTGACATTCAGTTCAATGTCGTTGTCATCATCAACAGGATCTGATAGATCTGCTAATCCGCCGCCAAAATCATCCGCTTCAGAGTCACTCACTTCCCATTCATTCTAGGGCTCAATGGGATCATGAAGGGAACAATTATTGATGAACTTGCTTCGGTGAGTTGAGTTTGAGAGTGTGTGGTAGTATGCGGATTGGTCAAATACATGTTCTTGGTAAGTGAGGGTTTGATTGAGATCGAAGGAGTGTATGTGTTAGACTGACTCCATGACAATATGCAAACAGTCTTGATCGATTTTGACCTCCAAGAGTGTATGAACAACTCTGTTTAAGAAGAAGTTGTTGCTATCGACTCCTACAACGTCGTTCAGCGAAGAAAGAAGTTGGAGGAAATTTGTAGATAGGGTAATCTTCTATATGTAATGGGATTAAATACTATCTGAGAAATCATCGCCATTTTGTTGTATCTCTCCACCAAAACATATGATTACTTGAATGATATGATGTACATGGTGTACAGTTGAGTTTCATATGAAGAACAAGCTGCAAAAGTAAAATTTACAACACAAGTTGTTTTGAAAAGTTAGAAAACTGATATGACATATCACGGATGTCTTTTAAACAGGATGTAGCCAATCAATGCTACATTACTGAAAAGCTCCAGGTGAATAATAGTTGTTGACTCATCAATGACAATCTTTTGAATGATAAATTATAGAAGTGACATGACATATCAATAACAACTATTAATGATGATGTGATATGATATTTTTATAATATTTTATTTGAAATGGATGAAGGATTTTTTGGATTTATCATTAAAAAATTAATATAAAATAAAAATCATTTATTTCAAATGATTGAATGATTTTTTGTATATTTCTTAATATAATAATATTTTCATAATATTTATTTGGAAGACTGAAGAATTCTTTTGTTTATTAATATAATTTAAATATAATATTTTAGATTAAATGATTGAACGATTTTTTTTATTTCTTAATATAGTAACATTGTTATAATATTTTACTAGTTTATTGCCCATGCGATGCACGGGTTTTAATTGTATAATTAATGTAACTTAATAATATCACATAATTATGTATTTAAAAATAACAAATTATTTCAAGTATCGTATGTGTTGGGCGCATAGTAAAAAAGAATCCCGACATCAAACACATATTTAGTTAATCCTTTATTAAAAATGACCGATCATCTCAACCCTAAAATATTATCAAGAAAAAAAGTAATGCGTTTAATAGTTACAAAATGATGTGATCCTCGCATGCAATTTTTTAATGAGGTATGACTTGTCGTGTTGATGTGTGTGAATACTGTTTTAGTCATCGATCACGGTCTTCTTCAATAGTCTTGCAGAGGCTGGAATCCAAACATTTTTAATGGTATTATAATCCTCGTTATTATACATATTCAATGAACTTTAATACTTAATTCAACCGTGTTATGTATATGCGTATTACCTACATAGCAGCAACTATACAAAACTTATACCTGCTTGTTGTCTTCATTTATTTGCTGCATAAAATATCGTAATATTTCGTACAACTGCTGATGTAAGAACACGATACAATGCAAATGCTCCTAATGCCTTCACCGATCCGATTCTTCGAAAGGTACCACGGGCTCCGCACAGGACTCTTTGCTGGATTCTTGAATGTATACATGCGAAAACAATACCGGATCGTTTGGTTCAGATGCCGCTTGACACAAAGCCTGGGCACACCTTGTGTAACTTATGCTTTTCTTGGAGTATTCCTCCTCCTTCCAATTATTGCGAGTAACTCAAATCTGATTTGTGAATGAATGGTTATATGATAGATGACATATATTTTGAGAAAAAAAAAGATAGATGACATATATGAAGTGATCCACAGATTCCATATAGACCAATAAGAAAAGAAATTTAACTGCTGATCAATGGAAGATGCATTCGCCATTATCTAATCATCTTAATTATTCCCACCATGTATACCTAACCGAATGTAATAATACACGGAGCACTAATTTGTACATTATGCCGAACCCATCAAAACATTACAATCTAATTTGACACACTAATTCCATGCATTGTGGCAGAACACTAATTTGTACCTTAAAAGCTTCCATCAATCTTTTGATGTGTGAGCGAGGTGCGGGTTAGTCCACTCTCAGTCTTCATGTGACGAGATAACTCACCGCCACAGATCATGGGATGGTTGGGGTTGAGTTAACGATGACTGCAATAAGAAATTACTGCGCAGACGTTCAGGCAAAATCGTCTTTGCGGTAGCCAAGGAATGATGATGATTCATGTTGCCCGTGAAACAAATCTAATAGAACAAAAGCTATGGATTGTACGATGAAGCTACGGCGGCATTTGCTTCTTTATTATTTTTGTACATCATCATCGCCTTTGGATTTATGGAGAAATTCATGAAGAATGTAACTTGTTGAGGAAAGCGAGCCTGGACCTCGCCGGAGCCGCCGGAAATTGTCGGAGAAGCTGGCCGGTCGAAGCTGGACTGAAAACTGAAGTTAAGAGCTGAAAATAACTTCGACCTACAGGAGTCGTCCGATCAGAAGTCGTGCCAGATCGAAGGGACGTCGTTTAAAGGTAGGGATTTAACGAGGAGCATCGGATAGCGCGCGAAGGATCAGACGGCTAGGATTCGATATGAGCTGGTCAAGTGGATAACGAACGACGATCGTTGGATCGAGATCGGATGAACGAAATCAAAGGCGGGAAATAACTTATAAAGTCATCACGCATTTTAAGTTGGGTCACGCGAAGGGCATGAGCTACGTGGCTTAATCTGGGGCGTACGATCAAGATAAAATCAACGGATAAGAACGTTCGACACTTAGTAAATCAGCTTATATATACTCTGTAATTCAGTTCAGATCATCATCTTTGAGCGAGTGTAGTGTCTTGTAGAGTGAGTATCTCTGAGATGTGTAAACACGAAATCTGTAGAGGGCCGTGAGAGCTGTAAGTTTCGTGTTCAGAGTAATACAAGGTGGGGCTCGGTTGATCCGTGGAGTAGGCTAGAACATAGCCGAACCACGTAAATTCTCTGTTAAGAGTGTGTGAGTTTTCGATTGCATTGTCGAGCTGGTTTGAGCTGCGATTGCTCAAATCAGTAAGATCGAGTTGCATACAGTTAAGGACCATTGAATTGCAGTCTCAAAGGTAGCAATTCCACAACAAGTGGTGCGGTGAGCGTGGAGAACGAAGCTATCTCCCGGGGAATGGCTGCCACGAGGTTTGAGATGGAAGTTTTTAGTGGTCCAATGACTTTGGGTTGTGGAAGCTCAAGATGAAGGTTGTGCTTGTGGAGAAGGGACTCGAGGAAGCTTTAAAACCTGATAATGAGATGGAACCAAAGGACATGACAGCTGCTGCGAAGAAGAAACTCAAGGAAAAAGCTTATTCTGCTTTGGTTTTATGCTTGTCTGACAGTGTGCTTCGCAGGTTGTCTACGGAGGTTTCGGCAGAAGGTTTATGGAAGAAGCTCGATGCACTTTACTTGACCAAGTCCCTGGCTCGAAGATTGTACCTCAAGCAGGCTCTGTACAAGTTCAAAATGGTGGAAAACGAGCCTCGAGAAACACAGGTGGATCAGTTTCAAAAAACTGGTTTCAGATTTGCTTAACATAGGTGAAGAATTGAAGGATGAAGATCAGGCTCTTCTCCTGTTATGTGCCCTGCCTCCAAGCCATGAACACTTCAAGGAAGCTCTACTGTATGGAAGGGAAAAAATATCCATGGAGGATGTGCTCTCAGCACTAAGTTCAAAGCAGTTGAACACACTATCCTCACCAAAGGTTGCTACTGACAGTAATGCTGCGGATTTGTTGCTTGTGTAGAGAAAACAGGGCCCGTGGAAGAAGAAAAGCAAGCAGAAGGAGAAAGCTGAGGCTCGGAGATGTTTCCATTGTGATGAGGTAGGTCACATCATAAAGTTTTTGTCCAAAGAGATCAAGAGATAACACAAGGCATGCTAGTGTGAGCTCGACTGTGGTAGATGATGGAAATTTTGAGTATGCTGAGGTGTTGAATGTCTCTAAGGGCAAGGAGAGCGAAGATTGGGTACTAGACTCAGGCTCAAGCATGCACATTACCTTCAACAAGGCCTGGCTGCGGGATTATAGGGAGCTAAAAGACAAATCAGTGCAGCTTGGAAATGGAAAAGGCTGTAAAGTGTTGGGCTGCGGTTCTGTCCAAATGAGGTTGGCAAATGGAGCTGTGGGACTTCTGAGAGATGTAATGTATGTCCCTGAGTTAAAGAGAAACTTAATTTCCATTGGAGCTTTGGACAGAAAGGGTTACAACACAAGACTAGCTGCTGGAAAAGCTGAAATACTGAAGCAGGGTAGGCTGGTGCTGAGTGGGAATTTAGACATGGTATCTACGTGCTCGATGGGTGCTCTGTGCTGGGAAGCACATGTAGACAATTAAAATTAATTGTCTATTTAGATCATTGGGATTTAATAAATTAATTCCCTGAAAATAAATAAAGTCATATAATTAAATTGCTATTTATTGAGATCTATAAATTAATCTCAATTTAAATAGTTGATTTAATTAATAAATTATTATCAGTTATGATGATATATATTCCTTTTATACAAAATCCTATACATGGTAATATGTGTAGAGATTTGTAAATAAGTAAAGAAATTAAATCAAATCAAATATCATAAAGTCGGCAGATATTGAGAGAATCAAATCAATGGAATAAATCAAATCAAATTAATATCAAAATATGGATAAAATCGACATAAATATGGAAAAAATCACCCAACAAGGATTATATTTTCCGTAATTAAGAATTCTCTACGCCTATAAATACGGGGCTTCAGAGTTCAGAAAGGACAAGTCAGAAACACTCAAGAAAACACGAGCTTCAAGAGACGATATAAGACTTTTAAAGCTTTCGATTAATCTCTGCGAAGTTCATCGTGTTCGAATAAAGGATTGAAGACGCTCAAAGATCGAAGACGCTCGAAGATCGAAGACGCTCGAAAATCGAAGACGCTCGAGGATCGAGGATTGAAGACGATCGAAGATCGAAGACGCTCGAGGATCGAAGATCGAAGACGCTCAAGGATCAAAGATCGAAGACGCTCGAAGATCGAAGACGCTCGAAGACGCTCTAAGATCGAAGATGCTCGAAGATCGAAGACGAAGCCTTGAAGATTCGAAGATTCAAGACGAAGATCAAGCCTTGAAGATTTGAAGACTCGAAGACTCGAAGATTGAAGATTCGAAGACGAAGATCAAGCCTTGAAGATTTGAAGACTCGAAGATTCGAAGATCAAGAACGCGCGTCAAGACTCAAAGCCCAAGTTCAGCTCAAAAGCCCAAGTTCAAGAATCGAAGTCCAAGCTCAAGGTTCAAAGCCCAAGTTCAAGAATCGAAGCTCAAGTTCAAGATCGAAGCCCAAGTCAAGCTCAAGACTCAAAGCCCAAGTTCAAGAATCGAAGCCCAAACTCAAGACTCAAAGCTCAAGTTCAGGAATCGAAGCCCAAATCAAGCTCAAGAGTCAAAGCCCAAACTCAAGAACTGAAGCCCAAGACCAAGCTCGCGACTCAAAGATGGAAACTGAATACTTTCGTGATCAAGCCCAAAAGCCCATGAAGGAACTTCAACGAAGGCCCAAATCAAGGAAATTCAATACTCAAGAATTTTCCAAAGTCTTTGAAGAATCAGAGGAATAAGTAGGGATAGAATCCACTAAATTTCACCAAATTTTATTTGTACTATTTTTCGAATTATTTGGTATTCAAATAATAGAAAATACGCTACAAATTTTTGGCACGCCCAGTGGGACCATCTCTACCTCTCATCTCTTCAAAAATTGAGAACATTGATGGTTAACTCATCGATCTTCACCCCTTTAAGTTCTTCAAGTCAAAGTCGGTGTTGTGACTTGAAGTATGTTAAAAATGACTAACGAGTCTCAACGAACAAGTCACCAAGTGGAGTTGGACGAAATTGATATGACTTACCATGGTGAAAATGAAGATTCCGACAACGAGTATTCGATAGCATCTCCTCCACAAATTCAAGCAATTCTTCGATGCAACGCAACGCATATGTATACATGATGAATGCCACGACTTTAGAAAACAAATTGCAAGTCTAAATAGAGCAATTACAGGGCTAACAAAACAAGTTCAAGAACAAGATGCTCAGATTGTTAGCTAGCAAAAGCAACAATGCTGATAACAGTAATGCTTTTGAAAGGGAAGAAGAAGCGTTTGCCAATTCTGAAAAAGAAGAACGAAGAAAAGTCGATGAGCCCTCGGGAAATTTCCAAGTTTCTAATGACGGGATGATTCCTATTAGCCAGCTAAAGGAGTTCATCATAGGGACGATGAAAGATGGAGGTTCCAAGTCATCATCGACGTATTCTAAACCATACACTTCAAGAATCGACAACTTAAAGATGCCAAACGGATACCAACCCCCGAAGTTTCAACAGTTTGATGGAAAAGGAAACCCGAAGCAGCATGTGGCCCACTTCATCGAGACATGCAACGATGCAGGGACCTATGGAGATCGCCTCGTCAAGCAATTTATTCGTTCACTGAAGGGCAATGCTTTTGATTACATCGATTTGAAAGCTGGTTCTATCGATAGTTGGGATCAAATGGAACATGAGTTTCCAAACCGTTTCTACAGTACTCGACGCATGGTTAGCATGGTCGAGCTCACTAACGCTCGTCAATGGAAAGATGAACCTGTCATTGATTATGTCAATCGATGGAGGAACCTAAAGATCGTTTATCTGAAGCTTCAAGCATTGAAATGTGTATTCAAGGGATGATGTGGGGATTACGATACATCCTGCAAGGAATTAGGCCCGCAACTTTTGAAGAGTTGGCAACTCGTGCTCATGATATGGAATTTAGCCTGACCACAAGTGGGGCAGATGTAGCACCTACACACGATGTTACAAATTCGGAGAGAAATTGAATTCCGAGAAAGGGGGCAAGGCTTTTGCAAAAGCTCAAACGAAAGAGTCTATGGCGGTAAATGTCACACCACTCAAGCTTCGAAGAAGAGAAAAGGGCAAAAAGATCATGGTAGAATATGCTCCGTCGGAGCTAAAAGACAGAAAATTGACGCTTAAAGAGCTTCAAGCAAAAGAATACCCATTTCTAGACTCAGAAGTATCAGGAATCTTTGATGAGCTAGTACAAGCGAATCTCATCGATCACCCTGAAATGAAACAACTGGATGAAGCGGGACAAACCAACGATCCCAACTATCGCAAATATCATCGTCTGGTGGGACATCCAATCCACTATTGTTTTGTCTTTAAGGATAAGGTGATGCAATTAGATAGACAAGGAAAGATATCGTTAGATATTGAGTCCGCAGACACAAATATACCTTGGTTGGCAATGAAGATTTTGGAAGCGCAAATGAGGATTGCGATGCCTGTTTATGACCCAAGAAAGTGATGGTTGTCATGTTGAAGCTAAAACCACCAGCATCGTCGGCATGTGCATGTCTGTTATAGCGTTCACTGACGAAGATTTACTATCAGGCTCTAAACTGCATAACCGCCCTTTGTTTGTATCTGGTTATACGCACGAGAATACGGTAAAAAGTATATTGATCGACGGAGGCTCTGCAGTTGACTCTCCGGATGCTAAAAGAACTTGAAATTCCAACAGAAGAACTCTCTAAGAGCCGCCTGATGATCCAAGGTTTTAATCATGAAGGCCAACGGGCAATCGGTATGATCAGGTTGGAATTAATAATGGAGAATATGACATCAACAGCGTTGTTCCATGTAATTGATGCAAAAACATCCTACAACATGCTTCTGGGTCGTCCATGGCTACACGAAAACGGAGTCGTGCCATCAACTTTGCATCAATATTTCAAGTATTATGACGATAGCATAGTAAAGAAGGTACTTGGAGATACAAATCCATTCACCAAAGCCGAATCATACTTCGCCGAGGCAAAATTTTACCTTGAACGTGAAAAGGAAGCAAGTGAAGATACGATGCGCGGGAAAGGAATGGCACGTGTACGTGAAGATCATAAAGCCATGCAAAAAGATGTCGAAGGGATAACTAAACCATTGAAGGCACTTACATTGCCTTTAACTCAGATTGGTTCTAAGAAACTGCAAAGCTCGCCAGTTGAAGGTAAAGGATTTACTCGTCCGGGTCAATGGTCCAAAATCGATCGCAACGAATCTTCAAAAATACAAATGGGTGGAGTATAGGGCCCGAAAGCTTATGAACTCCTAACAAAGGCAGGATATGATGCAAATGAAGGACCAATATTACGAGAATTGCCGAAAAATATGAGTAGAAGTCATCTCGAACGTGAAACGTCTAAAAGGGGTCTTGGATTTACCACGCAAAAGCCTGTTCGGATCGTGTTAAAGAGAGCAAGTGCAAACTACGTGTTTGAAGATGTTTCATACTCAACTAACAATGGTTTCAAGAAAACGTGGCATGACTCTGAAGGATTGGGTCCACATAAAGGCTTACGAAACCCTATAACTGATCAACTTGACGCACAACAAAGGCTGGAATGCTACCAAGCTCGTCTTTTGAGAGCATTTAATAAGATGGTGAAGCTTAGGTCATTTCACGTCGGAGATTGGGTACTTGCGGTAAGAAGGCCAATCGTCACTAACCGTCGAGTTGGGGGCAAGTTCAAACCAAAATGGGACGGTCCCTACGTTGTAAAGGAAGTCTATACGAGCAGAGCGTACAGGTTGGCGTCCGAAGACGGATTAAGAATTGGCCCGATCAACGGCAAATTCTTGAAACGTTACGCCTAAAAACGGGGAAATCCCAAAAAAAAAAAAAGAAGAGAAGAGAAGAAAAAAAAAAAAAAAAAAAAAAAAAAAAAAAAAAGAAAAAAAAAAAAAAGGAAAGAGAAAGAAAAACAAAAAAAGAACAAAAAAAAGAAAACGCTCCTTAACGCACGAGCTCAAACTGCATGTTGCTCCTTAACGCACGAGCTTAAACTGCATGTTACTCCTTGACATACGAGTCTAAATTGCATGTTACTCCTGGCCCGCACGAGTATAAATTGTAAAAAGGCGAACACCAATGATAAGTGCATATGTTTAAACTGCTAGCTTATCCCACATAGTTCGGTGTGGTTAAACAACGGATACTCCTGGCCCGCAGGAGTATAAACTGTGCACGGCACCACCACCACCCAAAAAAAAAATTGAACTACGAGAAATGACTTGATCCCCACAAGGGTACGTAGGCAGCTTGGGCATCTTCCAAGTTCAGTCATAAAAAAAAATAAAAAAAATAAAAGTTGGTATCATCTTCGGCGAAATCCAGATATTCAACATACAAAGGAAGAGACAGGTGGCACATTCAAATTGGGAAAGGAGAACGTATGGACAAGAGACAACAAACCGTTGAAACACATGAGTTCGAAATGTCAAATTGGGGGCATTTCGTATGAAATATTTGTGGTAGCAGAGGATTAATACTTCAAGTCTGTTTCCTCTGAAAGTCCGTCAACAAGACTTGAAGTGGGGGCATTTGTAGACAATTAAGATTAATTGTCTATTTAGATCATTGGGATTTAATAAATTAATTACATGAAATTAAATAAAGTCACATAATTAAATTGCTATTTATTGAGATCTATAAACTAATCTCAATTTAATAAATAGTTGATTTAATTAATAAATTATTATCAGTTATGATAATATATATTCCTTTTATACAAAATCCTATACATGGTAATACGTGTAGAGATTTGTAAATAGGTATGGCAATGGGGCGGGGCGGGGGCGGGGATCTAATCCCCGTCCCCATCCCCGCGATACATTCGGGGATGAAATCGTCCCCGTCCCCGTCCCTGCGGGGATCCACGCGGGGCGGGGATTCCCCACGGGGATTCTCCGCCCCTTAATTTTCTTTAAAAAAATAATATCTTTAATAGAATATATAAATTTGAATATATTTTTGTTATAAAAATTATATAAATTATAATTTTATATATTATTTGTATTAATTGAATATTTTTTAGTTTATATTTTGATATTATTTTACTATTATTTAAATCATAATGTAATATTATATATATTATAATATATAAAAGAGGGTTCGGGGACGGGGCGGGTATCCCCACGGGGATCCCACGGGGAGACATCATTCCCCGTCCCCGCCCTGCGGGGATAAATCGGGGATTTCCCACCCCGTTCGGGGCGGATCCCCGCGGGGACGGGTAATCCCCGCCCCATTGCCAACCCTATTTGTAAATAAGTAAAGAAATCAAATCAAATCAAATCGAATATCATAAAAGTCGGCAGCTTTGAGAGAATCAAATCAAATATGGAATAAATCAAATCAAATTAATATCAAATCATATATGGATAAAATCGACATAAATATGGAAGAAATCACCCAACAAGGATTATATTTTCCGTAATTAAGAATTCTCTACACCTATAAATACGGGGCTTCAGAGTTCAGAAAGGACAAGTCAAAAACATTCAAGAAAACACGAGCTTCAAGAGACGATATAAGACTTAAAGCTTTCGATTAATCTCTGCGAAGTTCATCGTGTTCGAATAAAAGATTGAAGATGCTCGGGGATCGAAGACGCTCAAAGTTCGAAGACGCTCGAAGATCGAAGACGCTCGAGGATCGAGGATTGGAGACGCTCGAAGATCGAAGACGCTCGAGGATCGAAGATCGGAGACGCTCAAGGATCGAAGATCGAAGACGCTCAAAGATCGAAGACGCTCGAAGATCGAAGATGCTCGAAGACGCTCGAAGATCGAAGACGAAGCCTTGAAGATTCGAAGATTCAAAGACGAAGATCAAGCCTTGAAGATTTGAAGACTCGAAGACTCGAAGATTGAAGATTCGAAGACGAAGATCAAGCCTTGAAGATTTGAAGACTCGAAGATTCGAAGATCAAGAACGCGCGTCAAGACTCAAAGCCCAAGTTCAGCTCAAAAGCCCAAGTTCAAGAATCGAAGTCCAAGCTCAAGGTTCAAAGCCCAAGTTCAAGAATCGAAGCTCAAGTTCAAGATCGAAGCCCAAGTCAAGCTCAAGACTCAAAGCCCAAGTTCAAGAATCGAAGCCCAAGTTCAAGATCGAAGCCCAAGTCAAGCTCAAGACTCAAAGCCCCAGTTCAAGAATCGAAGCCCAAACTCAAGACTCAAAGCTCAAGTTCAGGAATCGAAGCCCAAGATCAAGCTCAAGAGTCAAAGCCCAAACTCAAGAATTGAAGCCCAAGACCAAGCTCGCGACTCAAAGACGGAAACTGAAGACTTTCTCAGTCTGAGCAGATCGATCAAGCCCAAAAGCCCACGAAGGAACTTCAACGAAGGCCCAAATCAAGGAAATTCAATACTCAAGAATTTTCCAAAGTCTTTGAAGAATCAGGGGAATAAGTAGGGATAAAATCCACTAAATTTCATCAAATTTCATTTGTACTATTTTTCGAATTATTTGGTATTCAAATAAAAGAAAATACGCTACATCACACATTCCGAAACTAGGAAATATGGTGATGAGAAGGGAGTGCAAGCGCGACCACATAACACTCAGGATATGGGAGAAAAAGGCAAGGCAAAAGTGGAGGTCGAAGCGAAAATCAGTTTTCTGCTAAAACCTGAATCTGTAATACCTGTAATAATTTAATACGGGATTTTGAAGTAATTAGACTTCGAAATTTTATTAGTCATTTCGGAACGAAATGAAGATATTAATTTTATAAGTTTTCGAAATTAATTCAAATATATAGTTAGAAAATAATTTAAAATGATAAGAGTGACCATTGGATTAATAAAATATTGTACTTAAGGGTTGAAATTGCTTAAGGAAAGAAGAAAAGAAAGGGGCATTGATGTTGATATTAGGCATGACCAATTGATAAGTATGACTAATTGGTGAGTCATTTGATCGTGAGACATTACATGTGGAACACTTAGTACACTAATATAATATGAGAGGAAAGAATTACGTACTTAGCCCCAAGGTAAAACACATAGACCAATCACCTACTCGTAACCCGCTCATTTCCTAATGCTATATATATATATATATATATATATATATCCAACTATTATTTGAGGAAAACACATACACAATTGAGCAAAAGATGAGAATATTTAGTAAAAAGGCCGAGGATATTTAACGAGAAGAAAAACGGAGAAACTTCGACAAGCTTAACCTTAACAAGCCCAAAGTTATTACGTGAGGTGAGGTAGATATTCATTTACAATACAAAAATATGTTTATCCCTTATGTGTTTTTTTTTACATGACTTATGTGAATTATGTAGCTATGTAAATTTTAACATGTGGGGTGAATCATTTAAGGTTTTATTAGGGTTTTCTCGGATCTTTGAAATGGTTATGTGCTCACGTGGAAAACCTCGGTACTAGAGTACGTGATATTTAGTATAGTTCTGAATTGTTTGTTGAAAACAATATCTTTGGTAGTTTAGAAATTTTTAGGAAACTAGAGTTAAATTTCATATTATCGAATTAATTATGTTACGTATGTCTTAATATTTATACAAAGGATTTTCGGTAATAGAATTATTATGAAGCGAGTACAGATGAGAAGCATAGAATGATTGTTTTGGTTATGATCTGGATTTGGTTCACTAAGATAGGATATATTTCGTGATTATTATAATGGTGTTGTGTTTGTGGTTATATATATTATCTTGGGGATAGCTATGTTAGCTTATATGATTTATTTTTCGATATTAGAATTCTCCGTCATTTCAAGATTGCAATATACTACTGTTTTTAGGGGTTGACTTATTTGTAACTACATGACTGTGTAAAGGATGGTTTCGATGTCCATCATAAAGCTAAGACATTGGATGCTTAAAGAGGGCCCAAAATATTAGGGTTTTGAGGGTGCTAGACTGACTTTTATCTGGAGGGCAGGTAGGTGAAATATTCACCTACGACACGTAAACTATGTGTTTTTATGTGTTGTGTGTCTTTATTTTTTTTCACGCTTGCATGTTTTACGTTAGATATGTGAATATTTTTATTCGATTTAAATAAATTGTGTATATCATGCAATTATCTATCACGTGCATTTCATACTAGATCGGGAGAAGTTCAGACCGTGTAGATCGGTGTTGAACTGAAATCGTATGTAACGTATTGGAGACGGTAATGCTTTCATAAGTGGGGTAGATAGTGATGTTGTGATTGGTGACTCGTTGGAGAGTCGGGGTTAGTACTCAATATGGCACCTGACGGCAGATGCGTGTGAGCGTCTGTCAACTAGACAGATGCGAACGTTTTTGTCTACCCGGGCGTGAACTTCTCGAGGTTTGACCGTCTTATATATATTATACGGAAGGAGCGACCTGGCGTGAACTTCCAGAGTAGGCTACCGTTATTGTGAGGCATGCGAGGTGTCGAGTCTAACCTAGGGCCCTAATTTGAGAATTAAGAAATTAGCGTGAGGAAAGAAAGAGCTTGCATATTATGGGAGATATCGGGTTTGGGATTGAGTGCACGATTGCATCATGCATTATTTCATCTACTGGGCAAGGAGCTCAGTTTATGTGTTGTAGGTACTGACGAGCCCGACGTGGAAACATGTCAAAACTAACGAGGCTGGTGGCGGTGATCCATGGTCTTTTGAGGGCAAGGCGGTACATGGATGTGACCTGTGGAGAGGTTTCAGTGTGTTTTGTGTATCAATAAATTCTATTTGAGTGTGACTGTTAAATATGACGTATGTGAACCGTGTGCGCGTGTAAAATACTTTTATTCCGCCGTAATATATTATATTTTGCAGAAAGATTTTTATTAATTGGGTCTTCCGCGGTTTTCGTTGTGGAAAAATCCGCCATCATTTTTATTTTAAAAGTGAGGGTCGTTACAGTTGGTATCAGAGCGTTAGGTTTATAGGTTCTGAAGACTGTCCATGTACTGCCGCTCAAAAGCCTGGAGAACCAGCCTCGCCTGTAAATTTTTTTTATAACTTATGTGATTATGTGTTATTAAAGTGTGTTGTATATGTGATGAATAGATCATTATCGAAAATGAGGCGAGGACGTAGAGAAAATGTGGGAGAGTCGAGCCGTAGGGACGAACCTGAGTCCCCTGCGAGTGAGCGTGATTCCACGATAATGCGCTTAACCGAACTGATCCAACGCCAGTCAGACCAGATAAATGAGCTGATACAACACCGCAACTCATTTGAGCACCACTTCTCCCCGCAACCATAACGTGTCGAAATTATCGGGGAATGTTTCAGAAAACTAAATCCTCCGACATTCGCTGATGCCACTAATCCCGTAGTGGCAGAAGATTGGTTACGTACGATCGAAGACATGTTCATCTATAGCCGTGTGCCAGAGGAGGAGAAGGTTCTTTGTGCCATTTCCATGCTAAGAGGAAACTCTAGGTTTTGGTGGGACACAGTGAAAGTACTACAGAACCCAGTCACGATGCCATGGGAGCGCTTCAAGGAGCTGTTTCACAACAAGTACTTCTCAGCCCATGAACAAGAACGAAGGATGCTCGAATTTATGAACCTGAAACAAGGAGGGATGTCAGTTGCGGAGTATATTCGTAAGTTTGAGGAGCTGTCCCGCTTTGCCCCTCACATGGTGTCCACTAATCTGTTGAAGGTGACGAGGTTCATAACGGGCCTCAAACCTGAACTTTATCGAGACTTAAGTATAACGGAAGTCCGACAGCTGGAGTTTACACAAGTAGCGGAGCGGGCAATGATTGCGGAGCAGGCTGAGGCACAGATTGTGGAGGATCTGGAGGCGAAGAGAAGAAAGGAGAATCAACAAGGAGGAGGAGGTGATCGCAAGCACCAATTCTTTGGCAGGGCTCGCTGGGTAGTATCGGAAATTCATTCAGGATTTCTCCAGTATTGCTTCGACGCTCACAAGTCTAACTAAAAAGAACGTTACATTCAGATGGACGGAAGCCTGTGAGCAGAGTTTCCAAGAGCTTAAAAAGCGGCTAACTACAGCCCCAATCCTTACGACACCTTCGGAACTGGAGGATTTTCAGTATATAGTGATGCCTCGAAAAATGGTTTGGGATGTGTACTGATGCAGAATGGGAAGGTTATTGCATACGCCTCCCGACAGTTGAAGGAATACGAGAAGAATTATCCAACTCACGATCTTGAGCTCGCAGCAGTGGTGTTTGCTTTGAAAATATGGCGGCACTACTTGTACGGAGAACGGTGTGAGATCTTTACAGACCACGAGCCTGAAGTATTTCTTCACGCAGAAGTAGCTGAACATGAGACAAAGGCGGTGGTTAGAACTCGTGAACGACTACGACTGTGTAATTAATCACCCAGGGAAAGCGAATGTAGTCGCGGAGCTTTAAGTAGGAAAGCTGTAAATGCAGAACTTCACCATCTTGGAGTAGAAGTAGTTGCGCTGGGGGAAGTGGAGACGAAATTAGCGGCATTGACCCTCCAACCAACACTACTCGAAAAGATCACGTTAGCTCAGAAGGAAGACGAACTATACATAAAGATCAAAGACAAACAAACAATGCCGAATGACTTTGAAATCAAGGAGGACGGAAGTCTTCGATATAAAAATCGGTTGTATGTACCTGACAACCAAGAACTTCGACGAGCAATAATGACAGAGGCACATGCAACCCAGTACTCAATACACCCAGGCGCCACGAAGATGTACTGAGACCTGCAAATAAATTACTGGTGGTCTGGGATGAGGAAAGACATTGCAGAGGTTATAAGTCAATGTCTAACGTGCCAACTCATAAAGGCCGAGCACCAAATACCAGCAGGAATGTTGCAACCCCTGCCAATCCCTGAATGGAAATGGGACCATATCACGATGGATTTTGTCGTTGGTTTACCGAAAACGGTGAAAGGTCACAACGCTATCTGGGTTATAGTTGATAGGTTGACCAAGTCAGCCCATTTCCTACCCATAAGTTCGAAATCTCATTTGAACAGGCTACGTGGGAAAGAGAAGACGAAATGAGAAGTCGTTAAATTAAGGGGGGAAAGAGAAGACGCAATGAGAAGTCGTTATCCCAATTTATTCTACGACATAATTTCGGGGACGAAATTCTATTAAGGGGGAGAATATAATACCTGTAATAATTTAATACGGGATTTTGAAGTAATTAGACTTCGAAATTTTATTAGTCATTTCAGAACGAAATGAAGATATTAATTTTATAAGTTTTCAAAATTAATTCAAATATATAGTTAGAAAATAATTTAAAATGATAAGAGTGACCATTGGTTTAATAAAAAATTGTAATTAAGGGTTGAAATTGCTTAAGGAAAGAAGAAAAGGACGAGTCCCTTGTTCCCTCATAATTGAGATAACCTTTAATAAATATCTACAAGCATTATTAAAAAAACAAGGGGGGGGCATTGATGTTGATATTAGGCATGACCAATTGATAAGTATGACTAATTGGTGAGTCATTTGATTGTGAGACATTACATGTGGAACACTTAGTACACTAATATAATATGAGAGGAAAGAATTACTTACTTAGCCCCAAGGTAAAACACATCGACCAATCACCTACTCGTAACCCTCTCCTTTCCTAATGCTATATATATATATATATAATATATATATATATATATGTATCCAACTATTATTTGAGGAAAACACATACACGATTGAGCAAAATATGAGAATATTTAGTAAAAAGGCCGAGGATATTTAACGAGAAGAAAAACGGAGAAACTTCGACAAGCTTAACCTTAACAAGCCCAAAGTTATTACGTGAGGTAAGGTAGATATTTCATTTACAATACAAAAATATGTTTATCCCTTATGTGTTTTTTTTACATGACTTATGTGAATTATGTGGCTATGTAAATTTTAACATGTGTTTAAGGTGAATCATTTAAGGTTTTATAAGGGTTTTCTCGGATCTTTGAATGGTTATGTGCTCACGTGGAAAACCTCGGTTCTAGAGTACGTGATATTTAGTATAGTTCTGAATTGTTTGTTGAAAACATCATCTTTGGTAGTTTAGAAATTTTTAGGACACTAGAGTTAATTTCATATTATCGAATTAATTATGTTACGTATGTCTTAATATTTATACAAAGGATTTTCGGTAATAGAATTATTATGAAGCGAGTACAGATGAGAAGCATAGAATGATTGTTTTGGTTATGATCTGGATTTGGTTCACTAAGATAGGATATATTTCGTGATTATTATAATGGTGTTGTGTTTGTGGTTATATATATTATCTTGGGGATAGCTATGTCAGCTTATATGATTTATTTTTCGATATTAGAATTCTCCGTCATTTCAAGATTGCAATATACTACGGTTTTTAGGGGTTAACTTATTTGTAAGTACATGACTGTGTAAAGGATGGTTTCGATGTCCATCATAAAGCTAAGACATTGGATGCTTAAAGAGGGCCCAAAATATTACGGATTTACGAGGGTGCTGGACTGACTTTTATCTGGAGGACAGGTAGGTGAAATATTCACCTACGACACGTAAACTATTATGTGTTTTTATGTGTTGTGTGTCTTTATTTGTTTTCACGCTTGCATGTTTTACGTTAAATATGTGAATATTTTTATTCGATTTAAATAAATTGTGTATATCATGCAATTATCTATCACGTGCATTTCATACTAGATCGAGAGAAGTTCAGACCGTGTGGATCGGTGTTGAACTGAAATCGTATGTAACGTATTGGAGACGGTAATGCTTTCATAAGTGGGGTAGATAATGATTTTGTGATTGGTGACTCGTTGGAGAGTCGGGGTTAGTACTCAATATGGCACCTGACGGCAGACGGGTGTGAGCGTTCTGTCAACTAGACAGATGCGAATAATTTTGTCGACCCGGGCGTGAACTTCCCGAGGTTTGACCGTCTTATATATATTATACGGAAGGAGCGACCTGGCGTGAACTTCCAGAGTCGGCTACCGTTATTGTGAGGCATGCGAGGTGTCGAGTCTAACCTAGGGCCCTAATTTGAGAAATAAGAAATTAGCGTGAGGAAAGAAAGAGCTTGCATATTATGTGAGATATCGGGTTTGGGATTGAGTGCACGATTGCATCATGCATTATTTCATCTACTGGGCAAGGAGCTTAGTTTACGTGTTGTAGGTACTGACGAGCCCGACGTGGAAACATGTCAAAACTAACGAGGCTGGTGGCGGTGATCCATGGTCTTTTGAGCGCAAGGAGGTACATGGATGTGACCTGTGGAGAGGTCTCAGTGTGTTTTGTGTATCAATAAATTCTATTTGAGTGACTGTTAAATATGACGTATGTGAACCGTGTGCGCGTGTAAAATACTTTTATTCCGTCGTATATATTATACTTTGCAGAAAGATTTTTATTAATTGGGTCTTCCGCGGTTTTCGTTGTGGAAAAATCCGCCATCATTTTTATTTTAAAAGTGAGGGTCGTTACAAAATCAGCTCTATTGCTGAAGATTCTGAGGCCGAGGTGGAGCTGTTCACTCCACATGGGGAAGGCACCTCAAAGTCACATGGGAGGGTGACGTCTGAGGTGGAGCTCAGCTCAGAAGAAGCAAAGGATAAGAGCATGAATTCGGGTGAAAACTGCTATGAGATACAAACTGAGGTTAATTCTCTTTCTTCTGTTGATGGTTCTGTAGGTGCTGCTGAGCTCTCCACGGCGAGTGAGGCAAAGGAGAGGATGATTGCTGGCTCAAGGGAAGCCAGGGATGCAGCAAACGAGACCAGAACCGAGAAATTCACAGAAGAGAGGCATGAAATGAGCATCAATGGCAGAGGACCTCCAAGTGGGAAGTTTCTATCCTTCTTGGAGTTGGGAAGTTCTCAATCGTGGCACGCAGCTCCTGAGGGAGCTGGTTGATCAACCGAGCAGAGGTGTATTACTTGAGGTGGAGCTTCGATGGCAGATCGAAGCTCAAAAATAAGATACTCGGATGAAGAGAAGAAGATGAAGGCTGATTTCTGGTATGATTTCAGGCGAGTCTAGCGAGTGAGTTTAAGCAGATTAGAGCAAACTTGAAGATGGGTTCGCAAGGTCGTAGTCTCGAGGTGAAGATTGTTGAGGAAAGCGAGCCTGGACCTCGCCGGAGCCGCCAGAAATCGTCGGAGAAGCGGGCCGGTCGAAGCTGGACTGAAAACTGAAGTTAAGAGCTGAAGATAACTTCGACCTACAGGAGCCGTCCGATCAGAAGTCGCACCAGATCGAAGGGACGTCATTTAAAGCTAGGGATTTAACGAGGAGCGTCGGATAGCGCGCGAAGGATCAGACGGCTAGGATTTGATATGAGCTGATCAAGTGGATAACGAATGACGATCGTTGGATCGAGATCGGACGGACGAAATCAAAGGCGGAAAATAACTTATAAAGTCGTCACGCATTTAAGCTGGGTAACGCGAAGGGCATGAGTTACGTGGCTTAATCTGGGGCGTACGATCAAGATAAAATCAACGGATAAGAACGTTCGACACTTAGTAAAATCAGCTTATATATACTCTGTAATTCAGTTCAGATCATCATGTGTGAGCGAGTGTAGTGTCTTGTAGAGTGAGTATCTCCGAGAGGTGTAAACATGAAATCTGTAGAGGACCGTGAGAGCTGTAAGGTTTCGTGTTTAGAGTAATACAAGGCGGGGCTCGGTTGATCCGTGGAGTAGGCTAGAACATAGCCGAACCACGTAAATTCTCTGTTAAGAGTGTGTGAGTTTTCGATTGCATTGTCGAGCTGATTTGAGCTGCGATTGCTCAAATCAGTAAGATCAAGTTGCATACAGTTAAGGACCATTGAATTGCGGTCTCAAAGTAGCAATTCCACAACATAACTAATACTACCTCTGTCCCGGGTATTTCTTCCCAAAGATTAGTGGGCACGGAGATTAAGAAACTACATTATTTTAATTTATAGTACACCTTTTGAGGTATGGAGAGAGAAAAGTTATTATAGACACGCAAATCAAGAAGACTTTTTTTAATATTAATGGTGTAATTAGTTTAATTAGTGGGATAATTTTTTACCAAAAATGGAAATGGGAAGAATTATGTGGGACGCCCGAAATAGAAAGATGGAAAGACATAAGTGGAACGGAGGAAGTACATGAAAGAGAGAAATGTGCAGAAACGTGATTTGTGAATAAATAGCAGTGTCCCCTTGCAGTCGTTACGCTCATGTGCAGCCTGATTCAGTGACTGGCGACAACGCAACGCACAACGTGTCACACGCTGCCACTAACCAATGTGTCTTTCAACGTCATTAATCCCTAATTCATAACCAGAACAAACATCTAAAACAACGCACTTACATCCATGCAGGATGGAACATCCTAAATATCTAAAAGCTTCAACAAAAGAAAAAAGAAATCATAGATTGAATACGGACTATTGCATGCTCATAGTAGGAAAAAAAATGCTGCAAAAGAACATGCTCGGTGAGTGCATCGAATTTCAGATCAATACAACATTGCGGAGTGTGCTATAAAGAACGTACACATACATGGTGTAAGGGGTAAGTATGTCCATCAGTGGAGCTAAAGCGAGGTACAAAAATCATACCTCTACTAATACAAAATCAAGGCATCAGCTTTAGCTCCAGCTACGTCCCTGAAACGAGGTAAAAAAATAAATTCAAGTTGTAGCTGCAGGGTTGTCCTCTTTCTTTGGTGGTTCTTGTGACTTACTAAGAAGAGGTTTGTTTAGTAGAAGTACGATAAAGATGTTCCGGACATTGAATTCTTAGCTAATATCACCGAGTGTACATCATTCACATCTTCCTGAAACCTCCAAATGAGCTCGATATCGTTATTATTGAAATCGTTTTTTCCGGCCCTTTAAGTTTACTAAAATTTTAACCTGCAAAAAGAAATCTCTAAATGTAAGATTTTCACATGATAATGAGCAAGAAGATATATGTCTTTGCTTGAACATAGAGAAGTTCATTACACCTTATCATTGTCTATTAGAAACTTCTGAGCTGCTTCCAAACAACCAAAATAATCATGCATGTCGGATGTGTAATGTGAATATCGATCGAAGATCAGGTACATGAAGTACAAAGATTGACTCGAACATTTATACCATCCGACTTCGAATGATAAAGAAATTTCCAGATACTACAACTTACGCCATCTTCATCGGCTTCGGGACATTGCACCAGCGTAAGTTCCCTTAAAACAAATTGGGTACATTTTGAGACAAAGTCCTTCAGAAAATTGGTTAAGCTTCTACTTCAATCTACTGCTGATAATGGATGTTTCATTTGCATTCTCGATAAGCACTTCACACCGTTTGATAGGCACAATTTCGTAAGTCTGGCGGTCAATTTATTCATGTTCTCTCATCTCCCTCTTCTAAACAAAGATCCTCCACAATATGCTAAACAACAATCGACGTATCTGCCATGATGTATATAAATGAAAATAACAATCCCTAAATCAATCATAAATTGCCACAACTTTATACTATTTTTTATAATTATTACCCTCTCAACGTGTTCGTCCCGTATGGTACGATCATTCCGTAAACCCTTTATCTCATGCTCGCCCCTAGACTGGGTTCACTGCCCATGACCATTCAAATATGCAATTGGATTTTAGAAAGTATATCACATATAAAAAGAAGGAAAAAAAATCGAGTTTCCTACGAACAGACTGCTTAAGTCGGAAAAAGAAATTAATGAAAAGATAAACAGCTAAACGCACTAGCTATTTAGATTATGTTATAGACCAAAAAAACCAAACACAAGAGGACTACAGAACACCAAAAATTAAATCAGACGG
This sequence comes from Craterostigma plantagineum, assembly GCA_027422505.1. Lineage (NCBI taxonomy): Eukaryota > Viridiplantae > Streptophyta > Magnoliopsida > Lamiales > Linderniaceae > Craterostigma > Craterostigma plantagineum. The sequence goes on along the minus strand of JAPQWV010000021.1, from coordinate 12,561,742 downwards.
CAGCGAATAGTTGATAGCGTTGCAAACCAAAAAACCAATCTACAATTTTGTTCAATCTTTGGGACCATCAATGCCTTCGATTAACTTCTCTCTTGCTGTAATCTAATGAAAAACGCAGCAGCGGATGACAGCGAAGTGATATCTGTCTGTGGCTGATTTTACACGGAGGGATTGAACGTGCTAGGTAAGAATCTGGAGATGGTAGTTTAGTAATTTCGATCAACACGTTTCGTAGTTGGGTCTATTGATAAGTGGGTGGTTTCTATTAAGATAGTTAGAAATTTATTATTTATGTTAAACATTACCAATATAATGAATAATATTATGAAATGTGGGCGGACACGTGTCGCTTGTACAACAAAACTACATTTGCTTATATATATAGGATTTGATATGCTTGGAGGACAGCGTTTAACGCCGACAACCACGATGACATCTGCAAACCACCGGTGATCACCGCGGACCACCGGCGAGAACAGCCGGCGATGCGGCCAATTCGCTGGAAAAAAACTATAATGAAGCAAAATCATCCATACCCACCACCAAATCCATACCCACCACCAATGCCAGTCACAGGGTGGTCGCTCCGTCGCGACAACGCCGAACCGAGCCGATGTGTCCCGGAGAGCCTCCCTGCCAAATTGTCAAATTCAAAAATAAAACATTAGAGAAATTTAACATATCTAATCAAATTGGAATGTGATTACGATTCTAAGCTTCAAAACACGGGATTTTGAGTCGAAATTTGGGTCTAAATTGTATGTCCGAGAGGTTGGGGAAGAACGGAAACAGAAGAACAATTAAGAGAAAGTAATATGGAGGGATTAGCGCATGTTATTGTTGGATAATAGTTAGTGATATGATGACAAACAATCAGTTAAACACAAAAGGATGCAAGGCTTCATCCAAAAGATGGTATCCGTTGGAAACGAAAGAATGCAACGTTTCATCCAAAAGATTGTATCCGTTGCTAACCAAGAGGTATGTTTATGAAACCCTTGGGAATGATTCTCACCCCCTAGAAGAGGCTTTTCGTGGCCTATAAATAGCCTAAACATTGACTATTGGCAGTATCGAAGTTTATCACAATTTATTATAATATTAAGTAATTCTCTTGAGTTCTTGAGGGGAGCCTTTGTTTTTGCTTAGTCTCATATTATTGTTGATTATCCTGGAAGAATCGCCGTTATCCAATAAGCAATATAGTGGGGGCAAATTCCTTAAAGCAAGTTTGCGATCAACAAATACGTTTACGATAAATCTGTTGTGTGGCGTTCGTTCTTCGACGTTGCTGCCAACAATCACCATCAATCTTAAGGAATTTCCGTAGTTTTGGAGAATTGAGGTTGCACTAAACAAGATGCTTAATTCTGACGTTAGACATGATCGTTTCGACGGGACAAACTTTAGCCGTTGGAAAGACAAGTTGAAATTCATTCTATCAGAACTAGGTGTGTCATACCTACTAGAGCCCGATCTACCGGAAATACAACCAGCGACAGATGACGACACAGCCGAAGTTCGTCACAATAAAATGCAGGACGATCAAATTCGTTACCATGGTTACATGATGAATGCATTATCAGACCACCTCTATGATCTATTCTGTTCGATTGAGACACCACAAGCAATTTGGACGACGTTAGAGGCAAAATACACTGCTGAACAACAAGGTACTGAGCGTTTTTCAAGTATGAACCTTTTCGAGTTTAAGATGCTTGACAACAAACCCATCATGGACCAGTGGATGAATTGCTGGTCCTCATATCTCGACTCCGAGGTCTCGAGGTCGAAGTTTCGGACCCTTTACAAGTGGCCACGGTCATTGCGAAGTTACCGCCCACTTGGAACAGTTATCGTAAGAAACTGTTGCACTCTACGGAGGCTTTGACCATTCAGCAGCTAGTGAAACATCTTCGTATCGAAGAGGAAAGTCGCACCCATGAGAAGCGCTTTGCGATAGAAAATGGTTCAAAGGTAAATTACGTGGAATCAGGAAAACCTAACCCGGGAAAGAAGAGAAAGTTTGTAGAAACTTCTCAGTATGATTCGGCCACAAGTCAGAAAAACAAAGTATGTTTCTTCTGCAGTAAAAAGGGGCCTTTAAAAAAGATTGTCGGTTCTATAAAAAGATTCGGAGGGAAGGCAACAATCCCGGACCGAGTCGGCCGAACCAGAAAACAGCCAACATGATCGAAATGTCGAGTAGTTCCAACGAGATTGTTGCTATGGTCGCTGACCTCAAGATAAGCATGATCTCGAAATGCAACATGACCTCGTCCGACAAATCCTCGGACTGGTGGTACGACTCAGGAGCGACCGTACACGTGTGCAACGACAAGACTCTTTTCAAGATCTATGATGTCGCAATAGACGACAGTGTTGATGGGCAACCACGATACCGAAAATTTCGATGGAAAAGGGGTCGTGGAGTTACAATTTACATCCGGGAAAAAGCTCCAGCTGATGAATGTATTCCATGTCCCGGAGGTGCGGAAGAATCTGATCTCGGCAAGCCTACTATGCAATAAGGGCGTTAAGGTTGTTTTAGAGGCAGAAAAATTAATTTCTATCAAAAAATGGTGTATTCGTTGGAAAGGGTTATTCTTGTGATGGTATGTTTAAGTTAAGCATCAATAAAGAAAAGTTTATTTATGTTGTGTCCTCGTTTAATTTATGACATTCAAGACTCTCACATGTTAATTAAAAAATAGTAAACTTCATGTCTAAACATGAATTGATTCCGAGTGTTGAAAAACACGACGACAAGTGTGAAGTCTGCATTCAAGGCAAAATGACAAAAAAGCCGTTTCCGAAAAGCAATAGGCATACGGAACTGCTTGAATTAGTTCACTCGGATATTTGTGAGCTAAATGGAAATTTAACTAGGGGAGGTAATAGATATTTTATTACCTTCATAGATGACCATTCGAGTGTACTTATTGAAAACATAAGACCAAGCCTTTGAAATGTTTAAACATTATAAGGCATTAGTTGAAAATCAGTTAGAAAGGAAAATCACAACCTTCCACGTAGTGATCGGGGAGGTGAGTTCCATTAGAATTTTCTGCATTTTGTGAAGAAATGGTGTGGTGCATCAAACAAGCGCACCATACACCCCACAACAGAATGGCTTAGCAGAAAGAAAAAATCGTACTTTAGTTGATATGGTAAACACTATGCTTATGCAAGCTAAGTTGCCTACGAATTTATGGGGTGAAGCTTTGCTCACCGCCTGTCATGTTCACAATAGAATACCCTCGAAAAGATTTAAAACTTCTCCATACGAGTTATTGTAAGGGAGAAAGCCTGATTTAGGTTATTTGAGGGTATGGGGTTGTTTAGCCTATTATAGAGTTCCAGATCCGAAAAGAACAAAATTGGGACCAAGGGCTCTTTAAAGCATATTGGTTGTTGGATTTAGACTCAAACGTTATCGTTGAATCAAGGGACGTTGAGTTCTTGGAAGCTAGTTTTCTGAAAGATTCTGAAAATCCACAACCAGAAGCTATTCGAAACAATGAGAAATAATCAAGTACGGGTACAAAAGGGATAGCCGTTGGAACTCCTAATGAACCTAGAAGGAGTAAATGTGTCAGAATCGAGAAAGATTTAGGTTCTAATTTATATCTTCACAATCGCTTGTATTTCTCGTAGAAGGGAACAGAAAAGACATCTTGAGGAAAATACCTATAATATTTCATACGGAGGAGGATCCAAAAACGTATAGCTAGGCTTTGTCCTCAAGGGACTCCAGTTTTTGGAGGGAAGCTATTAACGATGAAATGGACTCCTTCATGTGTAACGGAACGTGGGTTTTGGTCGACTTACCGGTCGGGTCCAAACCTATCGGATGCAAATGGGTATTCAGACGGAAATATCATGCGGACGGGTCATTGCAAACATTCAAGGCAAGACTCGTAGCTAAAGGATTTAAACAGAAAGAAGGGGTCGACTATTTCGATACCTATGCTCCGGTGGCTAGAATGACATCTATAAGAACGTTGTTTGCTCTAGCCTCGATTCACGGGCTACATATACATCAAATGGACGTGAAAATAGCATTTATTAACGGATACCTCGACGAAGAGATATACATGGAGCAACCCGAAGGTTTCGTACTCCCGGGTAATGAAGGGAAGGTATGTAAATTGGTAAATTCATTATACGGTTTAAAACATGCCCCTAAACAGTGGCATGAAAAGTTTGATAGTGTGATTTTATCGCACGGATTTATCCATAATATGGCAGACAAGTGCATTTACACAAAGCCTACAAAGGAGTACACAGTTATTGTATGTCTTTATGTAGATGATTTGCCAATTATCGGGACAGCCATGTCAGGAGTAAATGATACTAAGTCATATCTATCGTCCTCATTTAAAATGAAAGATATGGGTGAGGTTGATACCATATTAGGCATCAAAGTTAAAAAACATAGTGGGGGTTTCGCCTTATGTCAATCTCATTATATTGAGAAGTTGCTAAACAAGTTCAAACACTTGGGTTATAAAGAGGCAAACACCCCGTTCGACACTACGTTGGAACTAACAGAAAATCCGGGGAGATCAGTCAGTCAATTAGACTATGCAAGTGTCATAGGCGGATTAATGTATGGTATGCATTGTACTAGACCGGACATAGCCTTTGCGGTATGCAAATTGGCTAGATATACTCATAACCCCAGTTCGGAACATTGGAAGGCTGTTGGAAGAATTCTCGGTTATCTAAAGAAAACGAAGGATCTAGCCTTGCATTATAACAAGTTTCCGGGGTGTTAGAAGAGTTGACTGATGCTAGTTGGATAACTAGCGTAAATGATAATAAGTCTACGTCTGGCTGGATATTTACATTAGCCGGAGGAGCCATTTCGTGGGCTTCTGAAAAGCAGACGTGTATTTCCCATTCCACAATGGAATCGGAATTTATTGCTCTAGCCGCAACAGGAAAAGAGGCAGAATTGTTGAGAAATCTGTTGTTAGATATTAAGTTTTGGCCTCAACCAATGCCGGTTGTATCATTAAATTGTGACAGCGAAGCAACGATGTCTAGGGCTTTTAATAAGATTTACAGTGGAAAATCTAGACATATTACGTTACGACATGAATTTGTCAGGCAGCTGATAAATGACGGAATAATTACCGTTGTTTACGTCAGATCAGAAAAGAATCTGGCCGACCCATTAACAAAAGGACTCTCGAGAGATATAATAGCTGGCACTACGCGTGCGATGGGTCTAAAACATATGTGATTTAACAGTGGTAACCTCACTACTTAGATTGCTACGCAGTTTCAGTGGTTCAAAGGTAATAACAAGCTGTTAATAACAGATAGCGAGTGTTAGGATAAAACACTTATTGATCAGAAGGATGAATACATAGTATTCCTAATGGAATGTGTTCGGATTAGAACAAGGGAGGCGTGTAATGTTTCATACGAATATTCACCTATATGAATACTAAAGTGGTGCCGCTTAAAGTAAAGATGGAAAGTACAAAACTTTATAAAGTATTTGTGAAAATCCAGGACAGCAGCACATGGCCGTTAAATGGGGCCTAAGCCAATGGTGAACTCATAAAGAGAAGAAGGAAAGTTTTGGCGTGTATCCGATCACCGACTGAGTCATATAGGAATCCTGGTTTAAGTGACATCAACCACCAGGTATTTCGACCTAGCTTTGTAATAAAAATACTAACATAAGGTTCAAATCGAAAGACACCTTGTGAAAGTGCCTAGCTTTAAGAAATAGCCATAACACCAACTAAGTGGGGGGTTGTTGGATAATAGTTAGTGATATGATGACAAACAATTAGTTAAACACGAAAGGATGCAACGCTTCATCCAAAAGATGGTATCCGTTGGAAACGAAAGAATGCAATGTTTCATCCAAAAGATTGTATCCGTTGCTAACCAAGAGGTATGTTTATGAAGCTCTTGGGAATGATTCCCACCCCCTAGAAGAGGCTTTTCGTGGCCTATAAATAGCCTAAACATTGACTATTGGCAGTATCGAAGTTTATCACAAGTCATTATGATATTAAGAATTCTCTTGAGTTCTTGTGGGGAGCCTTTGTTTTGCTTACAAGAGTCTCATATTATTGTTGATTATCCTGGAGAAATCGCCGTTAAACCAGCAAGCAATATAGTGGGGGCGAAATTCCTTAAGTAAAGTAAGTTTGCGATCAACAAATACGTTTACGATAAATGTTGTGTGGCGTTCGTTCTTCGACGTTGCTCATCAATCTGTTGGGAATGGTGGTGGGCCCCGCGGTGGCCAGTAAGATGATCGGGAGAAGTGGGACCCACGAGGTAAATTTGGTGGGACCCGCACAGTAACTACCACGGTAAAAATAAAATAAAATTACCGTAAGGTAAGAAAGAACACCAGAACTTTAACGTGGAAAACCCTCTGTTAACGAAGAGGGAAAAACCACGGCCGAGTCGGCAAAATCTTCACTATAGTAAAAATTACAACCCTCGAATTTTTAATATCTCACTTTTACCACTCGTGTTTACCTCACAGCTCTCTGTGGATGTGGAACCCTATCAGTTTCTACCTGAAATGATAACCTCGGAATTCACTCGAACTACTTCTCTCTATATAGTAAAACTCGAATGAGCTTGTGATGATAATAACTGAAGAACCCTCGGCCTATTTATAGATGTCTTCAGCTCTTCTGGACCGCTCAAAATGGGTGCGAGGAATCCCCCGCGTCGCCCTTTAGTATGGACCTTTCATTAATTTAATAAAATATTACAAAATAATATTTTATTATTTTTTTCTTTTCAATGTTGGTGGGCGGCTGGCTTTGGCTGGCTAGACCAACAATTCTCCCCCTCCAGCCTCATTCATTATTTGTAGGGGGAGATCCCCTACCGCCTCAGCGATAGCCCATGCCGGCTTGCCCGGCGCAGAAATCTGTCTTCTCTTTGGTAATCACCTTCGTCAGAATGTCCGCAACATTCTTGTCCGTGTGGATCTTCTGCAGCTTGAACGCTTTTTCTTCAATAGCCAGTCTCAGCCAATGATAATGAACGTCAATGTGTTTCGTCCTAGAATGATACATAGTATTCTTGCTCAAGTCCAACGCACTTTGACTATCGCAAAATATTATGTACTCCTCCTGCTGAATTCCTAACTCCTGAAGGAATCTCTTTAGCCAGAGCATCTCCTTGCCAGCTTCCGTTGCTGCAACATACTCTGTTTCAGTAGTTGATAAAGAAACACATTTTTGTAACCTCGACTGCCATGAGATAGCTCCCCCTGAGAACGTAAATATGTATCATGGCGTTGACTTTCTGCTCTCGAGATCACCGGCCATATCAGCATCCGTATAGCCTATAAGAAAACATTTACCACTTCCAAATGTTAGACATAATTTGGAAGTTCCTCTCAGGTACCTCAAGATCCACTTCACTGCTTCCCAATGGGACTTCCCGGGATTCGATAGAAATCGACTCATAACGCCAACTGCGTGAGCGATATCTGGCCTCGTACACACCATGGCGTACATCAAACTTCCGACCACCGATGAATATGGAACATCTGGCACATCTTCTCCGTCTTGGCTTGTTGATGGACTGGATTTCTTTCGCAACTGAAAGTGCGCGGCAAGTGGCGTGCTAATTGGCTTAGCATCCTTCATATTGAATCTGTGGCAGCCCCGCCTTCCACCACTACTTTCCTAACTAGTCTACACGACTAATGTCCTAATGACGAAGTAGATCGTGCGAAATTTCGTATAAAATTTTTCCTTTTATAAAAAGGAATGGTAATGGTTCCTACAAAATTATCCTGGGTCCTAATTACATAAGAAAGCGCGCAGGCGGGTCAAAATAAATCTATCTACGGGGCCTCTACGAGGTCGCATCCATGCACACACTTCCATCTCAAAAGCCCTCGGAAGCTTCAAAAGTTGGCCTCGCCGTGAAAATGATCACGTACCGTGATCGCGGGGTCCTACAACACATTAAAACGTGGAATGAGCTTATAAAGCTCAGTAAGTGAAAACCATGCATGCAATGCACGTGACCTAAATAGCGAAGGCATTCGCGCCAATGCTGTCTGCTACTCACATCCTTCTTGACTTTTCATAACATATTTGGCCCATTCGGCTTTCAATCTTACTATGCACCATATAGAGCTCAAACCTTCAAACCCTAAGTATAGAAACATATAAAATTAAGGTTTGTTAGTCTAGTTATAATTTCACGAAATTGGCTTAATTTGAAAACCCTAGTTTCGACTTTTAAAATTTCGAAACCTTAAAGTTCCGAATTTTGACCTAATTTGAAAAGTACGATTTTGAATCCTATTAAACATGGTTCTAATTTATTTAAATATTGCACAAAACTTATAAATAAACTTCGAAATGGTTGACTAAGGTTCTCGAGATAGATCTTCGAGTTTATCTTCACAAGATGCTTTCGAGATCTTGTCTACTTTAATAATTTCAAAATTCCATTAGACAAGATATCGAGATTTGATTAAAGAGTGTACAATATTACTTTACTTCATGAACTTACAACACGTCACTTGCTGTATGTTTTTATTTGATTGGTCAAGCTTGTATAAGGTGTCGCTTTCTTACTCCACTAATTCATGAAATGTTATTTAATTACCTAGTAATCTAATTTGCCAAATAGGCTTCTCGTGATCTATTAAAAACATATAAGTTCTCGATGTGGCTTTCGAGATAAATTTCGAAATTGATCTCGAGATGAATGTGGGATTTTGAGGTCAATTTCAATAATATATCTCGACATGGATTTCAAGTCATATTTCGAGATTCTATACGGATTTCGAATTCCATTTTTAAAGTCGATACTAACATGAATTTAGACATAAATCTCGAGATCAATCTCGAGCTGGGTTACGAATTTCTATTAAATATGAATCTCGTGTTTTAACTCGACATTCTTTCTAGACTCATTCTTGAGCTCGAAATCTCTCTACAAAACTTAACAGAGTCCGAAATCTACCAAGCTGGGAATCGCATCTCTCGATTAAAGGCATATTATCATAGTCCTATGAATATCAACTAAACTCCCACTAGTTTAACACTTGAAACTGAAACCCTAATCAGTACCTATGAGTTAAGTTCCCTTCACAACATATAAAACCCTAAAAAGGGTACGTCCTTATTCCTAGGTTCTCACGGGGTACTTAACTTGGATTTATAATTTAAGTTATGGATATACATATAACACGTTAACATAGAAGTATAAACATGAATTTATAATAGGTTATACCTTCTTCCCAAGCTACTGATGAGTTAATTCCTTGTTCTGGTTCGACTTCTCTTTCCCTTTCTATAGAATCCTTTCGTTAGTTTCTTACTAGTGAATTTAAGATAAACATGTTCTGTTCCCATTATACCTTGCGTGCTACTTTAACTAACTTACGTTGGTTTCTTTTATTGATACTTATCTAGTTTTAATTTCTTAAGTAACACTCATAATATTATATATATATATTGCTATGTAGCTAAAAATCGCTTTTTATTAATTTAATAAACAACACTATCTCGAAAATCATAGATATCGAGATTCAAAGATCTCATGATACAAACATTTCGAGATTCTTTCATTCGACATTGTTAGTTTCCAAAAATCCTCAGCTTGACATTTTTATTCATTCGGTACATATTTTCCTCTCGAGATCTATAGATCTCGAAGCTTAAGGATTTCGATATCAGAGATCTCGAGTTTCTCTTATTTTACAAATGATTTCTTTCGATATCTTCTAATCTCGAGATTTCTTCTTTCGACGTTGTTAATTTTGAAAGATCCCTAGTCGAGACATTCTCTTAACTTTAACATTCTATAATTTCGACATTTGTGTTGCTTACGTTGGAACTCAGCCTTCCCTTGGAAATTATAATTCTTGTGACTTAAAAGGTTTCGAGAGCAAAAGACCTTGGGATTTATTGTTTCGAAATTCATTCTCTCATATGAAACCCTTTTTAAGTTCCACTAGTGCTTCTACTTGGTTAGTTGCCCTAGTAGCACCAAATTCAAAATCATGTTGACACATAAAATTGTAGGACATATTCCATGCAGTCACGTAAGTCATAATTCGTTCACACACATAAGAATTATAAATCACAAAGCATGAAATCTATAAACACATAAGTCATTTAAGAACATAAAAGTACGAAAGCATTGTATCACCCGAAGTCCTAATTTCTTTCTTTATATAACTCAACAAACTTTCTAATTTACTGCTAATTAAGTCGTAAATCCCGTAATTAGATTTTGCGGGTATTACAGAATCTCTCCAGAACTCGTTCAATATAGTGCTCCTGGGATAACCATAATTTCCCAGCTTTCCGATCTCGGGTAATATCCATTCCGAGAATCCGCTTTGCCGAACCCAAATCCTTCATGTCAAACGTCTTTGACAAATCTTTCTTCAACCTGCTAATCATCTCTGCATCTTGTCTGACAATTAGCATATCATCAACATACAGAAGAAGAACGATAAATTTACCGTTAGAGTATCTCCGGACGTAAACACATGGATCTGCATCTGTTCTCTTGAACCCCTGATGCACCATGAAAGAATCAAATTTCTTGTACCATTGCCATGGAGCTTGTTTCAGACCGTACAAGCTTTTCTTCAGCCGGCAGACCATGTCATCTTTACCTCTAACCTCGAACCCTTCTGGTTGTTCCATATATATCTCTTCATCAAGATCACCATGCAAGAATGCGGTCTTCACGTCGAGTTGCTCCAAGTGAAGATCCATGGTAGCAGCTAGTCCCAATATGACTCCGATTGAACTCATCTTCACGATCGGTGAAAATATCTCGTCAAAGTCGATCCCCTTCCTCTGAGTGAAACCTTTGATCACTAATCGAGCCTTGTATTTGACCAGCTTGCCATCATCCTTCTTCAATTTGTACACCCATTTATTCTTAAGTGTCTTTTTTTCCTTTTGGCAACCGAACTAACTCATATGTATCATTCTTCTTCAGAGAATCCATCTCCTCTTGCATGGCCTTTATCCAACAATCTTTGTCCCTACAAGATTGTACTTCCTAGAAGCTCTCTGCCTCCTCCTCGTCAGTAATCAAAATATAATCAGAACTCGGATACCTCGTCGATGGTTGGCGTTCCCTAGTTGACCTTCTCGGCTGAGGTTCAACTGCTTCTTGCACATCTGAAGGCTCCCCCTGCTCATTACCTTCAGTGTGTTCATCTACGATAGGTCCATCATCGTCAATGGCTGGCTCTTCTGGTTCAGGTTCTGATTGCTGCATTCCTTCCTCCGTGGCACTGTCATATGGAATGCTGACTGGTGTATAATCGACAACACCGCCACCTGTGGATTTCATCACATCCACATCTGAGTCTCCCATGATCTCGTGCTCATGGAATACTACGTCGCGACTTCGAACAGTCTTCTTCTTCTATGGATCCCAAAGTCTATAGCCGAACTCCTCGTCTCCATACCTAACAAAGATGCAAGGATTCGATTTATCATCGAGCTTCGATCTTTGTTCCTTCGGTACATGCATGAACACTTGCAGCCAAACACTCTCAAATGTGAATATGAGATGTCTTTACCGGTCCACACCTTCTCTGGTATATCAAAATTCAACGCCGATGAAGGTAGTCGGTTGATAAGATAGACTGCAGTGTTGACAGCTTCCCCCCAAAATGACTTAGATAGATTAGCCATCTTGAGCATCGCTCGGACTCTCTCCATAATGATTCGGTTCATTCTCTCTGCGACACCATTCTGCTGAGGAGTGCCAGGAACTGTCTTCTCATGCCTAATGCCCTGTTTCGTGGAATAATCTCTGAACTCCCGAGAGATGTATTCACCACCATTATCTGTGCGTAGACACTTTAGCGGCATTCCTGTTTCTCTTTCCACCATCGCATGGAACTTCTGAAAATAATAGAACACCTGCTCCTTCGTGCGCAATAGATATACCCAGGTCTTACGAGACGCCTCATCAATGAAGGTCAGAAAATATTTACTGCCTCCAGAGATTCGACTTCCAAGGGTCCGCATACGTCAGAGTGTACCAACTCCAACTTCCTCATTCGCCTGGTTGAGTTCTTCGCAAATGAAACTCTATGTTGCTTCCCAAATAAGCAATAATCGCAGGGGTTCAGTGCTTTTTCCTTGGCTACTGGTATGTGGGACTTTTTAGCCAAGACATTCAACCCCTTCTCTCCTACGTGCAGCCGTTTGTGCCACAAGTTTGGAGAAGCATTATCTTCAACTGCATTCAGTTGGCTAGCACATATTGTTGCGTGCATCTTGTACAGCGAGCACTATAGTTTTCCTCTCGCTACCACCAATGATCCCTTGGTGAGTTTCCAGTTGCTATTCGCCATCTCGTTATAGTATCCTTCATTGTCCAGCACTTTCAAAGAAATCAGATTGAGTCTGGAATGTGTCGCACATCTTTCAGCCGTAATGTGCACCCTGCGCTCATCTGGATACAGATATCACCGATCCCCACTATTTTAGAAACACTTTGGTTACCCATCTTGGTAGTGCCAAAGTTTCCCACCTTGTATGTGGAGAAGTATTCACGCCTTGGAACACAATGGTAGGAGGCACCAGAGTCCATTACCCATTCGGTGCTTGTATCCGCAACATGACAGCAGTCTGCTTCATTCACCAGAGTAACCTCTCCACCATCGTTGGAGGCGATTGCAGACGTGCTCTTGTCATCATCTTGTTTCTGTTTTCTGTTGAGAAGCCTACAGTTTCTTTGTAAGTGGCCAATTTTTCCACAATGGTAGCACTTCCTCATCTCCCTGGACTTGGATCTGTTTTCGACTTGTCGTATCCTTTTGGTCCTCTACTCTTTGCTCCTGCCCCTATTCTCCATAACAAGGGCCTGATTTCCCGTACTGGTACTGGCAGCATCCTTCCGTCGTAGCTTTTCATTGTAGAGTCTGCTTTTCACCATCTCCATCGTAACTTTACCACTTGGTGCGGAGTTAGTGAGCGATACCAGCAACGTATCCCAGCTATCAGGTAGAGATCCCAATAGTAGACATGCTTGTAGCTCATCATCAAGGACTAGACCGGCACTTGTGAGTTGAGTTACCAGCCCTTCAAAGTCATTTAGATGTTCAGCAACTGATCGTCCCTCGTTCAGCTTCACATTCATAAGTTTTCGCATCATGAATACCTTGCTCAGCGCATTTGTCACCTCGTACATAACCTCCAATTTCATTCAGAGTTTATAGGGGTCTGTCTCATTTCGGACATGGTTGTAGAGGCTTATGTCCACCCATTGGCGGATCACAGCTAGCGTCTCTCTTTGTAAGTTTTTCCATAGGACAGCATTCCCGCCTTCGGGCATCTTGCCTTTATTTTCGATTGGTTCATAGAGGTCTTTGCAATAAAGATAATCCTCCAACCTTGATTTCCATATGGAGTAATTCGTTACTGTCAGCTTGATCATTCCTCCGTCGTTCTCCATGGCCTTCAAAATCTACCAGCAACCTACTAGTATCTTTTCTGATGTGGAAGATCAGTCAAAGCTGCAACCATAGAGCATACTCAGAATACGCTCTCATACCACTTGTTGGGAATGGTGGTGGGCCCCGTGGTGTGCAGTGGGCCCCGCAGCGGAACAGGTCCCAGTTTGGCTCGGTACGACGATCGGGAGAAGTGGGACCCACGAGGTAAATTTGGTGGGACCCGTACATTAACTACCACGGTAAAAATAAAATTATCGTAAGGTAAGAAAGAACACCAGAACTTTAACGTGGAAAACCCTCTGTTAACGAAGAGGGAAAAACCACGGCCGATTCGGCAAAATCTTCACTATAGTAAAAATTACAACCCTCGAATTTTTAATATCTCACTTTTACCACTCGTGTTTACCTCACACCTCTCTGTGGATGTGGAATCCTATCAGTTTCTACCTGAACTGATAACCTCAGAATTCACTCGAACTACTTCTCTCTATATAGTAAAACTCGAATGAGCTTGTGATGATAATAACTGAAGAATCCTCAGCCTATTTATAGATGTCTTCGGCTCTTCTAGACCGCTCAAAATGGGTGGCCAGGAATCCGCCGCGTCGCCCTTTAATATGGACCTTTCATTAATTCAATAAAATATTTAAAAAAATAATATTTTATTATTTTTTTCTTTTGACTGTTGGTGTGCGGCTGGCTTTGGCTGGCTGGACCAACACAATCACCATCAATTCAGATTGCGTCAAACGAAAAATGGCGTGTTTACCTATTTTTGAAATTGTTTTAATTTTGACATTATTTTCGATATATTGAATGGAAAATGCATAATTTGAAAAGAACTCGGGAAACTATCATTCAATTGTAACATCACATGGAAGTGCTTCCTTCGTTGAAAATCATGAAACAGAATCATTTTTATTTTGCATTGAACATAAAACCAAGTTGTTCAGGAACAAAGTTTAGGTACTACGTTGGACATCATACTTCATGACTGAGATTTTTACGTAGATACTATAATGTGTACGTATTTGACAATAACCACGTACTTTAATAATATTCCATAATGCTTGACATGATTTTTGCACCACACTTTGCACCTATTTCGGTCTTACCGGAAAACGACTTCTCATCTTATTTGAGTTTCTTTACGTAAATAGAAAGAATGAACATTCTTCTTGTCATAACAGATCACCACATAAAGCAAATACGTAATTAGCTAATAATTACCTGGTAAATCAGTCGATAGATGTCGTTAATAACTACACTATCATCTTTCATTTGCCGTTTTCCGAGCTCCGAAGATCACCAATCCTATGTTACATATCTTATATGGATAGTTTGATTGATATGCAAGAAACAGTTGAAAGCACAAAACAGTTGAAAGCACACAAGCGATCTATTATATAAATAAAAGTGACTGTAAGTGCAAGTCATCTTAAAATATTTAACAGAAAAGAAAAGATATAGGACAAGCACCCAACACTCACTCAATAATCAATCAACAATTTATTTCAACCTTTTCTGCCACCTAAATGATTATAGAAAATCCGATTTGACACATCATGTTTTCCGAACAACTCGATGCTGACGTGTCAATCTCCCCGACGAATAGGTAGAGTTGCCTGGCATACGATTTTTCTTAAGGAGGTAATGAGTTTTGTTTCGCTTAAAATCTCTGTATGTGTGGACTTGGAAAGAGACACGCATTGGACAGGAGGATTACCTCGATCGGAATTCGGGTATCGTTCCATAGCTGACAATTAGGTTCAAATTATCAAAGTTTACTGCGACTTCTTTGCGGGTTTGACTTGTGAAGAGCTTAGAAGTTAACCAATTCTCAAGTTTGTAATTTATTTTTACAAATATGAAGTGGTCCCGACATGGATGTATACTAAGTTATAAACTGGTGACCTAATTGTTGGAACTAATGTTAGCACTGAACCTAACATCGAAACGGAAATAATAAGGAATAGGCTCACACAGTTTAGCACCACGGAAGTAACTAAAACCTTAGTGAGTAAAAGACCATACACGATATGTAAATTTTTGCAACAAGTTCTTCAACTTGCTGCGAGCCTCATGGCAAAATTCACTATTAAAGATGGATTACAAAAAGAACAACTATCGAAGATAGCAAATTCATACCTAAAACGAATCAAAAGATTCTAAACCTTTCCTAAAAGCTTACGTCTAGACCCTAGACTCAAAGGGAAAGAATAAAGCTAGGCAAAAAATGAACGCTCTCTCGTTCTTTTCAGATCTCGTTCACTCAAAGTCACTCTTGTGTTTCGCTCGATATTGCTCAAAAGTTACTCCGTAAAAGCTCACCGGGGAAGCTCGAAAATCTCCTTTATTAATAGGCTTTGGCTCCCTTTTGAATTGGTAAAAGATCTATTGAGGATCTCCTAAAATCGCTCCTCGAAGATCTCCCCAAATATAGTAAATATATGAGTTCGGATCTTCTCAAGTTATTGGCTGATCTTCTTCTATTTATGGTAGATGCAATCTCATATCTTCATATCTTCTATTGTTGGTAAGTGCATTACTTTTTTTGCTGTATAAAGACAATCTATTTCCCATATCTTTGACATTAACAAAATAAAACCATCTATATAAGTTGGGGTGTTTTCACTTAAAAAAACCTAGCTATAAATTCTTACTTTATCATATTACAAAAATTTGATGTTTGATGTTAAGGTACTAATTTGAAATGAGAAATGTTTCAAAAGGATACCTTTAACATAATATCTTTCTGGCATGGTAGCTAAGTATAAGAATTTTTAGCTGATGGAGGATAGTTAAGTATAGACACCCTCCAAGATTGGCTGGTCTTTGCCACTTGGTGATCCTTATTAGAGTTAAATATATGGTTTATGTGAGTAACTTCCGGATCCAGCACTCATTTTCGTTGTATTTCTATATCTCATCTACGTTGAGGAACAAGTACCTTTTTTTTAACAGATTTTATCTCTATTTCAAATGAGTGAATTCAGGTAGAAACTTTACTTCTTCAGTAGGACAAAAAATGAAGACATCATTGACTACATACTCCAAAGAGAACTTACACATAGCTTCATGATCATACATGTCTTTAACTTCACTCCTACTCCAAATCCACTATAAGCACACACACCGCACATCCTTCCAATTTCCAATCTATTAATAATGTTCGATCTAATCTTGCTGTTTCTTTAAATACTACTTCTGTTTCATTACATCCATATCATTAACTAAATCGTGTGTTTTATTTCTCCATATGGGCAGCATGCTAAATTCAGTACTACAAAGAAAATCGCCATCGACGGCCAAAATCGCCATCATAATATGCGCCATGGCCTTCTCCGCCGTGCTAGTGTATACCGAAAAAATCACTTATCTTTCTTCGCTTCGATTTAGGTCGTGCGCCAAAAGATACGAGCCTAAGAAAACTCGCGCCGCTAGCAGTAAATTACAACGCATTTCCTACCTTCTTCTTCTCCCCATTATATGATATTCGAAAAATCGTAATAGAATGTTGTTATTGTGTGGTATTCTTACATGCTGTTTCATCAGCAGATAAAAGGGACTTGCAAGCGAAGGCGAGCGGCGCCTTAGATTTTGCGGACGACGATAGGTTCGAGTTCAACCCACAAGAGTGCAGCCTCGTCGACGGAAAATGGGTATTTAACCGTACGGTCGAGCCTTTGTATTCGGACAAGACGTGTCCATATTTGGACAGGCAAGTCTCGTGCGTCAAGAACGGACGGTTAGATTCTGACTACAGGCACTGGGAATGGCTCCCTGACGACTGCATCTTGCCTAGGTTAGTTAGTTATTAATCAGATTTGTCTTTTGTTAGAAAATTTATATTATAGTTGATTTTATAAATTTATGTGAATGAGGAATTGGGATTAAATTATAAAAAATTTCTCAACAAGGAGGTTGAAGAAGGTGGAAATCGGCCAACGTCTGTTTTCTCAATCTCTTTTTTTTTTTTTTTTTTTGTGTTACCTGAGAAATCAACGCGTCGAAGAGGGACGACGGAGGTGATGGCGACCCCAAAGAGGGAGGGGAAGCACACTAAAAGAGATATTAGCTATCGTGTATAGGCACCATAGCAAGTTTCTATGATTTTTGTAGTCATATATATATTTGGTGAAAGATAAAAAATTATGTACGTATATAATGGCTGGGTCAGGTTTGATCCCAAAACGGCACTTAGAAGGCTTAGAGGGAAGAGGCTAATGTTCGTCGGAGATTCGTTACAGAGAGGACATTGGCAGTCCTTTGTTTGCCTCGTCGAGTCGGTAATTCCAAAGGGAGAGAAGTCGATGAAGCGAGGCCGTGTTCATACGGTGTTCAAAGCTAAGGTGTAGTTTTAAGTATGAAATGCGAGTTTATAGTCCATATGTTGGTTTTTTTGTTTTCGAAACTACTACTTATTCTGGTGATGTAGGGTTACAACGCAACCATTGAGTTCTATTGGGCACCCTTTCTGATCGAGTCGAACTCTGACGTGGAGATCATATTGGATCCGAGGAAGAGAATCCTGAGGGTCGATTCAATATCGAAGCACGGGAGACACTGGCGAGGGGTCGACATTCTCGTCTTCAACACCTATGTTTGGTGGATGAGCGCTGTCAGGACCAAATCACTGTAATGGGATCCGTATTACATCCATCTCTTTTCCTCGACAAAATTCACTGGTTTTATTAAAGTCCATTTTGTTTCGAAGAAAGTAGCATAGATTAGAGAAAGAATAATTTTAATTCTTCCGTTGTCCTCATCGTTGGGTTAAAGAAAATAGATTTCATTAGTTTTATGTACAAAATTAATCTCTTTTCCCGATTTAGTTTTTTCAGTCAACCGAATATAGGAACTAGTTTCTCCTTTTCCATGTGATTTTCCTTTCCCTAATAGCTATCTTTAAACCAAACTGAGTGTAAGAGGCCACACGCAGATGGGGCTCGTTCGCGAATGGAGAAGAAGGGTACCAAGAGCTCGACACGCCCGTCTCTTACACCATGGGACTCAAAACATGGGCCAATTGGATCGATTCCAACATCGACCCCAGCGAAACCCGAGTGTTCTTCACCACCATGTCCCCGACCCACCAAAGGTACTTAAAATCTTAAGCTATGATACCACAACATTTCTCGATTTGCTTCAGGGCGTGTTTGCTTGAAGGAAATTAAGAGGAAAGTAAAATTAATTTTTTGGGTTTGGCTGACTAGAGAAATAGATGAAGAAAAGAAAATTCAAGTTAAATTTAAAGCAAAAACTAGGGGTGAGCATTTAACCCGTCGGACCGCCCCACTCAATCGACCCAATCCAACCCAGACCGCAAGTGTCGGGTTAACGGTTTGATGTGTTGGTTTGGGTTTTAACTAGTAAAAATCGCATATTTTGCAATCGGGTTTGATTTTGTATTTTTAAAACTAAAACCGCACCCAATCGCATTTAAAAATATACCAAAATTTTACTATTTTATTCAAAATTTCATAAATAATAGATATAACTCATAACAGTAGCGATGCCAAAAATATTAATTACTACACTACAAGAACATCGACCATCATAACACGTTGCGTATAGCTAACCTCTAAATGAGTTTTTCATTAAAAAAAATAGATATTATGTAGTAAATTTTTTTATATGTTTATCCAATGCAACTCTCCTCCTTTATTCGGAATTGGAATCAACACTATACACTTGAAGTTTATAGAAGGCTAGTTAAAATTTTGAAATAATATTTTTCTTCTTCGAAAGGGGAATTGGATACAAGGACATGGCCCAATCATAATACATTGCGTAAAGCTAAGTTCTAAATGATGATTTTTTCAAGAGAAATGAAATATTATGTAGTAACAATTACGTGTTTATTCAATGCAACCCTCCTTTATTCGGTGAGATCAAGAACTACAACACTTGATGTTTATAGAATGCAAGTTAAGATTTTAAAATCAAAAATTTATTTCTTGTAAGGGAAATTTTTAAATCAAAATGAGCCACCTACTTTAGTTGCTTTACGAAAATCCGACCGTGAACAAAAAATATGAGATCCTAATCAAGCTTTTTATCGGACTTTTATTATCTGTTACTATTATTTATTACTATGATAATAACATTTCCGTATATAAACTTTTATATTTGTAAATAGGTTAATGATATACCTTTTTGCTCTATCTATAATTTATAATATTACCTTAATTTTTGTTATGATAAAAAAAAATATTAAACCGCGAAAACCGCCCCAACCCAACCGCACATAAGCAAACCGCAATCTATCGGGTTAAAATTTTTATGATCGGGTTTGGGGTATATGTTAAAAAACTGCAATACATTGGGTTGGGTTAAATTTTCGATAAAGACCGCCCAAACCACAACGGGCTCACCCCTAGCAAAAACTATGGAAAATCATTTTCCTCACAATGGCGAGAAATGTGGGAAAAACTAGTTAAAACAAATTACCCTTTAAGTTTTCTTTTCCCCACCGCTTTCCCGATCCAAACCCAGCCTTAACTAAAATGATCATTCAACAAGAAACAATCTGATTTGGATTACATCCTTTCTTCTACCAAAGGGCCGCCGACTGGGGCAATGATAGAGGCATAAAGTGCTACAACGAAACGAAGCCGATAACGAAGAAGGGGCACTGGGGAACCGGCTCGGACAAGAGCATAATGAAGGCCGTGTCGGACGTTATTGCGAGGATGAAATTTCCCGTGACTGTTGTCAACGTAACTCAACTATCGGAGTACAGGATCGACGCGCACTCGTCGATATACACCGAGTTGGGAGGGAAACTACTCACCGAAGAAGAGAAGGCTGACCCCTTGCATTACGCGGACTGCATACACTGGTGCCTGCCTGGCGTCCCCGACACGTGGAATCGAATATTTTACGCACATCTCTTGCGGTGATTAATCGCAAAATATTCATCTACATATAAATCGATGTATCCTTTCGGGCAAGTAAATAGTTTTGATGTACGGATTTTTTTCGATTAAGAGATTTAACGGCCATTTCGCAATGGTCGAGCCTTAGACCGCCGTGCGAACAAGGTTATGACAACAATCATTGTTGTCATTGGTTGCACTCACTTAGGTTTAGCACAATAAATCAGTTCTTATTTCATCATATTTCCATATCCCAGTTTTTTCAGGCCAAATAGCTACCACAAGATAATGTGAAGAGAGGTAGTGCAACACAATGTACTCACAAGGTTCAATCTTGCATATTCGATGCAATAAGATTGAGAAAGAAATCAAAGCTGCATAGAGATAAAGTCTCGGATGTATACCATTCTTTTGGATAATCAAGGCGAGCAATTTTGGATATCAGAACAGCAAATGTAAGTGAAATCTGCAACAGAATCGCATTATCAAAAGACATGAAACGAAATTCAATTTAACCAACAGTTCGTCAAACGCAAAAGAAACAAAGATATATATCCAAGAGCACGACTAACCTGATAATTCTGTTCTCTCAAGTGAGACAGCAAGTTTTCGCCTTCAAAGCAATTTCTCCTCTTTGCTAATTCCCCTGCAGAAGGGAATCTGGATTGCTATTCACCGCCCCCTTTTTCCTAGTCACCGCCCCCTAAAGGGCTGGAAAAAGACGATTTTGCCCTTATGATATTTAAATTAATTTAAAAAGAGAAAAGGGCCTATTTTTCGCATCTGGTAAGCCAAATTAACGTAAAACATTGTTCGAATTTCAAATCGACCGAAAAAAAAACGAAAAAAAAAAAAAAAAAAAAACTGACCGAAAATTGATTTCGGTCAGTACAGCAACGACCGAAATCATGTTTCGGTCGGTACAGTTCTGACCGAAATCCTGTTTCGGTCTGTTCTGTACCGACCGAAACACGATTTCGGTCGGTGCTGTACTGACCGAAACCAATTTTCGGTCAGTACTGTAACCGACCGAAATTTGATTTCGGTCGTTTTTTTTTTTTGTATATTTATTTATATTATTTATTTGGATTATTTATTTGTATATTTTATTTGGATTATTTATTTGTATTATTTATTTGGATTATTTATTTGTATATTTTATTTGGATTATTTATTTTTATTATTGTTTGGATTATTTATTTGTATTATTTATTTGGGTTATTTATTTATATTATTTATTTGGATTATTTATTTTGATTATTTATTTATATTATTTATTTGGATTATTTATTTGTATATTTTATTTGGATTATTTGTTTGTATTATTTATTTGGATTATTTATTTGTATATTTTATTTGGATTATTTATTTTTATTATTTGTTTGGATTATTTATTTGTATTATTTATTTGGGTTATTTATTTATATTATTTATTTGGATTATTTATTTATATTATTTATTTGGATTATTTATTTGTATATTTTATTTGGATTATTTATTTATATTATTATTTGGATTATTTATTTGTATATTTTATGTGGATTATTTATTTATATTATTTATTTGGATTATTTATTTGTATATTTTATTTGGATTATTTATTTATATTATTTATTTGGATTATTTATTTGTATATTTTATTTGGATTATTTATTTGTATATTTTATTTGGATTATTTATTTTTATTATTTGTTTGGATATTTGTATTATTTATTTGGGTTATTTATTTATATTATTTATTTGGATTATTTATTTGTGTATTTTATTTGTATTATTTATTTGCATTATTTATTTTTATTATTTATTTGAATTATTTATTTGTATATTTATATTCGAAACGGAATAAATATGCAAACAAATATTGAAAACATATATAAAATCCGTCCGATACAATAAAAGATAAAAAATACAATAGCAACAGCGTCAAGGGGCCTGGCGCCACCGATCGTTGATGTCATTCAGCCTCTGTCGGAACTCGTCCGTAATACACATAAATAACCCAAATAAATAATACAAATAAATAATATAAATAAATAATATAAATAAAATATACTGTAAATAAAAGATTAAAAAAAAAAAAATTCGACCGAAATTAGATTTCGGTCAGTACTGTAACTGACCGAAATAAATTTTCGGTCGGTTACAGTACTGACCGAAATCCGATTTCGGTCACTACTGTGCCGACCGAAGGGTGATTTCGGTCGACACTGTAGCCGACCGAAGGATGATTTCGGTCGGCTTTGTAACCGACCGAAGCATGATTTCGGTCGGCACTGTAACCGACCGAAGCATGATTTCGGTCGGCACTGAAACCGACCGAAATCAATTTTCGGTCGGTTACAGTACTGACCGAAATTATGTTTCGGTCAGTACTGTAACCGACCGAAAACTGATTTCGGTCGGGTTTTTTTTTTTTTTTTTTTCGCCGAACGAAAATACGTTAATTTGGCTTACCAGTCGTGAGAAAAAACCCTTTCCCTTTCCTAGTCCCTGTCGGCGATCCATTGCGATTTCAGTTTTTTTTTTTTGATCTGATTTGGATATGCAATTTGAAAAGTGTTGTCTGGACAAAGCTTTATATAGATATTTTTTCTTGTTTATTATAATTTTCTCTTTTTAAATTAATTTAAATATCATAAGGGCAAAATCGTCTTTTTCTAGCCCTTTAGGGGGCGGTAACAAGTAAAAAGGGGGCGGTAAATAGTAATCCCCAAGGGAATCAATCGTATCGTACACAAAACACTTGCATATCGACGATCAAGTGATTTTACTGTGTTTATTTATTTTACTTGAAATGGAAATTATACATGGTAGATTTTCTTTTTTTTTTTTTTGTTTCACTTGATGGGCCATCAGCTTCAGTCCAAGCCCATCAATAGCCGCTATATATAAGCTCAACAAATTAGGGTTAAGTTCTTCGCTGCAATATCTCAACAAATCTGAAAACAAGACCATCAACAGCGGCGATCTCCGTTTGCTAGCGGTTCGCCAACCATGAGAGCTAAGGTAATGGGAATTTACGATCATCACTTTTAGTAGATCTACGATTTGCTCTGGTGAAATCGACGTTTTACTTTTGTGTTTGCCTTGGGTGCTTGGTTGACAGTGGAAGAAGAAGCGTATGAGGCGTCTCAAGAGGAAGCGCCGAAAGATGAGGCAGAGATCTAAGTAGATTTTGGTGTTTTCCATCTCGTACTGAATTTCTCCTTTTCGTGTTATCTTGCTTTCCTTAGTGTGATTGCTAATTTCAGTTTCTTTGCTTGCGTTGATGCTTTACTATATGTGTAAGACATCCTTTTTCTTTCCCGAACATATGATTTAGTCCTGAATCAATCAATCATCTTCGTTTCTTCGAGCATGGAATATCAGTTCTCTTATGCTAATTGCTATGTAATAGCACTTGTAGTGAGGAAACTATCGATGGTATCTGTAATGGAGCCGTACATAGCAACTTCAAAGACCAAGCGTGGCTATCTATTTCCTAGTGTAATAATCATAGGCATTATTACTCTTTATAGCGTTAAGCTCTCCAACTAACCAGAGAGTGAATTGAGTGATTGCATTGCAGTGAAATAGCTATGATTGAAGTGCTTGGCAAAATATTACTATTATTCGGTCGTTGTCCATTTTGTTGTTTTAGAGGACAAGGTTTTTTCTTATTTGCAAGCTTCGTTATTTATTTGAGAGTGACAGATCGTGAGACGTGAAGTATTATTGTTTGAGGTTGAGCACTAACATCTTTGCATGAGAGAACTTATTTTTCTATGCTACTCACTCGTTACTTTCGTTGGGATCCGTGATCGTATGGACCCGAAAAACTTTAAACCTTGATTGGATTAATTAAGGCGATAAACTTAATACAGCGGAAATAGAGAACGGACCTGAGAATTCCATAGCGTTCGTAGTGAGAACCGGGTATGTGGATCTTCCAAGTACGCGTACGTGAAACCTTTAAATTGGGGAAGATGGGTACCCCAAATATCCTTAGACGGCAGTCGCTAGGGTTTTACGAGAGCGACGACTGTGTGTTTCGTTGTACAGCACTTAGGGACCACACCCATATTTATTGATGTCATAATGGGCTAGCCCGTTAATAAGCCCATCAGATATTTACGTTCCAGCCCCCAGGAATTCTACACAAATATTAATTAACTCCACACATCTTATTGAAATGCGACAGACCCCCTTGAAATTAATTGTTCGCTGAATGGGTCCTTTTAACTTAATTACAATATTAGGCATACGACTAGTACCACAATACATGTACTACATGTACGAACGTTAATCGTGCTAGAAATACGTAGTCAAATAATCCCAACCTAATAGTGCTATCTATTACATTTTTTAAGTAGAAGTACTAGCTTGTCTTATAGTACGAGTTTGAATTAAATCTACCTAGATCTTAGCATATCTTTATTACGGCTATATGTTATTTTGTCTTGACTTTTTGCAGTAAATAATCATCCTTGGTCCCTCAAAAGATTTGGTTGTTGCTTCACGTTGGACTTGCATTTTGTATTTACTTTATTTCTCTTCTTTTCATCATTGTCTTCCTTGGCCGGCTGCTACTGCATGCGTCTCCTTTTTTTATATTTTTTTATTTTTTCTTGGACCCTTTGGTTGAGCCTATCCAACAAATTCCTCCCTTAAGCTCAATCTTCTTTTTGCCTTTCTACGCTCTTTAAATTTGACTCTTTTTCGTCTGTCGTATGTCGCTGCTCGCCACTCGCCGTCAATAATTTCCTTCGTGATTCTCGCCATGTTTTCCATCTCACTCGTCTGTCACCTTCCTTTGGTCGTACTCTTTCAACTGTCCGACTGTGTATTCTCTGGTTGCATCAGCCATATACACAATCTCGTATTGCTTTTCTGTCGGGTTTTTATTTAGAAACGAGAAATTCTCTTCAGCATTTCTGCTTTCATTGGTGACATAAATATCCTTCACGGCGTCGGCTTTGTACTGCTCCGCATCGTTGTTCACGAATATATTTTTAATTTATATTTTACCTCCTCTGCGATTGTTCTGTGGATTTTGTCGTACTCAATATCCGCGGGTGAGTCGATTGGGTCCTTCGCTCCAGATTGCTTGGCCTTTCTCGGCATCTCGAGGGTTTCCTTCGTTGGTACGTCAGTTGATCGACACGTGGTGCGTGAATGAAAAGTGCGGCAAGTAATAATTAAAACGATTACCTAATTACTATCACCAACGTGCGATAGGCAGTGAACCTATCGTTTGTAGTGCAGCAACGTGAGTAAACGAGTATCGAACACAAGGAATAAATCAAGTACTAGTAATGACCTATCGACTCGATATTTAGCCTAAATAAAATACGCAAATTGTTTGACGACTTAACCTAACAGATCGCTCCTAAATCAACTAGAGATTCAAATAACACGCTTTAAAACTGATACGAAGCTTCAGATAATAAAGATGTGCTCGGGATTCGAATCCCGCTAGGTGTTATCGACTAAGACAATAAAATCGTTCCTACGTGATCTTGACTAAATCGCAGTAATTTCCTACCCGCTCGCGAATTTGCTGTCGCCCTAAACGCTCGCGGGGATCGAAAATTCAATAATTACTAACGGCGAGGATCGAGTATTTGCTTTCGCCCTATACTCGAATCATATCTTCTATGAACGGCCTAAACGTTGTTTAGCTGTCGCCCTAAACGTTTTTTCACACGATCACTTTAACACAGACATATTAAAGCGACGAAACATATTCATAGAACGATAAATAGTCAAAAACACAAAGTCACGATAATATACGTCTTAAATACGACTAATCCTAGCGCTCATCTAATCCCAAACACAAAAGGGATTTAGCTACGCATAATAGACGAGAGGACAACGAGGGAATTAAGAACAGAGAAGGAAGACTCATGATCTTGAATACTGGCGAATTATTGATGCTTGCTTGATAAATCTTCGTTCTCTGATCAATTGGGCGTGATTTCGTCGTCGCTTCGTCTCTTGCGCTCCAGGATGTAATTCCGTGTTCTTTTCGCCCTAAATTCGTCCCTAGATGGTTTGGATTTGATCTCTGGTAAGTTGTGTCTTTTTCGGGGTCGAATTTGGGCTTTTTATACTGATTCCCGTGTCGGTCACGGCCTGGGACATGGGCCGTCACGGCCCTGACCAACATCGCCCGCGTCTCGCCTTTTCTGCCCAAGGTCACGGCCAAGTGCCTTGCCGGTCACGGCGGTGACCATCATCAGTCGGCTTCTCTGCCCTCGGTCACGGCCACGTGCATTGCACGTCACGGCCGTGACCATCGTCCGTCACACTCTCTGTCCTTGGGCACGGCCACGTGCATTGCACGTCACGGCCGTGACCATCGTCCGTCCCACTCTCTATCGCGCGCTGTCCCTCGTCACGGCCGTGACGCGTAATGCGTCTGGCCGTGACCGGGGGCAGTGTTGCCCTTTTCGCGCCGTTTTGCCTCATTTTCGCTACTTTTCGTCCGAGACTCGTCCTAAGCTCCTTCAACAATAAAACAAGTGTAAATATATCGAATAAATGCATAATTTAATTGCTAAAGCTCTATTGTACCCCGAATAAATACTACGATAAACGCATCATCAGTCATCTCGTTGGTCATGAGCTCATCGATCTTATTCGTGACCTCATCGGGGACTCCTCTGCGACTTTCGTCGATATCTTTTTCTTTCATACTTCGGTTATCGTCTATCAGCTTGGGGACCTCCTTGGTCATCGTCGCGATCTCGTCCTTCTCGTCCGTCTCTAATTTTTTGTCGTGCATGTACTTCTCGTTGCTTCGAATTTTCAAGATGTTCATGTATTTCTCAAGGTTGTTTCTCGCATCGATTCATTCTCTTATCTTCTTGTCTTTCTTACGTATCATTTCTTCGTTAACGTCCTTGTTAGAACTAGCCTATGTAGATTCTCCAGTCCCCAGTTTAGCGACTTCGCGATCAACATGTCGCAGAGCCTCCGTCGTGGCTGCGCCGGTCGTCTCCTTCACGCCGCGCTCCTGGTTCTCTCCTCGCACGGCTTCTTCAGCCTGTTGGGGCGTCAGCTTCTCTCCCATCTCTTTGTCGGCATAATCGCCTTTCTTTGACACCGTCTCGTATGTCTTTATAGATTTTACGTTCGCCTCGTAGGCATTTTCTTTAGCTTTTTCGACGATGCATGCATGGCATCGTCGACCTTGCTTTTCATCTCATCGGCATTTTCCGATGCCTTTGCATCGATTTCATCGACTTTTTCAGGTGGTTGTCGGGGCGGCGTCTCTTCAACCGCCTTCTCTTTCTCGAGCTTTGAGGGCTCCTCCTCGTAGGAAGGTTCCGTTGGTGGAGTGGTGGTGGTTACTTCATGAGTGATATTTCTTTCATCACGTCATCGGCTTCTTCAGCCTTTTTCCCTTCTTTCACGACCTCTTCGGCCTTTGCAGATTTTTTCTCCTTTTCAGTGGCTTCACCAACGTCTTTATTTGACGCTCCGCCTTCTTTCTCCTCCACCGGCTTCGGCTTCTCGTCATGATCTCCATCATGCGTTCTCTCAACGCCACGGTCTTCCCGTTTGTGTTTGGCTTCTATCTCCTCGTCCTCGGAAAACTCAACATCGTCATCTTCTTTTGCCATCTCAAGTTCGCCTTGATTTTGTGGCCGAACTTGGTTCGTGCGATCAGCGTCCTTATACGCTTTCTCCAACAGTTCCCAGGATTCCTTGGCGTTTCTCGAACCGCTTATCTCTCTGTAACTGGTAAATTCTACCGCTTCGCGGATGACGAGGAGCGCGAGACCATTT
This sequence comes from Craterostigma plantagineum, assembly GCA_027422505.1. Lineage (NCBI taxonomy): Eukaryota > Viridiplantae > Streptophyta > Magnoliopsida > Lamiales > Linderniaceae > Craterostigma > Craterostigma plantagineum. Next base: position 12,533,629 of record JAPQWV010000021.1, on the reverse strand, counting down.
TCTATGGCGGCGGCTCGCAACGTCTTACGTTGCGACCTGTATACCCCGTCGTATCGGGTGAATATCCATCTTCGACTATTTTCCATAAGTCTTGCGATTTCAGCAAAGCTTTCGTTTCGTCGCTCCACCGTACGTAATTACTTTCGGTGAGATTTAGTGGGGGTGGCATTCCAACACCTGGTAATTTCAGCATCACCATTGGCTCTGTCGGCTCTAACGGCTCCATTGACACCAACGGCTTCGTTATTTATTTGTGAGTGACAGATCATGAGACGTGAAGTATTATTGTTTGAGGTTGAGCACTAACATCTTTGCATGAGAGAACTAATTTTTCTATGCTACTCACTCGTTACTTTCGTAGTGCTATCTATTACATTTTCTAAGATGCATATATAGAAGTACTAGCTTGTCCTATAGTACGACTTTGAATTAAATCTAGCTAGATCTTAGCATATCTTTATTACGGCTATATGATATTTTGGCTTGACCTTTTTTTTTCAGTAAATAATCATCCTTGGTCCCTCAAAAGATTTGGCCGATGCTTCACGTTGGACTTAGACGTGTTCAAACGGTTCACGGTTATAACCGCCGGTTCAAGGTTAGTGAAAATCTCTAACCTTAACCGAACCGCGCTACTCGCGGTTACGGTTACGGTTTGTAACCGGAGATTACGGTTACGGTTACGGTTTGAACCGCCGGTTTACGGTTTTATATATTTTTTTATTCTATTTAAAAAAACCAAGAAAAATAACTTCAATAAACTAAGAAACTTAATTTTATTTAGCAAAGTCGAAAACTTCATTCCACTAAAAAAATACAATTACACCTTAAAGTTTAGAAAAAATTACAATCGTTCAATCTTCGCTACCGGTAGTGTTCGACGAGCACTCTTCATCGCCATCTCCTTCTTCGTCCGTGTCGTTGAAGTTAGGTTCTTGTGTTCTTGCATCGGCCCTTGTCCAATCATCGAGCAAACATTGGTTCTCTAGATTTTCAACGGTTAATCTCGATCGCCTTGAATCCAATGTATATCCTCCAACGCTAAACGCTTGCTCAACGGAAACCGTTGAGGCGGGACACGCTAATATTTCTCTTGCGATCATTGTCAACACTGGAAAAGATGCCACTTTCGTCGACCACCACTTTAGAAGATTAAAATCTTCTAAGTTATATTCAAATGAACTTAAATAACGGTCGATCTCGGCATAAGCATTTTCGCCACTATAACTCCTTGCGCGTTTGTTCGCTCTCGAGTGATATATGCTTTTAAGTGGCGCAAATATCGGATCACGTCCCGAGCTACTTCCACCTTCACCTTGTTGACGTTCGAACGCATCCGAAGTATCACCTAACTTGATCTTGTACTCTTTAAAGATTTCGCTTTGAAGATCCTTCGCACCGTTAGCGACGAAGCTCGGACTCGGTCTTTTGGCGTCTTCAAAACCTATATCAAATTCAAATACCTCTCTCGGACCAAACAAGCCATCATAATAAATTTTTAACATTTGCTCTAAACCTTCTAAACGGATTCGGGGATCTAATAGCTTGGCGACTAAAAATACTTCGGGAATGCTAGAAAAATACTTCAACCATTTTTTTTTCATTTGCATAATACACTCACCCAAAATCGGACATGAAGAATATTTTTGAAAAATAAGCGCAATTTTTACACAATGATCTAGAACCAAAACGGATGTAGGATAATAAACATCGGATAATTCTTCGGTAGCTTCTTCGGATAATATTATGCTCGGGAAACATACTAAAAAATGCACATAATGCTTCTTTATACTCATATGAATCATTCAACAATTTATAAGTAGAATTCCAACGTGTCGGCACAATATGTCAGATTTTAGAGTCGGACCCGATTGTGGCTTGCGTCGTCCTTGAGTACTTTGAGTTTGACTTTCTCTTTCGGGCACCGCTTCGGACCTATCGATTTCGTCGTCGGCTTCGGCCTCGACATCGTCACAACTTATAAATGTTCGATCGTCGGCACCCCAATCGGTCGGAATGTTGTTGTCAACATGGAATACGGGCGACTCGGAATCGGTTACCATCGGACTCTTCCCCTTGTTTCCGCGACGAGAACACGATCCGCTTCCACGACCACGACCACCACGACGACCTTCCATTTTTTATTCGGATTTTATTTTTCTGTTTTTCTAATATAAATATTATTAACAACACTTAACAAATATTGGAGAGAGTTGCAGAATACGAACGGAAATTAGATCGTGTTTTGATTTTAACACGGAAATTAGATAGTGTTTTGATTTTAACTTGGAGAATTGAAGGGCAAAAAAATCTGTGAATAATTCCAACAAATTCACCACATATATAGAGAGTTACAAAATTAAAAAAAATAAAGAAACTAAAGATGACAACGGTCACGTGAGACTTTAGAGCCAATTAAAACAAAAGTGGAAATGGTTACATGTCACTTCATGTCTGAGACCGTTGGGTGGAAAACGAAAAACAATATATATAGTACAAGCATGCATAGATTTATTGAACACATTTTAGCCTACGAAAAACACCCACACGGTCCCTCTATAGTTAATCATATAAAACTCATTTCAGCCCACATTTTAATCCCAGTCCAAAGATTTATTTTTATGGTAAATCGCCGGTTATAACCGGCGGTTTGAACCGCCGGTTTACGGTTTGAGAATTCTATAGCCGTAACCGAACCGTATCGAATAACGGTTCGATTACGTTTGAACCTTAACCGTTGACTACGGTTAACCGAACCGTTGACCGGCGATTCGGTTATGGTTCGGTTACGGTGTTTTGAACCTTCTAAACACGTCTAGTTGGACTTGCATTTTGTATTGACTTTATTTCTCATTCTTTTCATCATTTGTCTTCCTTGGCCGGCTGCTACTGCATGCGCCCCTTTTTCTATATTTTTTTTATTTTTTCTTGGACCCTTTGATTGAGCTTATCAATGTGGGGCTCTTATAACTGTTTTTTCCTTTTTTTTCCTTTATTTTTAAGGGACCTTTACAATTCAGCCCCCATTCAACTTTAAAAATCGTGTTCAGCCCCTGTCAGAAAAAGCAATTAGTTTTAAGGACCCGATTTTTCATACCACTTCATCGGTCTGTGGTACCACTTCTTTATTCCGCAGTACCACATAATTGTTCTGCAATACTACTTCTTTTGTTCTGCAGTACCACTTCATTTTTACCGCAGAAAAATGAAGTGGTACTGCAGAACAATTAAGTGGTACTGCAGAGCAATTATGTGGTATTGCATAACAAAGAAGTGGTACTACATAACAAAGAAGTGGTACCATAGACCGATGAAGTGGTATGAAAAATTGGGTCCTTAAAACTAATTGTTTTTTCTAACAAGGGCTGAACACGATTTTTAAACATGAATAGAGGCTGAATCATAATATACTCTATTTTTAATTGTCATCGTCTTTCCTCGATATGGATATTTCTTTCATACGCTGCCTCCACACGCACTCATGAGATGACATGATTTTCCATGGGAGAGAAGAGAGAGGTGAACGAATATGATGAATTTATATGGAAAGTTGAAAACAGAGGAACATTATATAGAACTATCACAGCAGCTAAGAAGATATAACCAAACTGGGGCACAAAGAGAAAAAGAAAAACGACAGAACGACAAAATCTATCGACGACATATGAAACCCTTTCATCTCTTTTTCTCTTAGGAAGAGGAGAGGAATTTGCCAATACCTTATTGTCTTTGTCGGTGAAATTCATTGGTTGTCAACGGCGACGGCGGCGTTTGCTGGTAAAGATTTGATCCTTTTTCTCATTCTGTTGAAGCCCATTGCGGCTTTTTCGATTTGTTATTGTTTCTCTTTTCCTTTTTGGTTAGATTTTATGTCATTTCTTCTGATTGGTTTGAGGGAAGTCTGAATTCGATGGATGGCTGCAAAGGAGCACAAGTTTATGCCCTTAATTCCACCAACGGCAATGGCGTTGGAGAGAAATTCTTACATCATCTTCAAGATCATTTGATGGCCAATTCAATTAGGTCACAATCCATCGTCATTATCAGAGCTTTTCCCAGATAAACAACGCAAATCCAGTCGTTATCTCCGAGACACTTGGATCCTATGGGCTCCCTCAAACTGACCTCATTGAGCTCAGATCGATCCGTTCCTCAAATTCGTCGACTTCGAAGAAGCTCTAGCAGACGCTTACAGGCGTCTCGAACAAAGCCTAGAAATCGAAAATCAGCATTTTATTTGGAACAATGCGCGATCTTCAGAGGGCTAACCGATCCCAGACTGTTTAGGAAATGTCTTAAATTAGCCAGACAGCACGCCATCGATGTGCATTCTAAAGTTGTGCTCTCAGCCTGGCTGAAATGTGAGAGGAGGGAGGACGAATTGTTCGGCATCTCAGCCATGGATTGCAGTGGCTGGAATATGGAGTGCCCCAAGAACTCATTAATCGTTGGGTATAACCCAGAATCTGCTAATGATTCATGTCGTTGTTCTCAATACGATGAAATGCAGTGTTCTACGTCTGTCCCTCATGAGGATTTCAAAGAAGATGATTATGATATTTGGTTTTGCATTGGGGAAGATGAGGTTAGGTGCAATCGGTATAAGATAGCTTCTCTTTTGAACCCATTTAAGTCCATGCTTTACGGTTCCTTCATGGAGTCACGGAGGGAAAGAATATACTTCACGCAAAATGGCATCTCTGCGAACGCCAGGAAAGCTGCAGAGAAGCTCAGCAGAACGAAAAGGGTCGACCTGTTCGACCCAAACGTCGTCTTAGAACTCCTAACGATGGCCAACAGATTTTGCTGCGACGAACTGAAATCTGCGTGCGATTCGCACTTATGTTCCTTAATCGACGGCGTGGATATTGCTATAGTGCTCATCGAATACGGATTACAGGAAAGCGCCATCTTTTAGTCGCCGCTTGTCTGCAAGCGTTCTTGAGAGAACTACCAAGTTTTCTTCACAACGTAAAAGCGGCTCGACTCTTATTCAGCCCTGAAGCTAAGGAAAGGCTATCGTCAGCCGGGCACGCCTCGTTTTTGTTGTACAGTTTCCTGAGCCAAATCGCCATGGAAGAAGACATTAGGTCGAACGCCACCGTAATGCTTTTAGAAAGATGCGCAGAATGCGCTTCCAAGAACTGGGAAAAGCATATCTTTTCAGCAGCTGGGCTGCGTTATGCTCGAGGGAAAAGAATACAAAGACGCCAAGAAATGGTTCGAAGCTTCTTACGAGGCGGGCCACGTTTATTCCCTCGTCGGCGTTGCTCGGGCGGCCGATAAGCACGGGCATAGGTACAAAGCGTACAAAATGACGAACTCGCTAATCACGGACTACGCTCCCCCTTGCGGTTGGATGTACCAAGAACGGTCTCTATACAGTAGCGGAAAGGAGAAAATAATGGACCTTAATAAAGCCACGGAAATCGACCCTACCCTTTCTTATCCTTACAAGTATAGGTCGGTGTCCATGGTCGAAGAAGGGAAGCTCGGCGCCTCGATAGCGGAGATTAATAAGATAATCGGTTTTAAGGTTTCCCCAGACTGTCGTGAATTGCTCGCTTGGTTCTTGATTTCGATGGAAGATTACGAAGGCGCGCTCACGGACGTCCGAGCGCTCCTCACGTTGGACCCGAATTACGCGGTGTTCCATGGAAAGTTTCCCGGCGAGCAGTTGGTGAAGGTTCTTCGTCTGTGCGTGGAGCAGTGCAATCAGGCGGATTGTTGGATGCAGCTCTACGATCGGTGGTCTTCGGTGGACGATATCGGGTCGTTGGCCGTCGTTCAGCACATGCTGGCTAACGACCCAGGGAAGAGTCTGTTGAGGTTTCGACAGTCTCTTCTCCTCTTACGGTGAGGCTGCGCTTGAATGTAAAAGTTTCGATTTTGTTTCGAATTTGATTATTGTTTTCGGTCTCGTAATTTAGGGGGTGTGACATTGTGGGGACAACGAATTTAGGGGGTGGGGTGACATCATATGTATAGTAACTTTCAAATTGAGCAATTAGGGACATGCGCCAGAACTCTAGATTTCGTCTCAAATTTTAGGGTCTCAATGTTGAATAGGGTTTGATGAATTTAGAACCCTAAAGTTTGCCCCATATTCTAGGGTTCCGACGAATTTCAGGGTTGGCCTCATACAAACAACAAATTTCAAAATCAAGCTATTTTGGGGAAAAACTAAGGTTCTGGCGTGCAACGTTTCTAAATTGCTTAATTTAGAAAGTTATTGCCTCACCACCCCTAAAATTTTTTGTTCATATAATGCCAATCGTCCTAATTTGCAGGACTGTTAAAATAATCAACCCTTTGCCTTTCCTTTCCTTTTCTCGGGGCGAAAATCTTTCCCTTAATGCGTTTTGGTACAGATTAAACTGCCACAAGGGCGCCATGAGGAGCCTCAGAATGGCTCGAAACCATGCTTCTTCCGAGCACGAAAGGCTCGTTTACGAGGGATGGATCTTATACGACACTGGCTACCTCGAAGAAGCCATAGCCAAAGCCTACGAATCGATAGCAGTAAAAAGATCGTTCGAAGCCTTCTTCCTCAAAGCCTACGTTTTGTCCGAAACTACGACAGACCACGAATATTCTTATTACGTCATCGAATTTCTAGAAGAAGCCCTTAGGTGCCCTTCCGACGATCTAAGGAAAGGACAAGTACGTACTTAACAGACGCTAGCAGCTTTTGTTTCGCGCCTAAAGTATAAATCGCCCGAGTCGTTTTTTTTTTCTAAGGCATTGAGTAATGTCGCGAGTATATACGTGGACATGGGCAAGCTTGATCATGTGATCGATTGCTATATGAACGCTCTCAATATAAAGCACACGAGGGCCCACCAAGGCCTAGCAAGAGTTTACCATCTAAAAAACGAGCGAAAATCTGCTTACGATGAGATGACGAAGCTCATTGAGAAGGCTCGATATAACGCGTCGGCGTATGAAAAACGTTCGGAGTATTGCGACAGTGAGATGGCTAGGAGCGATCTCAGCATAGCCACTCGATTGATAAGAACATATCCATATCGATATCGGGCGGCTGGTAATATTTCATATCCATAGCCTCTCAGTCCATAGCTTAGTTTTTTTTATCCTTATATTCTTTTCGTCGTGACTTTCCACAGTTTTAATGGATGATCGCAAGGAAAGTGAAGCTATCGCAGAGCTGTCGAAGGCCATAGCTTTCAAGCCTGATCTACAGCTTCTTCATCTCTGAGCAGCTTTTCACGACTCAGTCGGCGACTTTGTTTCTACGATAAGAGATTGCGCAGCAGCGCTGTGTCTCGATTCGAATCACTCCGACACAATCGAACTTTACGAAAGAGCGAGAAATCGCGCTAATGGGCAGCAGCCCAATGAGAAAGAGGAGATTTTTTTCCCTCTTAATTTTGTTCGTAGATGTTTTCTGGCGAACGAGGGAATAGAACAGAGAGAGAGATATGCATACACCGGAGTAGGAGAACAGTTGGGAGGAGAAACCGGGAAAGAGCAAAGTCACTTTAAGATGGATATATACATCTCTTGTTTTTCTTTTCTGATTTTGATGGTAAGAAAATCTAGCATTCTTGTATAGAAACAAAAACTAGTTCTTGGCTTCTTGTCGTAGGTTTGTTGTTGTAATACTGCGTACAAACTGCGACTTGTGTTCAGAGATTCAGTGCCCTTGTGAGTGAGCAAGTTGCCCTGTTCTATTTCTTCCTCGTTTCTAAAGATTTGACCATTTATTACTGTTGTTCTTGGTCATTTGTATATATATGTATATATATATATATATGTCCGTACACACACACATATATATACACATATATATAGTATTTCCCATCTTATTTATCTGGTCATTAATGGGAGCAGAGCAGAAAATCGACGCACGGATGCTCTGTTTCGTGAGGGCAGAGTAGCTTTACTTGCGCCACGCAGCTGCCCCTTAAAGTGACCTTTTCCCTGTTTTCCCCACGAGAGTGCTGTGAGCTTCCTTTCAAGTTCTTATTTACATTTATGGTTCTTACAACAACAAACTTTGCAAAAAGCTAATGGTAATAATAAAATAATAAAAAAAAAACAATCACAGAGCCTTTTAATAAACCCCTGAGAAATGATAACATCCCTTCTTCATATTTCCAACAAATGGATGAATCGAAAAGACAAGCTCTCCTCTGCCCGACGAAGCTCGACTTAGCCGCCCCTCTTATATCCATCCGACGATCCCAAACCAATAGCAAGACGACAACTCAGCGTAATAATAACTCGACAATGGTCCCATTTTCGTGGGAAAGAATCCCCGGCGAGCCCAAAGACAGCAAGGAGTGTAATTACGGTATCGCCCCTTTCCCGCCTCCTAAGCCACCCCCCGGCCGGGCCCCGCCTCCAATCAAGTCCACGAACCAAGCCTGCGACAAGGAAGAGCAGTTCTTGGACACCATTGATTTCTTCTCCTTAGCAGAAGAGTCGACGTGCGATGGAGAAGAAGAAGAAGATGAAGAAGAAGAAGAAGAAGAAGAAGAAGAAGAAGAAAAAGATGAAAAGGAGAAGAGAGGCTCGGGGACTTTCTTGGAGTACGACTACGAAGGGTACGACGATCGCCCGTCTCCTAGTTTTATAATACAGAGGTTTCTCCCCGACGCTCGGGCCTTGGCGGAAGCTTCGGCAATGAAAATGAAGAATTCGGGCGCTCGAGGCGTTGGCGGCGTAAGAAGGTCGCACCACGAAGTGCCCAAGGGGTGCGGTTTGGGCGGGTTTTTCGGATGGAGAATGCCGAGGGCTAAGCCTTGCAGCATGAAGAGCCCCGTACGCGATGCGATCGTCGGGCATAATCATAAGCACAATTGACTGTAGACTAGATTCTTTTCTTTTCTGGGATGATGTTTGTGTGATAGAGATTTTCTTCTTTCGTTTTTGTCTGTGTTGTAGTAATATCTTTACGACAATTGACGAATTTTATGCAGGGGATGACAGCCATTGAAGACTCGTCGAGTCTTCAAATGGACCTGATCGAGACTATAACAACGAGGGTTCGAATTCTGATTTAGTTTCCTCTTTTTTGTCTTAAGCGTGTGATTTTTTTATTTTTATTTTTCTAATCGTTTTATTATTCGTTATTTTTCTTTTTATTTTTCTTATCAAATTCTTTTTCTTTTTAGTCTTAGCACATAGCGCTTTTTATTCTTCTTAAAAAGTTTTTTATTCTTGTCTTTTGTTCCCTTTAAGTTATAATTTTTTTTAACCAAATAATACAACTAAATTCATTATTTATTTATCATAACCAATTAAGTGTTTATGTAATATATATTTAATTCCCATTTCATCTTTTCTGGTTCCTCTATATTTTTATGGACTCACAATACAAAACCTAGTTAAAAGAATTTTTTCCCAAATTTTTTATTATGGACATCATAATTAAAATTACTTGCCGAATAAAAACAGAGTATCAATTGAGAAGGATATATTGCAGATGATATTCATGAGAGCTTGCATTATTTCTCCTTTAGTTTCTTTATAGCATATTATTATTGTTTAAAAATTAATAATATGGTAATATATATATATATATATATATATATATATATATCATGACGTGTTATCATTATTCGTGCTTCGTCAAGGTTATTATCGAGTTTCGTTTTTTACATTGGTATTTTTTGTGTTATTATACAAATTTTAAATTATTTTATAGCGGAGAAATCTTGTCTTCTCGAAGAAAAATAGCAAATGAAAATTTAGAATCACCATTGACCTCATCACCAACGCCGTTTGCGCCCCCCCCCCCCCCCCCCCCCCCCCCCCCCCGATCAAAAGATTCTGGATCCGCCCCTGGAGATATGATTCCATCCATAATGTGCGTGTATGGTGACAGTACACTCTTCCGACTCTATGGATGGTCTAATTGATTGATCGGATCCATGTGAAGACGTGACGGGTCTTTAACATGTCTGCTTGGCATCCTTGACGGAAATTGAGATGTAGGTATCTTTGTAGCGGGATGAAAAAAATCATTAGAATTGACATGTAGGCGAATATTTCGTTGAATGGGTGGACTTACCATATATCGTATGGCATCAAGGGCGAATGCCGTTTTAGTTTTCAAAAGTTCGGCATAAGGATGTTTTTAACCTCCATTTTCTAAGATGCAATTTTTAGTTTCCAATGTTGTCAATTTGCATCATTGTGCCATTCGTTTAATATAAGTCATTAGTTGGACCATCAATTAATAATGGGTCAGACATGATTAGTATCGAGACCAAAGCGAAATATGTATTTGTTACCAAAAACCATCGGCTTATGTTTCGAGTCCCTCTAGATAACCTAGTAAGTCGACATTTTGTTTGGGACATGACTACTGTGTTAGGTAAATTACATATTTACCTAGCCCCCGGAAGTCTAGTCTATCCTAGACCTATAACGTCCCGTTTTTCTTTTTCCGTATTTCCGCAGCTATAACATTTTTCACATAAAATTTTTCGCTTCTCTTTTCATTCCGTAACCATTCTTTTTAACATAATGACTGTGTACATCTGGTCTATTCACTTTCACACATAGTATACATACTAACACACGTATTTATTTAGGAACATACAAAAATTGCTAATGTTCCTTAAACTATATGCATACGATGAACTCTAGGGAGTAGGATGAGAGCGTAGCCGACCGACCTTTAATCCATGCTTTATGAGAGAATGCCTCTCGATGCCTGTTAATTATCTACAAAACTGTGGACAACTTCACTGAGTATGATCGCAACATGTTATTCCATGATATCACAATAATAAATAAAACTGTAACTAGTAGTAATTAATTTCCATTTATTTTTGCATAATAAAACTGTAGTAAGTAATCATTTCCAATATTCACGTAAACAATTTCATCAAATAATCCTTCACAATAATTATCATAACAAATAGCTAATTTCTTTCTATCAATATTCACATAAATATTTTCATTTTATAATCAATTAAAACAATCCCGTCATGTAAGCGTTGTTCGTAAAATCAGTAAATTAGATAAGATCAATAAAAACCATAACGACTTTTCATTTAATTTCTATGAATGTTCACGTAAATACTTTTATCATATAGTATTCCAACATATAACCATCGCTCATAAAATCATTTAATCCTCGTCCATAAATCATCATTCACAAGTTCATATAATCATTATCCATAAGCTATCATATAACCATCGTTCAAAATCCGTAGATCATGTACAATAAATAAAACCATAATAAATAAACAATTCTTTTCCATTAATATTCACGTAAACCATCTTTATCACATATTCTAACATAAACAACGTAGTAGATAAGTAATTTCTTTCCATCTGTGTTCACGTAAATAATTTTTCATAAATATAATAATCGATCAATCCATTTTCATGAATGTCATAATATTCCAATCACATAACCAACCATTCTTTTTCATCGAAGTTCATATAAAATTTTCACTTTCAACTTTTCAATCACATAATCACGTAACCATTGCTCATAAAACATTCCAATCACTTCCTTTCCATAATCGTCAATGCTCGTATTGACTTTTCTATCACATATATTGTGTCACTTTTAATTTATCATTTCAATCACGAAATCATGTAATCCTTGCACAATAAATATTTTAACCACATAACTATTGTCCGTCAGATCCGTAGATCATATGCAATTCTATATGATCGTGGACACTTGATACTCCCGTTATGAACTGGCTAGATGTAATACCCGTAAAATTTAAATACGGGATTTGATATGATTCGATGGATCAGAACTTTAATAAAGTAATTTGTGATTTACGGGATGAAAATACAAATTTTACTAAATTAAGAATTACTTCAACACTTACCAAGGAATTAAATAAATTGTGCAATTATGAACCAATAAAATTGGGCTCTATTTAATTTGGTAATATCTCGAAATAATGCTCACAAGCCCAATGTAATAGATAACTATAAGATTTCTTAATCCCTAGGTAATACTCGTCATCTACCAAGTTGTCTTATCAACGTTATTCTTTTAAAATTCTACTTCAGTGTATATCATTATTAGATAAGTTAGAAACCAACCTTGATAACTACAAAAGAGATCATTCAAAGGAACGACTGAAAAGAAACGAAGAGCACCTTAGCGACACAAATCCAACAGTTTGAAAACTTAAGCAAGGTATACTGCTCTAACTTGGTACATCTCGATTTTTTCGATAGTATATACTGACTTATGCAATTAGGTAATGATTATAAGTAATTTCGTGGGTCACTATGTGTGTAGAAAGTCCTAGCTCCTTAAAAGTTCGACTTGTATTAATGAGGTAAAGTTCTAACCTTAGATAGTTGAGATTATTTGTCGTACACTGAATTCATAACTTTGGAGACATGGATTATTCTTGAGAGCGATTAGTCCTTAGAGACTTAACAATTTAGGGTGTGAGATATTCCGGGTTAGAAACGAATTTTTAAGACCACATCAATAGTTATGTTTTTAGGGTTTTTCCAAAGGAATCGCGTTGTTAGAAGTCCTCGACATAGTATTTTAGCACAAAAGATATCGAAGTATATAATTAGAATAATCTCGAGATGAACTGTGGTTGTCTTCAAATGTTTGGAGTATTATATGTCGATACATGATTTCATGCTAATCATAGGAAGATGTCGAATTGTGTCAGAGAAAGCCGAGATATGATCATTTCTTCATAGGTAGATGTATGTCGACGTATGTTATAGATAAGTCTCGATATTTATTAAGCCTATTATCGACATTTGTTAGTCAACCAAAGATTTCGACACCCTAGAAATTCTTGATAAAGTATCAGAAGAGAGTTGATATATTATAATGTAGGATATCGAGATGTGTCATGCAAAAGTGTCGACATTTAACCCCACTAATAAACTCCTCCCAACGAATAATTTATTATTATAAAGTTTAGGTGATTCAATGAGAGTTCGACTTTTTCAGGAACATTTCGACATCTTCATATAGGTCTCGACAAGCTTATATATGAAGGAGCTCGACATTTATAGTTAGAAGGTCTCGACTTTTATTAAGTCTTGAGAAGTAATAGCAAATAGCTCGACATTTGTATTCGACATTTTGGCAGGAATAGATCTCGACATTTTTATGTCTCGACATTTTGAGGGATAAGATGTCGACATTTATGAGATTTCGACATTGTGTTGTAATTAATAAAGTTTCGATATTTTAGAATTTTCGCTGTATCTAGGGATTATTTATTTTTAGAAATATCATTATTTTTAGGTTTTCATAAATTTTAGGGTTTTCTATAAATTAGGGTTTGGGAGCTTGAAAACTTATACAGTTTAACAAATATACTGATATGATAATATTTATTTATTCAGAGGATCGACTTATACGGATTCCATCGAACCACTTATTTAGCGATAGCGGGAGGACAGGTAGGTGGATTATCCATCTACAACACGTAAACACAATTATGTGTTTCATGTGATTATGTGATTTACGTGACTTATGTGACTTATATGTTTTACGTATGCTTCAAGTGGATCATGCTTTTATACGTTATCACGTTTATATGCATGGCATATGCATATTATATCACAGGGGTGAGATATTTACACCGTATTGAGACGGTTGTTTTGAGATATTGTCGAGCGGGGTAGAATGAGAGGTTTGTGATTGTTGTTGTTGACTCGTTGAGGAGTCGAGGTTGGTACTCGTATGACACCTGACGGCAGACAGGCGTGATCGATCTGTCTACTCGGGCGTGAACGTCCCGAGGTGCAAAACCGTCGTGATTATATTTTCAGCGGAGGGAGCGACCTGACAGGGCAGTTGCGTGATCGTCAAAACGCTGTCGGCGTAGGCTACCGCTTACGGAAGAGCGACCTAGCAGGGCAGTTGCGTGATCGTCAAAACGCTGCTAGTGTAAGCTTCCGTATGTTATTATTATGGGCGCGCGAGGTGTCGAGTCTGACCTAGGGCCCTTTGTTGTGTGATTTGAGACAGGATTGTGAGAAAAGAAAGAGTGAACATTGCATGGGAGATATTGGGATCGGGAATGAGCGTTCACGTGCATCCATGCATTTTTATTCACCTACTGGGCAAATCGCTCAGTGTTTACGTGTTGTAGGTACTGAGTCTGACGCCGACGCGCGTCAAGACTGAGGCGGCTGGTGGCGGTGCTCCACGGACTTTTGAGGGCGGGGCGGTACATGGATGAAGACCTGTGGAGCGATAATAGGTTTTTTTGTTCTTTTGATATTTTTGGGGCTACGCCCGTTGTACAGATATTACTATGTAAATTAATATTTTATTATATTATATTATCTTTTAGGAAAAAGTTTTTAGAGATTACGATGTAGACAGATTTTAATAGTAATGTATATTATTTCAGCAAAAAAAAAAAAAAAAGTTTTTGTTAGACGGGCCTGCCGCGGCTTACGTTGCGGAAATCCGCCACTAATCCTAGTTAGAAAAGTAGGGTCGTCACAGGTGGTATCAGAGCGTAGGCTCTAGATTCTGAAGACTGTCCATGTACTGTCGCTCAAAAGCCTGGAGAACCAGCCTGGCCTGTAAGTTAAATGCTTGATTATGTGATTATGTGTTATCTGATATGTGCTTTATATGAATTATTGTAGATAATAGTTGAAAAATGCCGAGAACTCGTAGTGAACATGTGGGTGAATCCAGCCGTAGGGCTGAACCCGATTCCCCTCCCCCTGAAAGGGACTCCACTATCCTACGACTGACTGAATTACTTCAGCGTCAGTCTGATCATATCAATCGCCAATCAGATCAAATCGACGAGCTACTTCATCATCATAGCTCGTCTGAACATCGTCCCTCCCCTCAGCCTGCACGTGTAGAAATTATCGGGGAACGTTTTCGAAAGATGGATCCCCCAACATTTGCGGATGCCACCGATCCCGCAATAGCTGAAGATTGGCTACGGACTGTAGAAGATATGTTTATATACAGCCGCGTACCTGAAGATGAAAAGGTTCTGTGCGCCGTTTCTATGCTGAGAGGAAATGCCCGCTTCTGGTGGGACACTGTGAAGGTCTTGGAAGACCCAGTGGTAATGACGTGGGAGCGATTTAAGGAACTCTTTTATAGTAAGTACTTTACAGCTCATGAACAAGAACGACGAATGCAAGAGTTTATGAGTCTGAAACAAGGAGCAATGCCGGTGGCCCAATATATTCGTAGGTTCGAGGAACTATCCCGTTTCGCTCCTCATATGGTCGCAACTAATTCGTTGAAGGTGACGAGGTTCATTACTGGCCTCAAACCGGAACTTTATCGCGACCTAAGTATCTCAGGGGCCCGACAGATGGAATTCACCCAAGTAGCAGAGAGGGCCATGATAGCTGAGCAGGCCGAAGCTCAGATTTCTGAAGCTCAGGAGGCGAAGAAGAGGAGGGAGAGTCAGCAAGGACCTGGAAATGACCGTAAGCGCCAATTTTTCAACAAAGGCCAAGGAAATCGCCAGGGCCAACAGAACTGGCGCCCGGCGCTGAATCAGGGGCCTGTAAATATCCAGAGCAGACCTCCAAACCCAGCACCCCAATGTAGACAGTGTGGCCGTTACCATGTCGGCCCCTGTTATCAACTCAGACCCAACCCAAATCCACAGTGTTTCAGATGCGGAAGAATGGGGCACTATGCAAGGAACTGTAACACGAACATGCCCCAAAACCCGACCCGAACACCAGTTCGACCTCCACCGGTTCCTGCACGGGTTTTCACGCTTACCAATGAGGAGGCCGAAGCGAACCCTTCTGTTGTGACGGGTACGTTAACTATCTATAGCGTGCCCACTTCTGTGCTAATTGATTCTGGAGCCACACATTCATTTGTGTCGGCTAAGTACGTGGCGAAGGTAGGAATATCCCCTACCTCCTCTGAATGCAACTATGTAGTTACTCTACCTCATGGGGATCCGACGCATACCAACCAAGTACTGCGAGGATGCGTCGTAGTTATTGAGGGTAGGAACTTGAGTGCCGACCTGATTGTAATCCCGATGAACGACTACGATGTCATCTTCGGAATGGATTGGCTTTCAAGATATGGAGCCATCATAGATTGCAACAAGAAGGTCGTTAAATTTCAACTGCCCGAAGAAGAAGCATTCACTTTTTCGGGTAAATCAGATAAGAATAGTATTCCAAGAATATCGGCTCTAAAGGCTCAACGACTCTTGAGGTCAGGTTGTGAGTCTTATCTCATATATGCAGTGAAGGCGGAGGATTTACCTCAGCCGGAACTAAAAGATGTACCTGTAGTTAACGAATACTCTGATGTATTTCCCGACGATCTCCCGGGGTTACCCCCTGATCGAGAAATACAATTCAAGATAGATCTGATGCCAGGATCAACCCCAATTTCTAAAGCCCCTTACCGTTTAGCACCGAACGAGTTAAAAGAATTGAAGGAACAGCTGGAAGACTTACTATCTAAGGGGTTTATTCAGCCGAGTTTTTCACCGTGGGGCGCACCCGTTCTTTTTGTACGAAAGAAGGATGGGTCGATGCGACTCTGCATCGATTACTGTGGCGACCCTACTTTTCTAATTAAAATTAGTGGCGGATTTCCGCAACGTAAGCCGCGGAAGGCCCGTCTAATTAAAACTTTTTCCTAAAATAATATACACTAATATAAAAATACGTCTACATCGTTATCTCTGTACACGGGCCGAAGCCCCAAAAATATCAAAAGAACAAAATCCTACAGACGCTCCACAGGTCTTCATCCATGTACTGCACCGCCCTCAAAAGTCCGTGGAGCACCGCCACCAGCCGCCTCAGTCACGACGCGTATCAGCGTCGGACTCAGTACCTACAACACGTAAACACTGAGCAATTTTGCCCAGTAGGTGAATAAAATGCATGTATGCAAGTGTACACTCAACCCCAATCCCAATATCTCACATGATATAATGCACACTCTCCTTTTCCCACATTCCTATTTCACACAATACAGGGCCCTAGGTTAGGCTCGACACCTCCGCGCGCAATAGACTACTGGGAGGCCACCCCCAAGTCTCGCGGCGAGCTACGCCGGTAGTGCACTGATCGATCACGTCAATGTCCTCCTACCAGGTCGTATATCTCCCCCGCCAATCACAAAGAAAATCCCATCCGGCGGTATGCACCCCGAATCGATCACGTCCGGGTAGACAGATCGATCACGTCTGTCTCCGCCAGGTGTCCAGTGAGCCCAACCTCGACTCCTCTAAGAGTCGCCAATCACCAACATCTCGTTCTACCCCGTACGTCAATATCTCATATCCTATCGTCACACCATGGTGTAAACCTTTCTCGCTCTATCGTGATATGCACGTGCCATGCATATATAAATATTATAGAACATGATTTACATAAACCGTACGTAAAACATATAAGTCACATAAGTCACGTAAAACACATAATCACATGAAACACATAATTGTGTTTACGTATTGTAGATGGATAATCCACCTACCTGTCCTCCCGCTATACTCAAATAAGAAATCCGTCGACGTCCCTAACTGTCGATCCTCTGAATATAATAATATTATTAGATCACTATATTTGCTAAACTGTATAAGTTTTAAGTTCCCAAACTCTAATTATAGAAAACCCTAAAATATTTAAAACCCTAGATATAGCAAAATTCTAAAATACCGAAAATTTATTAATTAGAACACAATGTCGAAATATTTATACAATTATCGGGGTCCCTAATATAAATATCGAGATCTATATATATATATATATATATATATAATTAATGTCGAAAATATCAACCATATCGACATTCTATAAATGTCGATAGAAATGTCGAGTATATTGAAAATGTCGAGTTCTTACTCATTAAATGTCGAGATCATCACACACATTCGAGATCTTTAATAAATGTCGAGAGCTTATATACATATACAAACAATATCGACATCTTATTAACTCTATAAGGGGTAAAAGTCGAGCTTATCAAATAATATTGGGTCTTATAAATGTCGAGTTACATCATGGAAAATGTCGAATTATTCACGCAATGTCGAGATCATTGTTTGTCGATATTTAACAAATGTCGAGCTTAAATTCCTTCTATTACATATATTTCGACTATCTATAAGATCATTCGACATCTTCCTTCCCGAATTCTATTACATATCTCCCGACTTTTTGTAATACTATTCGACATCTTCTTTTAATTCGTGTACAATCACATATCGACATCATCCTACAATAATCATATATCGATATTTATACATTCAAAACAATAGAAAGAAAACACAGCTTTTGTCGAGATTTCATGAGGCACCTATCGACATTCATCCTATCTTTGCACACCGTTAACTACGCATTTAATAATGTCGATTGAAACTTCAAAATCTAAGCTTTAAACCAAAAACAATTCTTAAAATTTAATTCTTATGATTCTGATGCAGTCCAAATTGTCACATACTCATGTGTGCTAAATCTAAATTGTAGAATTTCTGAGCATGCTATAAATCATAGGATTACCAAAGAAATCACACGATATGGGAAACAACTCTAGCATATTAAGTTTGGCAGGTTAGGGTTTTCTACCCTTAATAGATCTTGAATTCTTATGATCAGTATCATATAATATACTAACGATTGCATTTAGAAACCATTATGAACTTACTCATTAATTGTACAGAAAATTTCCTTTGTTTACCTTATTCGAGATTTACTTGTAAGAAGTTCGAACAAGTTCAAAGCTCCTCTACTCTTGGATGTCTCTCGTTAAGGGTTTCCTTTATTTGGTGTTTATGATGAACTTATTGGATATATATGAAGTTCTCGAAAATAGAACTTGATAAGATGAGGAGTTTACGCCATTTCCTTCAAGTTGAAGTAACTATTTATTCTTAATATTTACCTTTTGCAAACTATGGACCTAAATCACGTATTAAACAAGCCCAATATCATCAATCCTATAGTTTTATTTATCTATCACGTATTAAACAAGCCCAATATCATCAATCCTATATTATTATTTATCTATCATAGTCCTAATATTCTAAGTACTTCAATTATTATTTTCGGATATTCTTTGATTAATTTAAAACTATAAAAATTTTATATCTTCGTTCCAAAACCTTTATTTTCCATCCCGGTCTTAATTCCCAATTTACATTAATTACATCAAAATCCCGTATTAGATTTACGGGTATTACAATTACAGGGAGTTGAATAAGATCACGATCAAAAATAAATACCCTTTGCCAAGGATCGATGATCTGTTCGATCAATTGCAAGGAGCTTCGGTATTCTCGAAAATTGACCTCCGTTCGGGATACCATCAGTTAAAGATCAGGGAGGCAGATGTTCCGAAAACTGCGTTCAGTACGAGGTATGGCCATTACGAGTTTCTGGTCATGCCTTTTGGACTGACAAACGCCCCAGCTGCTTTTATGGACTTGATGAATCGAGTCTTCAAAGACTACCTCGATCGGTTCGTTATCGTCTTTATTGACGATATTTTGATCTATTCTAAAACAAGAGATGAACACGAAAGCCATCTATGAACCGTCTTAGGAATTCTGCGAGAGAAACAGCTCTACGCCAAATTCAAGAAATGTGAATTTTGGCTTGAGCAAGTAGCCTTCTTGGGACACGTGATTTCTGGAAATGGAATCTCTGTGGACCCGACTAAGATCGAAGCTGTGAAGAACTGGCCACGACCTACGACTCCTACCGAAGTTCGAAGTTTTATGGGACTTGCGGGATAGCGGACTTCTCTAGTATTGCCTCTACATTAACCAATTTGACGAGGAAGAACGTTCCGTTCAAATGGACCGAAGCATGCGAACAGAGCTTTCTAGAATTGAAGAAACGTCTTACCTCTGCCCCAATATTGACAATACCATCAGAGACCGGAGGATTTGCGGTATACAGCGATGCTTCGAAGAATGGCTTGGGATGCGTGCTGATGTAGAACGGAAAGGTGATTGCCTATGCTTCGCGACAACTAAAGGAATACGAGAAGAACTACCCAACCCATGACCTTGAATTAGCAGCAGTGGTCTTCGCTCTGAAGATCTGGAGACATTATCTCTACGGAGAGAAATGTGAGATCTTCACAGACCATAAGAGTTTGAAGTATTTCTTCACTCAGAAGGAACTGAAGATGCGACAACGAAGATGGTTGGAACTCGTCAAGGACTACGATTGCGTCATCAGCTATCATCCGGGTAAGGCAAACGTAGTCGCAGATGCGCTAAGTCGAAAAGCGGTGAATGCAGAGTTACATCAGCTTGGAATAGAGGTAGTTAATTTGGGCGAAGTTGAGGCAAGACTAGCAGCGCTAACTCTCCAACCTACGCTGCTAGAACAGATCAAGAAGACGCAAGAAGAAGACGAACTCTACCTAAAAATGAAAGAGGCACTACCCGAAGATTTTAACATCCGAGAGGATGGAGCTTTGCTACACAAGAATCGTCTTTATGTACCTAACAATGAGGAGTTGCGACAAATGATAATGAAGGAAGCACACACTACCACATATTCGATACACCCAGGATCCACGAAAATGTATCAAGACTTGCGAGCAACATACTGGTGGCCAGGAATGAAGAAAGACATCGCAACATTCGTAAACCGATGTATGACCTGCCAATTGATTAAAGCGGAACCAGCGACCCGGTGGAACCCTACAGCCTCTACCCATTCCGGAATGGAAGTGGGATCATATCACAATGGATTTCGTCGTTGGTTTACCCAAAACGACGAAAGGCCACGATGCTATTTGGGTGATTGTTGATCGCCTGACCAAATCGGCTCATTTTCTTCCAATTAGTTCCACTTTTTCCATGGAACGCTACGCTGAATTGTATATTCAGGAAATCATCCGCCTCCATGGAATTCCAATTTCTATCGTCTCGGATCGAGATTCAAGATTTTTGTCGAACTTTTGGCAAAGCTTACAGAAAGCGATGGGAACCAAACTCTCGTTCAGTACTGCGTACCATCCCCAGACCGATGGGCAGTCTGAACGAACGATTCAGACTCTCGAGGATATGCTACGGGCATGTGTGCTCGATTTCAAAGGACACTGGAGTAAGTATTTGCCGCTCATAGAATTTTCATACAACAACAGTTTTCACGCTACAATTGGGATGGCGCCATACGAGGCGTTATATGGGCGCAAGTGCCGATCCCCAGTCCATTGGGACGAAATCGGTGAACGAACACTGTTAGGACCCGATATGATCCGAGAAATGACAGAAGCTGTCACAAAAATTCGAGAAAGGATGCGAACCGCACAGAGTCGTCAGAAAAGTTACGCAGATCATCGACGACGGCCTTTGGAATTTGCAGAAGATGACCAAGTGTTCCTAAAAATTTCCCCGATGAAAGGAGTAAAGCGTTTCGGTAGAAAGGGCAAGCTGAGTCCCAGATACATAGGCCCTTTCAGGATCATTAAAAAAGTCGGCGAAGTAGCGTACCAATTAGAGTTGCCGGCTTCATTATCGCAAGTTCACGACGTATTTCACGTATCAACGTTACGAAAATATGTCGCGGACCCGAGCCATGTGATCCAGAACGAGACCCTCTATCAACAACTCAAGCCAGACTTGAGTTACGAGGAAAGACCAGTAGAAATCTTGATGTATGAAATGAAACAACTTCGGAATAAGATTATTCCGTTAGTTAAGGTTTTGTGGCGGAATCAATTAGTTGAGGAAGCCACGTGGGAGCGTGAGGATGATATGAGAGTTCGTTATCCCGAGTTATTCCAGTCGGCGTAATTTCGGGGACGAAATTTCTTTAAGGGGGGGAGGATGTAATACCCGTAAAATTTAAATACGGGATTTGATATGATTCGATGGATCAGAACTTTAATAAAGTAATTTGTGATTTACGGGATGAAAATACAAATTTTACTAAATTAAGAATTACTTCAACACTTACCAAGGAATTAAATAAATTGTGCAATTAGGAACCAATAAAATTGGGCTCTATTTAATTTTAATATCTCGAAATAATGCTCACAAGCCCAATGTAATAGATAACTATAAGATTTCTTAATCCCTAGGTAATACTCGTCATCTACCAAGTTGTCTTATCAGCGTTATTCTTTTAAAATTCTACTTCAGTGTATATCATTATTAGATACGTTAGAAACCAACCTTGATAACTACAAAAGAGATCATTCAAAGGAACGACTGAAAAGAAACGAAGAGCACCTTAGCGACACAAATCCAACAGTTTGAAAACTTAAGCAAGGTATACTGCTCTAACTTGGTACATCTCGATTTTTTCGATAGTATATACTGACTTATGCAATTAGGTAATGATTATAAGTAATTTCGTGGGTCACTATGTGTGTAGAAAGTCCTAGCTCCTTAAAAGTTCGACTTGTATTAATGAGGTAAAGTTCTAACCTTAGATAGTTGAGATTATTTGTCGTACACTGAATTCATAACTTTGGAGACATGGATTATTCTTGAGAGCGATTAGTCCTTAGAGACTTAACAATTTAGGGTGTGAGATATTCCGGGTTAGAAACGAATTTTTAAGACCACATCAATAGTTATGTTTTTAGGGTTTTTCCAAAGGAATCGCGTTGTTAGAAGTCCTCGACATAGTATTTTAGCACAAAAGATATCGAAGTGTATAATTAGAATAATCTCGAGATGAACTGTGGTTGTCTTCAAATGTTTGGAGTATTATATGTCGATACATGATTTCATGCTAATCATAGGAAGATGTCGAATTGTGTCAGAGAAAGCCGAGATATGATCATTTCTTCATAGGTAGATGTATGTCGACGTATGTTATAGATAAGTCTCGATATTTATTAAGCCTATTATCGACATTTGTTAGTCAACCAAAGATTTCGACACCCTAGAAATTCTTGATAAAGTATCAGAAGAGAGTTGATATATTATAATGTAGGATATCGAGATGTGTCATGCAAAAGTGTCGACATTTAACCCCACTAATAAACTCCTCCCAACGAATAATTTATTATTATAAAGTTTAGGTGATTCAATGAGAGTTCGACTTTTTCAGGAACATTTCGACATCTTCATATAGGTCTCGACAAGCTTATATATGAAGGAGCTCGACATTTATAGTTAGAAGGTCTCGACTTTTATTAAGTCTTGAGAAGTAATATCAAATAGCTCGACATTTGTATTCGACATTTTGGCAGGAATAGATCTCGACATTTTTATGTCTCGACATTTTGAGGGATAAGATGTCGACATTTATGAGATTTCGACATTGTGTTGTAATTAATAAAGTTTCGATATTTTAGAATTTTCGCTGTATCTAGGGATTATTTATTTTTAGAAATATCATTATTTTTAGGTTTTCATAAATTTTAGGGTTTTCTATAAATTAGGGTTTGGGAGCTTGAAAACTTATACAGTTTAACAAAAATACTGATATGATAATATTTATTTATTCAGAGGATCGACTTATACGGATTCCATCAAACCTCTTATTTAGCGATAGCGGGAGGACAGGTAGGTGGATTATCCATCTACAACACGTAAACACAATTATGTGTTTCATGTGATTATGTGATTTACGTGACTTATGTGACTTATATGTTTTACGTATGCTTCAAGTGGATCATGCTTTTATACGTTATCACGTTTATATGCATGGCATATGCATATTATATCACAGGGGTGAGATATTTACACCGTATTGAGACGGTTGTTTTGAGATATTGTCGAGCGGGGTAGAATGAGAGGTTTGTGATTGTTGTTGTTGACTCGTTGAGGAGTCGAGGTTGGTACTCGTATGACACCTGACGGCAGACAGGCGTGATCGATCTGTCTACTCGGGCGTGAACGTCCCGAGGTGCAAAACCGTCGTGATTATATTTTCAGCGGAGGGAGCGACCTGACAGGGCAGTTGCGTGATCGTCAAAACGCTGTCGGCGTAGGCTACCGCTTACGGAAGAGCGACCTAGCAGGGCAGTTGCGTGATCGTCAAAACGCTGCTAGTGTAAGCTTCCGTATGTTATTATTATGGGCGCGCGAGGTGTCGAGTCTGACCTAGGGCCCTTTGTTGTGTGATTTGAGACAGGATTGTGAGAAAAGAAAGAGTGAACATTGCATGGGAGATATTGGGATCGGGAATGAGCGTTCACGTGCATACATGCATTTTTATTCACCTACTGGGCAAATCGCTCAGTGTTTACGTGTTGTAGGTACTGAGTCTGACGCCGACGCGCGTCAAGACTGAGGCGGCTGGTGGCGGTGCTCCACGGACTTTTGAGGGCGGGGCGGTACATGGATGAAGACCTGTGGAGCGATAATAGGGTTTTTTTGTTCTTTTGATATTTTTGGGGCTACGCCCGTTGTACAGATATTACTATGTAAATTAATATTTTATTATATTATATTATCTTTTAGGAAAAAGTTTTTTAGAGATTACGATGTAGACAGATTTTAATAGTAATGTATATTATTTCAGCAAAAAAAAAAAAAAAGTTTTTGTTAGACGGGCCTTCCGCGGCTTACGTTGCGGGAATCCGCCACTAATCCTAGTTAGAAAAGTAGGGTCGTCACACTAGACTTGTACCACTGACCCCGTAGGGGCCCATGCATGGGACTCTGTAACTGTAAATATTTTTATGTGCATGTACAGGACTCCGTATGTCCCCCGATTTGTAGGGACGTAACCATAGTATCCCCCGATTTGTAGGGATATAACCGTAGAATGTAGTCCGAAGCCGTAGCAGTCATTACGGTTTCTCCTTTAATTTCATGTATGAATGCAATACTATACATGCTGCCTTGTATGAAACGTATATCATAAGTCCATTGAGTCGCATATATCACATAAAGACACGCTGCTAGTTCAAGTCACGTATATCACATAAAAACACGTTGTAGCCGTACAATTCCAGTCAACTCCAATATAGAACGTAAAGTACAAAGTCATCGATCATTCAATTCACGTAAAGCACATATGAAGAACCTTTAACTTTGTATCCACATAGATCACGTAGATTTCATATAACACGTCGATAAAAAACCCTTCAATCAATCATAACGATTTCTCCGTTCATTATCACATATATGCAAATGCTATGCCTCTAATCTTGTACAACATATATTCTGTACAAACCATTCACATATATCACATATCCAAACATAATAGCCACATAATCCAACTTCATATAACACTTATATCATAAAATTATAAATCAATAAATTCATAAAGTATATAAACACATAAAACACATATAAACACGGAACACATGTTGCATATCATACTCTTGCCTTTTTCAGAATCCGAACCTATTTAGATATTATTGTCAATAAATATAAACTCCATAAAATATCATGTATGATGATATGCATGCCCTATTATGCATGATCCCTTCTTATTAATTATTTATTATTACTATTATTTTTTTATTTAATTAATATCTAAACCTTTACTAAATTAGATGACTGTATACGTTCTTAAATTTACTAAATATTGAAAATTCTCGTTTCAAAAATATAATATCATAATTATGCGAACTCAAAATTTTCTTCCAAAAATTCAATCTTTCTAAAATTAGTTATGGCCCATGAGAATCCTATGATTCGTGAGACTCTTCGACACATAAACTTTTATGGTCCGTGAACTACCTTAAACTCTCATGACTCGTGAAGTTCTATTTCAACACATAGGTTCCACTTGATCCGCCAAGTTCAACTCACTTTCCTACTACGCTAAATGTTAAGTTCTTACAATTCGTGAAACTCCTAGTTCGCGAAGTCTAACGTTTCCCACTAGGTTCATGAACTCCACACGGCCCATGCAAGACTCCCCTCAATTCACAAAGTCATTCTTTCACCTCCACCTTTCACGAACCCTCCCACTTCGCGAACTCCAATTTAAATACGTAGAGTTCGCCAAGTACTATCAATCCGCGAACGACTTTCACTTTGCGACGTCATCATCCAATTATATTTCACGAGT
The DNA here is from genome assembly GCA_027422505.1 of Craterostigma plantagineum. Taxonomy (NCBI): domain Eukaryota; kingdom Viridiplantae; phylum Streptophyta; class Magnoliopsida; order Lamiales; family Linderniaceae; genus Craterostigma; species Craterostigma plantagineum. The sequence goes on along the minus strand of JAPQWV010000021.1, from coordinate 12,507,718 downwards.
TCGTAAATCAACCCGTGAAGTATTTACTTCACGAGTTCATTGTCCAACCCGCACATGACTTCTACTTCGCGAAGTCTTCCAACTTGCGAAGTAGTTATGGTTCACGAAGTTCATCAGCTCATACAGAGCTTCATTTCGCGAACTTCATCAACCTATGGAAAGAATTCGCAAACCATCCCTTCAACTATCTTAAACACTATTTTCATTCTCTACTCTCAAATCATTCGATCAAATATAATTTCCCCAAAAACATTAAAAACATGAATCCAAGTATATATGAATTTTTATTAGAAACCCTATAACTTCGATCACTATCATGACTAGTCACAACCAAAAGAACTCCATGAAAACCCTATTTCATTTCCAATCTTCGAAAATTAAAAACTTCATGAAACAGGAGTTTATAAAAAAAAAACTTCCGTGATTACTAAAGATTTTAATATGCTTAATAATGATTTAAAACATAAAATCTGAGATAAGTTTCGTATTCGTCAATTTTTTCAAAATCCAAGTTAGTTAAACATAATAAAATATTAATTTTATTTATAATAACCCTTAAAACATGTTAATTCGTAAATTAAAAAAAAAAAACATGGAAATTTTAATAAAGATCATACCCTTCCTAAGCTTTCGGTTGACTTCTGTACAAGTTTTCTTCTCTAACTTCGACTTTGAAGGTTTCGTTGATGATACAATTATTACACTTTTGTTATTTATCTCTTTAGAGATTAGTTAAATAATGAACATCAACGTTTCCCTCTATTGGCTTAATCTTAACCACCCTAGTAATTATTCATATTAATTTATTATTTTAGTCACTTTCATGCATACTTCGATATTAATATACATTATTGGCCAAGTTCACGAGCTATAGTAATATTATATTCACACTTGAGAGATTCACCAATCAATAAAAAAAAAACATTTCACTAATTTGATTACTTCACAAATTGTCTCTACTTCACGAATCTGTAAATCCTTAACTTCACGAATATCAACTTTGCGAATAACCAATGAAAGTCATTCCTACAATTCGTGAAATACACTCTCTCAGTTCGTGATATCTCCAATTAGTGTAGTTCTAATTCGTGAACTATAGTATTACTATATTCATACTTGACGAATTTAATAATCAACCACTTTACAAATTCATAACTTCACTCATTTCTAATTTCACGAATCAATACTTCGCACATCATCACTTCACGAATTAATAAACTTCACGAATTAACATTTATTCATATTATTAATTTCATTCAACCATCCTAATTTATTATACCTAAGTCCCTTTCGCAATATGTATATGCATATACCATGAAACTATTATGCAAATATAGAAATTCGTATGATGCATAGAATCATAGATGGTTTTAATTTCGATTTCTGACAAGACCTCTGGTCAAGCGGGCCAGGGGCCAGTTCCGGCAGTGCCGAGCACAGCGGTTCCGTACCAGTTCCAGACTTGTCCGTTCCTTTTATTTTTTTATTTTGTTTATTAATATTATTTTAAAATTAGTTTAAACATCATTAATTAGATAGATTATCAATAAGGGTCCTACTATTCACACCCTCTCTACTATTTACATCCCCTTTTATACCCCCAACACTTGAAATTTGTTATCTAATCTCATGAATTCAACATTAATGATTTTGTTGTTATTTTTTTTTATAGAATTCGACAAATGACGTAAGTTAGTAAAAAGTATTAATTAACTTATTTTAGCTAATGCTATACGATATTTCATTTACTTATGTTAATATAATCATAAAATAATATTTCTTATTAGCTTATACAATTGAAAAAGAAGTTAAGTTCATTTAGTTAATTACACAGTATATATAAATAAGACAATATTTCTATGTTGTAGATAGTATAAATATAATTCGTATGACAAATCTAGAAAATCAAGTTGTTGAATTACAATATATAACTATATAATTTTGAGAAGCTAGTAATATTGTTCCTTGAAAAAAAGTAGTAATTATTTACGTTAAAAAATTTTCTGCAACACTTCTATGCAATAAATATGAGAGAATAATCTAATAAAGAATAAATTAAATTTGAAAAGTTACTATAAGGATTTACTTTTGTAATAAATTGTGGCGCCCCGCCATCTACTACTAGTTTTCGACACTAGATTACGTGACTATTACTGAAATAAAGTAGTAAGTACCCAAAAGGCGTATAAAATTTTTTCTTTTATATAAAGGAATATCACTCTATACAAGTCAAAATGTCATCCCAGACCTATAAACATAGGAGGGTTACACAGACGCAGCAAAAGAAACCCTAACGCCCGCCACACAGGTCGCATCTATGTACACACCACCCTCAAAAGTCGCTGGAAGCTTCAAAAGGTAAGCCTTGCCATCAAAAGCGATCACGTACCGTGGTCGCGTGCACCTACAACACATAAAGTAAGGGGTGAGCTATAAAGCTCAGTAAGTAGGAATATGCAATGTCGTGAACGTGAAAACCCCGTAAAGGCATCCGCGCCAATGCATCTCACACCTCGTAAATCAAACTCAATCTCATATCTCTCATGGCCCTCGGCTAACTTGCTATGCACCATAAAGAGCTCTAATCCAACACGGATAACCGTGGCAGCGACCTACGCTGGGTAGCCTACGCTAGGTTTCCCTAGATCGCACCCTCCCAGGTCGTCTCCTCTGCCGTGCGGTAGCCCACGCTGGTAGCCTACGCTGGTTAGCCTACGCTAGGGTTTCTCCCTAGGTCGCTCCTTCCCAGGTCGCACCCTCCAGGTCGCATCCCTCCGCTATCAGGGCATCAGCCAAATAAATATATAATATAATCGACGACGCACCGCGCCGTCATGGTGCCATAGAAGTAGCCCTGACTCAACTGCGAGTCGACATCAAATGCCTATATCAGCAAATATCATTCGCCCTCAGGCGATAATACTGTGCATGCTCATCTCACATAAACCCCAAATAACTCCTGCGTGCACATGAATATGCAATGTGAATTAATATCGTAAACACTTACCATGCAGAAGCATGTCAAATAATTCACGTAAGAATACAAACACCCAAGCACATAGTCACGTAATTCAAGCACATACAAATAAATTATGTGTTGTAGTTGAAATTCCCACTTACATGTCGTCCGCAGATTTATTTGCTATGAAATTCCCAGTTAAATCGACCCGCGAACTGCTTAGATAAGTAACTGAATTCGCGAACTACTTTGCGAATTACTTCTAACCCGTGAAATCCCAATTCGTGAAATTAATCTCCCTTTAATTCGTGAATTGGCTCGCTAAGTAACTCCAATTCGCGAAGTCATGTTTTGCGAACTCTTGGGACTTCACGAAATCTATTTCATATGCACTTATGAAATTTACTCCTCGTGGCCCGCAAAGTATTTTCAATTTGTAAAGTTGGGTCCGTCAAGTTTATACAATTTATGAATTTAATATCACACACCATTCGTGAAATCACATTCTATCGTGAAGTGATTGTACTTATATTATTTTTGTATTCCCATGTGGAGTCCTATCTAGGCTATAATATTTCTTCATTCCATTATGCTTCGTAACCTTCCTATAGTGCATGCACAACTTCCAACATTACTTATTTTGTTGTCTAGTATCATATGAACTCGTCAAGTTTATAGCATGACATACAATTGCTAAGATTATATAATGATTAACACTCCACCTCACAACTCGTGAAATTCTATGTGCTTAATACATTATTTTATTCCTTTGTGAGTTCGTGAATTTCCATACTTCTTACTTCACTTAATTCGCAAACCTGAATACTCAAAATCTTCCAATTCGTGAAATTTATATGTCGCAAAACTCTAGACCCGTTAAGTCAAACATCGACTTCGCGAACCTATCCTTAAAATCCTTAGAGGTCGCAAAGTTTATTTTCCAATGATTCGTGAATTATATAGTTCGTGAAGTTTACACTTTACGAACCCAAAACACTTTTAATATTTTGAACTGTTAAGACTTTCGATCAAATTTATTTCCTCCAAGAACAGTAAGCTTATCATAAGAACTTTAAATATTTCTACGACACTAAAACCCTAAAAACATTAAACTTGTACAAACCCTATTTTCATATAACTGTTCGAACTTGATAATTCTTAGAACCTATTAGTAATATCTAAAATAAAATATGAAGTTTTAGCAAGAAAGTTATACCTACCTCACGGTTTGGTATGAGCTCTAACTAATTATTTCAAAAACCCTCGTTAACTAACTTGTACATACCCTAATCGTATATAATTTTTGGAGCTTAATAATTTCTAAGACTTGTGAACATATGAATAAAAACATAAGTTGAGAAAATATACCCTTTTCCTAGCTCATTGCGATCTGCACCTGTTCTCCTTTCCTCCCTTATACTATGTGTTCGTGAGTTCTTCCTTTGATATGAATGATTTTATTTCATCTAAACATAAACAATACTTTGCGTGTTGGAATACCTAAATGACATCAATGTCTAATTGATCCTTATCTTATGAAATAAACTTTATTATTATTTTAATCTTCTTTCCTAGCTAAGTCTACGAGAGTTCCCTCTTAGTTAAGTAATCAAACTAAATAGTATATTCTAAGTCTTATTCTTCGAGAGTTTCTTCCTAGCAATTCCTTTATTTTATTATTAAAACTAATCCCTTAGTATTATCTCTTTTCGCAATTCCTCTATTTTATTATATACTTATACAAACTTATTTCTAAGTCCCAACTCACGTTTCTACCAAGTCAGTTATTTTATTAGCACATAGTTAAAAATAAGCACGTAATATGCAGTCACTTAAACACATAATATGCATGCGGATTTATTGGCAAACTTACACGCGGGACCCGGGTATTACATAAATAGGTGTATTTAGTGAATAAGGGGTGTGAATAGAATTATGGTGAATCTATAGAAAAATAACCAATTGTATAAAAAATTTGCAAGTCAGTGCCCATGTCAGAAGATTTTTTATGTAAGTACCCGGTCGACTGAGTTACCATGCCTGATCATGACGTACCTTTTTATATGTGTATTGCGTACACGTCATGTATTTATATGGTACCCATATATAGTACCTATATACGTTCCATACGGTACCTTGCGGCTGACTATATGATGCTATGAATTTCTAGCTGTATTACATACCACAATACGTTTCTCTAAGGTACATAATGTGTGATATGATGTACCTTGTGGCGTGCAGGTACTGTAATACACGAGTCCGTAAGTAAACCGGCCAATAAATTTGCATATATGTCATATGATTATGTGACTACATGTTGTGTTTATATGATTTCATGCTATGTGCGATACAGTCCTCTATGGGCTTATGTGCTATTAGGACAACTAACTTAGTAAGAACTTTGAGTTGAGACTTAGAAATAGTTCTATGGAAAATATATATATAAAGGGATTTGATAAGGAAAGATTTTCGAAATATAAAAATAAAAGTTTGGAAACTTAGTTGAAAGGTAACTCACATAAATAATAAAATAAGGAATTTGTTAAGGAGAAACAATCGAAAACTTAGCTAAGAGGGAAAATGAAAATAAGATAAGGATTAGTAAGGTATGTATATCCTCGTCAATTGCTAACATTTACACGCAAAGGGAAACTAAGATAAGAAGAAGAGTTTTCAAACCATTAGTTAAAACTATCGAAGAACTCATTAAGGAAGGGAGACTTTTAAGCAAGAACAAATTAAACTCGCATAAAGCTTGGAAGAAGGTATAACTTATTACAACTTTGTGTATTCATTCATATTTTAACGTGTTCTAGGGGTATTGGGCACAAATAGTTGTGATGAATACAAGTTCAGTTGTCGAGGATTTCACTTAGAGCCACGTTTTAGGAAGCTAGAATTTTAGTAGGCATAATTCTTGCTACGATCTTATATTCTTGTCCAAGTAGTAGCATGCTCTAAAGATGGCGAGCACGGAAATATTAGTTACTAGGTTTTATATGGATTTTAGTTCTAAAGGTTTAAACTAGTTGAAGTTCTTACGAGGTTTAAACTGTTCTTGAAGAATAATAAACTTTGATCGAACGTTTTAAGGGCTTGGATTGCTGAAGATGTTTAATTGTGAAAGAGAACTTCACGAATTACATAGGTTGGCGAATTAGGGTAAAAGGTGCAACAAACTAGGCGAATTAATAACTTCACGAATCAAAGGGAGCTACCAAGTATTAATCTGCAAAGTATGAGCTCCACGAACCCCTAACTCGCGAACCACTAGAGAACACAAATCTATGATAGGTGACGAACAGAATTCGCAAAATAGGTACTTTGCGAATCATGAAGTAAGCTTCACGAGTTGGGCAAACTTTGCAAATTGAGAGGTTCACATATCACGATCACGCCGCGAACCCTAAGATGAGAAGGACACTTCACGAATTGGAAACTTCACGAACTCATAGGAAAGCGACTTGACGAATTATGAGGGGAGCAATGGGATTCACAAAGTGAATAGGTGTTAGGCATTTCACGAATTAGGGTCCTTTCGCGGGCTTTGGGAGGATCACGAGTCACACGAGGGTCACACTTCGCGAGTCATGAACAGTTCGCGAACCATGCCATGTCACGAATCTTAGGAAGTTCACGATTTTTATCAACTTGGCAAACTATATAAGTTCGCGAAGTGAGTATAGATGAAGATGACTTCGCGAACTTGGTGAGAGAAGTTAGACTTTGCGAAGTAGGGTTTTATGAAGGGAAGTTCACGAATCCTAGGGTAGTTCATGAGTGGTACTAACTTCACAAGTCCTAAGAAATTCATGAATCATGAGGAATAAATTTAGTTAGCAAAATCCTTGTAAAATAGCTATTTGTCTAACTTTGTTCTATATTTAATATTTCATTAGGGAATTTGATGAACTTAGATAATATACTGACAGTATAATTTTATGCTTAAGGTCAAGAATTTGGGATTTCACCGGTTTAGTAGCTATACAGACGACAGGTAAGTGGAAATCCCAACTACAACACATAATTTATATGTGCATGAATTATATGTCTATGTGCTTCTGTGACTATATGTGATTATTTTCGTTACGTAATGGCATGAAATGCATATTCATGATATGATCATATGCACGCACGATTAGCATGAATGACAGGACATGAGAGCTTGGATGATACAAGATCGCCTTAGAGGGATGTATATTTGCCGATTGGCATCTGATGTCGACTCACTGTTGAGTCACTACTCTTCTATGCTACCATGGTGACTTCTAGGCAAGACATGATATTTGGGCGAATGCCCTCATGGCGGAACGTGAAACGTGGAGGATGCGAGCTGAGGGAATAAGCGACACCGAGGGTATCTCTGGTGTTGGCAACCTCGAAGTGGGCTACCAGTGTGAAGCGTCTGTGTGACGTATGAAACCACCTTGGGATTGAAAAGGCGCCCTAGTGGATTTGAGCTCTATGATGGTGCATAGCAAGATAGCCAGTGGCCCTAAATGACAAGAAAATACAAGAAAGACATGAGGTCAAGGGAGGCATTGGCGGAGATGCCTATGCGATTTAGGACACGTGCATTGCATGCATGATTTTCACTTACTGAGCTTTAAAGCTCATTCCATGTATTTATGTGTGTAGGTTCACGTGATCACGGTACGTGATCCTTTTGAGGGCGAGGCCTACTTTTGAAGCTTCCGGAGGACTTTTGAGGTGGAAGTGTGTACATGGATGCGACCTGCGTGGCTGGCCTATAGGATGGATTTTGATATGCATGCGCACTCTCCTTGTACTTAACATCCTAAATGATTTTGTAATGTACAATCATGATTTCCTTTATATAAAAGAAAAAATTTTGTCCCATTTTTGCACGTTCTGTCCCTTTTATTTCAATAGCAGTCACCACTACTACTGAATATGGCATAAGCGACGGTTCTTTTTGGCTATGGGCGACGGTTTCTTGGCGACGCCCATTCACAAGAGAATGGGCGACGGTTATTAAGTGTCGCACATGTTGAGTATTGGCGACGGTTGTTAACAAACAACCGTCACACGTCTTAAAAAATAATCTGAGGCGGCTTGAGTTTGGGTTACTAATGTAATAGGCAACCGTCGCCTATATCAATAAAAAATAAAATAAGAAGAAAGAAAAAGTACTAATAAGCGACGATTGTCATAAACAACGTTGCCTGTAGTCCAAGTAACAACCGTCGCCTATAGTTCTAGTTACATTAAAAATATTATCAAATGCCACCACGCGTATTATGGGCGTCAGTTTTTAGTAAACCGTCGCCTATACGAAATTCTATACTAGTGTACGTAAGCTAGCCAAGAAATGAGTGGTAGAAGGCGGGGCGCCACAGGTACCAATGTGCAAAAAATTTATTATGACAGGTACTTGCATATAAAAAAAATACTAATACGGTATTGACTTGCTAATTTTTTATATTAATGGGTATTTGTTTTGTAAAATCCCCAAGAATTATCCTATTTTATTTAGTTTAATTTTTTTGGAATATCTTATTACCTCAAAATTTGTGTAATCTACACATAAATACCCACTTGAATACTTACCAATCAGTACTTATGTCAGAAATTTTTATATATAGGTACTCGACTTACTGTTTGTACCAGTTTATGTGTAAAGACCGTACCTTGCTATGCGTGCATAGCATACTATGTCACGCCTTTATATGGTACCCTATACGGTTTTATATAGTACCTAAACGTGCTTTATACGGCGTACCATTTTCTAAACGTATTACATACCATGATACGTTGCTATAAGGTACCCAAATGTGCTAATACGGCGTACCTGCGGCGGGATCGAGTACCTATGTGCAAAAAATTTATTCTGTTGGGTACTTACATATAAAAAAATGCTGACAAGGTACTAAATTACAAGTTTTTTTGTGGATGTTGTTTATCTGTAGCTGCGTTTAGTATGATGGATAAGAAAAGTATATACAATTTTATCTTGAGATAATAATCTTACGTAATCTTATCTTTTATCTAGTATGGCCGTTTAGTTTCCAGTTTCTATAACATTACCACAGATTACCATCTTGTTTAGTTGACATGATAAAAAATATTATCTCATATCAAATCTGTAAAATTTACAGATTTAACTTTTTATATTTATTATTTCTATGTACAGTGGTACAACTCAATGTACACATTGACTAGCGATATGCTAGCTAGGATGTATCTGGACAGCTATCCACCCACGGACGAGTTCAGAGAGAGGCTTGACGAGCTCAACGACCGGTGGCGCCAGGCCCCATGATGTGTTATTATTTTTTTTATGTTTCATTTATGTGTCGGACGCGTGTTTATGTTTGGAATATGTTTTGCATTTTTATTCCATTTCGAATTACTAATAAAATAGATAGTCACAAATTTTAACACAAACAATTACTAATTCAAAATATTATTCCCGGAAAACTTAGAAAAAAAATACGGTCTATTGAGATTTTTGGCCAGGCAGTGCGGCGGATCATCGAAATTTTCGGTCCTGTAGTGTACTGGCCGATGGGCCGAAAATTTCGATTGGCCTGTACACTGCAGGGCGAACGGCTAAGCAGTGTCCAGGCCGAAAATATCGACCGGTCCGCACACAGCCCGGTCGAAAATTTCGTTAGGCCCGTGCACTGTAGGGCCGAAATTATCGATCGATCGGTACTAAAATGTTAGATTGAATTTTTTTTCGTTACCTCGTTTCGATCCATTGCCGAAGATCGTTCGAATTTAATTGTGTATGTAGTTTCAGTATTTTATACCGGAATTGTTGGTAGACGTTAGTTTTTTCTTTTTAAATTAATTTAAATATCATAAGGGTAAAATCGTCTTTTTACAGTCCTTTAGGGGCGATAAACCGGTAACAAGTAAAAAGAAAAAGGGGACGGTGAATAGTATTTCCCTAATTGAAACGAAGGTGATGACATTTGATCGTCTGAAAGAAGAAGTACACCGTATTAATGGCTCCATCAACTCAACTACACAATATCCGAATGTTTCTGTAAAAAAATAAAACTATCAACTAAGCCCCAATTGACCTAATTATACTCCGTTAGACTGATTACAAAATTAAATTACAATGGATGACCTAATTTTTAATTAATCTTGCTCAACAGTCATCGCTTCGGACTTTGAAGCGCTATGGCCCCTCGATGACGAGATTCACAAGACAATCGAGTTCGTCTGCGAGCCAGTCGATTGGCTCGAGCACAAACGGCCATTCAGATTCGAGAAGGAGAGGTTATGCACGTGGAGGATTAAATCATGTACCTGAGGTGGTGGCCGACTCATCAGACTGCGAAGGCAAAGGGCGTGGAGCCGCAGGGCGAGGACTTCGTCGGAGATCGGTTGGAACGATGATGGAGAGATAATTGGATTTATTGTGCTCAAGAATGTTGATCGGGAACGATGATATTTATTGTTCAAGGGTCCAGTTATTATCATGGGGTGGATAAATTATCTTGCCCATTTGGAGTGGATAATTTATCTTGAATTTGATGGTCAATGCTAGCGGGCCTTGAGTTTTATCGGGCTTTATATAATTTAACATATTAGCAACTGAACAAGATTGTTAAAGGTAAAATGGGCTTTATCTTGGGTTATACAGTCAAAGTGAACGCGGCCCTTCAGTTAAAGAAAGACCAATTTGCCACAAAATTTTTGGATATCGCTCCCACTCTTCAGTATTCAAATCTCAACTCTCTCCTGCGACCCCTAAATCGGCAAAGACGAGTAAATGGGAGACGAATTGAAAGCACTCCATATGGACGATTTGACGACTTACAGCGACGATTTGATTGCATTACTGAAAGACGAGAATGATACGGCTGGTCTCAAGCATTTTCTCGAACAGTCAAATGCCCTCCACTTACAGTGCAAGAAAGATCTCAACGACGTGCAAAAGTCAATACAATGTCTGACTTCGACTTTCTTTCTCCCGTCATTTCTTGGTTTGATGTTTGTGTTCTTATAGTCCCACCGTCGAATTTGTACGTTTTTTGCTTCACTTTTTGGATTTTTATTCAAGTTTGGTGTTCATATGGTTAAAGGGATGACGTTGGTTTTTTGGGTCTTAAGGATAAGTACATTGTCTGTATTCACCTGAGGCTACTACTGATGATTGTTGGTTTTCACAGATTACGAGAAAAAGGTCGATGTTCGCAAGAAAGAAACAATAGCTGCAGAGTCAGACACATCCTCTGACGCAGAATTGACAAAGCAGTTAGAAGAGGAACAAAAACTTGAGCGTATTCTTAGGGAGGAGCTAAGATAAGTGTCTTACTACTTATCTATCTTAGCATTCCATTTTCACGAAGCTAACAAATTCTTTTGATTCGTTTCACAGTCATTGTCGATGAAATCGAAAATCTAGAGCGTGAAAGAGAACGCATTGAAGAAGAGAGGCGAGCCATTAAAAAAGCTGAGCAGAATGAACTGAGAGCTCAGTAAGTCCTTGAAACTTGATACTTCAATACTCATTTCGATCTATTATGTTCCCTAATTCCTCATTAATTCAAGATACTCATTAAAATTTGTGCGAGTTTTTATATTGAAGAATAAACTTAATGTGTCTATGATTTTCTCCTTTCCAAAGGATGGAACTTTCAATGTGTGCGTCTGTCACAAATGTTATACCGTGCTTGGATGATGCATTGAAGATATCCGGGCGTATCCTTTTTTTTTGCCTGACTATCTTATTTTAGTGCAGTGTTTACATTTTGCTGGTGCTTCTGCACCTTATTTCGCTCTTTTCGCGTGCTTAACGTTGGTTTTCCATTCATTTGAAACAATAGATATTGCTGATAGAGAGAAGAAAGACTTCAGAAAGTTTGAGTTTGATCCTTTGAAGTCCACACCCTTTGCAATATGTGCCAATATCTGGAATATGCTGAAATTCTGACCGTATGATTTACTTAATTTACACTTTGTCTATCTGGCTATGAAAGGTCCGTCCTTATGTGCACATCTATATGCATAGTCACGATTCAACTGTTGTAATTTAATGGCTAAAGTGATGTTTTTTGTTAGTGGTTATGTTTCATGTTTATTACAAATTTGTTTCGTTATCGAAGAACTTGCTCTCTGCCTTGTCCTGATGAAGTATATAGTGATCCTATTTCCTCTATGAGCTTTAAAGAAACATGCTATAAAGTTCTTGAAATTCTACAACCGTAATTTCGTGAGAAGAAAAAACGTGGATTCTGCCATTCTTTTCTCGATGTAAAAATAGGTGGAACTGATGTGAGAAGAAGATTGGCAACTTCTTGAAGAGGGTTATCATTATCAACGAGAGATGTCCAGGTCTAAAGATTCAAAATTTCATCAGCATATGCTTTCTCAATCTGCATTTTGATAGTATCTTGATAAACAATGGGAAATGCATCTCCTGCAAAATTTCGTTGTCCATGGTAAATATTTTTCATGAGGACTATGGCGGAACATAGTAACGACATATCCTCGGCGCAAGCGTATAAACTATAAGGGGGCGTTTGTTTCCAGTGATCCAACATCACCGTGATATTCATATCACCGTAATGTGAATATCACCGTGATGTGGTCAATGTGATGTATTATTACCGTGTTTGTTTTGCGGTGATATTTCATTTTGCATATCAATGTGATATTAGAGTATTATGTTTGTCTAATCACGGTGATATGTAGGGTGATATTGCATAAATGTCATATTTGGCCTATGAATATTATATAAATTATGTGGATTATATATACATATATTTACATATATAATGAGATGATTTTTACATAATAATTACTATTTTAATATCGAGTTTGATTTTTTTAAGAATTAATAATTAGTTTTTCGTATAGTTATTCAATAATTATTTATTATTAAGATTTGAATACTCTAATTATATATTAAAATATGAATAATGATATATTAGGTATAAATACCAAATTAAGGGGTAACGTTGTCCAAATAAAATTTTGAAAGATCACCCCATCACGGTGATGTAAGATCACCTAGCTTTTTTCGTGGTGAACCAAAAGGTAGAATATCACCCCATTTTCATCACCTAGGTGATCTGTTATTACGTTGATGACTCGTCACCTAGACTAAACAAACATGGTGATGATAAAGCAACTAGAGGATTACGGTGATGTTTTGGAGGATCACTCCAAAACAAACATCCCCTAAACATCTATTCTATTATTTATATAAAGGGATAAACTGTCACATCTCTGTCGCTTATTTGCAATAGTCATCTCTTTCTTAATTAATTACTTTTAATTTTTTTTTATTTATTATACTTATATTCCTCCTATATATTATTTTTGTTTATACAGTTAAAATTATATTTTACACATTAAACATTACAAATAATGAATCCAAAATTAGAAGTAATATAAATTCTAAGCAAGAGCGTGCGAAAGATACTAGTTAGTTATAAAATATATGCATTTTTTGGGCCTTCATGAAAGTCACTTCGGCAGCCGATGAATCTTACATTCGTTAGTTAGGAAAATAAACAGACAATATCAGGTGACATAAGGTAATGAGTTGGTAAGTTTTTAGACCATTAACTGTGTGATTATATGCTCTGCGAAAATTGGTTGGGTTGCCGTTGAACACTGAATTCATTCTTTCTTTTCTTTTCTTTTCTTTCTTTCTTTTATGACCAAATCAGAGGCACGTTACTAAGTAAATGTCTGCGGAGCAGTTATTTAGTACACTTGATTTTTTCCCATCCAATTTGGCGTCTCTTATCGAAGCACGACAAAAGCAAAAAACCACTGAACGAAAAAGAAAGAACAACCAACCGTTTGACCAGGTGGGACACTTCTAATCGAAAGTGATATGGGGCTATCCCAATCAAAAGAATTTATATGTGTGGGGAAGGGAAATTTATATAGCCGGAGAAGCGGTTATCGCAAAGTTTAAGACGTGCGTAAGGTGCTTTTCTGTAAGGAAACTGAAAGGGACGTATTTGGATCGTTAGGGCATGTTTGGGACCTGTTTGGGACGTGTTGGGACTTGCTTGGGGACGTGTTTGGACTTTGGGACGTGTTGGGACCTATCGGGACGTGTCGGGACGTATTTGGACGTGCTTGGGACATAAATGAAATAACACCAAAAATTACGTGGTTCGGATCTTTGCAGATCCTACGTCCACGGCGCTCTGAAACTGGTTTTCACTATACTTAGAAGATTTACACGTCATAGCTCACTCTAACTCATGAATACTAAAAGTGGAAGAAAATACTTAATACATCGAAAGAGAGAGAATGTGGAGTGTTTTTCGTGTGTTGAATGGGTTATCTCGCAAAAATAATGAAGTCCTCCTTATATAGGAGCTCCCAACGGCTAGCTTGGCCTAGATCCCGGATTCCCGGAGATGGGACCGTCTGGGACAATGTGATGTACAGTCTGGGACGTCTGTCAGGAGCAGGGGCTGGCAGGGGCATCTGGCGGCTGGAGATAGGACTGGTCCCGTGCTGTCAGGAAAAGTAGGCGGCTGGCGCAGTACTGTCAGAACAGCTTTGTCAGACGCAGTCAGACGTCCTTTCAGGCTTCAGTAGCTTCCTTATGACACTTCGACGGGACCTGCTTAGCATATTAGGTCCCACAACACTTCCCTAATATGGTGTCAGGTCCCTAAAGCCTGCCGAAGGTCCCTAAAACCCTCATTTCCTGTTGCTATCTCCCTAAAGTCCGTTGGAGGTCCCTAAAACCCGTCTGAGGTCCCTAAAAGTCTCCCTTCATAATCTAACTTTGTATTTTTCAAGGAAACTCATATTTTTTACTAAGTTCTCTTAATAGCTAATTATTTCCTTAATTTAGTTATTTTTAGCCTGCCTAATTTATGTCCGTATCAACCACTCCCCTACTCTAATTTGTCTTTGGGAACAAAAGAGGAATTAGAGTAAAATTTGTAAGGCATGCTATAATTAAAGTAAATAATTGCAAGGTAGGTCTTACCAGGAATCACCCAAAATCCTTACTCTGTTTCTGGGAAGATGCGTTTTATGAGCGGGAATAGTTCCCAAGTTCCTTAGCGCAGCACCCTCTGTAGCTCCCTTGCTCCTTTATGTCCTGGTGGCTAGGGACGTTCGCGAGGAGATTCCTCCTTCTGAAGGGACGGAGGATGTTCCCAGCGGTTCCTTTCTCTGTTAGGGAGCTCAAGAAGTTCCTATTACGGTCCATGTCCCTGGTGTTAGAAGAAAAATAACTTCACGCAAAGGGTCAGAAGGAAAAGCAAAAAAGAAGTTATGTCCTTCCCCCCCCCCCCCCCGAGGCGTAGGTGTTGAGCCTCTTATGGGACCTATAGGGACTTCAGTGGGTGAGCTCCCTGCTTCTGCGGACCATCTAAACAGACGTGAACAGATGGGCCTGCTAAGTTGTTGGGTGCTCCTAGATGATCATAGGGCCATCCCTCTGAGGTTTCTTCTTAGGTGGTGGAACGTAGCTTCCGGTCTGTCTATAAAATCTTCAAGTCAGAACCTGAAGATAACTAACCAAATAGAGTTAGTGGAATAGCACGATGGAGAAAGGAGGAGCTCTATGGAGAAAGAAGAACGAAAAGGTAACTCTCGTGAAATAGCACGAGGAGGGTCCCTGGAGATTCTTCTCTAAGGAGAAGGAAGAGTGGGATGCCGTGTATGCTCTTCGGGACCTTCCTTTGCATGGGTGCTTCCAGAGAGATCTGTAGGCCTCCGAGGACCTTCATTTTTTGCTCCCTGCCGCAGAGAAGCATACAGAGGTCCTGGCCCGCTGCTGGTGTTGTTGATCCATCATCTCCAACTCCTGCAATGCTTTAGGGAGCTTAACTCCCCTATGTTGGAGCCTATTTTTCCTTAGGCTTTGTTGTCGCCGTTGCGTACGTCGTCCTTGGGATCTGGAAGGGACCTGGCGGGGACCTGATGACGGAGCTCCTCTTCGAGCCTTGCACTTTGAAGGCAATCCCCATGTGCTGCACGTTCCTCCTAGCTCCTTGGACATCCTCTCCTTTTTTCATCATGGTGATAGCCTGTAAAAAATACTTTGTTGTGTTTTTCCTTTCGAGACACAATGGTATGGGGAGCTTAACTCCCCATGTTCGCATGTTTCACCGGAGTTCCCTTTCTCCTGTATTTCATGTTTTTGCGTCCTTTCGGGACCTGATGGATGTTCCTGGTAACGTCATTATCGTGGCATGGTTATAGCGCCAGCACGCTTAGATGCATGGTTATAGCGCCAGCTCGCTTAGTAATTCGTAAGCCAAGTACGAATTCACGTCTGGGTTGCAATGACCGTCGTCATTGTCCTCAGGTGTCACTTGCGCTAGGCTCTCTATGTCCTTAGCGATTTCAGTATTTGTGTAGACACTTAGGTCTGTAAAATTTTAATTCCGAGGATCCCCATTCATTTGTTTACCCTGGTTATAGCGCCAGCTTCGCTTCGGTACCATTCACGTCGCAGGCTTACTGAGAGCCTTTGATGTCCTGTACACCGCAGCCCGTCAGCGGCGGCATCTTGTACACCCTTATGGGCATCATTCACATCGCAGATGGATTATCTTTGACGTCCTGTACACCGCAGGTCCGTCGACCTTTGGCATGAAATCACACCGCAGATATATCATCTTTGGCGTCCTGTACACCGCAGGTCCGTCGACCTTTGGCATCGATTATATTATACAGTGCACTGTTTATATAATATTATATTTATATTCCGACAAGGCGGTATTTCCTTAGGGACATCAATGGTTTACCCTGGTTATAGCGCCAGCTTCGCTTAAATGCGTGGGTATAGCGCCCGCTCGCTTAAATGCGTGGTTATAGCGCCCGCTCGCTTACATGCGTGGATATAGCGCCCGCTCGCTTACATGCGTGGATATAGCGCCAGCTCGCTTAAATGCGTGGTTATAGCGTCCGCTCGCTTACATGCGTGGTTATAGCGCCAGCTCGCTTAAGTGCGTGGTTATAGCGCCAGCTCGCTTAAATGCGTGGTTATAGCGCCAGCTCGCTTAAATTGCGTGGTTATAGTGCCAGCTCGCTTAGTATCCGAGCTCCTTGTCGGAGGCCTTGAATTTGAAGTAATAGCAGAATGGAGCTCCTTACTTCTCGATTAATGATAAGGTCCCTGGATTTGGATCTCGGTAAGTTCGAATGTCAGTCTGGAGCTATCTTCTAGGCCCCTGGGACCTTCGCGTGTCAAGCGGAGCTTGCTCCGAGATCCATGGACCTTCGCGTGCCAATGCAGAGCTGGGCATTAAGGTCCCGCGGATTTGATTGCTCAGGTGTATGATTTTGGGCCCTGCTGGAAGTTGGAATCTCCTTTGCTTGGAGCTCCTAATATGACAAGGATATGATCCTTAAATGGAGCTGCCTCCTATTTGGAAGATGCGGGGGTTGTCTGCCTTTAGCCGGCACAGATCCCCCGGACTTCTTCTCGGCTACCTCCAGACCTTCGTCGAGGCCATGGTCAATAAACTTCCTGAGATGTCCCTTTAGGGTGGGCTCTTCGATTCATCCTTCAAATAATAGCAGTCGTTAGTATGCTGCATGTATTATTATGGTATCGATGATATAAATGAGAATAAGGTTTAGAGGGCCCTAGAATTCCCGCTAAGAGCCTTATCAACGCGGGATGTCTCCCGTGGATCTTTAGGCGTCATCCCAAAATTAGCTTCTAGGTCCCAAATGTGGGAACTAGGCTTCTCAGACCAGCGCGGAGCTGGATTTGTAGGTCCCGAATATGGAGATTCGGGTCTGCGCGCCAGCGAGGAGCTGGGCTTTTTTTATCTCCCTCGGATCTTCGTACGCCAGCGCGGAGCTGTCTCTAAAGTCCCACGGACCTTCGCATGCCAGCGCGGAGCTTGGCTTGCATCTCCCACGGATATTCGGATGTCAGCGTGGAGCTGGGCTTTGAGGTCCCACAGATCTCCGTACGCCAGCACGGAGCTGGCCTTTAAGTCCTTTAAGCGACATAGATCCCGGGACTCCTTATCGATCAACTTCGAATCTAGTTTGCTGTCGCGGCTAACATCCTTTCCAGGTGTTCCATCTAGATAAGCCTTTCGATCACATCCTTCAAATAACAACACTTGTTAGTGTGGTGCACCTATTTATTATGATAGAAATATTATATAATAAAGAATGGGATGTAAAGGGCCCTGGAATTCTGGCCAAGGGCCTTATCAACGCGGGATGTCTCTCGTGGATTTTCATGTTTATCTCAAGCAGGCCTTTGGGCGTTGGCGTGGAACTGAGCTTGTATCCCCTGCGGATCTCCGGACATCGGCGCGGAGCTGGCTTCAAAGTCCCATGGACCTTTGTGTACTAACGGAGTTGGGCTTGTCTCTCCTGCGGATCGTCGAACGCTAGAATATACATGTCTTCTGGGTCCCACGGACCTTCGTGTGTCAGTGCGGCACTTGGCTCTTAGACCCTGATATAGGAGCTCGGGTCTTCATGGAGCTGGGCTTTTTAAGCCTTTTTCCGGCGTTGAGCTGGGCTTTTAGGTCGCAAAGACGGAGCTCCGGGTCTTCTTACCAGCGCGGAGCTGGACTTTGAGGTCCTTCTAACTTTTGTACACCATTGCGGGGCTGGGCCTCTAACTCCTTCAAATGACAACAGTTGTTAGTACGGTAGTCATATTATCAATATAAGTGAAAATGAAATTTAGAGGGTCCTGGAATTCCGGTTAAGGTCCTCCTCATCACAGGAGGTTCCTTGAGCTGATGTCAATTTCTTGTGGATTTGCATAGTGGTGCGAATCTTCTTGGGGTTCTTGGCGTAGATCCCCAGGGTTCCCTGTGATGCGGTCGTGGCGTTGGCTTCCTTCGTCCATGGTTTTTTACATCTCTCTCCTTCTTTGCATGACGACTTGCTTCTCATCCTGGGACCGCACAGTATATGGATTCGGGGAGCTTAACTCCCCATGTTGCTTGTTTCATCGGTGTTTCGGACGTAACCTGTTTGAGGTCCGCAAGTCGGTCTCGCAGCTCCCTTCCTTTTTTGCCAAGAGCTGTTTTCCCCCTTTTCTTTTTTCGACCGTGGCTCAGCTCCCTTCTTCTGGAGCTTCCATCCCCCTTCGCTTTCTCGGGTTGATCCTCGTGGAGGTCCGCCTGGATGTTCTGAGATCCCTTGAAGACTTATTTGTACCCTCTTGCCCGTCTTTATCATCTCTTGGCCTGTATTTTAGGTCCTGACCGTTTCTCAACGCGTTTGGCAGTTTCTGGAGGTCCTCCTCCGCGGTTCACTTCTGACTTCGACTATGTTTTGGGTGTTTCGTTTCGTCCCATAGAGAAAAGAAAGAAGAACGGTTAAGCACAACTTCGCACAATATAGGCAAAATCACTCACGCCTTCAACTCTGAATTTTCCCACAGACGGCGCCATTTCATATGGGGCTATCCCAATCAAAAGAATTTATATGTGTGGGGAAGGGAAATTTATATAGCCGGAGAAGCGGTTATCGCAAAGTTTAAGATGTGCGTAAGGTGCTTTTCTGTAAGGAAACTGAAAGGGACGTATTTGGATCGTTAGGGCATGTTTGGGACCTGTTTGGGACGTGTTGGGACTTGCTTGGGGACGTGTTTGGACTTTGGGACGTGTTGGGACCTATCGGGACGTGTCGGGACGTATTTGGACGTGCTTGGGACATAAATGAAATAACACCAAAAATTACGTGGTTCGGATCTTTGCAGATCCTACGTCCACGGCGCTCTGAAACTGGTTTTCACTATACTTAGAAGATTTACACGCTCATAGCTCACTCTAACTCATGAATACTAAAAGTGGAAGAAAATACTTAATACATCGAAAGAGAGAGAATGTGGAGTGTTTTTCGTGTGTTGAATGGGTTATCTCGCAAAAATAATGAAGTCCTCCTTATATAGGAGCTCCCAACGGCTAGCTTGGCCTAGATCCCGGATTCCCGGAGATGGGACCGTCTGGGACAATGTGATGTACAGTCTGGGACGTCTGTCAGGAGCAGGGGCTGGCAGGGGCATCTGGCGGCTGGAGATAGGACTGGTCCCGTGCTGTCAGGAAAAGTAGGCGGCTGGCGCAGTACTGTCAGAACAGCTTTGTCAGACGCAGTCAGACGTCCTTTCAGGCTTCAGTAGCTTCCTTATGACACTTCGACGGGACCTGCTTAGCATATTAGGTCCCACAACACTTCCCTAATATGGTGTCAGGTCCCTAAAGCCTGCCGAAGGTCCCTAAAACCCTCATTTCCTGTTGCTATCTCCCTAAAGTCCGTTGGAGGTCCCTAAAATCCGTCTGAGGTCCCTAAAAGTCTCCCTTCATAATCTAACTTTGTATTTTTCAAGGAAACTCATATTTTTTACTAAGTTCTCTTAATAGCTAATTATTTCCTTAATTTAGTTATTTTTAGCCTGCCTAATTTATGTCCGTATCAGAAAGAAATGGACATAATGATTGTGTCATTCTTTGCCAATGATCCATTGAGGGTTGGCACTAAAGTTCATGTGACTAGGAGGTCAGGGTTCGAACCCTACATCCCACATGACTTTGGGAAGTCCCCATGGGGGTTATACCTTATGACTATTAAAGCTAAGATGGTGTGGGACGTGTCCATCTGGCTCCGAGGATTAGTCACACAACTGGAATGCGTGGCGTAAATAGCTCTCGCCAAGTCTGTGGGGCAGTTAAAAGAGGTCACGGCTGGTAGGGGCTAGCCCATAGTCAGATGTGTGGATACCCGGGACAAAAAAAAGATTGTGTCATTCTTTCATTTTATCATATATAATATGAATCTGAAAAGCAAAAATCCAAAGCAGCACCTCCTACCGAAACTGTCTGCTCTTTGTTCTCCAAATTATCACCACAATTTATGTTGGATATTTAATTGCCCAAAATCGTGAGAAATCTTCGGTTGAAAAGGACTAAACCGCGTAAATCACGATATTACTTTGTCAAATAGCATCTAGTTGCACAATTCAAATTCAGATTTTCTTGATATGGTCACTTTTCTGTTTGTCGTCTGTTTTTTGGTTGTTTAGGGCCGGCTAGCTATATAGCAAAAAATAATTAGTAAGGAACATATATGGAGTTAAAGACGAGAAAAAACTATTATAAGCCATGTTCGAGAAGTCTCTTCATAGTCTTGCCAGAAACAACGTACTAATTGCAAATCTCAGGAGCAAGGCCAAAGGTGAATTGCCAGGAATAACATAATATATATATATATATAATCATCTATTTGATTCTTCTCCCATAATACATATATGTATAATATATATATCTATATATATATATATACATATAGACTTAATTTAAATTTGCAGAGGGAAGTCATGGCCTAGTAAATTTATACAAGGACACGGAAGCTTGTGGTGGTTATGCAGATATACAAGTGATGTGGGACTTGATACACTCTTCAACTGCTACAAACCGTAACGTTCAAAATCATAGACGAAGACGAAGCAGCAAAAGCACTAAAAACTGTTGGAAGTTGGTCTTCAGACAAGTCTCTTTAACATCCTAGATTAGATATAAGATTATTGAGTCTCTCTGTCTCCTAGCCTAGATAATATGCACGGATTGGATTGCCCCATCAGCAGATTGTTGTATAGCATATATCTTGTTGGTATATACAGATTGTTATAAATAGATTATTCTATAATGGAGGCTTAGTCCCATAATAGTGTAATAAAAAGCCATCAGAAGCATCACGCCAGGAATCTCAGTCGTATATGCATGATACTAATACTATGCCATTCAAATTCTAGTTTTATCACGGCTTATATTATCTAAAAGAACAAGGGATCTTCTTATCTAGTATGGCAACATTTATTCACATTTGTCACTTCTCAGTAATTATAAAGAAGAAAGATTCCACCTTTTCTATAATCGAATGGGAAGATAAAAAGGCCACTGATGGCGATGGAGAGGTAAGACAAGCAAAGTCCCACTCCAACCGTAAATTAGATAGCCCTGAGAAAAAAAGGCGTGTGGATAGAACATGCCCTTCTTTGTCTTCACTCCCTCAACCTTCCTCCTCCCATCGCTGTCATCAGATTCTGCAACTTTCGAAATCAATATCAAGTTAGGACATGCTTAGTAATGTGAAATGTGATTCAAGGCTTAGACACACATTATTACAATGAAGACGGTGATATAACAAAATGATGTAACCTAATCGTGCTCTGCGTTTAAGCTAAGCTGCCCTTCTCGAGAGATCTGAGAAAGACAACTCTTCAGAATCCTATTTATAGGAGGCAACCAATGTGTTCATCTGTATAATTTCAGACAACCACACATTGCATATACTTACAAGCTCTCGCTCAGACATAGCAAATGATCCCATAAGATCGACCATCTTCGTTTAAGATAGCCCACATAGGCTTTAGCTCGAAAAGAGATCAAAGAATCATAAGTATATTTCATTTTTTCCATACTCACCTTGCAACATCAATCAAGTGTCATGGATAGCACAAGCAGCAGTTGTTTGGACCAATCAGAACTCAACCAAAGAAAAAACCCGTCGTCCCTCACACCTACGAAGAACCATGACGGGCTCGAATTCTGGCAATTCATGGTCGCGGGCTCCATCGCGGGCTGCGTAGAGCACATGGCCATGTTCCCCGTCGACACCCTCAAGACTCGAATGCAGGCAATCACTTCTCCTAATTCTTACACCAAAACCTCGTCACTCCCAACAACCACCACCTTAACTTTCAGACAGTCATTCCTCTCCATCATGAAGCTCGAGGGGGTAAAAGGGTTCTACCGCGGCATATCTGCGATGGGGTTGGGGGCGGGCCCCGCCCATGCAGTGTATTTCTCCGTGTACGAATCTTGCAAGGAGAATCTTCTTCTGTCCTCCTTTTCGGGAAATAATCCCAACAACCCAATGGCCCATGCAGCTTCAGGCGTGTTGGCCACCGTAGCGAGCGATGCTGTTATTACACCGATGGACGTCGTTAAGCAGAGGCTTCAGCTGAAGGGAAGCCCATATAGGGGAGTTTGGGACTGTGTGAAGAGGGTTTTTGTAGGAGAAGGTTTAGGGGCTTTCTACGCCAGTTATAGGACGACTATCGTCATGAACGCGCCTTTCACTGCTGTTTATTTTTCCACTTACGAGGCTGCAAAGATAGGGCTTAAGGAGGTTGATAATGGTACTGAGGATGGTGATGATGATGAGACTTTGTTCGTTCATGCTACCGCAGGCGCTTTTGCTGGGGCTTTAGCTTCTGCCATTACGACTCCACTCGACGTTGTAAAGACTCAACTTCAGTGCCAGGTAGAAAGAAGCAACTTCTCTCTCTCTCTCTCTCTCTCTCTCTCTCTGTTTCTAGTCTTGCCTGAACAATCTATGTGTCTCCGTTTGATGAAGGGTGTTTGTGGGGTGGACCGATTTTCGAGTAGTTCGATAGGAGAAGTGATTCGAACTATCGTGAAAAAGTATGGATACAGTGGACTGATGAGAGGTTTGGTTCCGAGGATGCTCTTTCACTCGCCAGCTGCGGCGATATGCTGGTCGACTTACGAGGCGGTAAAGAGCATCTTTCGACAGCCTAATAATGCACAGAGCAGTTATGAGGATTGATTAGAACACAGCAAATATGTAAACATAATAATTAAGACACAAGTGCTGTATAACTGCTGTATGTTTCAAGTACACAGTGCTGTGACAGTTTACTAGGAGAAATACATATAGCACATAAAACAACTCCATTCAGCTAAACCATAAGGATGCTGGTCTCTTTAGCTATAGGAGAAAAGCTACATAAAGGTTGAATAGAATGGATGGATGTAACAACAATGGTAAAATGCGTTTCGATTGATTGATCTGTTGTAATTACGGAAAAGGTTTCGATGTAAGTGCGATGACAAGTTGAGACATTGGAGGAAAACATACACAGCTCTGTTTCTTGATTTCTTGTTTACATTCCATTCGGAGAAGAAAGTAGTAAAGTATCAGAAGAAAGGAAAGCAACTCACAAACAATCACTTTGGCTCGTTCCCAAATCCCAGGACAGCTTTAGCTTCCCCCTACAATGCGGCTGAGAAATGCAATGCTGGTGAATCTTCTCAACAAAATAAGACTTAACATATAAGAAAAATCATCCGACATTCGCCTTTTTACCTTTTCTACCATATATAGTTCCTCCGAAGACACTTGACTAATCGATCGAACACAAACAAGGAAGGAGGGATATCATGCTAATCAATTAATCCTACACAGCGCACCATGTGTTAGAGATTCATGTAGCAATTCAAAATGAGATTGATCATCACGCCAGAGAGACACACCCATTATCAATGATATGAGACTTCAATAAAATCCTGCAGAAATTCCAACTAGAAATTAATCAGAATCGGAGAATGTCTCATCAAGGGTAGTAATCAAACACCTCAATCGAATCCGAGCTAAAACATCCAACTAATCTATCTAGGAAATGGCATACCACAAAAATGTAGGAAAAAGAAAGGTGATGTGTTCCGCGAAAAACGACTCTCTTGCAACGAACTTTGGGGCGGCTTCTTGGACTAATGATTGTTGTCGACGCTCGAACCTAACACTCAAAAAGCCAACCAAAACAGGTTAGAGGGGGGCGGGGTGGTTTACGGCGACGCCCCTCCGGCGTTTAAGTCAGTTTTCTTCCTAAAAAAGAGTAAGGACAGGTGTTAGGCTTGTAAAGCAGTTTTTCGTTCAAATGTGTGTATCTGGAAAATGGTTCAACCGTTACCTTTCATACTCATCTGATCTTCCCTCACCTTTGACATGTTGCTCACCCCAGCCCGCCCTTTTCGCGGACCACGTGCAGGGATGTGGTCTCCCCACGTTGTTCCCCCACGTTCTTCTTTCCTCTCTCTGTCTCTCTGTCTCTCTGTCTCTCTGTCTCTCTCTCTCTCTTTCTCTCTCTCTCTCCCTCTCTCTCTCTCTCTCTCTCTCTCTCTCTCTCTTTCTCTCTCTCTCTTTCCCCTTCTCGTGATTTCTTCTTCTCGACATGAAACTATCACATTCCAGCTTTCCGATTCCTTCTCGGGAACATCGGTTCTCTTTGATCTCCTCCTCTTGATCCCTCAGGCTAATCACTCCGGAATGCTCTTCCTTCCTTTTCGGGCTAAGCTGCTCGGACAGCTCACCCTTCCTCAGACTCGACCGTCTTGGCCGGATCTTCCCTCATTACCCGACTTGGTCGTTCGGATTCCTCTCCTCAGGCCCACCCCTTATCCTCGGGCTTATATCTCGTTCTCAAGCCAACCCTCAAGGTTGTCCGCTTCCTTCCCTATCTCTTTTTTCCCGCTCTTCCCTTCGCGGGTTATTTTACCGTTAGTCGAGGATCCCGAGGGTAACAATAGTCCCCACCCTAAAATAGTCCAAAAAGACTGTAATGAGTTTTGGACGTGGACTAGCGGTAAAATAACAAATTTCAAGGCCCTCTCGCTCTTCCCGATAGACTTTCTTGGACCTCTTCATACCTTCCTCCCCCGATTCTCGGTACCCTCTTCTCTTCGTCCTTCGCGACGATCTCTCATCACGCCACTCACTGGGCGGGAAAACTACCGCCCCATCGAATCAGAGTCAGATTGGTGCGGCCACATGTCATATATCTTGAGACTTAACGTCTCATCTACTCCCTTCCCCTTTCTTTTTCCTTTATCTCATTTTCGCCCTTTTCCTCTTTCATAGAGTTATCACTTTCCCTTTCATCTCCAAATCTCACTAAGTGCGCCAATTTCTTTCACCCTTCGGCGTTTCATCTTCAAGATTCCGTCGTCTTGCTCCTCGCCAAAATCGGTAAATCCTTTCTCCTCTATCTTATTCCTCTTTTGTCGCTGTTTTTGGTTTTATTTCTCGAGTCTGGACTGTGCGATTTTCTACCATGGGGGATGCTTCTGATTTTTACTTTCGCTTTCGTTTATTTCACTAGTCCTTCAGGATTATGCGTCCTTTTGCTGTGAGCAACGTTACGACTTCGTCTTCCCCAAATCAGCCAGTTTCTCCTTCAAACGGATATTTTCCAGAATCCCCTTCTCCTTCTGCATTTTTGACCTCCTTTCTCAACGCGGCCCGGGCCATAAACAACTTCTTGACCTGGTTATTTTCCACCCCTTGTCTTGTAGGGTATCAGAGCGAAAATATTTTCTCCGTGCTTTGGAAGATTGGACTTCTCAAATGGAAGATTTTCGCGAATCTGCCAAACTCCCGTGGCATGAAGTGAACATTTCGACTCTTCGAGAGTTTCACATTCCTCTGATTATCGGTCGAGCCGTCCTGACTCCCGAGCACAAAGTGCAAATTCCAGGTCCTCGGGAAGTAGCCAGCGGCCCCCGAGGGCTTCCATACTTTCTTTCTGGGCCAACTCGACATGGGGCTTCGCCTCCCTTTTCCTCAATTCCTAGTTGATCTTTGTAATTAGTATCAGATTTCCCCAAATCAATTAATCCCACTCCTACAACCTTCTCCTTTCATTAGCCATTCTTATTCAATATTTCCAGATGCCGCTTAAACTAACCATAAGGAGCACGACAAATTTTTCTTTTCGTCGATTGCTTCAGAAGAATTCCTCATCGGAAACCCTTCTTCCCATAAAGGGTGGATGAGTAAATATTTCTTCGTTAGGTCTCCCGAGGGAAGTCCCCAGAACGATACCATCGATAATTGGAGGCCATATCCGTGTCATCTCCTCTTCGTCCCGCTCCCGACACATAGGTAGAGAGATTCAAAGAGATTCTCGGGGATAGACGCTTCAACGCCCCTGAGCTCATCAAGGATGATTTGCTATGTCACTTCGGTTTTTTCTCAAAGGGAATAGTAATAGATGCCTTAGGTATATTTGCGGGGGTCTTTCACTCCTCTCTTCCCTGCTCATTTTCTCGTTCTACTTTATTATTGATCAAATCCCCTTTTTACATCAAATTTGCATATGGACCTGGCCGACCTCCTCGTTATTCAAGAGAAGATAAAAAAGGTGTCACCTCTCAAGCCCCTCCTCCTCCTTCTGTCACTCGGGCTCTCAGTAAGGGGAAAGGCAAAGCTCCTGCTGTCCCTTCGGGGCCCCCCCTCCGAAGGCAGCTCCGAAAAGGAAGGTGCCAGCTGCCCAAGCAGCTCCTCGGCTAAGGTGCGTGCGGATGTCGCCGATGGTTCTCTGACCCCGATTGTGCCGGTCGAACAGCCGGACTGCTTCCATCGCCCTCGAGCTACCCAACGCGTGTAGCTCCTTCGGGGTTTTTTGGACGAGGCCAATCGATCTCACCTTCAGAAGATGAACCCTCGAGAATTCTTCTCAACATTCGCCCAGAACTTGGGTCAGGTACTGGTTTTTCTTCCTTCTCTTCCCCGTTTGTCTTCTCGTTTCTTTTTAAGGATATTTACTTCCTACTCTTTTTTTTCTTCATCGTTTCATCTTTTACCTACTAGGGTTTTGTCTGCACGCCGAGGCTCTGAAGAGGATGCTTTTTATGCATGAGACTGTATCGAATTCGCTCAAATCGAGGAGAAGCTTAAGGAGGAGATGGATCAGGAAAGGAAGGAGGCCAAGTCGCGAGAGGATGAGCTGCGTTAGCAGGTGCGAGAGGTTCGGGCTGAATTAGAGAGGGCGAAGCCGGCCCTTGCGGAAGAGAAGGACGCTCGAGCTGAGGCGGAGAAGACCTTTCAGGAGCTCGAGGAGGATATCACTCGGGACTATCTTCCTCAAGAGACTTATGGAGCCCAAGTCATTACTTATTTCAAGTATGGTTTCTGGGGTTGCTTGCGTCAAATTTGGGAGGCAGGAATAGTTCGTAAAAAATGGAAGCTCGACTTCTTGGATGCTGATCGAGCTCTCACGGAGTGTCCCCGCGACGGGGAATTCAAGACCGAGTCTGCTGCTCAAGGAGGCTCCGATGCTGCTCCGGAAGACGTCGTGACCACCCCTTCGAGCGAGGAGAACGAAGAAGCTACCCCGTCCCCGGTCGAGGTTCCTGAAGTGCTGGTCGAGAACTGCGAGGCGGCTACTGAGACCTTGGAGCCATGTGATGCTCAGGATGCGACTGAGGGAAACCTCGCGGCCAATCCCGAAGCTCCTGCCTTCCCAAATGAGCAACCAGAATCTTCCTCGGGCGCACCCAGTCAGGCTGGTCCGGTAGAATAGTCTTAGCTGTTTTCTGTTTTTGTTTCGTTTTGTCAAAGACCATATTCTACTATGTCTTTTCTCTTTCTAGATCTTATTTAATGTCTCTTCCATTTCTGAACCATATTATATTAGCTTAATCGTGCATTTTTGCTCGGCATCTTGTGCGTGGTTTTTGACTAACGTCGCGTCTTATCATCGTCAACACATGCTTACACGCTTTCTTCTCGCACTGTCACAACTTTTAGTTATCTTTCGAATTCTGAGTCTTAGAATCCGACGTTCACCTGAAAAAGGGACTCCTCTAATCAGGGCTTATTGTATTTCCAAAATTTAAGCTCGATGGTCGCGAGACAAATCTTTCATCCAAAGAACAATGCCTTCTCGAGCGTGATTGTCTGACATCAGTGATTACTCGGTCAATCTTCCTCGCGTCTCGTATTTCGAATCTTCAAACTCAAAAACCCGCAATTATAAGTTTAATCCTCTATCGAAAAATATGGGCCGCCTTGAGCGCGAACTCCGAAATTTAAGGACTGGCCGCTCGATCCGCCTCACTATACTCATTTCAAATTCAAATTTCAAGTCTTCTCATATCCCTCTATAAAATTAACCTTCTTGAGGATCGTCCTTCCTTCATCAACCCCCGGTCTTATAGTCACTTCTCTATCGTGAGTTTATTTTCCTTGGTTTATCATCGTTTGATGCGACTACATCTTTTTATTTTCTGGCCATCTGCACTTCTGCTCTTATTTCCTCTACTCATTTGAAAGCAGCTTGTGAATGTGAGGGCATCTTACTCTTACCATGGAGTGAATTCTCGCTCTCAAACCCAGAAAAAGATCCTCCGGCCCGCCCACTTTGGGACTTATGGGAGTAAGCGACAGGTTTTGCCACAAATGCGCAATTTTCTCGTGAGGGGGACCCCATACCTTGCGTCCCCTTTCTAGGGGGATATTCTCGTCGGGGGTGAACCGACCACGTCCTCATTTCTTTCTGGAGACCGAGGGTACATCATCCCGTCGGTTCATGGAGGCTTTCTTAGCTCCCGACGAGAAGCAGTGTCTGGAGAAACTTTCTGATTCTGATTTCTGGGATTGGTGGGCATTATTTCAGAGTCAGGTGGGTTACTCTAGCTTTCGCTTTCTATCCCTTCTCTTTCTTTTCTTCTTTCTAATATTCCCCGCAGTCTTATTCTTTTCTTGTGAGGGACTTCGGCGCTACTTTCATCAACACGGTTTGATTCAGCACTACGAGGATGCTTGTTCTCGATTAGCAGCTTTTTTTGCGCGAAAAGAACGGAGAAATGGCCAGGCTAAAGGAGCTGTTGACCGAATCTTGGGCTGAAAATCAAGGGCTTCGTTTGATATCCCGGAGAACGGACCCGAATAAGGTTTTCGAGGCACGTAGGGCGCGCTTTCTCTCCTTGCTTGAGTGGAATTTCTGAATTGAGGCGAACGAAGACCCCCAGGGATAAAGAAGTATTTTCCTCCTCAGGAATGAGTCATCCGGGCACCCCTACACTAGGGGCAACATGCAATAAGCCTTTCTATTATAACCTTTCTCGATATCTCGTTCATATTACCACATGTTTCCTCTCTATTTTGACGATGTTATTAATCAAAGAATTTTATATTGATTGTTTATTCATCATCTTTGCTCCCTGACGCCCTCAACTTCTCGTATCATTCCCTGTAGCATCTTGAATTATTCTCGTTCTCTCACGGGTTCGCCTACTCCCGAGTGCATAATTTCTTTGGTCCCTCTTTGATTTTATTTTGCGCCTCTCTCGAGGACGGGAAGTAACTCCGGTATCTCTAGCAGATCATTTTCCTTGTTTCATCCAAGGTCTTGTCATGTCTCTTTTGAGGACTTAATTCGATTTTGCTTTCTGAGCGAGTAGTTATTCCTTGTTTCATCCAAGGTCTTGTCATGCCTCTCTCGAGGATTTAATTCAAATCATTTTCCTTGTTTCGTCCAAGGTCTTGTCATGCCTTTCTCGAGGACTTAATTCAAATCATTTTCCTTGTTTCGTCCAAGGTCTTGTCATGCCTCTCTCGAGGATTTAATTCAAATCATTTTCCTTGTTTCGTCCAAGGTCTTGTCATGCCTTTCTCGAGGACTTAATTCAAATCATTTTCCTTGTTTCGTCCAAGGTCTTGTCATGCCTCTCTCGATGAATTAATTCAAATTATTTTCCTTGTTTTGTCCAAGGTCTTGTCATGCATCTCTCGAGGATTTAATTCAAATCATTTCCTTGTTTCGTCTAAGGTCTTGTCATGCCTCTCTCGAGGACTTAATTCAAATCGTTTTCCTTATTTCATCCAATGTCTTGTCATGCATCACTTTCTTTACGGAAACGTATAACTTCATTCAAGAGTATGTTCGAAAATAAACAACTAAACGAACTAAGCGAACTACCAACTAACCAAACAAAGTACTAGACGAATAAAATAAAGTGCGTGCCCGAGGGCCTTTTCAGGGGTAATATTTCCTCAGGTGGCGAGCGTTGTGCGGCTGCTCGAGCTTCTTTCCTTCTATATCTTCTAGATAATAGGTAGCCTCTCCTGTCTTCTTAATCACTTTGTAAGGTCCCTCATACTTCGGGTGTAATGTCCCTCTTTGTCCTTTGTGCTTTATCTCTTTCATGACCAGATCTCCCTCGTCAAACCTTCTCAGGCATACCTTTCGATTATAGGCTCGGGCCATCTTCCTTTGGTAAGCTGCCATCCTGAGCACGACTATTTCCCTTCCTTCTTCGATTAGGTCGAGCTCGTCCATGCGAAGTTGATCATTTTCTACCGAGTATCCTATCACCCGAGCGCTTTCCTGCCCTATCTCCACAGGCAGAACCACTTTACTTCCATACACCAGACTGAATGGGGTCTCTTCTGTCCGCACCCGAGGCGTGGTTCGGTAAGACCAGAGCATGCTTTGCAATTCATTGAACCAAGCCCTTTTTAATCCATCGAATTTGAGTGCTTGAACGATGGTTCGATTCATCACTTCCACTTGGCCATTACTTTGCGATAAGCCACCGAAGTGAATATTTGCTCGATGCCATAGCCACCGCAGCATTCTTTTAACTAGCGTCCACTGAACTGCCTTCCATTGTCACTCACCAGTCTTCTCGGGATACTGAATCTGCACAGTATGTTTTTCCATAGGAAGGAGATTACCGCCGCTTCAATGATGCAAACCAGTGCTTTGGCCTCTACCCTTGTAGAGAAGTAATCGACTGCCACCAGGAGGAACTTCTTTTGTGAGGCGTTGCCTTCAAATGGCAGGTCGGCACGACTGCTTTCATCATTTCCGCGGGAGATCTCTGCAAGTTCACATGTTTTTGACATCTATGATAGCCCTTCACCATCCTGATCGAATCTGTCTTCATGGTCGGCCAAAAGAAACCGACCAATATTGCTTTGTGTGCATGCACCATTCCTCCGATGTGACTTCCACAACTTCCTTCGTGTATATCTACCAAGACTTCCTCTGATTCATAATTGGATAAATATCTTAGCAGGGGGCCCACGTAGGACCTTTTGAATAATATCCCATTGATGACCGTGAAGCCGGATCTTTTCTGAACTGCTCGGGCTCGAGTCTTACCGTCGAGAAGGATTTACCCCATGAGATATCGGGAGATGTCATATCGCCAGTCCTCAAGCTCCAGTTTTTCCATCTCATCTATCTGATAGATTTGCGGGGCCGTTGCTATCTTGATCACTTCCTCGGGTGGGTTTAGCGTGCTAGCCCATTTGGCGATCTGGTTCACCTTTTCGTTCTCCTTTCTATTGATGAGTATTGCTTGAGTTCCTCAAACTTTTTCTTTAATTCTCGAATGACTTCGCATACTCCATCAGCCTATCTTCCTTGATGGGGAAATTCCCATGTCTGTTGAACCACTAACCGCGAATTGAGTATAAGGTCACTCGGGTTAGTCCCATTCTTATGGCTGTCCTCATCCCGAGCAGTAACGCTTCATACTCGGCCTCGTTGTTGTGAGAGGTGGCATAGGTGGTGTGAGCGGAGGTGGATGATGGTTGCTGCTGATGCTGCTGTACGATCTTCAACTCAGTTCTTCTCCTTTACTCCCCCTTGAGATGATCTCCGTCTTTGGGATCGTCACGTCGTCCGTGGGACGAGTCTGCCTCTGGCGTTGATGGCAATGATGGTGATGTAGTGTGGCGTTGAGTGAGGCAATCAAGTGGGATTCTCAGGAGTAGCAGCAATTGGTGTTCCTCCGGGTTCAGTTTTGAACACTGGAGAGACGGAGCAGTATGTGGTGGCGTAGGCGTAGGTGTGGTGGAGTGGTGTTGGTGATGGGACCTTTTCCTTCATAGATCCTCGTTGAGCGCGGCATGGAATGTGTAAGTTCCTCGCTGATTGCTATGAGTCGGGGCTCCATCACGAACGGGGTAACTAACCAGACGGGGGTCACACAGACGCTCCGTCGTCACAACATCGAAACATGTGTCCGATGTGCCGCCTGTTTGCACAGGACAAAAAGAACCGGAGAGCCACAAAGGCTTTCCGTTCACACGGACGATGACACAAGCTCGTATCCGTGGCCCATCGACAGTTGTGGTGAGGGTGGCTGTCGTGGGTCTTCTGCTCTCGGTCACAAGGACGTCATCAAGTGTTCGGGCAAGTTCACGAAGAACCTGCGGTGCGTAAAGAGTGTTTGTGTCCTAGAAATTATAAATTTCGGTGGGTGAGGACACTAGACTCGACGTGGGTGGAAGAGGTGCAGTGAGAGGTGGGACACTGCATGTTCAACATCAACCGTCTCCAAGTGGGGCGGTGATGACTAACATGGTTCCTCTTGTGCGAATGAAACAACTATCTGCGAAAGGATAGCTGAGTGGTTGGGAGGGGTTAATTGCGCGGTTGGACCAGATACCGCGACTTTTACTCGGAAAACGAACGAGTCGTCTCCTGTACCTATGGGCGAGGTCCGGGTTGTGGTGAGATATGACAGAGGAGTGCGATCATGTCGTCGTTGGTTCGCAACTCCTGCAAGCAACTTACGTCATCCTCCCGAGATCGTTGATTGGATCTTTGCGTGGAGGAGGATGTCGCGCGACCTAGACCTAGATAAGAGGCTAGGGTAGTCTCGTTCCTGGGTTAGGATCAGGGGGTTTCACCGATCCAAGGGAACTGTGGTGGCGTGGCGTGATCGCATTGAATGGCGACCACGAGCGATGTCGACGAGGGTGACCCAAAACTGTTGATCAGACACTTCCGGGACTTGTCTGATGGAAGGTGATGGCGTAGTGAAGAGCATGGTGGCAGAGGACGTCTCCGTGTAGCACACCATGATGGAATGGATGGCAGTGGGTGGACGGTGGAGTCTGGAACCTGAGATCCACATCATCTAAGCATCGAGATTGGATGGCGCGCCCACTGATGGTTGGTTGATCTCTTGTCAACCCTTCTTTGTGGGTCCGGGTTCTGCACGGATTTGTACAGAAGTCATGATGATTGCTCGCTTCTCTGACATCCCTTCATGCACGTGGAGCAACCCGTGTAACGTGCATGATGGGGTTGGTTGCTCGCAGTGCATACCGGTCATGAATGTGGAGCAACCCATGTACCATTCATGCCGGGGAGTGGTTGCTCACGTCGTGTACCAGTCATGTATGTGGAGCAACCCGGGTACCATACATGCTGGGTTGTGGTTGCTCACGTCGTGTACCAGTCATGTATGTGGAGCAACCCAGGTACCATACATGCTGGGTAGTGTGAAATTGGCATTTGGAAATTCCGCTCCGAAAAGTTTGGGGGTGACCTAAACTTTTCTATAATGTGCCAATACCGTCCTAGGTCGATCGTTGGGTACGGTGATCATTGCCGCGTTTTGGATTTGCCTTCAAAATTTCACAAAAAAACGTCATCTATACCGAAAATTTTGGCCCAGAAAAATTTATTTCGGAAAATTTTAAGTGTAAAATAGACAAAGTCCAATGGCCTTAGAAATATCCAATGATATAAATTTTCCTTAGGCTTAGAGAAAAAAAATTTCCTTTTTTTTTTGCTCCTTAAAACCTTATTTAATCCGGGGGGGGGGGGGCAGAAATTTTGGTGGAAAAAAAACGTTTAAGTGTATTTTTAAAGAGTGATTTTTTGCAAGATTTGAAGCTAAAAGATGTGTTTGGATCAAGTTTAAAGGTTGGGTGCAAATTTCTCGGGGGGTGCGAAAAATGATGTGTGAAAATATGCGAAAAATGTTGTCCCGAGAAATTTCGTTGAGAGAGTGAGTCGCGAAAATTTCGAATTTCTGGAAAATTTCTCAGTTTGAAAAATTTCTCATTTTAAAAGTTTCTCAGGTTGAAAAATTCGCGGGTTGATAAAAAGCAGCTGTGTGAGAGAGACCGCGAAAAAATCGTGAAGTGTGAACTGAGAAAGTTTCGCAACTGAAAAGTTTCTCGGATAGAAATTTCTCAGCCTGAGAAAAAAAATTTCTCGGTTTCAAAATTTCTCAGCCTGAGAAAGAAAGTTTCTCGGTTTCGAAATTTCTCAGCTTTAGAAAATTTCTCGGATTTGAAAAAAATTTCTCAGTTTAGCAAAATTTCTCGGGCAGCGAAAGTTTCTCAGGTTGATAAAATTTCTCGGGCAGCGAAAGTTTCTCGGCCAGCGAAATTTTCTCAGGCAAACTTTCTCGGGTATGAAAATTTCTCGGCCAAGAATAGTTTACTATTTCATAGGCTGCGCGACTTTTACCAGAAAAATGGCTCGTTTCGCTCAAATCTCACTCAAAATCGACGAAACTTGTTCCAAAACTTCAGAAAATCATTCCTAAACACATTCAACCTTTGGGATGTCTAAAAACAACAAATGGAGGTCGAAATCGCCCAAAAACTGAAAGTGACGAAAATAATTTTTCAAGCAATTTTTCACTCAAATCTTGCTCAAAACACGCAAATCCGATCGTGTTGGGCTCTGATACACTTGTTGGTCCGAGATTTCACCAACAATACGACGGAGGATGGATTAAACACGCCGAATGATCGAGATTTAGGTTCGGGGCGTGTGGGGCTTGGTGGTGTTCTTGAGGAGGCTCTCTCACTCTAAAATTGTTTATTTGATCTACACACACAAGCACACCTAACTATGTGTTAGGGTTTTAGTATTTATACCACAAGTTGGTATATAATACTTGGGCCCTTGTGTAAGCCCATTACAAAATAGCTACGGGCTATCCCATTACGACCTAGCCCAAATTAACTAAAATCTAACACAACAAAGATAATATAATGAAATTGAACACTACAAAATATTTCCTAACAAACGCCATTATCCTTCCCGTTAATCGCTGAACATCATTGAGGAGTCTTTAGGGACATCATGTCGGCGATGGCCTTTATCTTGTCTGGGTTAGGTTCGATGCCAGACCAGGTCATCATGTACCCCAAGAATTTTCTCGAGCGTACACCGTGCACGTGGAAGGATTCAATTTCAGCCTGTACCTCCTAGCCGTGGAGAAGGTTTCTCGGATATCTCCCAAGAAGCTACTATGTGTTTGGACTTAATCATGATGTCATCCTCGTACAATTCTACATTTCTCTCGACCTGAGCTTTGAAGATTCTGTCCATCAGTCTTCGATATATGGCTCCGGCATTTTTCAATCCAAATGGCATGCAACATAGCAAAAGGTTCCTTCCGAAGTGATAAAGCTGACTTTCGGCTGGTCCTCTTCTGGTAGCCCGAGCTGATGATAACCTTGGAAAGCGTCTAGGAAGCACAACAACTTGTGTTTGGTAGTAGAATCCACCTATTGGTCAATTCGGGGGAGGGGGTAGCAGTCCTTCGGGTAAGCTTTATTTAGCTCTCTTAAGTCAACACACATGCGCAATTTTCCTGCGGACTTTGGGACCAATACCACATTCAAGAGCCAATTCGGAAATTGAATCTCGCGAATGTATTTTGCCTTAAGGAGTTCCCCGACTTGCTTCTTGACTATCGCATCTTTTTGGGCTTCCAAATGTCTCTTCTTTTGAAAAACGGGCCGGACCGCATGAGAAATGTTCAACCGATGCTCCATGATATTTTGGGGTATCACAGTGAGCTCATTTGCCGACCATGCGAACTCTTCTTCATTCCTTTTCAGTAGATCAGTGAGATCTGCTTTTAGCTCGAGGGGTAGGTCTCGGGCTATCTTGACTGTCCCTGACGGGGGCCTGATCATGACTTCTTCCATCTCTTCCACGGCCACTACTTCCTGAACGACGTGTATAGCATAGAAAGCCCCGTGATTCCGAGGGTGACTATCCCGACGGTTCTTCAAGGACTTCAACTCGATTCTCACTTCCTCCACATAACATTTCCGCGCTACCTTTCGGTCCCGAGTACTTCTCTTACCTGATTTCCTAACGGGAACTTCATTTTCTGAGTAAGGCCGAAAAGATGGCTGCAAATGAGCTTAGTGCCGGCCGTCCCAATATGACATTGTATGACGAAAACATATCGACCATAAGGAAGGAAGTGATCCTCATTTTCTTTAATTCTCCCGACCCTAGGGTTAAGGGTAGTCGTAACAATCCCACAGCTTCGATGGCATGTCCTGTGAATCCAAACAAAGCTGTTTCTACCAAGTCATTGTGGTATTCCCCAAACTCCGTCTGATTCATTGTCTCATTAAATATGATGTTCACCGAGCTTCCATCGTCGACGAACACCCTCCCAACATCGTGGTTGGCTATTTCTGATCGGACAACCAGGGCATCCTCGCGCGCATCATATCCTCCGTGGAAATCCTCGGGTCCGAACTATATGACTGGTCCCGATCGCTTTTTCACGAACGCTATCTCCCAATTTTCTAATTTTCTTATCTCAACTTCCTAGCTCTGTTCGAGTCCCCTATTGCAGGTCTGCTCGATATCATGTTGATTCTTCGTGGGGGTACATGAGGTCCTTCAGGCACCGGGCGTGCTCGAGGGTGCATCGATTATTATCTCGTCCACGATCGGGTGTAGCTTGCGCTCGAGACTCAGCTTGTCTTCGCTCAGGAGATCGTCGATATCTTTCTGGAGGCCTATCGTTCGCATATGGTTGCCTCCTTCCCGTTCTTTGTTCGAACACTCTTTTATGATACTTATGCGGGGCGTCTTCCCCTCATTGTTCACTAACTCTGCTCGAGCCTCGGGGTTGGCTCAGTCTCCCGAGCTCATCATTCAAGTGATAACATTGTTCTGTTGTGTGTCCATACTTGCGGTGGAACTCGCAGTACTCTCTCAAGATGGGGTTTCGAGGTCCGTTTCTTTTTCCCAAGGGTCTTTGATGAAATATCATCCATCGCATATTTCTAGCGCTTCGCTTTGTTCGCTTTCCATCGGACATTACGGGATTGAGGATCCCTCGGGAGTTCCCTTCAGGGATTATTCAGAGCTTGGGGAATGGATCGGCTCTCGGGCTATGTCCACCGTTTCTATGCCTCGCTTTTGTCTCCCTTCTTGAAGCCATGTGCCTCTTCTTCTCTCACGTACTTCTCAACCCGGACTATTAGTTCTTCTACTGTAGTCGGGTATTTCTTTACTAACGACCTGAAGAGATCTCCCTCTTTCAGCCCATTATGAAAGGCTCCGATCAACAGATCTTGGGTGGCTGAGGTACCTCCATAATGACTTTATTGAATCTCTTTAGATAGTCCCGAAGACTTTCCTGGTCCCCTTGCCTCATGTTTAGTAAATTCACAGCTGAGCACGACCTCCTTTGGCTGCTTGAGAACTGCCTCAAAAAGGCGCGAGTGAAGTCTGAGAAGCTATGAATTTCTCCGAAAGATAACATAGTGAACCACTAGTGGGCTCCCTTCGCGAGAGTCGTGGCGAATACTCGACATTTGATCGCTTTGTCTCAACTGGTAGAGCGCATCATTCCCTTCAAAACTAGCCAAATGGTCATCGGGTGGTCTCGAGCTGTCATATTGGTTCGTATCGGGGAACCTGAAGTTGCTCGGCAAGGGCGCCTGAGAAACCTCGTCTGAGAATGGGGACCTCCTCTGCACTGGGAGGGGCACCTGCGGGACGGCCGACTCCTTCAACCTCTGGATTACTTCCTTCATCCGTTCCCACTCAGTGATTTGTTCCTTCGACACTTCTCTTCTTTTTTTTTGTTCACAAGGCGTTGATCTCAACCCTCAACGTTTTTTCTTCGGGTTCCTTATCTTGCTCTTCGGCGTGCGGAATCTCTGCTTCTTTATGCAAGCACTCTGCTTCCTCCTCTTCAATTTCAGGTCATTCTAGTGACTCGTATCAGACTTTTCGCGGCCGCTCAGCCCTCAACATCTCGACTTCGGATTTCAGTTTTCCTAACTCAGCCAGCTCGGCGCTGAATGTCTCCCTCATTCTTCTCTCCATTGACCCTGTCGTTAGCACATCTTCTATCAACAGCAATTGAGAGTCTTTTGCGGAATCCACCGTGTTTCTGGGAATATGTCTTCCCACAGACGGTGCCAATGATGTGTTCCACGAAAAACGACTCTCTTGCAACGAACTTTGGCACGGCTTCTTGGACTATCGATTGTTTTCGACACTCGATCCTAACACTAAAAAAGCCAACTAAAACAGGTTAGAGGGGGCCCGGGTGGTTTCCGGTGACGCCCTTCCGATGCTTAAGTCAGTTTTCTTCCTCAAAAAGAGTAAGGACATGTGCTAGGCTTGTAATATAGTTTTTCGTTTAAATATGTGTACCTGGAAAATGGTTCAACCGTTACTTTTATACTCATCTGATCTTCCCTCGCCTTTGACATGTTTCTCACCCCAGCCCACCCTTTTCGCGAACCGCGTGCAGGAACGTGGTCTTCTCCACGTTGTTACCCCACGTTCTTCTTTCCTCTCTCTCTCTCTCTCTCTCTCTCTCTCTCTCTCTCTCTCTCTCTCTCTCTCTCTCTCTCTCTCTCTCTCTCTCTCTCTCTCTCTCCCGTCTCGTGATTTCTTCTTCTCGCATGAAACTACCACGTTCGAGCTTTCCGATTTCTTCTCGGGAACATCGGTTCTATTTGATCTCCTTCTCTTGATCCCTCAGGCTAATCACTTCGGACTACTCTTTCTTCCTTCTCGGGCTAATCTGCTCAGCCAGCTCACCTTCCTCAGACTCGACCGTCTTGGTCGGATCTTCTCTTATTACCCGACTGGGTCATTCGGATTCCTCTCCTCAGGCCCACCCCTCATCCTCGGGCTTATCTCGTTCTCAAGCCAACCCTCAAGGTTGTCCGCTTCCTTTCCTATCTCTTTTTTCCTGCTCTTCCCTTCGCGGGTTATTTTACCGTTAGTCGAGGATCCCGAGAGTAACAAAGGATTGAACCAAAAGCTTACATGAAATTCCATTGAGTGCCATGTGAAAGTAGCATATGTCTCAAACACAACCTAGGTAAATTGACTCGTATCGCATTTAAAACTCAAATTCAAAATGAGTTCTTGACTTCCTCTAGTATTTGAAACTCATTTTGGTCAATTTTTGGCACTCTCTTCTTTGGAACTCATTTTCAATTTGGCCCAAAATTTGGGTTTTTGTACTTTGAAAATTACTATAAAGGCCTCCTTTTAAGTAACCATTTGTTAATTTAGTATTTTAACTATGCTTCAAATAGTAAAAAAATGCACAAGTATTTCATCGAGTTCACGGTGAGCTTCATCCACTTAAAGCAGCTTCATCCAACTAACGACCTTAGAAGAAGTTAACGACGATCATCATCAAACTCATTTGAGGTGCGGCTTGATTCATTTTTCATCCTTGTGTTATGGGATCGACTTTTGTTTCGATTAGTCTTTTAAGAAATCAAACAATTTAATGTCCGGGGATTAAATTAAAAAACTATTTCGTAATTAATATTTTCATAAGCAAATTGCTAAAAGTAACTAGGGTCTTGAAAGTGGAGGGTCACATTGGTTAATTTGCAATTAGTATCATGGGTTGAATAAAATTATCTTGTTCTATATACCATTGAAAGAACCATATTGGCTTGATGGTTTATAGTTCTAGGCCAAACTTTTATCTCGACTATATACAGTTGGCATTTTCTAAACTGACCATGCTTACAAAGGATAAAATGAGTTTTACCTTGCCATATTCAACGAACTAAAGGGAGCCTAAGGCAAAACATGTGATGTGCTCAACAAGGTTCTAAAACCAGGTTTTTGAACCGAACCAGAAATTTTAGTGGTTTAATCGGTATAAAACCGGAACAAACCGGTGTAAAACTGATCCCCAAAAAATATTATATATTTTCATGTACCAATCAATCAGATAAGATAAGTAAAACACAATTATGAATTGGGGGCCTCAATAAAATAAAATAAATGTCTAGAGATATCAATAATTAATTACTAGTCATTTATCAAATTGAATGCATGTGCTATTAGCTAAAAGATTAAATAAATCTTTGAATATATGATTTAATAATGCAATTTTAGAACTTTTTTTAGTATTTTAATAACAAAATTTAATCAAGATGAGTCATGTTTAGTAGTTTTAATTAATAAATAACATTTAGTTTTATTTCTTAATGGAAAAATGATAATTAACATGAAATTGATGTTCCAAATAGCAGTTACTGTGTGGTGCTTTCACTAAATAAATAGATAGATAAAATGAGTGTCAAATATGAAATTTATGAATTTGAGGATAATAAAAGTAATTAAAAACTATGACTTACAATGAAATTTGTGAACTCCAATCGGCCCAATGTAAAAGTTAACTTAAATGGATGTTACCATTACACATATACTATATTTATTTTAAACGTTTTTAGGTCCTACGATTAGCAACTCTATGATCCTAGGCATAAATTCTAAGTAATTCGATGATACTGGTCGACATTGAGATTCGATCGAAAAACTCAAATGAAGAACAAGAGAGAGAATTCGAGTAGAGTGAGAAAGTTACTATTATTTCTCTCTC
This sequence comes from Craterostigma plantagineum, assembly GCA_027422505.1. NCBI lineage: Eukaryota > Viridiplantae > Streptophyta > Magnoliopsida > Lamiales > Linderniaceae > Craterostigma > Craterostigma plantagineum. The sequence goes on along the minus strand of JAPQWV010000021.1, from coordinate 12,466,819 downwards.
TAGAAATTGAATTGCAAGTCTTTCGGATCAATTTCCAAAACTTTCTCTATTGATTGCGATTGTTTACAAAGTATTTATACCAAACAAACTTGGTATAAATATCAAACTAGTCCTAATCTAAGGACTACTATACAAAACGCCCCTAATTACAAGGACAACTAATAAAATCAAGCACAATTAAATATATACTCTTCAATGCCCCCTTTGTCCTTGATTGCGTCTCCGCGTTGTTTGTCCTCGTCGGGCGTAATACGATCTGCGCAAGCCCAGCGCATGCTCATAGTTTCTAGCTGTTTCCCTCAGCTTCAGACGCTCCTCGACATCATCTAGCAATTCCATCAGGAGCGGCTGTTCTCTGACGAATCTGTGGATTCTCAGCATCGTCTCTCGATTGATTTCATCCAACCTTTGCTCTACATTCCTCCTGATGACCTTGAGCGTTCCGTCGCAAAACTTCTGAATCTCAGTCTTCAGCATCAACCTAGTCTTCTTTGCGATTGGATTGTGGTAGGTGATGCCTAGGACTGAGCTGATGTGCACATGATTGCTTGGAAGCCCTTCGATCTCAGGTCCTTTGTTGAGCAGTTCGGTCATGTTGACCTTCTTCATGTTACTCTCCAGAGCCATCTGAAGGTCATGCACGGCGAAGTACTTGACCTGGCGCATCATGAATCGGTAGAACCCTTCGAGGCCTTCTTTCTTGACGAAGCCTTGAGGACCTTTGTACTTCTCCATGTACAGCTGATAGAGGTTGTATACCTCGTCGGCAGGGAGATATGGAAGGTCGCTCTCTCTTAGTTCCTCACGGGTTATTTCCACTCGATCAATAACGTATGTTGGGGTTGGAAGTCCTCATTTAGCACAGTAGACGCTGAGAAGCTGGCAAATTGTGGAGAGACTCTTATAGTGTGATACCGTCGAAAATTATCCTACCGCGAAACTGGGCGGGCCGCCTCTTTCTATCTGAACCTCGCCGTGTGCTGGGCTGAAAAACTGTAGAAATTGGGTAATTGTGGGGGGTCGTTTGCCCTCTTGCCTTAGTCAAGAGGGTGGTGCCGTTTTAAGGTAGTGTGCTAAAGGAAAGAATGCGGTGTGAAATTGGCAGAGTAACGGTGTCATATGAAAAACGTACCTGGCACTGGGGCTTTTGGCCTGGTATTTATAGGAGAGTACGAGAGGAAACTGCCCCCAGTCTGTAACCGCCCACGTCTATGTTTTGGCGGTTTTCCCCGGTTATCACGCGTTATGGTCTACCCCTTAACTGTCCCTTCCATGTTGGGACGATCACTTGTGTTGGGGCAGTTGGGACCACGACCTGATACGACAAGGTCTTCCCCTTAGGCAGTGTGCATGGAGTACCTCCTTTCGGGCTCCTTCTGATTCGGACATGGTCACGACCCCCCTTTCGGGTCGATATATAAGAGTACTGCCGTTGCTGGATTTAGCCCTCTTGCCAAGTCGTGTGTTTGGAAGATGCCGCCCCTGTCGGGTGGAATCCTCCCCAAGTCGGGCTTTTTAAGGCTTTATCCCCGGCGAAAGGGTCCTCTTTCCCCCAAGTCGGGGTTTCAGTAGCTCAGGTCAGGTCGGGTCCTTTAGTATATTATCCCTAGCTGGATTATCCCTAGCTGGATGGGACTAGCCGGGATGGGATATTTTGATAGGCAGGATGGGGCATCGATTTATCGTGGGGACGGATCGAGTATTTTGCCGCGTTAGGGTGAGAACCCGAGGGTAACAATAGTCCCCCTTCAACTAGTTCAAAAGAGTATGTGAATTTTGGACGTAGTCCAGTGGCGGCAAAATACTCGAGTTGGCGGTACCTCAATTCAAGGTTTCGTGGGAGTTTCCTGATTTCGGGAGAAATTTTCTTCGGTTAGTGAGTTATTTTACCCTCACCGCCACGTGCCGTCTCGCCATTGGTCGCTACCGATGTGACGTTTGGGCGGGAGTTCTAGCGCCCTTTCCCAGGGTCGACGTGGGCCATCGTAGCCCGTTGATCATGGTCGGATCCAAGGGCCCAAATCGATCAGGTGGGACCTATATATAGCCCACACTTCGTTTCCATTTCTTTCTTTACGCTGTTTCGCCTTCCGAACTTGCCCGAACCGGCGGCTCCTTTAGGTCGCCCCCTTCCAAATTTAGATCCCCCTCCCCTAGAAAAAGATTTCCCCGATGTGCGTTCTTACCGTGTCGCGTTAAGGGAATGGGTCAAACATACGGAGTCAATTCAGGTAAAGGCCGCAAAGCGAAAGAAGCTTGAAGGTGAGGAGGAGGAGGAGGAATTCCTTCGGTGGCACGAAATCAAAGTGTCCTCCTTCACTTCAGCCCAGATTCCCCGACAGCACGAGAAATCGGGCATGTCAAGTCAGTTTGAGGTCAGGATACCATCCATGACTGACGTCGCTAGCGAGAAGGCTTTGGGACCTATTTTTTAGATCAAGTAGACATGGGGCTTCGATTTCCCCTCCCTCAGTTTCTCGTAGACATCTTTAGGTATTACGGGATATCCCCTGGTCAGATAACTCCTAATTCTTTTAGTCATCTTCTTTCCTTAGCCGTTCTTTTGAGTAACTTCGGCTATTCCCCTTCGGTTCCCCTAATTAACTTCTTCTTGAGGATTAGCAAGAGGGAAGAGGGTGGATGAGCAAATATTTCTTCCTCCGTTCTCCCGAAGGCAGCCCTGAAAATCAGCTGCTTCCTTTTTCTTGGGAGGACGATATGTCCGTTGAAAACCCCCTCCCTTCGGACTCCAATCAGGCCGAGTCCTTTCTGTCGAAGGTTAATGAGAACGTTTTTGGGCCCCCGAACTCATAAAAGATGACCTCCTCTTCCTGTTTGGGTTTAGTTCCAAGGCGACCGCGGTGCCTGCTGATTTAGGTATATACCCTCCCCGAACCTCGTAGGCCCGAGACCGTCGTATGATAACATGTATTCTTATCGCCTGTTTCCTTTATTCTGCAGCCCAACGCATGGATATCGCTACTGTTGCTGCCATGACGGCCTCTGACGATGAGGAAGAGGTCCAGGTCCTCTCCCAAACGTGAACAGCTCCTCCTCAACCCAAAGAAAAGGGAAAAACCCCTGCTTCCTCTTCGAGGACCAAAAAGGCGGCTGGCAAGAGGCCAGCGTCCACTTCGGGAGGTCTCCCCTCAAAGAAGGCAAAGACATCCTCAACAGCTCCTCCTCCCCCTTCGGGGGGGCTTGTGGCCCTAGGCCGGGCCAAACAGCCACACTTCTTCCGGGCAACGGGTTCCGGTGAATGCTGGGAGTTCCTGAAGGGGTTCCCTAGCGACGAGAATAAGCGAAGTTCTCGCAGCATCCCCAACCCGGACATACGGGATGCTATCTCAGCCACCCTCGGGAAGGTAAGTTTTGACGTCTTTTGCGTTCTCAAAGTCCTTGTTACTTATGACTCTACCCTATCTCTATCAGCGCAGGGCCTTATCCTTGTCTCCGATGCCATGAAGCGCTGGGTTCACCTCTCCGGGAGCTATGAGACCTTGGAGAAAAAGGTTGAAGCCATGGAAGAAGAAAAAGCTTCGGGCCAGCGTCGAGAAGAGCTTCTCCGGAAGCAATTGGAAGAGGTGAGGCAACAGCTTTCCCGAGCTGAGGATGAGAAGAGGCGTTCTGCCGAACTCCGGGCTGATGTGGAGTCGGTCCGTCGGGCCCTAGAAAAGCAAATGGTCGAGGACCATTTCTCAAAGAAAGACTTCACGAAGGGGATGCGCCAGTTCTTCAAGTACGGCTTCTATGGGTGTCTCTCCCAGCTTCGGGAAAATGGGTATGACCGCTCCGTCCATCCCTTTGATTTCCTGAATGCTGGCCGTGCTCTACAAAGCTCTCCCGACGGAGGTTATAAGCCAGAGCCTAGGGTCGAGGATCCTCCACCTAAAGCGCCGACTCCGCCTCTTATAGAGGAGGTGGCCGAAGAGTCCGACGCTGAAGAAGTTAGGGGCGGGAGGAGGAGGAGGGCGAGGGCCGGGATGAGGATGCCGAGGTCGTTGATACCCCGAGGAGAGATGCCGAGACTGAGGACAACGTTGGGGAGCCCGTGGGGACCGATGAGGTCGGAGGGGTTGCTGTCGAGGAGAAGGAGGCTAGTGAGGGAGATGGTCAGGCCGAATCGGCCGAGTGATGATTTTTTGTTTCCTTCTGTTTTTCATAAACTCTGTATTAACTGAAGACCATACGTATATATATGTGTGTCGTGTGTATCTATTATTTTGCCTCGAACATAGCCCTTCGGGGCATAATACCCACATGTTTAGCCTTCGGGCGTTTCCTTTATGTTTTTTTGTCTTCATTCCAAGTATCGTGCCGTCGGGGCCTTACCCTACTTAAGATTGCCTCGGGTCGAGTAGATGAAATTTTTCGCCGAACTGGCGGGGACCCAGTCATTCTAGTTCCAAACTTATAGGTATTCCCTAGTCATCCGAAAATTTAGCAACAGCTGACCGAAATCTTTGGTCCAGCTTAAGCCCGAGAATCTCGCGAGCTGGGTCAAATTCGCCCGTTGCTAATAATAACGTCTCTCCGATTTTCGAATTAGCTGACTTTCCGCCCACGCCAAGGAGTTTCTATATATACGGGATTCTATTTCGCTCTTTGCCCTTCAATAGTTCCCATATTTTCCTACACTTTAGTATTTTCATCTTCCTTTTCCCTTAGCATTCATATGGCTTTCTCCGCTTCCTCCAAAGGCAAAAACGTTGCCGATCCTTCTATGGCGGGAAGAACCTTTTTCGACTTAGATGGCACTCCTGAACCATTTTCCAGCGCAGACGCCCAGCAAGATCCTGCTGTTGGAGTGAAGACGCCGCTTCCTAGTGGAGATGGTGATGACAAGAGCTATCGCCGAAACCTGGCTAAGTGGTCCGCTGAGGCAGAGGAGGTTCGTGCTAAAGCCAATTTGCCCTGGCATCGGGCTAAAGTGTCTACTGTAAGCCCTTTGTCCCTCAGGGAATATCTTGATAAAGCTCGAATCCCCTCGGACTACGAAGTCTTATTGCCTGGCCCTTTGCAAGTGGCCTCTGCTCCTCCCTTGGGCTTCCTTGCCTTTTATACTGACCAAGTTGATATGGGCCTTAAATTTCCCATTCCCACCTTTCTCTTAGACCTCTGTGAGACCCTAGATATCTCCCCAGGCCAAATCTTCCCGAACTCGTGCAGTTTACTTTTGGCCTTTGTCGCTGTTGTGAGGCGGGTCGATTTTCCCCTCACCACTGAGTTGATCATCAGCTTCTTTCGTGTCTGCGAGAGGGATGCGGGAAAACTCGCTTTTGTGCCTTCGAGTGACGTCTTCTACGACAATTTTACTGCGACCAAGGGATGGATGAACAAATTCTTCTTTGCGCGTCCTTCGCTTCAGCATAGGGATCGCCGATTCTCCCTATTGTGCTGGAGGGAGCAATGTCAGATCCCCAGTGAATCTCCCAACCTCCTATCGCAATTCGTGGCTCGAGTCGGGGATCGTCGATTTTCAGTGAGAGAACTGGCGTCAGGCGTTTCTGCCGAAGCGGCTGTTTTCCCCGGAGTCACGGGTGAGTTACTTTCTTTACCTTAAATTTAACTTTCCCTCTTTTGGCTGATCTTCCCTTTCGTCAGGTGATGGTTCGGATTTTACTCCAGTTATGGCCTTTCGAGTTCAGAATACGCGCGGTCGGTCCGCGGGTGAAGGTCCCTCTACCCGCTGCCTGGTAGGAGAAGCATCCCCAGGAGATCGCTTGACCCCACGATCGGAGGTAGGGCGGTCCAAGCGCGTGAAGCCATCCTCTCCCCTTCCCCCAGTTGTAGTATCGCGCGAAATTCCCCCAGCGTCTCGACCTGCACCACATCCTCCTTTCTTGTTGGAGAAAGATGGGCATCCGCCCTATCTTATATGCTAAACTTTCTCACCCCTGAGGAAAAGGGTTTTGCAAAGGAGTTGTCTGATAGTCGGTTTTGGAAAGATTGGGCTCTGGCTTTGGGTCAGCTAAGGTTGTTACTTTTAACCTTAGGCAGATATCTGCCCTAACCATCTGTTTTTGGTTTCAGGCATATTCCCTTCTTGTGAAGGGGCTCGTCGATGTCGTCTTCAACAGAAGATGGTGGAATCAGCCCGGCACTGCAACGTGGAGATGTCTATGAAGGTTAGTGAAGAGGCTTAGGAAGTGGGTCGTCTGAAGAATTTGTTGGCCAAGGCTCAGTTTGAAGTCGGCAAGCTTCGCCAGGAGCTTCACTCGGAGAGGGAGATCCGCCGCAACCGAGAATCCCAGGCGGGTCGGGGTGGTTCCTGTCGAGAAAGTAACCGAAGCGGCCAACCTGTATTTCAACTTTGGGTTCCAAGGCTGTTTGTCCCAGATCAGAGCTAATGGTTTCCCAGAGAGCGCTCATCCCTTTGATTTTCTTTGACCCGGAGGCAGCTTTTATGGCTCTAGCTCCCCATCGTTCGCCTCCCAAGAAGATGAAGGGAGAGATCCTCTGGGATGAGTTCGACTTGGGTCATAGCGGTGATACTTCCCGAGGCAGCGGCCCAGTTGGGGAAACTTAACTCTGCTGAAAAATCAGCTTCCACTTTTTCGACTTTCCCTTGTTTTTTCGTAAATGTTTGCAATTTCCCGTCTTTCTGTTTTGTTCGACCCGACGACGATCGGGGTATATTAATAAATAAAGGAATTTGTGTCTCCCTTCGTTAATCTATTTGGCGCTTTCTTTTCTTGTTGTCTTGAACCCATAGCAAGACTTTTTACCTCGGGCCAGGGGCGTCCCCCTAAGTCCGAAGTGAGCCTTGGGAATTAAGAGAAAAATGCCAGAAGCGAGCTGCCTCTCGCAGAGGGATTCAGTGTGCGCTAAATCTTCTTTCCCTTAGGGAAATTTCAACCTCTCGCAGAGGGATTCGATGTGTGCGACGTTCCCATAGGGGAACAGTGAGCTGCCTCTCACAGAGGGATTCAATGTGCGCTAAGTCTTCTTTCCCTTAGGGGAAATTTCAGCCTCTCGCAGAGGGATTTGATGTGCGCGACGTTCCCTTAGGGGAACAGTGAGCTGCCTCTCACGGAGGGATTCAATGTGCGCTAAGTCTTCTTTCCCTTAGGGGAAATTTCAGCCTCTGGCAGAGGGATTCGATGTGCGCATTTAATTTTGCCTGGGGGGAATAGTTCCCCTTGGGAATTAGACACTTTGTCTCCTAAAGGATAAGTCTTCTACCCGGGTCTTCTTTTATTTGTTTAAGTGTATCGTACAGAAAGAAAAAGGATTGCATTAATAGTAGCATGTGACTTACATCCAAGTAATAAGAGAACGAACTTGGGCAAGTGACACAAAAACTTAATGAGAAAAATATAAAGATGCGTAATGAGGGTACCCCCCTCTAGGGATAATACTTCCGCAGCTTGCGAGCATTCCAGGGTCGATCCAGCTGCTTCCCTTCAGTGTCTTCGAGATAATAAGAGGCCTCCCCTGCCTTCTTGACGACACGATAAGGGCCTTCGAACTTAGGTTCCAACTTCTTTCTCCCTTCTTGATTGAGAATTTCCTTCATCACTAAGTCCCCCACATCATACTTTTTGGTTTGCACTCGGCGATTGTAGGACTTAGCCATTCTTCTCTGGTAGGCAATCATCCTGAGGGCCGCTCTTTCCCTTCCTTCCTCGATCAGATCGAGGTCTTCCGCTCGGAGTCGATTGTTGTCTTCGGGATATGTCAGGATGCAGGCGCTTTCCATGCCAATTTCTGCAGGCAAAACTGCTTCGCTCCCATAAACCAAACTGAAAGGAGTTTCGTTCGTCCCTTCCCGAGGTGTTGTCCTATACGACCAGAGGACGCTTTGGAGTTCGTTAAACCAGGACTTTTCCAGCCCTTCCAGTCGGGTTTTCAATCCTTGGATGATGGTGCGATTGATGACTTCCACTTGGCCATTACTCTGAGGGTATGCCACCGAGGTGAAGACTTGTTCTATTGCGAGCTGCTCGCACCACTCCTTTAGCTTCTTCCCACCAAATTATATTGTTCCATATGAAGGCCATGATTGCCGCCTCGGTGATTTTTGCCATGGCCTCGGCCTCCACCCACTTCGAGAAGTAGTCTACGGCTACCACGAGAAACTTCTTTTGAGCTATGTTCCCCGAAAAGGGACCAACAATGTCTAACCCCCACTGGTCGAAGGGACATGGGGAAGTTATCGACTTGATAGCTTCCGCGGGCAACTTTTGTAGATTGGCGTGCCTCTGGCAATTGATGCATCCCCGAACTACCTTCATCGCGTCTCCTTTCATCGTTGCCCAGAAGAAGCCAGCGAGGAGTCCCTTCCTTGTCAGTGCCCTACTCCCGATGTGGCTCCCGCAAATACCTTCGTGGATCTCTCGAAGGACATACTCGCCCTCCTCCTTCGATATACATCGCAGTAATGGCCCAGCGTACGATCTTTTAAACAAGATTTTATCCACCAGAGTGAAGCGTTGGGCCCGTCTTAGGAGCTTTCGAGCTAGGGCTTTGTCTTCGGGTAAGAGTTGGTGACTCAGGTATTGGTATACCTCGTATCTCCAATCGCCTGGGGAGACGTCCGGATCGGGCGCAATCTGATCCTCGATCTGCCAGACGGACAGGGTCCTTCCTTTTTCCTCTGGTACCCCTATGGCGCTTGCCCATTTAGCCATCTGGTCCGCCTTCTCGTTTTCTGCTCGAGTCAGGTAGACAATCTTGAGTCCTCGAAGCCACCTTTAATCTCCTCGAAGGCCTTAAGATATTTCTCTAAGTTTTCTCCCTTGACCGCAAAGTTTCCTCCTAACTGCTGAACGACGAGTTGAGAGTCTGGATGTACCGTTAGGCGGGTAATTCCCATCCGACGCGCTGCTCGAAGTCCCGCGAGTAATGCTTCGTACTCTGTTTCGTTGTTTGATGCCTTAAAGTCTAGCCTGAGGGCCAAGTTGGTTTCCTCCCCCCACGGGGATATAAGCAGTATCCCGACCCCGTTTGCTGTGCTACACGAAGACCCATCCACAAACATTTTCCACATCTCATCTGGAAAATCCCGATCAGCTCTACCATGAAGTCTGCCAGTGCTTGAGCTTTGATCGCTGTCCTAGGTCGGTATTGAATATCATACTCCCCTAACTCCGTTACCCATTTTACGGCCCTTCCAGATATGTCAGGTCGGGTAGCTATCTTCCCAATTGGTTGGTTAGTCAACACTACCACGGGATGTGACAAGAAATATGGGCGTAGCTTTCGGGCGGTGATGAGTAGGGCCAGTAGTAGTTTCTCGCAGTTGGTGTACCTTGTCTCAGCGCCTTTTAGTATATGGATTACCAAGTAAATCGGTTTCTGTACTTTTTCCTCCTCCCGAACCAATACCGAACTGACTGCTCGAGGTGTGGCCGCCAGGTAGATCGTCAATTCTTCTTCAGGTAGGGGTTTGTTGAGTGTTGGGAGTTCCTTCAAGTATTCCTTTGAGTCCTGAAATGCTTTCTCGCACTCGGGCGTCCATTCGAAGTTTTGGACCTTGCGCAGAACTTTAAAGAATGGAAGGCTTCGATCTGCGGATCGGGAGATGAAACGAGAGAGGGCGGTTATACGCCCCGTCAATCTTTGCACTTCGTTCAGGTTCTTAGGGGAGGCCATCTTCATCAATGCCTTAACCTTCTCGGGGTTGGCCTCGATTCCCCTTCTTGTCACCATGTACCCCAGGAATTTCCCCGACTTGACTCCAAAGGTGCATTTGCTGGGTTCATCTTGAGGTTGTATCTTCGGGAAGTTGAAAAGGTTTCTTGTACATCGGCCAGAAAGCAGCCCTGCTCTCGAGATTTTATTAGTATATCGTCCACGTACACCTCTACATTTCTCCCTATCTGATCCTTGAAGACCTTGTCCATTAGCCTTTGGTACGTGGCGCCAGCATTTTTTAGCCCGAAGGGCATGACTGTGTAACAGAATGTTCCCCTGGCCGTGATAAAGCTCGTCTTCTCCTGGTCCTCCTTGGCTAAGAGGATCTGATTATATCGTTGGAAAGCATCAAGGAAGCATAGCAATTCGTGTCCCGAGGTGGAATCCACCAGTTGGTCAATTCGGGGTAGGGGGTAGCAGTCTTTCGGGCATGCTTCATTTAGGTTTCTGAAATCCACGCACATGCGCCACTTGCCTGAAGACTTCGGGACGAGAACCACGTTCGAGAGCCAGGTGGGGAATTGGACCTCCCGAATGTGCCCTGCCTCTAGCAACTCTTCTACCTGACGCTTGGCTTTGATATCCATCTCCGAACTGAGGTACCTCCTTTTTTGGAAGACAGGTCGGGTAGTTCGGGAGACATTTAGTTTGTGCTCCATTATCTCCCTGTCTATCCCTACCATATCCTTGGTCACCCAGGCGAACACATCGGAGTTTCTCTTCAACAACTTGACGAGGTCCTCCTTCAAGTCCCGAGGCAAGTCCTTAGAAATTCTGACTGCCCCTTCGGGTGGCCTGATTATCACTTCTTCTGTTTCCTCATCCGTAGTTTTCTTTTGAGTTATCCCGATGTTGTATAAGGTTTCTCTTCCCCTCGGGTAGTCTCCCCTTCCTGCTTTAGACGATTTAATTTCTACCCGCACTTCCTCTACATAGCACTTCCGAGCCATCTTACGGTCCCCCAACACTTCTCCTACCTTATCTCCTACCGGAATTTGATCTTCTGGTGTAGTGCCGAAGCGATGGCCATGAAAGAAGTCAGTGCAGGCCTCCCCAGGATAATGTTGTAAGGGCTAGATCCGTTGATGACCATGAAAGGTGCTATCCGCGTTTTCCTCAATTCTCCCTCACCGAGAGTAAGTGGGAGATGCAAGATCCCTACTGCTTCAACACAGTGCCCTGTGAAACCGAAGAGGGCGGTCTCTACTCTATCCATGGGGTAAGCTCCCAAGTCCATCTGATCGAGTGCCCTTTTGTAGATTATATTAACAGAGCTTCCGTTATCGATAAACACTCTCCCGACATCGTGGTTAGTGACTTCGGCCCTAATTACGAGGGCGTTTCCATGGGAATCGTCCCCTCCGTGGAAATCCTCTGGCCCAAAGCTGATCATGGGTCCTGACTTCTTACCTCCCGACGTGATTTCGTAGTTCTCTAGGCGACGAATCCCAGCCTTCCTTGCTCTGTTAGAATCACCTCCAGTGGGTCCTCCCGAGATGATGTTTAATCTGTCGAGGGGGTACCTTCCATTCGGGCGACCTTAGCTGTTCTCTATTGTCCTGGTGTCGGCGTATGCCATCGTCGTCTCTCCTCTGGCCTCTTCTCTCCTCCCTTTCTGGCGTCTTCCCTTGTCTTTCTCTGCGATTAGGGGCCTGGTGGTTCGGTGGGGGATTGAAGCGGTTCCCTGCTCCTGGGTACCTAGGCTTGGTCCCGAACCCACCAGCTCCGCCTTCACCTCCTGTCAGCTTTGCCCGCGCTTCGGGGTTTGATGCAATCAGTTTGTCCAACTCGCGACCCAGCTGGAAACATCCTTTAGTCGTGTGTCCATATTCGTGATGGTAGTTACAATAAGTGTCAGATATTGGCCTCCTGGGGTTGTTGTCGATATAAGGCGGTCTACGGAGGAAGTCGTACTCGTCGCATATTTCTAGGGATCGCACTTTGTTAACTCGTAGCCTAGAGTAGTTCGCCCGTGGCATAGTCGGGACGGGTATGGGGCGATCGTGTCTCTTCGGGGGGGGGGTGTAGCCCTGCCCCCTAGGTGGGCTCCTTTTCCGATCCCGGAGTGGGCTCTTCCATTTTTTGTACTCAGGCTACCTGGCTTGAGATTCTTCGACTCGGACGTACTTCTCAACTCGGATTACCAATTCCTCCACTGTGGTCGGGTATTTTTTGACTAGGGATCTGAACAATTCCCCGTCTTGGAGGCCGTGGTGGAATGCCCCAATGAGCAACTCGGGTGCCGCGTTGGGTACCTCCATCTTTATCTGGTTGAAGCGCTGAAGGTAGTCTCGCAAGCTCTCTCCCTCGGCCTGCCGGATATTTAGCAGCTTTACGGCTGAGGATGGGCGCCTTCGGCTACTCGAGAAATGTTTCAAGAAGTGGTTAGTGAGGTCTTGGAAATTTCTAATTTCTCCTTGGGGCAGTAGCGCGAACCACTGCTGGGCCCCTTGATTAACGTAGTGGCGAAGAGACGACACTTGATGGCGTCATCGAGCTGATAAAGGGCAGCATTCCCCTCGAAGGCAGCAAGGTGGTCCTCCGGGAGTCCGATCCCGTCATATTTCCCCATCTCGAAGTAGCGGAAATGTCCTGGCAGGGGGGGCTGTGAGTATGTCGGGCGAAAACGGCGATGCCCGAGGAGCTAATGGTGCTTCCGGTGGGTTTGCCAAGTCCTTGAGCTTGCGAATTTCCTCCCTCATGTCTTCCAGCTCGGCCGCTCGCTGTGCGGCCCGCCTCCTTTTGTTTTCGCGTACTTCCCTAAACTCTGACGCTAGTGTTCGATTTTCGCCTTCTTGCTCAACTGTGTTAGACTGAGCGTCATGCTCTCCGTTAGGTCCGGGTTGGCGATTTTCTTCCTCATCTCGCCCATGTCGACGTTTCCGTCGGTGATTTTCTCTTCCATTGGGTCCAGGTTGATGGTTTTCTCCTTCGTTGGATCCAGGTTGACGGTTTCCTCAGTTCCTTTCCGCCATGAGTACCCCGACGTCGGCTCCCATCCTCATCATTTCTTGCATCGTGGCCGCCATCATTACAGCGATTTCGGACAGGGTCGGCCTGTTACACCGGGCGGTGCTTGGTCGTCTTCGACGGTTACCATATTAAATTTCTTTTAGAGAAAAGTTAAACTTTCCCACAGAAGGCGCCAAATTGATACCGTCGAAAATTATCCTACCGTGAAACTGGGCGGGCCGCCTCTTTCCTATCTGAACCTCGCCGTGTGCTGGGGCTAAAAAACTGTAGAAACTGGGTAATTGTGGGGGGTCATTTGCCCTCTTGCCTTAGTCAAGAGGGTGGTGCCGTTTTAAGGTAGTGTGCTAAAGGAAGGAATGCGGTGTGAAATTGGCAGAGTAACGGTGTCATATGAAAAACGTACCTAGCACTAGGGCTTTTGACCTGGTATTTATAGGGTAGTGCGAGAGGAAACTGCCCCCTGTCTGTAACCGCCCATGTCTGGTATGTTTTGGTGATTTTCCCTGGTTATCACGCGTTATGGTCTACCCCTTAACTGTCTTCCACGTTGGGACGATCACTTGTGTTGGGGCAGTTGGGACCACGACCTAATACGGCAAGGTCTACCCCTTAGGCAGTGTGCATGGAGTACCTCCCTTCGGGCTCCTTCTGATTCGGACATGGTCACGACCCCCCCTTCTGGATTTAGCCCTCTTGCCAAGTCGGGTGTTTGGAAGATGTCGCCCCTGTCGGGTGGAATCCTCCCCAAGTCGGGCTTTTTAAGGCTTTATCCCCGGCGAAAGGGTCCTCTTTCCCCCAGTCGGGGTTTCAGCACCTCAGGTCAGGTCGGGTCCTTTAGTATATTATCCCTAGCTGGATTATCCCTAGCTGGATGGGACTAGCCGGGATGGAATATTTTGATAGGCGGGATGGGGCATCGATTTATCGTGGGGGCGGATCGAGTATTTTGCCGCGTTAGGGTGAAAACCCGAGGGTAACATAGTGGCTCTTGACTTGTCCTTTAGTCATCCCCAGCCGTACGTCAGGTCCAAGTTGAGTCAGCATCCAGAGGTAGGTTATCCTCTTCTGCTGATCCCAGTGAGAGATCCCTCTCAGCTCAAATTCGTTCGGCTTTTTGATTCTTTCCGGTGACCTCCAAATATTCTCACGGACTTCTTCGAGGAAGTGTATCTCTATTTGGATATTTTCCCACGGCGTGTCGATCCGAACGGTCCCTGGCATTTGTCTTGTGGGGGAAACTGCTCGTTGCGTGATCAGCTCTGAAAGCCCTGTGGGATCTTGTTCGTGGTCTACACCTTCCTGAAGTTCATCGTCTTCTATCAACACGAGGTCCACCGAAGCTTGTAGCAAAATTTGTCGAACTTCCTTGAGCCGTTGTACTTGATGCTCCTCGGGCATATAATGGGCCGCCCACTGTTCTTCAAATATGAATTTGTCGAGATATTCATGTGGGTTGACGCCGTGTCCTGAAGGGCCCGATTGTTCTGGAGCTGTTGAGGGAGTAGCTTGGGTTTGTGCCAGAGCTACGAGCATGGCCGCACTTGCTTCTTCTTCCAGAAGCAAGGGGCTTGTCAGAGTCGGTGGTGTGGGCGGAGGCGTCCGGAGGTGAAAGGTTGGTGGATCGATATGGGTTAGGGTGGTGGTGCGGGGCATGGTGTGGGTGGTTTGTGTTTGGGTTTGGGTTTGTTTCACCTGCTCCAGCGCTTGTTTGCGTCGCGCCCGAGCCTTGTCCTTGGCCACTCGTAGATGTCCGTGGCCTCTTCTCCCCCTCATGAGGGTCCTGATCGTCAGGATCGTCATGTCTGCGTCTTGTGTGGGAGCTTTGGCCTCGACAAGTTTCAGTAGGTGGCTCAGGATGATCCACCAATCGCCTATAAAGAGACTCTTCTTGAGGCGACCGGATGGAGGGGCCGATCAGGCGGGCGAGTAGAATGCCGTGGAGCTCGGTTATGGGTATGGTGTATGGGTTGATGAGGATGAATGAAGTGGCTAAAGGGTCGGTGGGTGTGGGTTGTGGAGGTGTGAGGTTGGGCTGTGACGAGGTGCCTTCGGAGACAGGTGCTTTCCCGGTGTCTCTGCGGGATGTCTCTATTGCAGTAAGAACTCTCTCCATTATTTTGTCTTCAAGCGACTGAACTGCAGCGGAGAGAGCGGCTTGGAATTGCTCGTTCTTCACAAACGGTACGGACGCCTCCTTGGATGTACCAGGACGACTGATGTCGCCTGTTATCAATCCTTGAGAAGACACCGGCTCCTCAGGTTGGCTCACAGTCACTTGAGGTTGTGACTGTATGAGATTTCCACCCAATCCTCGAGTCGAATCCTGAAGATTCTCCTCTATGGCTGTTATGGCAGGCTCGGTTTGGGCCTGCGGACCAGACACCGATAGATGTGGTTGCGGCTCAAGATTGAGCCCAGAAGTGCCGGCAACACTTGTAAAAGTGGTCAGCGTGGTATCTGGTACGGTGGTGACGGCGGGGAAGAGGGACTCCATTTGTAGACTGAGTCGTGTGGGAGTCCGTCTTATCAGGCTAATCTCCTCATCTGTCTCCGTGTCGGATGGGGTAGCTGTGTGAGGAGTGAGGTCACGATCTATGTCCCCAAGAGCCCGATCCGTCGCCCGTGGAAGCGAGCTTTGTCCCATTTCATCCTCGGGCTTTGCTTCTTGTAGAGGAGCCTCCTCGATCGGCTCTTCAAGCACGCCTACATGTACGGGCACTTCCACTTGAAGTTCGTGTTCAGGAGCCTCGAGCGCCATCTCAGCCTCGAGCGCCATCTCAGTAGCCACGACGTCTATTAGTGTATCATCCACGTCGAGTATTTGCACTTCGACCAGAGGGGGCTCCTGTTCAAGCTCCTGAGCGACGTCATCAATCATCGTGTCCTCAGGACTTTGGTGTTGTTGTGGTTGGGAGGGCTAACTCCAAAATCTGTCGGGGGCCCTCAAACTATCTCCTCGGTGAGGTGATTCTCCCTGCAGTACATTCGTTATACGTCTCCTCTAGGGTCAGCGAGACGTAGAAGCTCAAAAGGAATCGGCATCGACGGTTGGTCCAAGTCCGTGAGCCGTGGATTGTGAAAGAATTTAAGCTTGGGTGGTTGATTATTTCCTCCAGGAGGCAGGCGAGGAATGCTCTGCTCGTGCATCTCCATATATTGGCGGATGATGACATTAAACCACCGAGCGTAGGGCACATTCTTCGATCTCCGATTCTCCTTTTGCCTAATCAGGTCTGCAAGATCATTCCAGATCGGCTGCGTGAAGTCGTAATTTCTGGAGAATGCGAGTCCGTGAAAGATCCGTAGTGTGTTGCCATTGCCCTTGTCGAAGCCGGCATGCTTGGGCGATAGGCACTTGTTCACAATCCCGAACAATGTCTTCCACGGATGAGGGATACCGCTGCTCTCGACCTGAGCTAGCTTGGTGAGCTGCGGTTGATATTTCATCTGCATGAAATCATGCATTATTTCTACGTCTGATGGGAGCGGGTCGTAGTTTGCACTGTATGGCAAGTCCAGAATCATCCCGAACTGGTTCTTGTCCATATATATGTGTCGCGTCCCAATTATGGTTGAGAAGGAGAATGCTCCATTATCCACTGCTCCTTATATACATCCCCAAAATTGCTGGAGATAGACCATTGGCACCGATGTGGTGAGCATCAATGCATGCCAGATAGGGTGGCCTTGCAGGATTGATATGATGATATCATCTAGACGATCGAGTTGAAATTTGTATCCTGGACCTTCAGGTACAAATTATGGTCGTAGATGCGATTGTATCATGGGTAGCGATCCATTTGAAACATAAAAGATATAAGAAGTTCATTAGTTCAAAATTTAATTTTAGTCGAAAATTGATTTAATTTCATCAAACTATAATAGTGTATCAAGTCATGACATGTTTGATGAATTTTGAATTGATATCGTGTAGTATGCATAAAGTATGATTGGTTTTGAAAAATGTAATGGCATGATTGTAATTTCGACATATAACGCGTGAAAAGAGTTCGAAATGTTTCTAAGTATTTGATCGCGGGAAATGTCAGTGTTCATGTCGAGATATTTTTCGCTCGAAAAATTTGATTTTCAAATTGATTTCCTATGCATTGATTTCAATTGAAATAACTTCGCTTAATTTTGCGATCGAAAAATTTTTATCGCTTAATGTTCGCTACAGTGTAAAAGACTTAGAAAAAAAACTTCTAAGTGTTGAAGTTGGAATCGTGAGACTGTAGCCGATCAATTTTACGATCGAGAAAAATTCCGCGTAAATTTACGATCGAGAATTATTTCTCAGGTAAATTTACTATCGAAAAATTTTCCTCGATTGAATAAAATTTTTCGATTTGAAATTTGTCGACGGTACGTGATTTTCGATCCTAAGTAAAATTTTTGCTGCGATATTTTTCTATCAAGAAATTTGTCACCGAAAAACTAAGTCGATCGTCGAGAAATTTTTCGATCAATTAAATCCTAAGCAGCGAATTTTACGATCGAAAAAGTATGCGTTGAAAAATTAATTTTTCACTGCTAAATTTTTGCGACCGAAATAAAATGAAATCGAAAATTCTATTTTGCGATAGTAAGTTTTACGCTCGATCTAATTTGCATCTAAATTGTCTATTCAGCGCTTAAATTTTTCGGTCGCAGAAAATTCTAATTAGATTTCTCGACGGTAAGTGATTTTTCGGTCAAATCTTATTTCTTAGCGACTAAGTCAGAATTCTGCGATCTAAAACTAATTCGATACAAACAGTATCTCAATTGAATCGGAATTCAATTAAGACTCTTTGCGATCGATAAAGTTCTTCGATGGCTTCAAACATTCAAATACCCAGTTTCTTTCAAAACTCAACTTAGTGGTCTAAGATGCAGATTTATCGAAAGTTTAAACTACAAGATTCATAGAAAACATCGAAACTATCTTAAGTGCATGCATTAACCCAGATTAAACTCGTAAACATGCCTAAATCACTATAAAATAGTATACGGTTTTCTCAGTTTGAAGAACAGTCGAGAATCTAATCCTAATCACGCGAAAAACTATAAAATGCAGATGCTAATGGAGTTAAATCGCACGCAAATGTCAAATGAATCTCATTTCTACCTTAAACTGACAATTTGGGTTTGAAAATCGAAACATTTGTGAGAGATTTGAACTGTCTGTGAAAGTTTTTCGAGAGAAAAATTTTGCGATTTAGGTTTGCGTGAGATAAAGTTTTTCGACTGACAAAAAGTGAACTTTTATTAACTCGCTGTAAGTCAATGTTGGGTTTGCACAAGCAAAAAATACGCAATTTACCTAGTAAGCACATATACATGGTCTCCAAAAACATGTATTGAAGATATTGCGTGAGGGTAAGAGCAATGAAAAATTTATCGCATTTAAACAATTCAATACCAATGCAATCTAAAATTACATTTAGAATGTGCGATGACAAAATAAATTCGCATTTATTCAATTCAACGCATATGAAACATAACATTTCATGTCAAAATGTGCGATATTTTTTTGTTATATTACTATTATTTTAGTATGGGGTAAGATTATTTTACTTCGATCAATCGTCACACCTAAAATTTTACGAGACATTTGAAAGAAGAAAGTGCCGTCAAGTCATGTCGTCAAACTAAAGTCCTAAGTTCATAGACTGGTCCATTTCGACAACTCTCACTCGGTTCGCTCTTGCACTCAATTATTTCTAACTTGGGATTTTTATATTTATATCACTCAAGTCATCACAAGCAATTTTAAGTCAATTTACATGTGATCGAGGCATTTTTGATCATTTCACCTAAGCGAGAGACCGTCGATTGGAATCAAAGGGGTGTAAGGGTTATAGTTTGGCTAGGACTTAGAAGGGAAGGAATTTAGAGGAAAGTGAGCTTATCTCTTCGTCATCTTCCATTTCTACGTCCGTATCCTTTTTTTCGGCATCTTCTCTTTTTTTTTTTAATCTTTTCTCCCGCTTTTTCTTTTAAGAACTATCCATTTTTATGCTATGCTCAAGCTGAACTCTGTTTCTATACGAGGCTATAGGAGATTATCGTAGGCGAAGTTCTTCTTGTTGGTTCTCGGGCCGATACCGTGCTCCTCTCCTCTTAATCCCTAGAGAGGTTTCAGAGATTATCTTTTTGGAAAAGTTCACGGTTATGGAACTCGTACCCAAGGCTGCGCTCCTCTTCTCGTTTCCCGATATGAGACCGGATTATCATTGGAGAAGTTCACTTCGTGGTGCTCCTCTTTTCAGCCGTTCCGACGAGCGTACGAGATTATCGTTGGAGAACTTCACAGCAGGATCCATGCCACCTTCTAAGAGATAGTCGAAAGGCAGGTTGCTTTGGTCTGATTTTTGCGCGTTGAGCAATGCCTTCTTTTGTCATCATCCCCATTTTCTTTTGTTTTCTCCCCCTCCTTTTCTCATTTCAACAACCATCCGAAGAGTATAGAATACGGTTGAAGGCTAGGAATGGGATCAAAGGACATCCGAGATGGCTCAAAGTGGATGACTAAGGGCTAATGTGAGGGAAAAATTTTATAAGGCCGAGTGAGGAATAACCTAAGCGCCCTTATCATTTTCCTAACGATCTAAGGCAAGGTGAGTATGTAGCCAAGTATCACTAGTTAAGACAAGTAATCGATGTGTGACTCACTCGAGAAATAGATCCAAAGAAAGGAAAATAACAAGGCTAGAATCCTTACATATGTATAGTGGCTTTGTGTCTAGTGGAGCAACCTAATGACCTCTAGACACAAGTATGCGACTTAGACTGACAAAATTAAGCAATTAAATCGATCGCATGTCGGGGTAAAATTTTAAGTGACTTTAGATCAAAGCATCCTAAAGGATTTCGTCACCCCCTACATTATATATTTATAATGTTTTTGAATTTTTTTTATTATTTATTTATTTTTTAAAAAATTTATTTCACGCAAGATTAAGCAAATAAGCAAAGAAAACACATAGCATAGAACATTTAGTAGCACAGAAGATCAGGTAAAGCACATATTACAAAAGATTCAACATGCCTAATTTTTCGACAAGGAATTGAAATCGTTTTTCATCCAATGCCTTGGTGAAAATGTCAGCTAGATGGTACTCCATGTTCACGAAATACATATCTATGATGCCTTTTTTTACATGATCTTTGATAAAGTGATATCTAACGTCTATGTGTTTTGTGGGTGAGTGATGGACAGGATTGCAAGTGATAGCGATGTCACTTTGACTATCACTATATATGGGTATATTATTTAAAATGTACCCATAGTCGCGAAGCTGAGTCCGCATCCACAGCATCTGGGAGCAACAACTGGCGGCAACCACGTATTCCGCTTCGGCCGTCGAGGTTGACACACAGTTCTGCTTTTTGGATGACCAGCAGACCAGCTTTTCGCCTAGAAATTGAGTGCCGGCGGACGTGCTTTTCCTGTCCATTCGGCAACCTGCATAATTATCCTCAGTATAGCCGATAAATTTGAAATTCGTACCCTTTGGATACCATAGTCCAAGGGTAGAAGTTCCCTTAAGGTAACGTAGAATCCTTTTAACCGCGAGCATATGGGATTCTTTGGGATCGGCTTGAAAACGGGCACATAAACAGGTGAAAAACATGATATTCGGCCGGATTGAGGTGAGGTAGAGAAGAGATCCAATGATGCTGCGATACATCGTGATGTCGACCGATTTTCCAGAGGGATCGGCATCCAACTTGCAGCTTGGTGACATAGGAGTGCTGTGAGGCTTGCTCTGATCTTGATGGAATTTCTTCAGAATATCCTTGATGTATTTTGTCTGACTGATGAAAATCCCATCTTCGAGTTGCCTGACTTGTAGTCCTAAGAAGAACTGCATCTCTCCCATGTGACTCATCTCAAACTTGCTTGTCATTAAATCTTCAAACTTCGTGCAAAGCCGTGGATTAGTTGATCCGAAGATGATGTCGTCGACGTATACTTGGACGACCATCAGACTTTGTCTTGCCATTTGATGAAGAGGGTTGTGTCTATCGTTCCCCGTATGAATCCAGACTTCACGAGGAATTCACTCAGGACATCGTACCATGCACAAGGGGCTTGTTTTAGTCCGTAGAGAGCTTTGTCCAAACGATAAACGTGATCGGGATGTTCTTGATCTTCTTTTAAAACGCCGTTGAGAAATGCGGTCTTAACATACATTTGATAGACTTTGAAGTCTTTGTGAGCCGCATAAGCTAAAAGAAGGCGGATAGCTTCGATTCGGGCAACAGGAGCATATGTCTCGTCATAGTCGATGCCTTTCTGTTGATTGTATCCCTTCGCAACTAGCCTTGCTTTGTTCCGGATCACTTCACCATCCTCATTCTTCTTGTATTTGAATACCCATTTAGTTCCGACAATTGTTTTCCCATGCGGACGGGGTACTAAGGTCCACACTTGAAGACGTTCGAATTGATGAATTTCATCATGCATCGCTATTACCCAATCCGGGTCTTGAAGTGCGTCTGCTACCTTGGTAGGCTCATTTTTACTTAAGAAGTAGCTGAAGAGACTGTGTTGACGACGTGTCCTCACTCCATCCGAAGGATCGCCAATTATCTGATCAACCGGGTGACCTCTAGTCCACTTGCGCTCATGAGGCAAGGCTGAAGTCGATGCATCAGCCATCTGTGGGTCTAGATTTCCTATAGTCTCCGATTGATCAATTGTTTGAGGAAGTTCCAATTATGCACTTGGATCGATCGTCTCTGATGATTCTTCCTCAATAACCACTGTAGGTTCTTCGTTATTCTGTGGCAATTCTGAATCGGGTGAGGTTGGGACGTGAGAAGCACTTGGTATGTCGGGCTCATCGGGTGGAGAATCCACTATAGGTGTAGCAGTGTGTGACCGATATACTGGCTCGAAGAGAGTGTCTAAATCGTCTAATGCAAGTCTCATTGTTTCTTCTGACGTTGAATTCGGGGTAGGTGCCATCTTCTGTTGGTTTTGTGCCAACATACCAGTAAAAACAGGTTCTGAACTGTTATATTCAGAAGCTATCTGGTTAGGTACGGGTCCTGAACTGAGGTGTGCAGGAGCCATCTGGTTAGGCACGGGTCCTAGACTGAAGTGACCAGAAGCCATCTCGTTCACTTCGTGAAAAGTGACGTTATAGCTTTTTTTAATTGTGCGGTTGGACTTGATGTATACTCGGTACGCTTATGTTGAAGAATACCCGACGTAGGTTGCTTCGAGTGCTTTAGGGTCGAACTTAGCACGGTGCTCTCTGCCGTTCGCCACAAAGCACTTGCACCCGAAGACTTTGAAGAAAGAGATGTTGGGTACTCGTTTGTTGATAATTTCGTAAGGAGTCTTGTCAAAGCTTGTGAACTACCGTCCTGTTTTGAGTGAAACAAGCGGTATTTACTGCTTCCGCCCAGAGAAAATGTGGAAGAACAGAGTGGAGGAGCATCGTACGCGCGGCTTCCACTAGAGTTCTTTTCTTTCGTTTGACTACCCCATTCTGTTGAGGAGTCTTGGCGGCTGAAAATTGTTGACTTATTCCAAGTTTCTGATAAAACTCACTGAGGTGATTGTTCTTGAACTCAGTGCCGTTGTCTGTTCGAATAACTTGAATAGTCTGTTGCAGCGGATTTTGAATAGTGTTCACAAAGTTGATAATCAAGTCACCGGTCTCATCTTTGGTTCTGAGGAACTTTGTCCACGTGTAACGAGAGTAGTCATCGACGATAACTAGCACATACTTGCGTCCATTGATACTCTGTGTCTGCATTGGCCCACAGAGGTCCACGTGGATTAGTTCCAATGGGCGAGAAGTAGACGCAATTTGTTTGACATGATGAGATGCTCGTTTCATTTTTCCTAATTCACATGCCGAACATTGATGCTCCCTTTGTAGTAGTATAGTTGGAAGACCGTGGACCAACTTTTTCGTAGAAAGGCGTTGGAGATCTTTCATATTCAGATGAGACATTCGTTGATGCCATAAGTTGTTCATCTGTAAAACAGTCTGAGAGATGAGGCATACAGCTATCGCGGGCCGCACGGACGTCAGGTTTATCGTGTAGAGATTTGATTCCCGAAGTCCTTGAAGGAGTTCTGTGTCATGACTATCCACAATTCTGCACTGGTCAGCATGAAAGACCACCTGGAACCTTTTATCACAGAACTGGCCTATGCTGAACAAGTTATGGCGGAGGCCTTCGACGTAGGAGACATCTTTTATAGTCAGATTCTCCAGAATGATATCCCCAAGTCCTAGAATCGGGGCTGAATCGTTGTTTCCAAACCCGACTTTTCCATTCAATCGGTCTTGATAGTTGCTCAACACCTCTTGATTTCCCGTCGTGTGTGTGGATCAACCAGAGTCAAGGTACCACACATGATGGATCTGCAAAAACAATTTAGAGAGCTTTAGGTACCCACTTAAAAATGGGTCCTCTTAGATTAGCAGATTTAGATTTTGGTTCAGATATGATTCCTAAGTTATTATCGACAGGAACTTTAGCGACCCAGGAAGTAACTTTGGGTTTTGCTTTAGGAGACTTAGCCTTTATGACTTGTCTTCTTAGGAGTTGTTTTAAGAAACCCAAGTGGGTTGAACCTGGCAGGGAAGTTGAATTTCAGCACGAGCAAATGCACGAGTAGGCTTGAGTGAGGAAAAGATATTTTCATTTGATAGTCTCCTAAGGTGCTTGGGGGATTCAATCTTGACGGGATACCTTAGGTGAGAACAAGCATGTATAGCGCCATATGCTTTCTTTATGGCTGGATCTTTTTTCCTACGTGTAATCCTAGATGCATTTGTCTTAGAATTATTAATTTTTGTGTTCGATGTGGAGCCTATTTCGAAATTAGTGCTTCTAAATGTGATTGGTTTGAGGGAGTGTGTAGAAGCAATTATTTGAAACGAGGAAATGACTCTTTTATTTTTCCGAGTGTCTTTTATTTTTTGCAGAAGGAGAAACGATATTGGAAACATTCAAATCTATTGACTCCTTCTCCATTTTTATTCTAGACACCCACGCCTTCGTATCTAGTGATGGCCCTACGCTCCTTGTAGATGTAGGTGAAATAGTGTTAGGCTTAGCACTTCTAATAATACGTTTATGATCTACTGAAGGCACTTTTTCAATTTTCACGCTTTTGGAATAGTGTGGGAAATAACTTGGGATGTTGCAGAAGCTTTGAGATTCTCAATCTCTTCTAGGAACTTTTTCTTTTCAGCTTCAAAATTCTCTCGTTCTATTTTTAATGAGCCTCTTAACTCCTCAATTTTCCTAACAATAGGTGGTATATAGAGAGAATTTTCAGAATAATGATTTTGTGCTTCTTCTTTAATAGAAAGATCTCCGGGTAGTTTAATTGACTCAAGACTCCAACCTTTGGGAAGTTCCCTAATGTTGTAGCTCCGATTCAATTCGGTGTAGGAGAAGGGAATTTCAACCCCAGTCTTGGCTTTTCTTTTGGTTTCTTCTAAAGCATCTATTTCTTTAGCATTAGTAAAAACCATAAGATCTGTTAATCCTAAACCCATGTATTGAATGTTGTAAAGTTGCTTACAATCAACTTTGACAAACACCGTGGGTTCTCAAAGCCTAAGCCAAATTTATAATCATAAAATTCTAAGTCCCTGGGTTGATTTAAAAATATTGTGTGTTCAGTCTGTCCCCTTCTAACAAGAAGATCTTCTAACTTTTTAACCTTAGTATATAACTTCTTTCGTTCTTCCCCTAAAAGAGCATAATTATTTTTTATTGTAATTTTGGAGACTTGACAGGCATCTAATTCTACACCAACTTTACTAAATTTTGCATTTGTTTCTTCTAATCGGGCTTCTAAATAGTAATCGTAGTGGTAGCTTCGGTTATCCTACAATTGAGGGTCGCTTTCTCGTTGAGATTCCTAACCAAACAATTGTAGTTATTTGCTAGTCTATCCTCCAATTCTTTAATCTTCACACTATACTGCTCTGTCTTAGATGAACTAGTCTCCCTAGAATGTAAGCTCTTAGTGAGCTCCTCTATCTTCGTATGGGAACTTCTAAGTTCGGATTCGAGACTAGTGATATTCTCTTTAGACCTAGACAATTTGTCTTCTACTTCCTTTATACATTTCTTCTCATGTTTCATGTTAGCGTATTCTATTTTATACGATTCTAACATGGTCAATAATGTGGAAGAAGAGACTACCTCATTTGACGAGGTGGATGCATTGTCTTCGTCCGTCCGGTTGGATGTTTCGGCGTCCGATTCATTGTCGAGACGGGCCATGAGGGCTAAATTCTCTTCTTCAGAACTCGACGTGTCATCGAGCCATTGGTCTTGTTCGGCCATGAGAGCTACTCCAGCTTCCTTCTGTTTAGTCAATTGGAGCTTCCTGGAGTAGTAGTTGGCATCTCTCTTCTTTGGAAGAGTGCACTCTCTGGCAAAGTGGTCTGGCTTGCCACAGTTGAAGCATTTGTTAGCCTCTTTTGGGTTCTTGACTTCGGAGCTCTCTGGTGCACGTTCTTTGTTTTTAGAGCTTGTAGTCTGAAGTCTGTTGGCTGAGGTTGAAGACTTCTTCTTGAAGTAATTCTTACTCATCATTTTTCCAATTAGAGCCAACTGCTTTCCTAGAGCTTTCATGTTTGGCTCAATGTCGGAGTCCGACTCTTCTTCCGACTCTGAAGGAGAAGGAGGCCTAACGATCTTTTCTTTTCTTGATTTTGAGCTCCTCTTCTCCGGAACTAAGGCAACAGTGTCATCGATCTGTTTGCCCTTCTGCACCTTGTGAATCTCGCTTATATCATCCTCATGTTGTGCGAGATTGTCAAACACGGCATGGATATCCAACTCCTGTAGATCTTTATTCTATCAGAGAAGAGAGAAATCTGATGTTTGTCTCCATATTGGTCTTCGTGATTTCTATCTTCCTCATCTCGTTGAGAAGAGTGAGGTATCTTTGATAGATCTCATATAGACTCTCCTCCGGCTTTGCTTTGAAGGAGTCGTAAGCAGTGAGAATGTTCGCCTTTTTGGCCTTTATGCCAACTTCCGTCCTCTGCATCATCCTATGCAGTTCATCCCACATTCTTTTAGTCGATGAAAGGCTATCAATCTGTCTATATATGTCGTTGGGGATGCCCTGCATGAGGGTATTCATGGCTACTAGATCAGCCTTAGCTCTTGCCCTTTCCTCTATAGAGTATTCCCTAGGCTCCTTTAGTCGCCTAGAAGGTGGAATTGGAGGAGTAGCTGTTTCATCACCGGGTACATGGACCCAGAATTGTGCCGGTCCCTCTTCAAGAGACTGCAGTAGATTTTCAGCTTGATCTTTTAAAGCGATGAAATTGAGGAAGCGGCTTCTCCAAACGGTATATTCAATCGGCGGATGGTTGTCATTTCCGAGAGAATATGCATCCATTTTCTGTTGTAGTTGAGTTGTTGAAGGATCTTCGTTAAGTGTTTTGAACGTTTGAAGATGATGTAATGTGCTTCCAAGTGACAAAGTTCGTTAGTAGCGTTTGATTCGAAAAATAGTTCGAGAATTATTTTCGATTTAATCTTTAAAGTTTGATCGAAAATAATTTCGTCGAAATAGAATATAATGTGTACTGTTCTCGTGCGAGAAAGTCTATCAGCGAAATATTTTTCGAGCGAAATGAATTGCCCAAAATCGTTCGGTCGAGAAAAATTTCATGATCGTGAATTTATTTCGATCGTAAAGAAACAGTACGTTAGTAAGTTTATCGACAAGTCAAAATAAATCTGTTGACTAGAAACGTTTCTCGGTGTAAATTATTTTTAGCTTGGTCAAACTTTAAATGTCTGACCGAAAATGTTTTTCGAGAGAAAGTGTTTACGCGTGCAAAGGCAAAATTGGTCTTCCTCGAAAAGATTTTCGCTGAATAATGCTCAAGAAATATTTTTAACTAAAATCGTTTCTAGTGTTGACGATTCTAGCGCTAACTTCGTATTCTGACCGAAAAAAATTCTCGCGCCAAGTTTTTTCGATCGAGAAATTAATCCGATCGTAAACCTAGCGAGAAAAATTAGAACGATTGATAAAAATCATAGAATACGATTAACATAAATTCAAGCAAAAACAACGAATTAGACAGTGAAATTTCAGGTAATTGCTCGCATTCATTTACTAACTACGCACGAACAAGCAATTAAACATGTTATGAAGCAAAATATGTCGAAATTGATCAAAATCAGAACGTGTTCTTCATGTTCTTCGCAAACAATAAATCACAGAATCAATTTAATCGTTAAAACGAAGTTCGAACAGCTACAAATTTGATCGCAATCAACATTTAGCACTTAAACAAGCACAAAAACAACAAATTCAAGTCAGTTAAGCACAGAATTATGCTGTTGGATCGAAAAAAAATTTCGCGCCAAACTGTTCTTCGATGAACAGTAAACAGAAAATGATTTTTGATCCAAATCCAACAATTTTGGATTCAAAACAGAACGAATCTGCTTTGATACCAATTGTTAGGTCCTACGATTAACAACTCTATGATCCTAAGCATGAATTCTAAGTAATTCGATGATAATGGTCGACATTGAGATTCGATCGAAGAACTCAAACGAAGAACAAGAGAGAGAATTCGAACAGAGTGAGAAAGTAACTCTTGTTTCTCTCTCTAGAAATTGAATTGCAAGTCTTTCGGATTAATTTCCAAAACTTACTCTATTGATTGCGATTGTTTACAAAGTATTTATACCAAACAAACTTGGTATAAATATCAAACTAGTCCTAATCTAAGGACTACTATACAAAACGCCCCTAATTACAAGGACAACTAATAAAATCTAGCACAATTAAAATTATACTCTACAAACGTCATCTACACATAAATACCTAATTGAATAAAATTTATACACATAGGTACCCATGTTAGAAAATTTTACATATAGGTACCCGATTTAATTTTTACCAGTTTCTTCAGTCATGCCGTACCTTACAGTGTGTGAATGGCGTACCATAACATGTTGATATAGTGTACCTAAATGTGTTCGTATGGCGTACCTATGTTTTAAATAGGGCGTACCTAAATGTGCTAATACGGCATACCATTTTATATTATATAGGGTACCCAAGTGTGTTGGTATAGGGTACTCAAATGTGTTGTATGGGGTACCTGCGGCGGATCGTGTACCTATCTGCAAAAAAATTTTGTTAGGTACCTACATAAAAAAAATCATGACAGGCTACTAAATTATCAGTTTTTTTACAGAGGGGGTATTTATGTGTAAAGACCCTTATTTTAATTATTTTTCTCAATTTATTTTCAATTTTTTTAGTTTAAATATGTACGGGACGACTAGACTGGATCTTTGACGGATCGGGTTGGAACCCGCCAGTTCAGTCCGGTCATTAAAACCATGGTGCTAAATTGACTTCAAGCGTCGATTGATTGGAATACACCGGTATAAAAAAGGGACGATTTCAATTCAGGCCCTACCAAAGTTTAAAATTAGTGTTCAGACCCTGTCAGGATTGTTTTTAGTTTTAAGGACCTATTTTTTGAAAATCTCAAAGCTAACGACCCAAACTATGTTTTGACTAAATACCCTTCATAAACTGTTCTCTGAAGGGGTATTCGATGCCAGGTTTATGTTACAGAGATACGACGGCTTGTTACTGTAAAAACCATAAGCGTTACATTAAACTGATAATATGTTACTTATCGATAGTAAAATATTTTTAACAGCTTTATATTTATTTCTTCGGATGCCCCATCAACCAATTAATTTCGGCGTGTCACGTATGATTTATTCTTATATTGACGAAGTACGATGTAAGAATTGTAATGAATTTTTATACGGGTCAAATTCGAGAAAAATCTAGCCAAATCAAACTAGAATTTTGCAGCAGCTGCAGCTAATTCGAGGTACCTGTAGTTTGGGCATTTGATAGGCTCTGTGAATTTTGAAACAACCGTCACCTCATCACTTCTAAAACGTACTTTGTGTGAATCAGGTCGTATCAGGCATCAATTCATCTGGATACGCGTTACGATTTCATGCATTGTTACTAGGATACGTCTTAACGTTATAACAGTATCAAAATACGTTACTTCATTACTCGTAAAAGATATTTTTTTGTCCGACAAAGTGGTATCTTCTGACTTCGTTTTGCTTATAATAAGTATAGATGTAGTATCTTTTGTCCAACATATGGTACTAGGAACAAAGTGGATTATGATTCGAGGGATAACTCATAATCGACTTCTTCGTCGATTAATTGGTACCTAATTTTGTTTTTCATATGTATTGATGGGGGATTTGTTTAACAGGTTTCGATAATTTTTGGTACTACATGAAATAGAAGTGTTACTTGGATTGTCTAAAATGGTATATTATGACGTATTTTTGTTTTTCGTAAGTATTGATGTGGTATTTTTGTTTAACAGACATGTTTCATTAATTTTCCCATGAACTGTTACTACCTGAATTGAAGCGTTACTTGGTATATCTGAAGTGGTATATTATTTCATAAGTATTGATATGATATTTTTTTAGCAGACCTGTCTCGATAAATAGGCATAGAACTGTCACTACATGAAATCGTAGCTTTACTTGGAATATCTGAAGTGGTATGTTATGATCCGCTTTTGTTTTTCATAAGTATTGAAATGGAATTCTTTTTAGCAGAACTGTTTCGATAAATTTTGGGCGGGATATTGGTTTTGGATGGATTTGGATGGATTTACTATACTTGCTAAATTTTGGGTGGAATTTGTGGATTGATTGGGTTAATTGGGCGGGATTTATGCCACAATTGGGATTTTCGGCGGGATTGCTAAATCAGTGCAAATGTGTTACTAATAACTATGTAATTGTTATCCATTAGTTAAATATGTTACTAAAAGTTGTTTATGTGTTACAAATTACTGTAGTTGTCGCAACAAGGTTTAGGGTTATGTTTATGGAGATTAAGGTTTAAGGTTTCAGGGTTACCCTTATGGTTTCAGGATTTACGACATATAAAATGATATTTGTGGTTTAATTTTGAATTTTGATGGCATTCGTGCTGAAACTCATATGTGATGTTTCAATGAACAAAGTAATAGTCTATGTTTTGAATAACTATTGATCTCGAACATTCACTATCATCCACCTCAATCGAATAATGTGGCCTTTAAAGGAATTTGGTGTGATAAATGCATCAAATCATAC
Organism: Craterostigma plantagineum; assembly: GCA_027422505.1. NCBI lineage: Eukaryota > Viridiplantae > Streptophyta > Magnoliopsida > Lamiales > Linderniaceae > Craterostigma > Craterostigma plantagineum. The sequence goes on along the minus strand of JAPQWV010000021.1, from coordinate 12,437,047 downwards.
ATTTACAAGATGTTAATCTTGTAAATCTCGAACAATGTGCATTTGTGAACGAAATTAATCAAATTAGTAATGTGGTACTGAAAACCTATTATGTGGTATCATTATCTGTAAACACGTTATTCGCTAGGTTCACATTGTTATTTTAAAGCAACCATGTAGCATTTCGTTCGGGCAATCTAGTACTGGTGACGTTAACGAACCATCCTATTAATATTCCTTAACAAATAACTTCGAGAATGTATCAAATACAGATTTACGACATATAAAATGATATTTGTAGTTTGCTGAATTTTGAATACGTTTGTGATGGAATTCATAACCTTATGTCTCATTAAAAGGGATACTAGTATATGTTGTGGAGGAATAGCTATATGTTACATGATTTTTTTAATCTCAACTTTCACATATTGATATCAACATTCGCAGAACATGTCGTTTAGAGAAAGTTTGTAATTTAGCTTCATCATGTCATCTATTTCCATGAATGTCAATCTTATACATTCGAACGAAATGAATTTATGAACGAAATTAATCGAAATAGTAATGTGGTATTGATTAGCTATTTTGTGGTACTTGTAGCTACAAATATGTTATAAGATTTGTTTATATTGTTAATTTATCAGACATGTGGCAGTATTTGCTGGCAATGTGGTAATATTAAGTTTGTACTGTTAATATCTCTGACAATCTAGAACCTTCTAGAATGTTCTTAATGATGTGTTACACAGAATGCGTGAATTGTTACTCAGAATAAATGAAGTGTTACCAATCAGCTTTTTAATTGACAAACGTTCCAATATTAGGTCCCATCAAAATTCTTCGTTATTTCATTATCAACATTAGTAATCTCATTCAATTAAAATGACTTGTGATCAAACTTAGTCGAATCTACCTTATTAGTTCGTTAAAGTCGGGACTTCACCTGTTTTGCAACGAAATTTTTAATTGTATTAATCACATTATTGCATGATAAATTTCAGTTTTTTTCGTTGGTTACATGAGAGATTGACATCGGTTTAACCTTATTGTGTCATTTACGTCAGAGATTCGAGCGGTTTCCAACATTTTACGATCTATTCCTCTTTGCCTTTTACTTGGTTATTACATGTGTTATTTACTGGTGACGAGTCGTTATTATTTTCACATTTATGTTGGTTTTGCAGAAATAATTGTTATAAACTTCAAGATATATGGTATTATTGGTCCATTAACTGTTACCTAGAAATCATGAAGTGTTATCCAGTAACCATTTAAATTAGCAAACGTTTACTGCTTAGATCTCATCATAATTCTTCGTTATTCCATGATTAACATCAATAAGTATCGACGAGAACTAAGGCCCATGATGAAATTGTGTCGAATTTACATTATCCTGTCATTAAATTTGAGATTTCACCGTATTAAATGAAATTTCCGAATTGTGTTTGAAGCTTTCGTGCTTTATGGACTTCGAAAATTCTCTTTGATTATGAAGACCCATGAAAATTTGAAGCCGATACAACTTTGTGCTGTTAGTAACCTCGAGATTGGGTTGGATTTGGAACGTGAATTTTTTCTTTCGACCGATTGAGTGTAAGGAATGTGTTATTGCAGGAAGCGGTATTGTTTTTGAATGATGTGTTACTTATGCGACATCATTTGTTATTTACTAAAAGAAACGTGGTATTTTCTGCTATACGGGCAATATTTATTTTCTCACAATTAACGTCACTAATATTCGAAACTTATCAACACTTATGATCAAATTAACGATAAGTTCAACTTATATCATCACAATCGTGGAGATCTGTTCGGGGCTGAGCGTGAAATCTCGTTTCGATCGATGTCGCTTGTTTGGGAGAGATGATGACATATACTTGTAAATTTTTGCAGCAATGTAGGGCAAATATGTCTTATTACATGGTTTGGGTATTTTCTCTGAATTTTTCGAAGAGCAGGTCTTTATCCTAAACCAAACTTATGTAGGGCCTGAACCCAAAGTCAAATATGTTAGTAGGGCCTAAACTGTAATTAACCCTTAAAGAAAGGAAAAGATACGAAAAAAATTGATTTGCAAAATCTACCAAAAACTTCGATGGGAAACAATGGGCCTAAAGGCCCAATAGATTGATGTCCATTTTATTATCGTCTCGTTATATTAGACATATGTTATTTTACGAATTCAAAAAATTCATTTGGACAAATATTCAGAATTTTAATTTGTTAAAGAAATTTATATATACTTAGTATCTTATGCATATATATATATATTATATAATATATATATGTATATATATATATGTATATATATATTAGTATTTTGTTGATATTTTAAGTTATTAAGTTTAATTTTATAATTTTTTAAGTAATTAGTTTTAAAGTATATAATTGGAAAAAAGTTAAATCATATTACTTATTATTGGCATGCCAAATCAATTTTAAAAAACAGTTACATTAGTTCATCAACTGTAAATAGTATAGATAACAAATAGAGTATGTAGCGTATCAAATAAAACTAAATCCCCCAATAACTACTCAAAAGCACATCCAATATTTATGTAAACATGTAACGATATACGATCCATATACTTTGTCTCTTAAATACTTTAGGGCTCGTGTAGTTAGAGAGAATGACACAAATAGTCTTATTTTGAATAGCGGTGCTACAAAAGTAGAAAACTTTCTCACCCTATTACAAAAATAATTAACTTTTTTATTTTAATTATTATCATTTTCAGTTTTCGCAACAAATCTTTTTAATATTGCTTTTTTTTTAACCATAATCATCTCAGTCGCTACAAAATTATCAATAACTATATTTTTGACCATAATCTTTTTAATACTTTCATAAACTAAGAAATCTCATATTTCAATCTTAGTAATTCAATACTAGTGATTTAATTTCGAAGATATTACTAAGAAAATAACATCAAATAAAACATAATCAAAATCATTAGTTGGCAATAAGAAATATATTCCATTTTTTATTTTAATGAATCATTTTATCATTGTTATTGTGTGTTGTTGTCGAATTTCTATTTGCTCTATTTTTGTTCAAGTTTGCAAGCATGTGTTGATCCATCGAAATTATTATTGAGTATTGGAGACAACATATTCTTATCAGTTTGAGTGTTGTAGAATATCAGTTTTAGTTGTGCTTTGATTTTATTATCTGTCATTGTAATTATGGGCTTTATTTGTAGTTGTCCTTAGAGTAGGACTTAAATTGTATTTATACCAAGTATGTTTGGTATAAATACTTGTACACACGTTGTGCTTAATAGAGAATTTTAGTCAATTGATCCGAAAGGCTTGCAAATACAATTTTAGAGAGAGAAAATCAGAATTCATTCTCTCACTACTTGAATTCTCTCTCAAGTTCTTCAAAGAAGGTTTCCGATCGAAATCTTATTTTCTACAATTCTAATCGAATTACATAGGATTGAAGTCTAGGATCGCAGAGTTGATAATCTAGGGACCTAACAATTGGTATCAGAGCGGATTCGTTCTGTTTTGAATCGAAAATTGTTAGAATCGGATCGAAAATGAAATTCTGAAACTGTTCCATTCGAAGAACAGTTTTGGCGCCAAACTGATTTCGATCTGATAATCCTTTAATCTGTGCTTAATTGACTTGATTTGACGTTTATGTGCTCGCTGAGGTGCTATAAATCATTTGCGATTAGATCGATAGCGTGTAGAACATCGATTAAGCAGAATTGATCGAATCTGTGTAGTTACTGCTTGCGCTAGAACAACTTGAACACGTACTGATTTTGCTAAAATTCGATATCTTTTGCTTCATGACGTGTTTAATTGTATGTTTGTGCGTAATTAGCAGTTAATTTCGAGCAAGTATCTGCAATTTCATTGTGTAATTCACTGTGTTTGTTTGAACCAGTGATAATTAGGGTTCCACGACTGTTTGCGTGAATTTATTTTTTCTCGCTAAAGTCTTCGATCGAATTAATTTCTCAATCGAAACTTTGCGCGATAAATTTTTCTCGGTCAGAACACTAAGTCAGCACTAAAGTCGCCATCACTAGAATCGATTTTAGTAGAAAAATTTCTCGAGCATTATTAAGCAAAAATCGTTTCAGACGAGACCTATTTTGACCTTTGCACACGCAAAAGTTTCGGTCGAAAAACTTTTTCGGTCAGACTTCTTAGTTTGACCAAGTGAAAATCATTTGCGTCCGAGAAACTTTTCCAGTTAACGAATTTATTTTGACTCAGTGAGAAACTTACTAAACGTACTGTTTCTTTGCGTTCGAAATAAATTCACGATCCAAGAATTTTTGCTCGACCGAAAGATTTTGAGCAATTTATTTCGCTCGTAAAATTTTTCACTGACATACTTTCTCGCACGAGAACAGTAACAACTAGATTTTATTTCGACAAAATTATTTTTGATCAAAAGATGAATCGAAAATAATTCTCGACTGCCTTAGAATCAAACGCTACTAACTAATTTGTTACTCGTGAAGCACATCAGTTCAAACAATCAAAACAAATAATGAAGATCATTCATCAACTCAACAAATGAAAATGGATGCTTACTCTCTTGGAAATGACAATCGTCCTCCAATTCTCAAAAGAGGCGAATACACAGTGTGGAGGAGTCCAATCTTGAATTTCGTCGAACTTAAAGATTGTTAGGATATTTAGTGATTGTGTCAATAGTTTAAGTCTTGGGATTTATATTGTAATTATCCTTTAGCTTGGGCTTTGGACTAGAATGTAATTATTTAATTTTTGGTGTTTGGGCCTTAATATACCTAGGGTTAATGTGGTATATAAGGTGTTACCAACACCATTTGAAAGCTAATCAAAGATCAAAAGGCTAACCCAAGTTTTCACACACTACACACACTACAAGGTGAGAAAGTCTCCCTTTTCATTCCATCAAAGCCTCTTTGATTCCTTGTTTGGTGCATTCGGGACCAACAAGTGGTATCAGAGCAAACGTGGATCGATCTGCATTGATTTGAATCCAGTTTCGTTCGATTCCAAGAAAGATCAAAGGTGTTTTTGGATAAAAATCACATCCGGGCATTTTGAACTCGTTTTGGGGTATTTTTGCTTTGTTTTTGTGTTTAAAACCTACCCCCAGATTGATTCTATGCCTAGGATGTTTTTAAAACACTTTTGGATCAGTTTTAACGAGTTTTGAGCAAGATTGAAGCAAAAACTTTTCAGAAAAGGACATCTCGGCCATTTTCTGTTTTTGGTCGATTTGACCTATTTCTTGTTGTTTTTAGCTCACAAATCGGTCGATTATGTGTTTAGGGAAGAATTTATGAAGTTTAGGATCAAGTATGAGCGATTTTGGTTGAGATTTGAGCAAGAACGGGACGATTTTCTGGCAAAACGCGTGAAAGCAATGGAACAGTACTTAGCTCGTTCTTGACCGCGAAATTTTGTGCTTAATCGTTCAAGTCCGCGAAATTTCCATATCCGCGAAAGTTGATCCCGAGAATTTATCTTCAAAACGGCGAAACTTTCACTTACACTGCATTTTTTTGCAACTGCCTACTTCAAAAATCCGAGAAACTTTCATCTGCGAAATTTGCTTACACTTCATAATCCGAGAAATTCCATTTCCGAGAAAGCTTGTTCCGCGAATTTTTCTGAGCCGCGAAATTTTTTTGCCGAGAACTTTCGAAATTCTTATATCCGAGAAACTTTATATGCGAGAAATTTCATTTCAAGAATTTATTCAAACCGCGAAATTTTCATAACTTGCGAAATTTACTTGCGAAGATTTAAAATTCTCAACATGCGAAATTTCTATAACTTGCGAAAGTTTCTTGCGAAGCTCTAAAAATTTTCAACTTGCGAAAGTTTTATAACGTGCGAAATTTTCTTGCGAAGCTTTAAAATTCTCAACTTGCGAAAGTTTTATAACGTGCGAAATTTTCTTGCGAAGCTTCAAAAATTCTCAACTTGAGAAAGTTTTATAACTCGCGAAATTCTCTTGCGAAAGTTTTATAACTCGCGAAATTCTCGCGAAATTTTTCTCGCCTCAAATCTCGTTTTAAATTTCTAGAACTTCTCCTAATTTCAAGATATATTTTCTCTTCATACATTATCGACCATCACACACGCTCACTTAGTTCTAAGAAATTCTTTAAACAATTTTATTCTCAAAACTCTACACGTTAAACTCGTATTTCTCATCTCGTTCGTTACTAACTTTCTTATCTATACAAGATCAAAACCACGGACGATTCGACTGCACCAACCATGTCTACCACGAATGACATCTCAACAGTGGGCTCCGACACCAGGCCTCCGATGCTGCGACAAGGCGACTACAGCATATGGACAAACCGGTTCCTCACGTTCATCAGGAACAAAGGCGCACCACTCTCTCAATACCTTCTGGACTCCATCTTCAACGGCCCAGCACAGTTCTGGACAATCATCCCTGCACAGCCAAACGCAAACCCTCCCATGGATGAACGCCGCACTCCAAGAGGTCCCATCAATGAGGATGAAGAGGCTCGCGTACAGGCCGATGAGACTGCCAAAGGATATCTCTTCCAGGCTATGGGAAACGAGGTCTACGCTCACATTGAGTGCTGCACAACTGCTAAGGAAATATGGGATGAGCTCGAGGCAATCATGGCAGGCACAATTGAGAGTGCTCAAGGGAGGAAATCAGCATGTCTCTCGCAGTATGAACACTTCCAGGCCTATGAAGGAGAGGAACTGCGTGACACATACCTCCGATACTTTAAGGTCATCAATGAACTCAAGAAAACCAGGATCTCAAGAGACAAATTCGATATCAACAACCGCTTCCTTGGTAGCCTCAAACCACATTGGGGCAATGCAATCGTAATGATGATTCAGAGTAAGGACCTCTCCAACACTTCCATCCACGCTCTTTATGACAGTCTGTCTGCCTATGCTCCCTACGTGCAACCCCATTCCGCCAACACTCGAGTCGACCCACTGGCCCTCCTCTCGAACAAGACCAATGAACGATCTTCCACCACTAAGACCAAACAGAACAAAGGGAAGCTACCAGCTACTGTATCGGGCACTCCTTTAGGATCCGAAGCTGACACAGAATCTGATGAAGATGTTCGTGATCTACGCAAACAACTGGCAATGCTCACTAAGATGGTCTCAAAGAAGCTCGGGAAAAAATCCTCATCCTCCTCCAATCGCCAAAGAACCTTTAGCGGCACCAAAAAGACCACTCCCACGGAGGAAGCTAAGCCGACAAAGAAAGAGGAGGAATCAGCACCCCAAAAGTCTGTGCAGTGCTTTCGATGTGGAAAGTCAGGCCACTTTGCCAAGGAACGCCACGCACCACGCGTCAAGGACTCTGGCTACTACGACCGTAAGGCCAGATTGACTCGCAAAATGGAAAGTGGGAAAGTTCTTCTCACCGAAGAGGCTGAGTGGGTGAACGACACTTCAGAAGACGAGGAGCCTAAGGATGAAGATTGCTGCATGGCAAGGCTGGTCGAACAGGACGAGGACGAGGAGATGGTTGACATCAGTGAGAACACAGCTAAGACTCCCATCAACGCTGAGTCTGAGGTACGAATCTCACAACTCGATGATGTGTTTAATCACCGACACACCATTAAGAAACCCACCATAGACGCTAAGGAATATAATGAACTTAAGCTAAAATTTGAAAACAACTATGCCTTACTTAGTCTAAAAGTAGAGGGGCTTGCATGTGCAAACGAACGTCTAATGGCCTCTGAAGCGTTAGTCAAATGTCTGCAAAGCAAGAACAAACAAAGTGAGACTAAGCTATTCTCTTTGGGGCGAAGCTATTCAAACGGCTTGTTACACACAAAACCGGGCTTCAATCCACAAGAGATTCAACCGCACCCCATACGAGATGCTGAATAACCGTCGTATCCCAGATATATCTTATCTATGGGTCTTCGGTTGTCGATGTTTTGTGGTCAATGATCACCAACATCTTGGGAAGCTTGATCCAAAAGCAATTGAAGGGATCTTTGTTGGATATTCGCTGAACTCAAAGACATACAGAGTCTATCTTAGAGAGAAACGATCAGTAATAGAAAGCACAAATGTTACATTTGACGAAAGCGAAGGCGACCTCATGGCTTCTGCTCATATCAGACCAGAACCAGGTCTTCTACAGTCGTTGACAAAAGGTCAACCTTCAACGGCGGGAACTTCCTCATCTGAGGGCAATTCTGGTGAACTGGATCTCGATCTGCTTTTCGAGTACTTCTACCCAGTCCCCAAGACTCCCGCCGCCACCACTCAACCTACCGCTGCACCCACTCCATCCACACCACCAGTTATCGGCAATGACGTCGTCCCTCCAAACTTGGATGCGCTCAATCTCAACGAAGACGATATTTTACCCAACCCTGGGAACATTGCTGATCCTGATGCTGAACCTTCTCAGTTTACTACGATCGAGATCTCTTCTTCGGACACCGGACCCCAATCCAATGAGCCTCCAATCGATACAAATGCGTCCAGCTCCTCTCAGACCAATGTACCACTTTGGGCTCGCTCTCATCCTACAGATCAGATTATTGGGGACCCCACATCTGGTGTTTCAACACGTTCGGCTACGATGAATGAAAGTCTGTTCGCATGCTATCTCAGTCAAGTCGAACCATCACGAGTAGCTGAAGCTCTCACCGATCCTGATTGGCTGATTGCAATGCAGGAGGAAATAAATCAGTTTGAACGTTTACAAGTTTGGGAACTCGTACCACGACCTCACAATAGATCCATTATCGGCACAAAGTGGATCTTCAAGAACAAAAAAGATGAAGACGGTGTTGTCATCCGCAATAAAGCAAGGTGGCTAAGGGGTACAACCAACAAGAAGGCATCGACTACGATGAAACTTTTGCCCCAGTTGCCAGGATCGAAGCCATAAGAATTTTTCTTGCCTTTGCTGCTCACAAGAACTTTAAAGTCTACCAAATGGACGTGAAGACTGCATTTCTGAATGGGTTTCTCAAGGAAGAAGTGTACGTTGATCAACCTGAAGGGTTCTTGAGCGAAGAGTTTCCTCATCACGTATATCGACTCTACAAGGCCCTCTACGGACTAAAACAGGCTCCCCAAGCTTGGTATGACGTCCTTTCAGACTTCCTTGTTCAGTCTGGATTCAAGAAAGGATCTCTGGATACAACTCTCTTCACCAAGCGGAGTGGCCCGGACATCATGATTGTACAGATTTATGTCGATGACATCATTTTTGGATCGACTGAACCACAACTGTGTGAAGAGTTCGCAGAATTGATGAAGGAGAAGTTCGAAATGAGTATGATGGGCGAGCTGAATTTCTTTCTTGGTCTTCAAGTTAAGCAACTCCCCGACAGAATCTTCATCAATCAGTCCAAATACATCCATGACATCCTCGAGAAATATGGAATGAAGGATGCAAAGACTGCTGCTACACCTATGTCACCCTCTGGCCGACCCGACGCAGACCCATCTGGTGCTCCCGTTGATCAAACCTTCTATCGAGGGATAATAGGCTCTCTTTTGTACCTCACTGCTAGTCGACCGGATATTGTTCTCTCGACAGAAATCTGCGCTCGTTTCCAGGCAACACCGAAGGAATCCCATCTCACTGCTGTCAAAAGGATTCTCCGCTATCTCAAAGGAACACCCAATCTGGGTTTGTGGTACCCCACTCGATCGGACTTCAAACTGGTTGGATTCTCTGACTCGGATTATGCAGGATGCAAGATGGACCGAAAAAGCACCTCTGGAGCTGCACACTTCTTGGGCGGTAAACTCGTAAGTTGGTCGTCTCGAAAACAAAACTGTGTCTCAACTTCGTCGACGGAGGCAGAATATGTCGCCGCCGCTAGTTGCTGTTCACAGCTTTTGTGGATGAGAACCCAACTACGAGATTTTAATTTTCATGTTGATAAAATTCCCATTTATTGTGACTCAAAAAGTGCTATTGCGATGATGAGTAATCCGGTACATCACTCGAGAACGAAACACATAGATATTCGTCACCACTTCATCAAAGAACATGTCGAACAAGGGACGATTGAATTGCACTACATCACAACCGAAGATCAACTGGCCGACATTTTCACAAAACCGTTGGATGTCAAACGATTCCAACACCTAGTCACTATGTTGGGCATGTTGAATATTCAGTTGTGATCAATCGACCCTACATGAACTTTGATAAAGTGCACATATTTCCTTTTCCACTTCACTCCATTTTCTATGTGTCGTATGAATTATGTCTTTTGAGGGGGAGTTTTCGATGAAGGGGGAGCGTCTGATTTTTCCATTACATAAAAAAAAATAAAAAAAATTAAAAGGGGGGGGGGGGAGTTTTCGATTAAGGAGGAGCGTCTGATTTTTCCATTACTTAGAAAGGGGGAGTTTTAGATTAAGGGGGAGTTTCTGATTTTGCCTTTATAAAAATTTTTTTTTTTTTGGGTTGAAATTTTAAAGTTTGGTCAAATTGAGTCAAAAGTGGACTGATTAAAATGTTTTGGGTTGAATTTTAAATTTCTGGTCAAACAGGGTCAAAATTGGACCAATTGAATCTCAATTGGACTCAATTTTGACCAAGCCCGCGAAAATCAGATCTGAACCCAGCTTTGACCAAGCCCACGAATTTCGGCCCATTTACACAAAATTTCGCATGAACAGTGACTTAAACCCCTAAAACCCCAAAACCCTTAACGTTGTTCACAATCCTAAATTCCTGAGAAAATTCAAAATTTCGCAACCCCTTATTTCAAAAATTTCGCAACTCCTCGCATCGTCGTCGTCGTCAAATCTGCTTTCAAACTCTGTTTCCTGCTAACTCCGTTGTCACAAATCAGCTTTTCGGTATGAATACACCTCAAATAAATCGATTTCCATTCATTTTATCCTGTTTTGCCCCGTTTTGATTAAATCTGTTAGGTTAGAATTAATTTTTTCGTGGCCTCTAAATCGAACGCATGTTAGATTTTTGATGTTTTATAACCCCAAATATGCACTGCCCATCTAATTACGAGTCGATTGAGTCTAAATTGTTGCATTTTGGTTGAGATTTGAGTAGGTCTAAGGCAAAAATCACTGCGTCGTTTCGAACGTTTTCGCACCATGTTCTTCGCCGAGAAAATTTTCAGAAAAATTGCTTTAAACGTTAAATTTCGCAGCTACAGTGAGGAAGGTCCCGCGAAATTTTTTCCGAGAAATTTCTTACGTTGAAATATTCGCTACCAGTGAGTGAGATCCCGCGAAATTTTTATCCGAGAAATTTCCAGCGTTAAAAATTTTCGCTGCTACAGTGACTAAGGAAATGCGAAACTTTCGTCCGAGAATTTACATGTGTTAAAATCCTTTTTCGCTGCTACAGCATGCTAAGTCCCGCGAAAGTTTATCTGAGAAAATCTTTTTCCCTCACGACAAAATTTTCTCTGCTACAGTGAGTTTAGCCCCGCGAAATTCTAATACACTTCACCTCACATTACATCTTTTCGCATCTTCATTGTTTCGCAACCACAGTAAAACACAAAAATTTCTCCATGCACAAAGCTTTTTCCTTCCGCGAAACTTTCATGACACTTGCGAAAATTTTCATTATATGCGAAAAATTTGGACAACTTGCGAGATTTCTTAACTTGCGAAAATTTTCCATACTTGCGAAATTTTACCCAATATGCGAAAACTTTCTCGACATGTCTATATTCTATAAGTTGCGAAAATTTACAATACATGCGAAATCTCACTCTATCTGCGACAATTTGCGAATTTTGTTTCCTTGTGACAATTTTCCCTAGATACGAAATTCTACACTACATGCGAAAATTGTCTTCATACCAAAATTTTTCTAAGTGCTGAGAAATTTCTCATTGCATGCGAAAATTTTGACTACTTGCGAAAATTTTCCATGCATACGAAATTTTACACTGCGAAATTCTAAGTGCTGAGACATTTCTCATTACATGCGGAAGTTTTGACTACTTGCGAAAATTCTCGACATGTCTACGTGTTATAAACTGCGAAATCTCCATTACATGCGAAATTTTACACAAAATGCTAAAATTTTCTCAACATGTCTATGTACTATTTGAGGCCACTTCCATTGTTTCATCCACGACTTATTTATGTCCATACGAGCTAATCATATTACAATTACTGTCGAGTACAGATATGACTAACAAAGATCAAGCTACGCTTGAAGCACTTGAGGCGGCTGCAATCCAAAGGGACGTCGCTCGCATCGAACTCAACACGCGTACCTATGTCCCACCACCCGACCAGATCTTCCCACTCAGTCAATGGGCGGCCCTGATTCCCAACAACTACATGGTGGACTTGGACAGCTTTCGGTGTGATGCCCCCGTCATTGTAGAAATCCTCAAAGGGCACCCACTTCGCCACGCCCTCACACATGGCGAGCCAGAAGCACAGGTGTATCTTCAACAATTCTGGCATACGCTGCAGATAGTGGACCACTCCATCTTGCCAAAACCTTATCCGCCAACATTGATCAAGAAACGGTGGTCCTCACTCGCAAAATAGTACAAGAAGTACTTCAACTTCCTGTCTACTCTCCCTACGATCCACTACCGACGCACGAACAACTCATTGAAGACATTGACAGAGTGGGCTATCAACCAGATAACAAGAAGAAGAAGGGCCCACTTGTCCTCAGTGAAGTCACCACCCGCAATCTACCTCAACCATGGCGAACACTGTACCTGCTGGTGAACAAATGCATGTCAGGGAAGCATGCTGGTCAGGACCGCGGCAACTTTCAAATTCTCACCATCCTCACCGGCATCGCCTACAACTGCAAGTACAACTACGCCGACATAATCTGGATGGATCTCGTCTCCATGATCCAACGTCGCGACCGAGAAGTCGCCAAGGGAGTCACGAACAGCTTCGTTCCTTACATGCGGTGGCTCCCAGCTCTCATCAAACACTTCCGCTTGCACTCCACCAACATACGCATCCGGCCGGCAGCGGAACACTTCATCATCCCAACTGTCGAGAAGTTCGCCAAAGAAAACACTCCGGCGAAGGATCGACACGCCATGATAATTCCGGACGAAGTGCTCGCCTACGCAGACCAGACAAATCCGCACGTCCGTGAATATCGTGCCACAACCGCCACATTCCGCGAAAGCCCCTGACCTCTAACTACTGTCCCTACGGCGCAGATCAACCCCACTGCGCCTATCCCCGGGACTAGCCAAACCCCCACCACCACCTCCAAAAAGTCATCGAGTCGGCCCGCATCCTCTTCCACCCGCGTTCCGAAAAAACGGTCGCGTGAGGATGACGTAAGCCGCCCCACGGAGCGTCGATCAAAACAAAAACACGATCGACCTCCTCAGCCACAAATAAGCCGAGCCGAACCAATAGGTACAGGAGGTGATGTGTTCACCTCCCGAGTAGAAGACGCTGGCTCAACCACGCAAATGACCCCACCAACCCACTTATCTTCCTCTCTACAGGAAGATATTTCATTCCACGAGCAGCCACGTATACCATCGACATCCCACTTGGAGATGGTCGATGTTGAAACAAGCAGTCCCTCGCCTCAGACTGCATCCTCTTCATGCACATCGAGTATAGTGCCCTCACTCCCCATAATTTCACACGTTTCTAGGACACATACACCTTCTACCGCACCACAGAGTCTTCGTGACTCTGTCAGAACGCTCGGTGATGTCTCTGTGACTGAGAGCCGAAGATCTAGCACGGCCAACATCACAACAACCGTGAGCCTAGGCCATCATTCGATTGAGTATGTCTCATCGATGATGCCAACGGGAAGTCTGAGTGACCACGTCTTTTCCCGTCCTGTGCAAACGGGCGGCCGATCGGCTATATTCTCCGATTCGGTGTCAGTTGGATTTCTTCGTGATTCCAACTTGTTAGATTTACCCATTTCGTCACCGAGACTGCGCTAGAGACACGCCTTCAAGAGTTTGCAAAGACTCTTGAGGCGTCGATTCTCGATAAAGTCTACGCACGTCTCGATGCGTCCACCGTCGACAAAGGCAAAGGTGTGGCCCCGGAGACGCCACCACCAATGCAATACACGGACGCAGACGCTGTTCTCTCCTCCATCTCCGCCAAGGAGCTCTTCTACATCCTCCGAGCCCGATTTGAATCCATGACGGAGCTTGACGAGGAAGAACAGCAGATGAAGCGAATAATGACTCAACCACTGACTTGCCGTGTTCAAGGCGAGTCTAGCGGGATCAGGCGCGACGATCAAGACGATGATCAAGATCGCCGCGAGGGGGAGAATAGGCAGCACGGCTCACAGTCCCAAGGACTCATGCAATCAACGCCGCCCTCCTCCTCTGGACCTGAAACCACACCCGCAACAGAAACCTCACACCTCACTAGCCAAAAATCCCACCTTATCTACCCTGAGCCACTAGCCAAATCACCCTCACCACAACCCACTACCGTCTCCGAAACTCTAATTGTCACATCGGCGTTAGAGACCACCCCCACACCTTCTCCGCTCGCCACCACGGAACCTCTAACTGTCACATCGACGTTAGAGGCCACCACCACATCTACACCCCCCGTTACCCAAATCATCCTCGCCAAAACCATCACCTCAACCGAACCACCAGAATCCCCACCACAACCTTCCCACAATCCACAAATTCCTCCGACGCAACACCCTCGCCACCACATAGCCATACCCCTCTCAACATCGATTCCAACCTGGCTTCCGAGGACGTCTACTGCGCACAGAACGAGATCGAAACCTGCATCTTCAACGATGAATGGCTATACACGGCCGATGCAGTAGCAGCCAAGAAGCTGGTGGAAAATGCTCGACGTCCGCTAAAGGAAGCCTCGCTCACGCTAATCAACACCGCAGACGACGAGAACGGAGAGGAGTACGACGCTGAACCTGCTGAGCTCGAGAACATCCTACAATTCCAAGCGCAGCAAACCGAGGCTCCTGCTGCTCAAACGGATGTGCCCACGGTGGACATACCGAAAGCACCGTGGGAAAACAAAAAGATAACCGCGCCGTTTCAAGAAGAGATCAGGAAGAGGATCTGGCGGCGCAAGGAGCAGATCATCACAACCTTCGACGAGTATGAGCTGATGAACATCCAAAATTGGAGCGAGGAAAAGAAGAAGCTCTATCGATGGAGCCTTCTTTGCAACAAGTGCACAAAGAGGACGCTATCCGATGAGGAAAACATCGCTAAGGAAATGAATCGGGCCCCCATCTGCAAAGTCACTGACCTCCGCCAAAAATCGAAGGACCTGTCCATTACCCAGTGTTCACAGTAATAAGGCAGGATGAGAGCTACAGTGAAGTCAGTGAGGCGAACTTCAAGTTTCTGCGCCTGGGTGACCTATACAGCATGCTGGAATCCATGAAATAGTTCAGACTCGTCCTCAGAAGTTCTGGACATCTCGTACGTGCTGAACCGGTCACCATGGGATATGTGGCTCTCAAGCGCCACATGCTCCGACAGGTCAGATTCTTCGCCACCCACGATCTGCAGATGGCGGTGGAGCACAACCTGAAGAAGGTGAATCTGACTCGCCCATCTTTCAAGAACGCGGACGACTACCGAGAAGGCGATGTAATCGACGGAGACGATCCGGCGGTCGCCTACTCGAACTACAAGGGAAAGATGACGCTGCTGCGCTGTTCCGAAGTGGCAAAGTTCTCGGATGGGACACTCACCATCATCCAAGACAAACTCATGAGGATTTGCCGCATCCTTTCGGAAGAAGATCCTCTCTGCCGATCTAAGTTCGCGAAGCTCATTGACGCTATAGCTGATCGAATGGTACTTCGAAGGAATCTACGCGCCTTCGAGTTCAAGCTAGGGCTTCGCGATACACTCACACGCTAATCCACCATCCCAATGCCCAAGATCCAAGACTCCCAACAATTGACACAAATGGGGAGATTGTTAGGATATTTAGTGATTGTGTCAATAGTTTAGGTCTTGGGATTTATATTGTAATTATCCTTTAGTTTGGGCTTTGGACTAATGTAATTATTTAATTTTTGGTGTTTGGGCCTTAATATACCTAGGGTTAATGTGGTATATAAGGTGTTACCAACACCATTTCAAAGCTAATCAAAGATCAAAAGGCTAACCCAAGTTTTCACATACTACACACACTACAAGGTGAGAAAGTCTCCCTTTTCATTCCATCAAAGCCTCTTTGATTCCTTGTTTGGTGCATTCGGGACCAACAAAGATAAGGTAGAAGATCTACTCAAATCACTTTATGAGGGACCAGAAATATTTTACATAAATCAAGAAGGTGATAGCTCGAATAATCCTCTAGTCAAACCCACTAGGCGAGTGAAACTACCTAGCGAGTACGACGATGCTGAGAAAAGAAGAGCAAAAGCAGATCTGATAGCCAAAAATACATTAATGCAGGGCATTCTCAATGACATCTATAGACAGATAGATAGCATCCCAACAGCCAAAGGGTTGTGGGATGAACTGGGCAGGATGATGCAAAGAACGGAAGTAGGCGCCAAAGCTAAGAAGGCTAACATACTCAGAGCGTATGACTCCTTCAAAGCTAAAAATGAGGAGAACTTGTGTAGGATATCAGTTTAATTGTGCGTTGATTTAATTAGCTGTCCTCGTACATTGGGGCTTTTACTGTAATAGTCCTTAGTTTAGGACTTACTTTGTTATTTATACCAAGTATGTTTGGTATAAATAGATGTACAAACATTCTGATTAATAGAGAATTTTAGAGAATTGATCCGAAAGGCTTGCAAATCCAATCCTAGAGAGAAAAATTAGAAATCATTCTCTCACTACCAAGTTTTTCTCTCGAGCGCTCAATAGAAATGGTTTTTTATCGATCTTCAAATCGTATAATTCTAATGGATTTCCTTAGGATTCAAGTCTAGGATCATTGAGTTGATAAATCAGGACCTAAAAATTGGTATCAGAGCATATTTGTTCTGGTTTGAAACGAAAATTGTTAGAATTGGATCGAAATTCATTTCTGTTACTGTTCCATCGAAGAACAGTTTGGCGCGAAATTTAATTTCGATCCAGCTCAAATGCTATGCTTAATTGGGGTGAATGTGATGTTTCTGTGCTTGATTTAGTGTTAAACTTTGATTGCGATTAGATTCGTAGCTATTTGAACTTCAATTTAGCAGAATCGATCAGATTTGGTTAATCACTGTTCACGCGAAATTTGTTTAGAACACATACTGATTTTGATCAAGTTCGACATGTTTTGCTTTATAATTTGTTTAATTGTGTGTTCGTGCGTATTCCTTATCTGATTACGAGGAATTACCTGTAATTTCAGAGTCTAATTCATCGTTTTTGCTTGAATCAGTGTTAATTGTATTCTGTGATTTTTTCGATTATCTCAATTTTCTCGAGGTTCTTCGATCAAATTAGTTTCTCTATCGAAATCTCTGCACGAAAATTTTTCTCGATCAGGATACAAAGTCAGACTTAAAGTCGTTTTTATCAAGAACGACTTTAGTTGAAAAATTTCTCGAGCATTACTAAGCGAAAAACTTTTCGACGAAGACCAATTTTGACCTCTGCGCGCGTAAAACTTTTCCTCGAAAAACTTTTTTAGGTCAGACTTTCTAAGTTTGACTAAGCGAAAATCATTTGCATCCGAGAAACTTTCCCAGTCAACGAATTTATTTTGACTGAGCGAGAAACTTAAAAAACGTACTGTTTTTTGCGTTCGAAATAAATTCACGATTAAGAGATTTTTCTCGACCGAAAGATTTCGAACATAATTTTCGCTCTTAAAATTTTTCGCTGACAAAAATTTCTCGAACGAGAACAGTAGTCAACATTTTATTTCGATACAATTATTTTCGATGAAACTCTAAAGATTGAATCGAAAATAATTTTTGACTGCTTTAGAATCAAATGCTACTAACTAATTTGCTACTTGTGAAGCAAATAACATCAGCCCATACTATCAAAACAACCAATGAAGATCCTTAAACAACTCGACAAACAAAAATGGATGCTTATTCACTTGGAAATGACAACCGTCCGCCGATCCTAAAAAGAGGCGAATATAGAGTGGGAGAAGCCGATTTCTAAATTTTATTGAGCTAAAAGATCAAGCAGATGACATTCTTAGTTCACTTGAGCAATGCCCAGCTCAGTTCTGGGTAAATGTGCCTGGTGAATACTCCGCTAAACCTCCGATCACTGCCTCTAGACGACGGGCCTAGAGAGTACACCGCAGAGGAAAGAGTGAGAGCAAAGGCTGATCTTATAGCCAAGAACACCTTAATGCAAGGCATCCCAAACGACATCTATCGACAGATAGACAGCATCCCAAGAGCTAAGGAAATGTGGGATGAGCTGCATAAAGATGATGCAACGAACAAAAGTCGGCATCAAGGTCAAAAAGGCAAACATTCTAACGGCCTGTGATTCCTTCCGAGCTAAATCCGAGGAAAGCTTAAATGATCTTTACCAGAGATATCTCACTCTCCTAAATGAGATGAGGAAGATTGAAATCAAGAAGACGAAGATGGAAACCAACATCCGATTTCTTTCCTCTCTGTCCTCCGAATGGAAGAAGGTATCCACTCAAATCCGACAAAACGAAGACCTTGAGGAGCTAGATATCCATGCCATGTACGACAATCTCGCACAGCACGAGGAAGATGTTAGCGAGATTCAGAAGGAGCAGAAGGGCAAACTTATCGACGACTCAGTTGCCCTAGTCTCAGAGAAGATAAGCTCGAAAATACAAAAAGAAAAGATCATCAAGCCTCCTACCCCCTCAAAGTTTGAAGATGAAACAGATTCAGACATGGAGCCTAACATGAAAGCGCTGGGAAAGCAGTTGGCGTTAATTTGAAAGATGATGAGCAAATGATACTTCAAAAAGAAGTCCTCATCATCAGCCAATCGACTTCGGACCTCAAGATCAAGGAACAAAGAACATACACCTGAGACCTCCGAAGTCAAAGCCTCTAAGAACCGACCAAGTGCTTTAACTGCGGGAAACCTTGTCATTTTGCCAGAGAATGCACTCTTCCAAAGAAGAGAGACGTTAACTACTACTCCAAGAAGCTTCAACTCACGAAGCAAAAGGAAACAGGAGTAGCTTTAACGGCAGAAGAAGACCACTGGCTCAAGGACACGTCTAGCTCAGAAGAGGAGAAGTTAGCCTTAATGGCCCACCTGGACGAGCATTCAGACGCCGAAACCTCATAACAGACGGACGAAGACTACGCATCCGAACCTTCTAAGGAGGTAGTTTCCCCTTCCACATTATTGACCATGTTAGAATCGTATCAATTAGCATACACTAACATGAAAGGTGAGCAGAAAAGCGTAAAGGAAGTAGAGAAGAAACTAGTCAAATCTCAGGAGAAAATTACTAGTCTCGAATTAGAACTTTAGGAGCTCTAGTATGAAAATAGAAGAACTTTCTAGCCTACATTCTAGAGAGACTACAAAACCTCAAATAGAGTTGCATGATCCAAAAATTAAAGAATTAGAAGACATGCTAGAAAATAACTACAGTTGCCTAGTTAGAAATCTCAATGAGAAAGCCAACCTCAATTGTAGGTTAACAGAAGCGACTACTAGGATCACCAACCTAGAAACCGAATGAGATAGATCTAATACTAAGGTTTGTGAACTTAGGAAAAATCTAGATGCCTGTGAAGCCGCCAAATGACGGTTAAAAATAATTTTGCTCTATGAGGAGAAGAGCGTAAGAGTTATACGCTATAATAAAAAAAATTAGAAGATCTTATAGTAAAGAAGGGACAATCGGAGCAAACTATATTTTTGAATCAGCCCAAGGACTTAGAGTTTTATGATTATAAGTATGGCTTAGGTTTTGCAAATCCATGTCATTTGAAGAAAGTTGACTGTAAAAAACTATACATGTCAAATACATGGGTCTCGGACTAACCTCTCTCATGGCTTCCACTGGGGAAAAGGAAACTTATGAATTAGAAGAAGCCAAGAGAAAAGCCAAACCAAGGCTGAAATTCCCCCTTGCTATGAAGAACTGAATCAAAGCAACGACACTGGGAATCTTCATAAGGGTTGGAGCCTTGAATCAGTTCAAATTCCTGTGGATCATTCTAAAGTTACGGAAGCTCAAAATCATCATTCTGAAAATTCTCTCTATATACCCCCTTTATTAGGATAATAGAAGGGTTAAGAGTTTCTTTAGAAAAAGAAAGAGAGAATTTTGAAGCTGAAAAGGAAAAATTCCTAAAAGAGATGGAAAATCTCAAAGCTTCCTCCATCTCACAAGCTATTTCTCACGCATCTCTCTCAATCGAAAATATCATTCTGAAAAGCGTGAAGAAAGAAAAAGCGCCTTCAAAAGATCTTAAAAATAAGAATAGTACATTAAAATATTCTAAATCTAATCCTGTTTCGCTCACGTCTACAGGGAGCGTAGAGCGAGCTTTAGAGTCGAAAGCGGGAGTGTCTAGATTAAAAATAGAGAATGAGCTCGTAGATTTGAATGCAATTAAGAAAATATCTCCTTCTGTACAAATAAAGGACGCTCGTAGAAATAAAAGAGCCGTTTCTTCTGTTCAAATAATTACTTCTACATGTTCACTTCAGCCTACCACCTTTAGAAGCACAAATTTCGAAACAGGCTCTACTTCGGCAATAAAAAGTAATCATTCTAAGACAAATGCTTCTAGCAAGACCCATAGGAAACAAGATCATGCCGTAAAGAAAGCATATGGTGCTATTCATGCTTGTTCTCATCTAAGGTATCCTGTTAAGATCGAATCACCAAAGCACCTTAGGAGACTATCCAACGAAAAGATCTTTCCACGCTCAAGCCTACTAATGCATTTGTCCGAGCTGAAATTAATCTTCCCTGCAAGGTTCAACCCAAATGGGTTCCTAAATCACCGCCTAAAAAGACGAAAGCTAAAAAGGCTATGCCGTCTACAAAGGGCAAACCCAACTCAACTCCTTCGCGAGTAACTTGGGTTGTTAAAGCTCCTACTAACACTAGTTTAGGAACCATATCCGAACCAGAGATAGAATCTGCTAATCAGAGAGGACCCATTTATAAGTGGATACCTAAAGCTCTTTAAATTTGTTTTTGCAGATCCATCATGTGTGGTACCTTGACTCTAGTTGCTCCACACACATGATGGGAATACAAGAGCTGCTGAGCAACTACAAAGACCGACCGAATGGAAAAGACAGATTCGGAAAGAATGACTCAGCCCCCATTCTAGGACTTGGGGACATCATTCCAGAAAATCTGACAATCAAGGATGTCTCTTACGTCGAAGGTCTCCGCCATAACTTGTTCAGCATAGACCAATTCTGTGACAAAGGATTCCAGGTGGTCTTTCATGCTGGCCGGTGCACAATATTGGACAGTCAGAACAAATAACTCCTCCAAGGACTTCGGAACTCTAATTTTTACACGATCAATCTGACGTCCGTGCGGACTACGACTGTTGTTTGCCTCATCTCCCAGACTACAATTCAGAGGAACAACTTATGGCATCAACGTGTGCCTCATCTAAACATCAAAGCTCTTCAACGACTATCAATACAAAAGTTGGTTCATGGTCTACCAACCACTCTTCTACTAAATGAGCATCAATGTTCGGCGTGTCAACTAGGGAAAATGAAGCGAGCCTCTCATCACGTCAAACTAGTTGCCTCGACTTCACATCCCTTGGAATTACTACATATGGACCTCTGTGGACCCATGCAGATGAAGAGTATCAGTGGGCGCAAGTACGTGCTAGTTATTGTTGATGACTACTCTCGCTACACGTGGACGAAGTTCCTCCACACTAAGGATGAGACAGAGGACTTGATAATCAATTTTGTGAACGCTATCAGAATTTGCTGCAACAAACCATTCAAGTCATCAGAACAGACAATGGCACCGAGTTGAAAAACAAGTACCTCAGTGATTTCTATCAGAAACATGGGATTAGTCAGCAATTCTCAGCCGCAAAGACGCCTCAACAGAATGGTGTCGTTGAAAGGAAGAATAGAACGCTAGTGGAAGCCGCACGTACGATGCTGATTCATTCTGGCCTCCCACACTTCTTTGGGCTGAAGTAGTAAATACCGCCTGCTTCACTCAGAACAGGACGGTGGTTCACAAGCGCTTCGATAAGACTCCGTACGAAATACTCAACAAGAGAGTACCCAATATTTCCTTCTTCAAGGTCTTCGGGTGCAAGTGCTTTGTGGCGAACGACAGAGAGCAACGTGATAAGTTCGACCCTAAAGAATTCGAAGCGACATTTGTTGGGTATTCGTCAACTTCAAAGGCGTACCGAGTATACATCAAGTCCAACCGCTCAATCAAAGAAAGCTATAATGTTACTTCCACGAAGTGGCAGAAATGGCTCATGCACACCTCAGTTCAGGACCCACACCTAACCAGATGGCTTCTGAATACAATAGTTCAGAACTCATATACACTGGTGTATTGGCAAGCTCTGAGACTTGCGTTGGAGGACTTGGACTCTCTCTTTGAGCCCGTATATCGGCCAGAGACTATTAACGGTACACCTTTAGTGGAACCCCCACTCGACGAGGCCGATGTCCCAAGCTCTTCAAATATCCCCACCTCACCTGACTCAGAATTACCACAGATCACTAGAGAACCCATCATAGTCAATGAGGAAGTCTCGTCAGAATCGCCCAATCTTAATGAAGAAACTGACTTACCTCAACCTAATGAACAACCTGAAATTCTTGGTAATCTCGGTCCACAAATGGCTGATGCATCTACTTCAGCTCTGCGACATGAGCGAAAGTGGACTCGAGCACATCCGGTTGATCAGATTATTGGTGATCTTTCGAGCGGAGTAAGGATAAGACATCAACATAGTCTCTTCAGATGCTTCTGAAGCCAAAATGAGTCAACCAAGGTAGCTGACGCGCTTAAAGACCCGAATTGGGTGATAGCTATGCAAGATGAGATCAACCAATTCGAGCGTCTTCAAGTATGGACTTTAGTACCCCGTCCGCATGGGAAAACCATCATTGGAACGAAATGGTATTTAAGAATATAAAGAATGAAGATGGGGAAGTGATTCGGAACAAAGCAAGGATGGTTGCGAAGGAATACAATCAACAGGAAGGCATCGACTACGACGAAACATATGCTCCTGTTGCACGAATCGAAGCCATCCGCCTTTTCTTGGCTTATGCGGCTCACAAAGACTTCAAGGTCTATCAAATGGATGTTAAGACCGCCTTCCTCAACGGCGTGTTATAGGAAGAAGTCTGCGTAGCTCATCCAGAAGGTTTTGTTAATCAAGAACACCTCGGTCACGTCTATTGATTGGACAAAGCTCTCTACGAACTGAAACATGCCCCACATGCTTGGTCTGATGTCCTGAGCGATTTCCTCGTGAAATCTGGGTTCATCCGCGGGATGATCGATACGACCCTCTTCATAAAATGGCAAGACAAAAGACTTGATGATCGTCCAAGTTTATGTAGACGACATCATCTTCGGATCGACAAATCCACGGCTATGCAAGAGATTTGGAGATTTAATAAAGAGCAAATTTGAAATGAGTCACATGGGAGAGATGCAATTCTTCTTGGGACTCCAAGTTAGGCAGCCGAAGATGGCATCTTCATAAGTCAGACTAAATACATCAAGGATATGAAGAAGTTCTATCAAGATCAGAGCAAGCCTCTCAGCACTCCCATGTCACCTAGCTGCAAGTTGGATGCTGATCCCACAGGAAAAGCTGTCGACATCACACTATATCGCAGTATCATCGGCTCTCTTCTCTATCTCACCTCAAGCCGGCCGGATATTATGTTTGCCAATTGCTTATGTGCCATTTTCAAGCCGACCCTAAAGAATCCCACATGCTCGCGGTTAAACGAATCTTACGCTACCTCAAAGGCACCTCTACCCTAGGATTATGGTATCCTAAGGGCACGAATTTCAAATTAATTGGCTATACTGACGCTGATTATGCAGGTTGCCGAATGGACAGGAAAAGCACATCCGGTGGCGCTCAATTTCTAGGCGAAAAGTTGATCTGTTGGTCATCCAAGAAACAGAACTGCGTCTCAACATCAACGACCGAGGCTGAATATGTCGCGGCCGCCAGCTGTTGCTCGCAAATGCTATGGATGCGGACTCAACTTCGCAACTATGGTTAATAATATAACCATTTATAGCGATAGCCAAAGTGCCATTGCGACTACGTGCAATCCCGTTCACCACTCACGCACAAAACACATAGATATTAGATATCATTTTATAAGAGATCATGTAGAAAAGGCACAACTAAGATGTACATCGTGAAGACGGAATATCAACTAGCTGACATTTTCACCAAGGCCTTGGATGAAAAGTTCCAATTCCTTGTCGGAAAATTAGCATGTTGAATCTTCCGTAATTTGTGCTTTACGTGCTCCTATGTGCTTCCATATGTTTTATGCTATGTATTTTCTATACTTTAAATGTTATATCTTGCGTGAAATTTTTCATTATAATAAAAATAAAATAATCAAATAAAAAAACCAAAAATATTATACATATAAATATAATATTAGGGAAGGGACGATATCTTCAGGATGCTCGATCTAAGTCAAGTATAAATTTCCCTGACATGCGACTGATTAATTGCTTAATTTTGTCAATCTTAAGTCGCATTCTTTTGTCTAAAAGTTCTCTCGTAGACTTCATTAGACACAAAGCCATTTTATATGAGTGAGATTTCTAGCCTTCTTTATTTTCTTTCTACGGATCTATCCTTGAGCGAGTCACACAGTCATTGGTTGTCTTAACTCATGGTTCTTGCCCTCATACTCACCTTGCAATAGAACGTTAGGAAGATGATTAGGACACCTAGGAAATTCCTCTCTCGGCCAAAAATAATTTTCAATCCTTTAACATAGCCTTTAGTCATCCACTTTGAGCCATCCAAATTCTTATTTGAAAACCCTTTGAGCCTTCAACCGACAATCTAAAATTCCGGCGGGATGTTCAATCAAGAAAAGGAGGGGGGAAATGGGACGAAAAAGAAAAAGATGACAAAAGAAGGTGGAAAACGCACGCGAGGAATGCTCAACGCACAAAGAGAAACATATTGTTAGAACTATTTAATTGTATTCAATTAATATAGTTGTCTTAGTCTTGCTATGCAAATTAGTAGTCTTGGGCTAAATTGTAATTAGTCATTTTGTAGGACTACTTGGGTAAATATACCACGAGGTGGTATATATAAGTGAACTCCTAAGAAAATTAGGAGTGCGCTTAGTATTGTTTCGGATCGAAAAATTAGAATTGGAAATTTTAGAGAGAAAATTTCAAGCGCCTTTGTGTTCGTCAACGCCGTTTCTCTCTCAAACCTCAACGTTGGTAAATCTCAATCGTAAGAGTTCGAATTCTTCAAATTTACTATCCGATTCTTCGTAATTCGATCTAGGTTGGATATTAGGAGTCCTAACAATTGGTATCAGAACCGAGCGTGTTAGGATTTGAATCGAAAATAGGATAGAATTTTGAAATTTGAATTTTTTTTCGCGAGTTACTGTTCATCACGCGTTACTGTTCATCGCGGAAGATCACTGTTCATCGCGTAAAAGTCACTGTTCATCGCTGATTTTCAATATGATTTTTCTTAATTCGACTTGTTTTGACATTATTGAGGTTCGATTATATGTTTCTAATTCATCTGAGCTTGTTTTTGTTCGGTCGAACCATTAATTTTTGCGAACTTTGAAGTTTAGATCGAAACTATTCTTCGAAATATTCATTCTGATTTTTCGAAAATTGGACTGATTTTGCTTTGATTATGCTAAATTGAGTGTTTCTTCTTGTCAATTGCATGATTTCGATCGATTACCCAGAGTTTTACAGATTAATTTGTTGTTTTCGATCGGAATAATATGTGTTTTTCGAGTTTTTCGTAAAATTCATAAAATTCTAGAAAAATCTGATATATTTTGCTGTTTTCTGGTTTAATCATGTGTTAGAAACTGGTTTCGATCATTTCTGTGTGATTACCCTTGCTTAATATGCATCATATTGATTTTATATTTTGTGAAGTTCTCGTATTGTTTCAGCTAGAGATGTCAATTGTGCTCGCGGCCCGCGGGCCAGCCCGCCCCGCCCCGCCTAAGGGGCGGGTTGGGCTCAGATTTTTTCGGCCCGCGAAGAGGCGGGCCTCAACGGGCCAGCCCGTGCGGGCCGCGGGCTTTGGCGGGGCGGGGCCCGTCAACCCGCGGGCTGGCCCGTTGCATTAATAAAAATAAAAATAGAGCCCCAAAAATAAAACCCTAGCCCAAAAGCCCAACAATCCCTTTCTCTTACCATCTCCATTCCATCGCCCCCCCAAGTCAAAAACTCAAAACTGCTCCAAGACTTCACAGCCTCCACATCGCACACCAGTCATCGCACCGGTCACCATCGACACCCACCACAGCCGCGCCCTCTCCACAGCCGGACGGTGCTAGGCCCCCTCCACAGCCGCGCCCCCTCCACAGCCGGATGGCGCTCGGCCCACTCCACAGCTGCGCCCCCCTCCACAATCGGACGGTGCTCGGCTCCCTCCCGAGGTGTTGCTCGACCACTACTCGGCCTCCCCAAGTGGTTGGGTATTTTTATTTTTAAGGTTTTTCGACTATTGGCGTTCTTGACCATTGTGATTTGAATGCGTGAGATTGAGACTTCCGTAAATGTTAATGAAGGGGTAGTTCGGCTACAAATGTGGGAAAATCCGGATCGGATGTTTGGGGTAGTTCTCTTATTTTTTTTTTTTAAATCGGGCGGGCCAGCCCGCCTAGGCCCGCGGCCCACTATTGGGGCGGTGCGGGCCTTGATATTTTAGGCCCGCCAGTGTGGCGGGCCGGCCCGCCCCGCCCCGTCAAATGGCGGGCTTTGGCGGGTAGCGGGCCAGCCCGCCCCGCCAGCCCGTATTGACATCTCTAGTTTCAGCGAAGTACTTTCTCGATGTTATCATCGTAAAACATGTAATGGCAGATTAGTATAGTAACCATCGAAAAAGTTATACGCTCGAGAAACTGTTAATTGAGAACAGTAACAATCGATAAACTAGATCGAGTAACTGCTCAATTGCTATTGGTCGAAAAAGTCATGATAGAACTAGTACTCATCGAAATATTTTTTGATCGATGATCGAGAAACTGCTCGCACATAAGGTCACTGTTTAGACATAATCGAAAACAGTACTATAGCAGCACTAGGGTGAAATTCCATATTGAACCTTTGAAAAGTCAAACAGAATACTATTTGTCCGTACATGCTCGAAAATCTTGCTTGTTGATTGCTGATTAAAATAGTTCTCCATCGAAAACCAATAGAAAATTGCTATCGAAAGTCAAACTGAATACTTTTACACTAATGATCGAAAAAGTTTTGAATTTCCTAACTCAACTGTAATTCTTCATCCGCCAAAAAGAAAAACTGTAATACTTCATCGTTCTATTCATTACTTCTCATCATTAGTCATCACTGAATATCAAACATTATATTGAATTGTTTTTCCCAGCAATACTTTAAAGCCAACGAATTTTTTTTGTCTGCAATCGAAAAACTCTCAACTACTTTATACGGCCATCGAAAAGTTTTCTCTTTCATAAAACATTCGATTTTTTTTTTTTTAATCGAGAACTAAATAATAATAGTAAAAAAAAAAAGAAAAGTAACTCATCCAAAAATTTAACAATCGAAAACAGTGTTCCACATCTTCAGTCGAAAAACTTTTAATCAAGAATTTTTTTTCGATCGAATACAGTAACTCTTGGCACATTATAGAAAAAGTTTTTGGTATTACTCTAAGAATTGTAATCAAACCTTATTAAACCAAAAACTTTTCGAAACTGAAATTTTAAAAGACAAATATTTTAATCACTATAAAAATTCAAATCCATAAAACACGTCAACGATCAAAATATTCAACCCAAAATTAAACTACAATAAAAACATTATGAATCTAACTAAAAAGAAATTACAAGATGAAGTAAAAACATTACAAGACAAAGTAACTGAGCTAAATCGTCTCGAACTCAAATCAACTCAGTGGAATGAAGTCACTGAACAATACGTGATTATCCTAATGTCTCGCAATATATGGTACACTAGGGTTATCTCTTTAGAGAAAATTATTGCGAAGCTTGTTGAAACTAACACATCCTCTCTAGGGGCAGTGATTCCTAACTCTAAATTGTTTAAGTTGTTAGAATCCTTACAAACTGGGTATGCTAACATGAAAAATGAGCGGACAAGTACAAAAGAGTTAGAAGAGAAATTATCTAAGTCTCAGAAACAAATAGCTAGTCTCGAATCTAACCTTAGGAGCTCTAGAGCAAAAATAGATGAATTAACTACGAGCTTGAATTCTAGTGAGACTAAGCATATTATGTTAGAGAAGTATAGTTCGGTAGTTAAGGAATTAGAAGACAGGCTAGACAACAACCATAAATGTCTACTTAGGAATCTAAACGAGAAAAGTCATCTTAAATGTAGATTGGAAGTTGTGAACGAAAAGGTCACTAGTCTTGAAGCTCCACTAGAAAAATCTAATTGTAGGATTAGTGAATTAAGAGTCTAGATACCTGTCAAGCTGAGAAAAGCACCGCTCTTGTTAACCATGCTACTCTAGACACCGAATGTACGAAGCTAAATTCTAAGATTAGAAATTTAGAAATCTTCTTGTGACTTCTAAGTCCAAGGAAGCACAATCTCATCATTCTGAAAATTCTTCTTCCGTCGATATCTCATATTCTTAAGAAATTAGAGGATTTAAATTCTACATTAGAAACCGAAAGACAGATGAAGCGGAAAAGAATGCGCTTTTATTGGAAATATCTAATCTCAAAGCTTCCTCACAAGAAAAGTTAATCTTAAAGCAGGTCAAGAAAGAGAAAGAGCCTTTGACCGTCAATAGATCAAATACTCCAATTTCTAAAGTCGTTACTTCTACATGTTCGTTAAAGCCTATCAATTTTAGAAGTACAAACTTTGAAAGTGGCTCTTCCTCCGCCAAGAAAATTTTTCGCGAAAATAATTCAAGTTCTAGCGCACAAACTTCATCGTGTGTTTCAGATGATTCTACTAACTTTTCACTTAAAAGGCCTAGACTTGAAAATAATTTTCGAAATTCTTATTCTCATGTGAAAAATGAGCATTCTCCACGTAGGAATTACGACACTTCTACTTTACATGCTTATCACTCTATTTGCTCGTATTCTTACATGAAATATCCAGTCAATATTCGTTCCGAAAAGCATTTACTACGACTAGGTACTGAGAAGACTTTTACAAGTACGCATTCTAGGAGCACGTACTCACATGCTAGAATTACTTATCCGTGTAAAATCAAGCAAAAATGGATTCCTAAGTCGGATATCAAGTCACAAAGTCCTAGTCAAATATGGACTCCTAAGACTACATCTTCGACCAAATTAGGCTCACAATCTAATTTTAAACGATTTACGACTAACTCGTTTTCTACTAATAAGGGAGGACCCATGCGACAATGGGTAAAGTCCCGATAGTTTTGCAGATTTCCCTCATGTATGGTACTTCGAGGATAGTTGCTCCACATACATGATCAAGGGCGAGCGGCAGAGCAACTACAACAAATCCCTACCTAAGCGACAAAATCTGTGACAAAATTCCTTACCTTTTAAAAAAAAATTGTTAAAATTTAGGATGAGTCGCTATTAATTTCTAGGGATTACAATTTGGTACATTATGCATCTGAGCTGAAATGTTAAATGCCAAATTTTTTTTGAAAATTTTTTTCTTTGCATTTTTCCGCATTTAGTTCTAAAAAAAAAATCAATCAAATCATGCATTTTTTATTAGTTTTTTTTCTCTAGTTTCATATGATGTTCATTTAAAAAAAAACACACACACACACACAGACATATTTTTTCTTGTTTTGAAAAACCAAATTTAACACAACGAAAAATGGGGAGTGACGATTACTCGATCTACTTTGATTTGTTCAAAAAAATCTTTTCTTGATATATGACTGGTTATTTGCTTAATACTGTCTGTCTAGTCGCATCATTTGCTAAAGGTCACTCGTTTGTTCCACTAGACACAAGGCCACATCATATATGTGAGATTTTGAGCCTTAGTATTTTTTTCTGGAATTTATCCTTGAGCGAGTCACACATCAAATACTTGTCATAACTTGTATTTCTTGGCATCATACTCGCCTTGCGTTAGATTGTTGGGAAATGATTATGGCACGTAGGAAAATTCCTCACTTATCCAAATATCATCCATGAAATTATTCCTCTAGTCATCCATTTGAGCCTTCTCCGATATCCTTTTCTTCATTTATATCCCGATCAAGCCTTCAACCGTAATTCATAAATTTCGAAGGGTTGCATAAACGAGAAAGGAGGGGGAGAAAAAGGCAACGAAAGAAAAAGAACAAAATGATGACAAAAGGAGGTGGAAAACGCACACGAGGAATGCTCAACGCACAATAAATAGTCCAAGAGAACATGCCTTCCTAATTATTGAAATCTTCTATAAATCATAAGAAGAGGGCATGGATCTTGCTGTGAACTCCTTCGATAATCTCGTATACTCGTCAGAACGGCTGGAAGAGGAGCACCACGAAGTGAACTTCTCCAACGATAATCTGGTCTTATATCGAGACAACGAGAAGAGGAGCACGGCCTTGGGTTCGAATTCCATAACCGTGAACTTCTCCAAATCGATAATCTTTTAAACCTCTTTAGGGATTAAAAGAAGAGGAGCACGATATCGACCAAAGAACCAACAAGAAGAACTTCGCCTTAGATAATCTCTCAGCCTCGTAGAGAAGCGGAGCTTCAGCTTGAGCAAGTGTAGAATAATAATATGAAAAAGTTTAAGGATGGAAAAGAAAATGCCGGTGAAGAGGACGATGAAGAAAAGGAAGAAGATCTTTAGTCCACAATTCCTAAATTTTTTCCTTCCCTTCTAAGTCAGAACCACATACTAAATCCCTAAGTCCCTTTGATTCCGAGTCCACGGTCTCTCACTCAGTGAAATGATTAAAAGTGCCTTGATAGCAGGTTAATTGATATAATTTTACTTGTGTTGACATGAGTGATATATCTAATATATAAATCCAATGATAAAAATAATTGAGCGATAGAGCGAACCTCGTGAGAGTTGTCGAAATGGATCACTCTATGAACTTAGGACTTTAGTTTGACGACATGACTTGACGGCAAATTATTATTCTATGTGTCATGTGAAATTTTTGCGTGGACGTGATCAAAGTGACGTAATCTGACCCCAAAATAAAACAAAAAAACATAATAAAAAAAATAATAAATATAAAAATCGTATAGTTTTTTTTTAATTTTTCTTTACTTTTATTTCTTTGCATATTTTTTTTGCACATTTTTTATGCATCTTTTTATTTTTTCATTATTTTACTTGCATTTTTTTCTTATGCATGAAAAATTTCGCACATTCAAATGCACTTGTTTAAAAGCGAAATATTACTTGCTTATATGCTAACGCAAATTTTAGTATGCATGCTTAGGGGTTCATGCATATATGCTGAAACGATTATATGCGTTGCTGCTCGTTGTGTCATATATGTTAAATTCTCATATGCATATCTTGGTGAATATGTATATCCTTGCGAAATTGTTAAACAATATATGCACACTATTTGAGGGGGAGTCATGATTCTTACTAGGAGAAACATGAATTAAGGGGGAGAATGAAAAATTACTCTATTATTTTGAAATTACTCCGTTATATTTTCCGCTGAGCAATGAATTGAGGGGGAGTAATATGAATTTTAGGGGGAGTAATTTAACAGTTAGAATTCATGTTACGCTTTTAGACTGTACTTTAGAATCATGAACTCTCCTTGAATCTTTTTAAAGGACTAAATCCTCGAGGGAGCTTTATAGTTATTTCAGGTGTGTGAACTGGACGCTTTTCAAGAAGAACTTCCAATCACCACTTTTAACTCTGCTCTCGAAGATTTAGCGAAAGAAAGAGACGGCCTACCTTCTTCTGGAACTATAGACGCTTCTTCGAGGCCGAACCAGACAACTTCCATTCGGAGAAGACGAATCTGGCAATACGGAGAAGATGGCTAAATCCCGAGTCCTCTCCTCGACTATCTCAAGCCCCTTGCTTCCAGAAGAAGAAGCAAGGACCGAGGACAGAACGACACATGAATCAAGCATCATCAAGGACTGAAGTTGCCAACCGTGTCTACTGCATCAAGGACCTAAGTTGCCAACTGTGTCCAATGCCTCAATGATCAAAGTTGCCAACCGTGTTCACCTCTCCAAACCTCACATCGGATTGCCCGATCTCAACACAAGGTTGACCCAAATAGGGGGAGTTTTGAGTTTTGTGTGCTTTCAACGGGAGAAATGGAACGCGGACTTTCTAAATCCGGCAAGAACTTCATACCTCTTACGGCATCTGGGAGAAGAACTTCGAAAGAAGATTCGAAGAAAAAGCCGATGCCTAGAAGACCAAGTGAGCTTGAAGATTTTATAAAGAGGAGATTTCGAGGACTCGAGGACTCTATCCACTTGCAAGACGAAGACAACCCGCGCTATATTGGAAATTGAATACAAATGGGGAGATTGTTGGAACTATTTAATTGTATTCAATTAATATAGTTGTCTTAGTCTTGCTATGCAAATTAGTAGTCTTGGGCTAAATTGTAATTAGTCAATTTGTAGGACTACTTGTGTAAATGTACCACGAGGTGGTATATATAAGTGAACTCCTAAGAAAATTAGGAGTGCGATTAGTATTGTTTCGGATCGAAAAATTAGAATTGGAAATTTTAGAGAGAAAATTTCAAGCGCCTTTGTGGTCGTCAACGTCGTTTCTCTCTCAAACCTCAACGTTGGTAAATCTCAATCGTAAGAGTTCGAATTATCCGATTCTTCTTAATTCGATCTAGCTTGGATATTAGGAGTCCTAACACATATCAGAAGAACCTGCCTCTCAAAGTCATTAAGACGAAGGCATGGATCTTGCTGTGAACTTCTCCATTGATAATCGCGTACACTCGTCAGAACGGCTGGAAAGAGGAGCACCATGAAATAAACTTCTCCAACGATAATCCTGTCTTATATCGAGATAACGAGAAGAGGAGAACGGCCTTGTGTTCGAATTTCATAACTGTGAACTTCTTCAAATCGATAATCTCTGAAACCTCTTTAGGATTAAGAGAAACGGAGCACGGTATCGGCCCGAGAACCAACAAGAAGAACTTCGCCTTAGATAATCTCTCAGCCTCGTAGAGAAGCGGAGCTTCAGCTTGAGCAAAGTGCAGAAAATTAATATAGTTGTCTTAGTCTTGCTATGCAAATTAGTAGTCTTGGGCTAAATTGTAATTAGTCAATTTGTAGGACTACTTGTGTAAATGTACCACGAGGTGGTATATATAAGTGAACTCCTAAGAAAATTAGGAGTGCGATTAGTATTGTTTCGGATCGAAAAATTAGAATTGAAAATGTTAGAGAGAAAATTTCAAGCGCCTTTGTGTTCGTCAACGTCGTTTCTCTCTCAAACCTCAACGTTGGTAAATCTCAATCGTAAGAGTTCGAATTATCCGATTCTTCTTAATTCGATCTTGGTTGGATATTAGGAGTCCTAACACATATCAGAAGAACCTGCCTCTCAAAGTCATTAAGACGAAGGCATGGATCTTGCTGTGAACTTCTCCATTGATAATCGCGTACACTCGTCAGAACGGCTGGAAAGAGGAGCACCATGAAATAAACTTCTCCAACGATAATCATGTCTTATATCGAGATAACGAGAAGAGGAGAACGGCCTTGGGTTCGAATTTCATAACTGTGAACTTCTTCAAATCGATAATCTCTGAAACCTCTTTAGGATTAAGAAAACGGAGCACGGTATCGGCCCGAGAACCAACAAGAAGAACTTCGCCTTAGATAATCTCTCAGCCTCGTAGAGAAGCGGAGCTTCAGCTTGATCAAAGTGCAGAAAATTTACAAACGATAAAAGGATGAAAAAGACAGGATGAAAGAGAAAAATACCGAAGTAAAGGAGAACGACGAAAGAATGGAAGAAGACGTAAAGCACACTTTTCAAAATTAGAGACTTCAAAGTCATAACCAAATTAGAGCCTTCAAAGTCCCTTTAATTCCAAAATGACGATCTCTCGCTCGGTGAAATGATTAAAAGCGCCTCGATCTTGACTTAATATGACTTGTGTTGACTTGAGTGATATAAATATAAAAATCCCTAGTCAAAGATAAATGAGCGCTAGAGCGAACCTAGTGAGAGTTGTCGATATGGACCCTACTTTGAACCTAAGACTTTAGTTGCTGACAAGACTTGACGGCATAAAATCTTACAAATGTCTTGTGAATTTTTAGGCGTGACAATGATCGAAGCAAAATAATCTGACCCCATATTATTAATAAAGTTAATATATACATATATAAGAAAACAAAAATTATATATATAAAAATATTTTTAAATCGCACATTTTAATATGCAATTTTAATTTGCATCTATGCGGAATTGATTAAATGCGAATTTCTTGCTCATACCCTCACGCAATATCTTGATACATGATTAGGGGACCATGTATCTAGGAGAAATTGTCTAATTTGCGTAGTACATGTTTGGTACTTGAAATTGATTCTATATGCTTTCACGCTAAATCAATTTGTGCTGCACATTTTGAGGGGGAGCATTTACAAAAATTAATGCCTTGAGCTCCAAACTATTTTGATGATCTTTCTCTAAGTATTGCAGAATAAATGAGAAAGACTTCACAAATTGATCCCGACTTGGAGTACACGGCAATGGTTCGAATTTTGAATGGTTAAATATTTGGATCGTAACGTGTGTTGTGATTTTGAATTTAACCAACTAATCTTGACAAATATTTCAGGGGAAGCCTAACATAGAAAAATTGCTTTAAAATTAACTCTAATATTCTCGACATACTTGCTCTAAGTATTACAGATTTACAATTTAAAGATGGAGCCAGATGTCACTGTTCGGAATTACAAGGAATTAATTACATATTTTGTTCACACATAGGGGGAGCAATTATGTGGTCTTTACTTAAAATTAATTACATATTTTGTTCACACATAGGGGGAGCAATTATGTGGTCTTTACTTAAAATTAGAAGTCAATC
Source organism: Craterostigma plantagineum (assembly GCA_027422505.1). Lineage (NCBI taxonomy): Eukaryota > Viridiplantae > Streptophyta > Magnoliopsida > Lamiales > Linderniaceae > Craterostigma > Craterostigma plantagineum. The sequence continues at coordinate 12,401,943 of JAPQWV010000021.1, read as the reverse complement.
TGAAAATTTCGAAAAACTTACTATAGCAAAAGTTGAGCGAAATTAGTAATTTTCAATCGCAGTTTCTCGAGCGAAAATTGATTTGGGACCAAATGTTAATTTTCGCTCCAAATTTGTCGAGCGGAAATCAAATAGGGTCCCAATGAAAATTTTCGACCTGAGTTTCTCGAGCGAAAAATTCAAATTTGGGCCGGTATCACTTTCAAACTTAAAACGCCCGATATGCCCAATTAGAAACAGTAATTCTTACAGTCGAAAAATCCCTAAATACACGCGCAAACCCTTAATCACGAAATTCATCATTCGAAAATTTTTATCTCGCAAAAAACTCTTGCCAAAAGACGAAAATAATCTCTTTAAAAGTCTTAATCTTTCAACTAACTTCGTCTTTTTAAGGTAGATTCGATATTGTTTAGGTGTTTACGTGTGTTTAATCTCTGTTTGCTTCTACATTTTGTGGTTTTTCGCCTGATTTTCTCTGAAGAATTCTCTGACATTAACCGTAAAACCACGAAGCACTGTTTTTCGCTATTTAGACCTGTTCATATGATTAATATGGGTTTAGATTTGCGGGTATAGATAGATTTTAGGTTTACAGTTACACTGATGGTGTAGATTTTCGATTCTCTAGTTTTAAAGGAAAAATCTAAGTCCTGTTTTCAAAACTGGGTTTGAAATGTTTGAATGTGTCGAAGAACTTTTTCGATCGCAAACAATTTCAATCGAATTTCAATTCGATAGAGTCACTGTTCGCAGCGTAAAAGTTTCACGATCGCTAAAAAATAGTCGTTAGAAATAAATGACATAGGTCGCAGAATCGCTTACCATCGAGAAATTTAATTTTGATTTAATGGGAACGAAAAATTACTGAGCGAAATAGACAAATTAAGGGCAATTTAGTCTCGAGCGAAAAACTTAACATCGAAACAGTAAATTTCGATTTCAAATTATTCGCGGTCGTAATTTTAGCGGCGAGAAAATTAATTTCTCGACGATAAAATTTGTCGATCGTAAAAGAATTAGCGATGATTTTAATTGATCGAAAAATTTCTCGCCGAGTCACCTAGTTTCTCGATGTCAATTTTCTCGATCGTAAAATTTTGCAGCGCAACTAAATTTTAAAATCGAAAAACTTTCTCGCTCGACAACTTTCACAACGAAAATCTTTATTCACGCGCGAAAAATTTCTCGATCGTAAATTTACGTAGAAATCAATTTTCTCGATCGTAAATTTACACGAAAATTTTCTCGATCGCAAAACGTATCGGCTACAGTGCCACGTTTTATGTTCAAACACTTAGAAAATTTCTCTAAATCTTTTTCACTATAGCGATCTTCAACGAATAAAATTTTCGATCGAAAAATACACCGAGGATTTGAAATTGAAAATTCGCACTTAGAAATCAATTTGAGAATCTCAATTCTCGCGCGATAAAAAGCACGGAGTGAATACTAGTATTTCAACACTTAGAAAATTTTCGACCAAACCAAATTGAACACTTACATGCATATGTTGAAAATAATTTTATCTCTTCAAAAGTTCATTTCGTATAACCTATGTGCCAATTTATGATTTCGAATGAAATTTTGTCGAACATGCAATGATATGATTACTTACTATGATTTGATAAATTCAAATTCGACTCAAATTATTTTTTCTAATGATTTGTTTTTCTAAATTGACAGATGGCAAACTTTCTAGCATATGGCCATATCTGTGATCACAATCTGTACCTTAGCGTACCAGACACCAATTATCAGCTCGACATGACCACCTTTAGGTGCCCTGATGAGATAATGGTGTCAATCCTCCAAGGCCATCCCCTCTGGCATGCTCTCACGGTGACGGCCTCTGTACCAATGGTCTACCTTCAACAATTTTGGGGGATAATCAAAAGCGTCGTATTTGACGGCACATACCGATTTACAACGGTGATTGGGACGAGGCACATAGCAAAGATGACCTGGGCTCACCTTGTCTTACCTTTCAGCCACAACTACAACCCTCTGCCCACAGATGCAGAGATGGTGCGTGACTTCCTTCACATGGTATACCGTCCGCCGCTCACAAAGCTTGCTCAAGTCTAGAGCAACGGCATCCCTCATCCATGGAAGACTTTGTTCGGGATTATCAACAAATGTCTTTCGTCAAAGCACGCAGGCTTCGACAAAGGAAACAACCACATCCTCGGAATCTTCCACGGGATTATGTTCTCGCGAAATTACGATTTGGCCCAACTGATCTGGAATGACTTAACTGAACAGATCAGACAACAAGAGAACAAAAGATCGAAGAATGTGCCGTACGCCCGGTGGTTCTCCTTGATTATTAGAAAATTCATGGAGATGTACGAGTAGAGCATCCCTCGCCTACCTCCTGGAGGGAATTATCAATCACCGAGGCTAAAATTCTTCCACAAACCCAAGCTGACGGATTTGGACCAGCCGTCCATGGCCATGCCATTTGAGCTGTTGCGGCTTGCCGACCCTCGGGAGCCGAATACCAGAGATTCTATTGGGACAAGCATCTCACCGAACAAATGATCAGAGGGCCCCCGACAGACTTCCATGTGAGCCCTCCCCACCAACAACAACCACCTAGCCCCAAGGCCGAACTGATAGATCAGGTGGCCGAAGAGCTAGAACAGGAGCCTCCAACTCTGAACGTACAACTTCCTGATGAAGATGCCACATTGATTGATGCAGTGGCAGAAGAGTTGGAACTAGAGGCTCCACAACAACCACTAGGTGCAGAAGTGCACATTGTTGTCGGCGTGTTCCGAGGATCGCTTGAGGAGATCCTCCAACAGACGCAGCCCGGGAGTAGAAACGGGGCACAAGTCACCTCCATTGGCTACAATGCCAGAGACCGAGGCTCTGATTTCCACGATTCAACCTAACGAGCCTCAGGTGACGGAACAAGCCGGAGAGGATGTTGCACAAGAACCCTCCCCTCATCCGACTACCTCATCAGACACAGAGTTCGATGAGGAGATCCAACTCATGAGAAGCACTCCAAGGCGTTTAAGTATACAACTCGAGTCCCTCTTCACCACCATTGAGGTAACAATGAGTTCGAAAGGATCTCCAATATTGGCAGAAGGTAAAACTACAGAATCACCTAAGGATGAAACTGAAGGAAAAATGTTTTCAAATAATTTGACATCTCGGGACACTATGATTTTATGCAAGGAAGGACAGTAAATTTTGTATCCTTTCTGTCCCACGGGATATCCTACAAAGAGTCCTCCATTGACCTTAGATCAAACTTGTCTTTAGAGGGTGCAGTGTTAAGTGCAAAAGCAAGACAAACAAAAGTTTTGAGGTGAGAGTCTTGCTGTGTATTTTTGTGTAACTACCCTCCATGTCTAACATGAGTTAGTTGAATACCTTGACCAAGGATTTCGTAATTTCCTATCGCCGTCCTTATAGGACACTTATCTCGATTACTTGCGTGACTGTGAATCCGCACTCGACGATCTAAGCCCGGCAATCACAAATCGTTATCAAGACAGCATCTGGCCCGCTGACCCATGCAACAGCAAATCGGGTCGAGGGGAACCAGTGACAGTCGAGACTTCGAAGTCAACTCTGTCAAAGCCCCTTTTGGTCTAAGGTTCATGTAGATTACTATAGTGTTGTCGTCGGTCATTGACACTCCTTGGGTAATAAGCCATGTTCGACCCTACGACCAGTGAGTCAGTGTCCATGAAAGATTCAATCCCTTGATTCGATTCGTATTGCAAGTCACGACCTCCGCTTCCAAGCGGGATATCTGCACATGATAGGTTGTCGACAATTAAGCCGTGATCGGTTATCCAGCACCCAACTGGAACCTTAGGCTTACGGACTTTTAATGTTCGAGGTTAAGAGTCCACTTGTGCCTTCCTCTCTCGTGCCCATCGAGAACAGTGACTCAACTCGACACATTTGGATTGTTTATTTATTGCTTTACCGGATGCTAAGCAAAGAACTCTTATATCCAATAAACGAACAATGCCTTTCATTATACATACTAAAATGTCTTATTACACAAAAGGTCGAATGATAAATAATCTAATGCCCTATACAATCTTATCCTCATATAGCATTCGAGGGCATATTCCTAACATTACGGTGTATTATTTTCAGGGTTTGGTATATTTTCCAAAGAGGGTCACGAGTTTGAAGTTAGCGACTGATTTTTAGGGTTTTCAGTATAAAATTATACTAATATAGGTGCTTAGAATGGTATATGATCCATCTGGAAAGATTGGTAAGTTGAAATAAGGTTTAGGAGGAAGGAAGCAACTTCGAACAACTGGAGTTAGAGCTTTCGATCGAGTGTAGCTAACATTATGAACTTTCGGGCAATTTTTGAAACCAAGTAGAATAAGGTTTCGACCGAACTAGGGCTTTCAAGCTCAACCTGATTTTAGACCAAGGCTTGAGTGGATTCTCAGCGAAATTGGACTTTTATGCCTAGCAAGTCGGGCAATTTGATGAACATTCTGTCGAAAGTGAGGACCTGAATGGGGTTTCGGGCGATTGAAAGACCAAGACATCAATCAACTAAGCTCAGCGAATGTAAGTTCGATGCATAAAATCAGACCATGGAAAGTTCACTTGAAAATTCAAGATCGGGCGATTGGGAGCCATGGAATCGGACGACTTGCACCTCAAGCAAGCCCTCAGCGATTTAGGCTTTTGAATACCTCAAATCGTTCGATTGTTGGGATGGACAACTCGGCGAATGTGAGTATAATATATGATGAATCGGGCAATTTGAAGACTCAATGATAGGCGAAATAGAGATGAAGCGATCGGACGATTTGTGGAACAATTGGACTCGGCGAAAGTAAATCCTAATGCATGTCGGCCAAAAGTTGGAGACTCCAAGGTGTTACGATCGGGCGAATTGGGCCTAATGGAACTCGGCAAAACTATAATTGAGGTATGCCAAATTGGGCGATGTAAGGAACACGGCGAAACCAACTTGCAGGCATGATTGATTGGGCGATTTGAATAGAGAACATGATTGGCATAAACTAAGTTTTAAAATATAACTAATCGGGCGAAATGAGAACCAAGTGATCCGACGATCTTAAATTAGGTACAAGTCGGGTATCGACCTAACTTAGATTAGAAATCGAGCGATTTAGAAATTTAATATACTAGTATAGTCGAAAATATTTACTTCAACAGGATTATCTAATTGCAGTATGATGCTGATATTATACTCCCTCCGCGTTATCTTTATCACATATATTGGTGGGCACGCAAATTAAGATAATATTATTATAATAATATAGTACAATGAAAAGGTAAAGAAGTGTATATTTTGACATGTCTTTTTAATATTATTATATTTATTGTTTGTGATAGTTTTCTTACTAAATAAGGAAAGGTGATAAAATTATTGGGACGCCCGAAATGGAAAAATGTAATAAAATTAGCGGGACGGAGGGAGTAATATTTTGTCTAAGGGTCGAAAAGTGAGGAAGTTCCAAGACAGTAAGTTACTGAAACTTGGACAACAGGTAAGTGGAGATTTCAACTACAACACATAACTTATATGTGCATGAATTACGTGATTATGTGTTTCTACGATTTTACGTGAATTACTATGTGATTTATTTATTATATATGATAACATGACCCGCATGTTCATATAATTCAAGTGAGCATGATCATGTGCACGCACGATTAGCATGAAAGTCAGGACATGAAGCGTGCATGGTATAAGATTGCCTGAGAGCGATGGATATTTCCCGATATGGGCATCTGATGTCGACTTACAATTGAGTCATGGCTCTTGTATGCTACCATGGCGAATTTCTGTGTCGCCGACATGACATGTTATTTGGGTAAATGCCCTCATGGCGGAAAGTGCGACCTGGAGGCTGCGACCTGAGGGAAGAAGCGACATCGAGGGTACCTCTGGCGGCCCAGCCACAACAGTGTCTGATACGCAGGTTCACTTCTGAACCTGCCACAACAGCCATAGAGGAGAATATCTAAGATTCAACTCAAGGATTGTGTGGACGTCTCGAATCAACCTCAAGTGACTACGAGCCAACCTGAGGAGCCGGTGTCTGCTCAAGGATTGACAACAGGCGACATCAGTCGACCAGGTCCATCAACGATGGAGGCGTCCGTCCAGTTCGTGACTGAAGCTCAGTTTCAGACAGCTCTCTCTGCAGCCATCAAATCCTTAGAAGACAAAATGATGGAGAAGGTGATGGCAGCCATCGAGACGTACCGGCGTGACACTAGGAAAGCACCCATCTCTGAGGGCCCTTCAGCATCAACAAACCCAACCCCACAATCCACTCCCACCGACCCACTCGCAGACTCCTCTATCCTCATCAACCCATATACCATACCCAACACTCAGCTCCACGACATCCTCCTCGCGCGCCTTATAGGCCTTCCATCCGAACGCCTCAAGAAGAGTCTCTCTATCGGTGTCTCGTGGATCACCTTGAGCTACCTACTCAATCGTGTCGGGGCCAAGGCTCCCGCACACGACGTAGATATGATGATCCAGATGATCAAGACTGTCATGAGGGGGAGAAAAGGCCTAGGACTTCATCAAGTGGCCAAGGCGAAGGTCAAACTCGAGGTGCAGGCGCATCGCAGACAGACGCTCGAGCAGGACAAGCCCAAACCACCACACAAACTACCCAAACAACCCACACCACGTACCGCACCACTCATACAACCCACACAACCCAAATCGGCCCACTATCCTTCACCCTAATGACGCATCCGCCTACACCTACGATTCTCACAAGCCCTTGCTTCCAGAAGAAGAAGCAAGTGCAGCCATGCTCGTGGCCCTGGCTCAAACTCAAGCTACTCCCTCAGCTGCTCAAGACCAGTTGGGACTGACATGCCATCAACCCACATGAATTCCTCGACAAGTACATATTTGAAGGATAGTGGATGACCCATTCCATGCCCGATGAGCATCAAAGACAACGGCTTAAGGACGTTCGTCAATTCTTACAACAAGTTTCGGTGGACCTGGTGCTGATAGAAGACGAAGAACTTCAGGAAGGTAAAGATGACGACCAAGAGCTCCCAAGGCTTCTACAGCTGATTGCGCAACGGGGGGTTTCCTCCACAAGACAGATGCCAGAAACCGTCCTGATCGACACACCATGGGAGAACATCAGAATAGAAATCCCCTTCCTTGCAGAAATTAGAGAGCACATTTGGAGGTCACCGGACAAGGTCAAGAAGCCGAATGAGTTCGAGCTAAGAGGGATCTCCCACTAGGATCAGCAGAAGGGAATGACATATCTCTGGATGCTGACCCACCTTGGACCTGACATGAGACTGGAGATGACTAAAGCACAAGCCAAGAGTCATTATAAGAGTCTATCTCCCATCTGTCAGCTCCTCAGCGTCTTCTGTGCCAAAGGAGGACTTCCAACACCGTACTAAGCCAGTGAGCGGGTAGACAGTGACCTACCGTATCTCCCGGTCGAGGAAGTGTACAACCTGTACCAGCTGTATGAGGAGAAATACAAGGGTCCTCAAGGCTTCATCGAAAAAGAAGGACCCGAGCGACTCTACCGGTACATGATGCGCCAAGTCAAGTACTTCACAGCGCACGACCTTCAGATGGCTCTGGAGAGCAACATGAAGAAGGTCAAGATGACAGCACCGCTCAACAAGGGACCTGAGATCGAAGCTCTTCCCAACAATCACGTGCATATCAGCTCAGTCCTAGGCATCACCTACCACAATCCAATTGCCAAGAAGACAAGGCTGATACGGAAGACTGAAGTACAAAATTTTTGTGATGGGATGGTCAAGGTCATCAGGCAAAATATAGAGAAACGATTGGAAGAAATCAAAAGAGAGACAATGCTGAGGAACCATAGGTACGTGAGAGAACAACCGCTTCTAATGGAACTACTTGATGATATTGAGGAGCGACTGGAGCTGAGGAACACACTCAGGAATTTCGAGCATGCGCTGGGCTTGCGCAGGTCGTACTATGCCCAATGAGGACAGACAGCGGAAGAGGAATCGAGCACAAATGGGGAGAATCTAGGATATCAATTTAATTGTATGTTGATTTAATTAGTTGTCCTCGTAGATTGGGGCTTTTACTGTAATAGTCCTTAGTTTAGGACTTAGTTTGTTATTTATACCAAGTATGTTTGGTATAAATAGATGTATAAACATTGTGATTAATAGAGAATTTTAGATAATTGATCCGAAAGGCTTGCGAATCCAATCCTAGAGAGAGAAAATTAGAAATCGTTCTCTCACTACCAGGTTTCTCTCTCGAGTGCTCAATAGAAAAGGTTTTTGATCGATCTTCAAATCGTATAATTCTGATCAATTTCCTTAGGATTCAAGTCTAGGATCATTGAGTTGATAAATCAGCACCTAACAACTTGCATGATCTTTATCAGCGGTACCTCACTCTTCTCAACGAAATGCGAAAGATTGACATCAAAAGACAAATATGAAGATGAATATTCGGTTTCTATCAGTACTGCCCACTGAATGGAAAAAGATATCCACTTAACTCCGACAAAACAAAGACTTGGATGAGATGGATATACACACTGTTTTTTATAACCTCGCACAACATGAAGAAGACATCTATGAGATATAAAAAGAGCAGAAGGGCAAACAGGCCGAAGACTCCATATCTCTAGTTTCAGAGAAGAAGAGCTCTCGCTCACGCAAAGAAAAGCATGTCAAGCTCCCTAGCTCTTCAGAGAGCGAACACACATCAGATTCAGAACTTCCCTCTGAGACCAGAGAATTTGGACAGTTGGCGCTAGTCGCTAAAATAATGACGAAGCAGTACTTCAAGAAGAAGTCGTCATCTTCTGCTAACAGACTTCGAACTACAAGCTCGAAGAACAAAGAGAAAACAACTGAGTCCTCAGAAGTCACAACGTCAAAAGCCACACTAAAATGCTTTAACTGTGGAAAAGCATGTCACTTTGCCAGAGAGTGCACCCTTCCAAAGAAGAATGATGCTAACTACTACTCTAGGAAGCTTCAACTTGCCAAACAGAAGGAAACTGGAGTAACTCTAATGGCGGAACAGAACCAATGGCTAGAGGACAGCTCAGATTCTGACAACGAAAACCTCGCTCTAATGGTGCACCTTGAGGATGAATAGGAAGATGGAGTTTCCGCAGAGACGGACGACGACAAAGCATCCGCATCATCACAAGTGGTAGAATCCTATGACTCTACACATTCTGACCTGTTAGTTGAGTTAAATTTGAAATTTTCTAACATGGTACTTGAGCAGAAACGACGTATAAACGTAGAGAAAAAGCTTCTTAAGTCTAAGGAAACTAGCCAGTCTCGAAGAAAACGTAGGGAGTTCTAGTCTCAAAATAGATGAACTAACTAAGAGACTCCAATCATATGAGACTAAGCATATCTCACTAGAAAAGCATAGTCCGGTAGTAAATGCAATATAAAACAGGTTAGACAATAACCACAAATGTCTACTAAGGAACTTAGACGAGAAGAGCCTCATTAAAAGTAATCAGCAGTTAAAAAGGTCACTAGTCTAGAAGCTGAATTAGAAAATTCCAGTTCTAAGATTAGTGAATTAGGAACGAGTCTAGATACCTGTCAAGCCGAAAAGTGCACTGCTCTATTTAACTATGCAACCTTAGACGCTGAACTTAAGACGCTATACACTAAGATTAAGAAATTAGAAGATATTCTCGTGAGAAGGGATCAAACTGATTAGACCATATTTTTTGAATTAGCCCAAGGGCATAGAGTTTTATGATTATAAGTATTGCTTAGGCTTCGAGAATCCACGTAACTTGAAAAAGGTTGACTGCAAACAACTCTACTATGTCAAGTACATGGGTCTAGGGCTAGTCTCTATTATGGTTTTTAGTAACGCAAAAGAAATTAATGAGTTAGAAGAAGCCAAGAGAAACGCCAAGACTAAGGCTGAAATTCTCTTTTCTTAGAATTGACTCAAAGAGCTTTGAGTCAATCTATCTTCCCGAAGATCGTTCTAAATCGGAGGAAGTGCAAAATCATCATTCTAAAATTCCCTCTATATGCCCCCTATTATTAGGAAAATAGAAGGGTTAAGGGCCTCTTTAGAAAAAGAAAGAGAGAATTTTGAAACTGAAAAGATATTGTTCTTAAAAGAGATGGATAATCTCAAAGCTTCCTCAATCTTTCAAACTATTTCTCACACATCTCCCTCAAAAGATAACATCATTCTGAAAAGCGTGAAGAAAGAAAAAGATGCCCTCTCTTAAACCAAAATCGAAGAATAATATTTCCAAAATATTATTTCTAATCTTGTCTCTACTACGTCTACATGGAGCGTAGTGACAGAGACTAAGGAGTCGAAGGTAAGAGTGTCTAGACTAAAATAGAGAAGAGACGTGTAGATTTAAATACTTCCGATGTTCACCTTCTTCTGTAAAAATAAAAGATACTCATAGAAATAAAAGATCCATTTGTTCACTACAAATAATTGCTTGTACGTGTTCTCTTCAGCCTACAACTTTTAGAAGCACCAATTTCGAAATAGGCTCTACGTCACAAATTAAACTAATCATTTTAAAACAAATGCCTCTAGAAAGACTCGTAGGAAACAAGATCCCTCCATTAAGAAAGCATATGACGCTATTCATGCTTGTTCTCACTTAAGGTATCCCGTAAAGATCGAATCCCCCAAGCACCTTAGGAGACTATCAAATGAAAAGATTTTTTTTTACGCTCAAGCCTATCAAAGCATTTGTCCGTGCTAAAATTAATCTTCCCTGCAAGCTTCAACCGAAATGGGTTCTCAAATCTCCACCTAAAAAGACGAAAGCCAAAAGTCCAAGTCTTCTACAGCAAACCCACATCAACTTCTTCGAAGTTGACTTCGGTTGTTAAAACTCCTACTAGCACTAATGTAGGAACCATATCTGAACCAATATCTACATCTGCTAAATTGAGAGGACCTATTTACAAGTGGGTACCTGAATCTCTAATTTGATGTTGCAGATCAATCATGTGTGGTACCTCGACTCTGGTTGCTCCACACACATGACGGCAAATCAAGAGCTGTTGAGCAACTACCAAGACCGACCAAATGGAAAAGTCAGATTTGGGAACAATGACTCGGCTTCGATTCTCGGCTTCGGAGATATAAATCTGGAAAATCTGATAATAAAGGATGTCTCCTAGGTCGAAGGTCTCTGCCACAACTTGTTCAGCGTAGGCCAGTTATGTGATAAAGGATTCCAGGTGGTCTTTCATGCTGACCGGTGAAGAATATTGAACAGTCAGGACAAGGAACTCCTCCAAGGACTTCGGCAATCAAACCTTTACACGATCAACATGACATCCGTGCGGCCCTCGATAGCTGTTTGCCTCATATCCCAGAATGTAATTCAGAGGAACAGCTTATGGCATAAATGCATGTCTCATCTCAACATTAAAGCTCTTCAACGTCTTTCAACGAAAAAGTTGGTTCACGGTCTTCCAACTATAGTACTTCAGAAAGAGCATCAATGTTCGGCTTGTCAACTAGGAAAAATGAAGCGAGCGTCTCATCATGTTAAACTGGTTGCTTCTACTTCACGTCCTTTGGAATTGCTTCACATGGACCTCTGTGGACCCTTACGGACACAGAGTATCAATGGACGAAAGTATGTGCTGGTTATCGTTGATGATTTCTCTCGCTACACATGGACAAAGTTCCTCCGAACTAAGGATGCGATATGGGACTTGATTATCAATTTCATGAAATCTACTCAGAATTTACTGTAGCAGACTATTCAAACCATCCACAGATAATAGAACTGAATTCAAGAACAAATATCTCAGTGACTTCTATCAGAAACTTGGGATTAGTTAGCAATTCGCAGCCGCAAAGACGCCTTAACAGAATGGGGTCATTGAAAGGAAGAACAAAACTCTAGTGGAAGCCGCACGTATGATGCGATTCACTCCGGTCACCCACACTTCCTTTGGACTGAAGCAGAAAATACCGTCTGTTTCACTCAGAATAGGACGGTGCGCTTCGATAAGACTTTGTACGGGATCATTAACAAGCGAGTACCCAACATTTCCTTCTTCAAGGTCTTCGGGTGCAAGTGCTTTGTGGCGAATGATAGAGAGCAATGGGCGAAGTTCGACCCTAAAGCACCCAAAGCCACTTTTGTCGGGTATTCTTCAACTTCGAAAGCGTACAGAGTATACATCAAGTCCAACTGCACAATAAAATAAAGCTACAATGTCACTTTCCACGAAGTGGCAGAGATGGCTTCTGGACACATCAGTCCAGGACCCGTGCCTAAACAGATGGCTTCTGAATACGACAGATCAGAATCCGTTTTCACTGGTGTGTTGGCACAAAACCAACAAAAGATGGAAACTACTCAGGATTCAACGTTAGAAGAAGCTATGAGACTTGCGCTAGATCATTTGGACTCTCTCTTTGAGCCCGTATATCGGCCAGACACCCTCACTACTACACCTTTAATGGATCCCCCATTCGATGAGGTCGATGTATCAAGCTCTTCAAATGTCCCCACCTCAGCCAATTCAGAATTACCACAGAACACTGAAGAACCTACCATGGTTGTTGAGGAAGTATCATCAGAATCGCTCAATTCAAGTGCAGAAATAGAACTACCTCAATCTAATGAACAACCTGGGATTATTGGAAATCTCGGTCCACAAATGGCTGATGCATCTACTTCAGCTTTACCTCATGAGCGCAAGTGGACTCGAGCACATCCCGTTGATCAGATTATTGGTGATCCTTCGAGTGGAGTATGGACAAGACATCAACACAGTTTCTTTAGTTGCTTCTTCAGCCAAAATGAGCCAACCAAGGTAGCAGAAGCACTTAAAGACCCGGATTGTGTAATAGCAATACAAGACGAAATGGGTGGACATTTGTACCCCGTCCGCATGGGAAAACAATTATCGGGACGAAACGGGTGTTTAAGCACAAAAAGAATGAAGATGGAGAAGTGGTCAGGAATAAAGCAAGACTGGTCAGGAATAAGACCGGGACGAAATCCAGCCGCGTTATTAGAGCTTGAATTGTCCAACGTGATAGACATAATCTTATGTTGAATCCCATATTTATTCGCCACATTCAAGACGTACATTGCAATAGTATGTCCCGAATGCGACGAATCTAGCGGATCTAGCGAAAGAATTCTCTTTTGCATCGTCCACGTCTCATCTATCCAATGGCATGTAACAACTAAATATGATTGGGAAGTAACATTCGTCCAAATATCAGTAGCTAAACTAACCCTACACGATATGTTCGATAAATGCACTACTAAGTTCGATCTATATTCTTCAAATGTTTCTAACACATACTTCTTAGTTTCTTACGACCTACTTGATGGAATCCGGGTTATATCGAACTTGTAAAGTTGATAAACCTTCATTTTCCGCAATACAAAATGGTTTTTCACATTGGACCACAAACTTAACTAGGGCCATCTTGAAATCTCCCTAGTGATAATGAAATTCCTACCGGTATGCACGTCTATTGTTGTTGTGTTCGCTCCATACCTATGGGTTCTAACGTAACCGAATCAAATTTATGAAAACCCGTTAAATGTTTTCTCATAGATCCCGTACCCCTGGTTACCACCACCTCTATCTTTATATTCCGCACGACATATTTTACAATTAGCTTTACATTTGTTGGGGTCGCCGGGTTCGAGTTGTAGGTCGAAATGGTTCCAAACCTTCGACCGCTTGGTTCCAAAATGCAAAAAAAAAAAAATTATAAAGAGCCAAAGGCTCTTTAACGGCTAATAGCCATTATCAAGTTTTTTTTATTTTATAATTTTTTTTAAGCCGTTGGATGCCAACGGCTAAATCCAATTTTTTTTCTTTTAAATGTTACTGGTTCTTACGGATCCTAATGGATCCGGTGCCGGTTCCGGCTAGGAACTAGCCGTTACCGGATTACCGGTTCCGGAACCGGAACCGGTACCGGTAACGGCCGGTTCCATTTTCCCGGAACGAATCCGGTAACGGTATAACGGTTCCATTTTCCTCGATCGTAAATTTACACATAAATTTTTCTCGATCGTAAAATTTCTCGGCTACAGTAACACATATAACGTTCAACACTTAGTAATTTTTTCCTAAGTCTTTTCCACTGTAGCGAACCTTAGCGAATAAAATTTTTGATCGCAAAATTGAACGGAGACTCTGATTAGAAATCAGCACTTTGGAAATCAAAATTGAAAATTCAAATTTACGTGCGAGAAACTTCACGGAGTGAATAGTAGTGCTCAATACTTAGAAAATTTTCGATTGAACTTACATATTTATTATACACATATGTCGAAATGATATTATCTCTTCAACCTATGTGCAGGTTCCTGATTTTAATTACCAATTTAACAAACATGCTATGCAAATAATAGACTATTATGGTTTGATTTAATTGAATTTCGACCAAATTTAACTTTTGAACTAATGTTTTGGTTTTCCTAACTTGTCTTTCAGATGGATCACTACCCCGCTTATAATCACATCTATGATAAGAACCTGTACCTCAAGGTTCAGGACACCAACTTTCAACTCGACCTAACTACCTTTAGGTGTCCACATGAGATAATCGTGTCCATACCGGTCTTTGATGTTCTGCCTTGATTTACTGGCATGTCAAGCTACAAGGCCATCCCCATTGGCACGCACTTACGGTGACAGCCTCGGTGCCGATGGTCTACCTCCAACAATTCTGGGGACGCATCAAGAGTGTCGTAGTTGAAGGAGCTTACAGTTTCACTACGGTGATCGGGACGATGCATATCAGCATGAACAAGAACGACTTCAGGCTCGTCCTCGACCTCCCTTAGAGCCACAACTATGATCCTTTACCAACAAATGCTGAGTTGGTGCAAGATTTCCTCCAAATGGGATACCGTCCACCGCTCACGAAACTCACGCAAGTACAGAGCAACGAGATTCCTTATCCATGGAAAACACTTTTTGGAATCATTAACAAGTGTCTATCACCGAAACACGCGGGCTTCGATAAAGGCAACGGAAATATTCTATGGATATTTCATGGAATTGTGTTCTCTCGGAATTAAGATTTCGCTCAACTGATCTGGAACGATCTAGCAGAACAGATCAGAATAAGAGAGAACAAACGCTCCAAGAATGTGTCGTATGCGAGGTGGTTCTCAGTCATCATCAGACAACTCATGGAGATACACGAGAACATTCCTCGCTTGCCTCTTGGAGGAAACTACCAGCCACCACGACTCAAATTCTTTCACCACCCAAAGCTCGGATGTAGATCAACCATCGATGGCAATTCCGTTTGAGTTGCTTCGTCTTGCCGACCCCTCGGGAGACGTTTATAAGCTATACTGCCGGGAGAATCATCTCATAGAGCAGATGATTCGAGTGCCTTCGACAGACTTCAATGTGAGCCCTCAACATCAACATCACAGTTCTGAGGCCGACCTAATTGATGAAGTAGCTCAAGAACTGGAACAAGAGCCTCCAACTCAAGATGATCCAATGCCCGATGCAGATGCCATGTTGATCGACGAAGAGGCATATGAGTTGGAACTCCAAGCTCCAAATCAAGCATTAGGAGCTCAAGTGCCCATCAATGTCGGTCTGTTTCAAGGGTCCATTGAGGAGATCTTTTAACAAGAAGCACAACCCGAAGTGGAAATGGGGCACAACCCATTTCACATACGACCACGCCAGGTCAAGGAAGGACTCGAGGGACTCTACCGGTTCATGATGCGCCAGGTCAAGTACCATACCGCACACGACCTTCAAATGGCTCTGGAGAGCAATATGAAGAAGGTCAACATGATCGCCCCGCTCAACAAAGGACCTGATATCGAAGGGCTTCCCAACAATCACGTGCACATCAACTCAGTCCTAGGAATCACCTACCACAATCCAATTTTGAAGAAGACTAGGTTGATGCTGAAGACTGAAGTCAATAAATTCTGTGATGGGACGCTCAAGGTCATCAGGCAGAACATAGAGAAGAGATTGAAAGAGATCAATAGAGAGACCATGCTGAAGCTTCACAGGTTCGTGAGAGAACAACCGCTTCTGATGGAACTACTTGAGGACATCGAGGAGCGACTAGAGCTGAGGAACAGCATTAGGAACTTCGAGCACGCGCTGGGCTTTCACAGGTCGTACTTTGCCAGATGAGGACAGATAGCTCGAAAAGGCAATCAAGCACAAAGGGGGAGAATGTAGAATATCAGTTTTAGTTGTGCTTTGATTTTATTAGATGTCCTTGAAATTAGGGGCTTAATTTGTAGTTGTCCTTAGATTAGGATTTAAATTTTATTTATACCAATTATATTTGGTATAAATACTTGTACATACATTGTGCTTAATAGAGAGTTTTAGTCAATTGATCCGAAAGGCTTGCAAATCCAATTCTAGAGAGAGAAAATCAGTATTCAATCTCTCACTACTCGAATTTTCTCACAAGTTCTTCAAAGAAGGTTTTCGATCAAAATCTTATTTTCTATAATTCTAATCGAATTACCTAGGATTGAAGTCTAGGATCGTCGAGTTGATAATCTAGGGAGCTAACAAGTGTCAATTAGATGAGTCACGTTGGAAGGCTCATTTTCATCTGGTAAATAATCCTTATTTATGTCAGGAGAGAAAGGTCGGGCATAAACAATCACTAAGATATCCTTGTGAAATGGATCAAATGTCTCACAAGAAAAACGCAAGGGAAAACTATGATGAGTTGTCATAAAAAAAAAATTTAGTTGTTAAAAAGTTACTTATTTGAACATTCTATGAACTATTACGCTAATCTATTTACTAAATAAACCCCCTATTAATCACCGGGGTGCGAAAATCTCTTCCCTCTCTCTAGCTTTGAAGAAACCCTAATCTTCACTCCAAGCCGCCGCCCCTCCCCACACCACCCATCACCCCCTCCCCTCCAAAAACCACCCTACCCTTTCCTCCTTCCATCCTCCCCCGCCTCCATTAACGGAGGTTGGGGGAGGTTTTCGACCTTTTTTTTCTGCTTTTTTCCTTTTGTTTTTTTATCTTTGTTTTTTCTCCATATTAAAAAATTGCTTCATCCTACCGCCCAGCCGTGGCTGCACAGCGTCGCCACCAAGGGAAGCCGCCCGCCGCCTAGCTGTCACCGCCTGGCCGCCGCTGACCGCCATCGGCTCTTCTTCTGCTCGTCGGCCTCTTCTTTTTCAGGCCGCGGCCAGCAGCAGCCCCACATTCGTCAGCCGTCTGTAATACCCGTAAAATCTATTTACGGGATATACAATATAATTAGTGTGAAAGTATTTAAGTTGAGATTTTATTGGACTAATTAAATAAAAGGTTAAGATTATATGAGACTTAGTTGTAACACACAGATTAATTGTGAAACAAAAGTATTAATATTTTTAGTGCTTTTCGTGACTTATGTATCTATATGATTTCATGTTGGGTAATTTATAAATTTTATGTGTTACGAATTAGGACTTACGCGATTGCATGGAACATATTCTATGATTTTATGTGTCAACGTGATTATAGATTAAATGCATGATTATATATTAAATGCTATTAGGATTTCTAACCAAGTAGAAGAATTAATTGAACTTGGAAAGGGTATTACATAAGATAGGAAGATATGAGTTTTAATATACTAGAAGCTCGAAATCTTAGAGTCTCGAGAATTATAGTCTTCAAGAGAGAGTCGATTTCGACAATAAAATAAAAAGAATGTCGAGTTGGGGAAGTTACGAAATCAACAATCTCGAAAACAGGTAAATGTCGAGATCCATAAAATCGAAATTAGGGCTCGATATTTTGAAGTCCGAAACACTTAGAACTCGAGATCTTTGATCTCGAAACCTTTGAAAATGTTGGAGGATGTCGAGACTTTAGGAATTCAAATTAAGAATATTGCTAAATGAAAATCTCGACACATTAGAATGTCGAAAGAAGGGAGAGCATCGAGTAAAACCTAATGTCAAATAGGAATTCCTTAAATGAGAAGAAAAGGCTTCGTCATCAACTTGTCACATCACTTGCAAATCCCTAAGTTCTAATCTTTTATCATATAACGGTTGATCATCAAAAGGGAAAACATAATGAGAAAGAGAATTCTATTAAACAGAAAAGAGAGAAAACCCTCAAGAACGAGAATTAAAAAGAACAAAGGGAGACTTCATCAAGCTAAATAAGAGATTCCAGCCCCAGTTTGGATTTTGGTAAGGAAAATATACCTTGCAACCTTGGTAACTTTCGTAAATTAGGATATTTAAGTTCTATCTAACATAGACTAAGAAAAAACTCAAGAATTATGGTGTACTACAGACGGCCAAACCCTTGTTTAAAGAAGGGAATCATGTTTAAATATTTTCTGGGCTTAGTTATGATTCGAGTAATAGGATATAGGAATAATAATTTTGATTTTGGGAAAAATTAACAACATTTAGATGGAAGTGATAGGACTTATAAATGTTGGAGTGGGACTAATATAAGAATTAGATTTCGATGGAATGAATGTTTGAAGCTTCCTGTTTAATTAAGTTAGAAGATATAAAGTTTTTATTATGTTCAAAATGTTCTTGGGAAATGACTTTTCGATCGAAAGTTTTTCACGAATTGAGGTTAGGATTGATAGGAAAGATTTCGAGATTTTCATGAGAAAGAATGTCGAAATCCATTTTCATGGTAATCTCGAAGTCTTGTATATTATATCGAAATTTTGTTTGAAATGTCAAAACACATCTCGGCATCTTGTTGGAATTTAGACACGACATCTCGACATTTGTTCTAATAGCGACTTATCTCTCAATGTAGTTTATAATATCGAAACATGCTCAATGGAGTTTCGAAGCTGATATCGAGATTTATTTAGAAACATATCGAACTCTAATATGCTGTATCGAGAACATATCAAGATTCATTTCAGAAATTACTTCGAAATTTTTGGTTATAAGGTGACATCTCGACATCTATTCTGTTTTAATATCGACACATTTCTCGAAATGTTGTGTGAAATCTCGAGATAAGGCTCGAGATGAATGTCAAGAATTTACTAGAAAACCTTTATTTATTTTCTTCGAAATCATACTTATGTAGAAAACTTTGTGCAATGTCGAAGTTTATCGAGATCCTTGTGTACTAATAATGTCGAACTATAGTACATATTATTTCGAGATTATAAGATAACATCTCGAAATCCTTGTGGATTGCTTAATCAATAGCGAACTCATATACACACTCTATCAATTTATTTTACAAGGCAATTTGAAGTTCATATCGAGATCTTTATGAACTTCGAAATGATATTCGAGTTAGTTCGAAATTTTAGGGTTTGGAAACCCATAAAAGTCAAAACTAGGGTTTTCTAAATTAAGCCATTTTAGTGAAATTGAAAATAGACTAACAAACCCTAATTTTGTATGTTTCTATACTTAGGGTTTGAAGGTAAGCAATTTACAAGTACGATAAGCTAAGTAGCTAAGGATACCAGGTAAGTGGAAATCGCAACTACAACACATTATTTTTATGTGCATGAAATTATGTGTTATGTGATTTTATGATTTTATTTGACTTCTATGAATTTATGTGATCTTACGTGAATTATTTACATTATATAATGACATGACATGCATATTCATGGCATGAGCATATGCACGCACTACTAGTATGAGAGTCGGGGAAATAGCGTGCATGAGTATAAGATCGCTTGAGAGCGATGTATATTTGCCGATATAGGCATTTGTGTCGACTCAATGATGAGTCACGGCTCTTCTATGCTACCACGGCAATTCACGAAGCCGAATTACCCGATTCACGAAAGATAGGGGGAATACCCCGTAACGGGAGATGCAACCTGGAGGATGCGACTCGAGGGTATGAACGGCACCGAGGGAACCTCGAGTGTTGGCGACCTCGTAGTAAGGTACCAGTGAAAAGCGCCCGCGTGTCAGACCGCATTGGGATGGAAAGGCGCCTTAGGGTTAAACGAAATTTGTGTGCCCGGGTTAGCCTCTCAATGGGACTGCATTAGGATTGAAAGGCACTAGTAGCCTCTCAGTGTGTACCGCATTGGGAGTGAAAGACACCATAGGGTTACGCACAGATTGAGTACTCGGGTTTAGCCTCCCAGTGTGTGTACTGCCACTTATACCCTTAGGAGTTTGAGCTCTATACGGTGCATAGTAAGATTGAAAGCCGAAAGGGCCCAAATATGAAATGAAAAGGATGAAAAGGATGTGAGGAGTCAATAGCATTGGCGCGAATGCCATCGCTATTTAGGTCACGTGCATTGCATGCATGATTTTCACTTACTGAGCTTTATAAGCTCATTCCACGTTTTATGTGTTGTAGGACCCCGCGATCACGGTACGTGATCATTTTCACGGTGAGGCCAACTTTTGAAGCTTCCGAGGGCTTTTGAGATGGAAGTGTGTGCATGGAAGCGACCTGGTGGAGGCCCAGTAGATAGTTTTATTTTGACACGCTTGCGCACCTTACTATATAAATAGGACCCATAATGATTTTGTAGGAACCGCTACGATTCCTTTTAATGAAAGAAAAAATTTTATCTGAAATTTCATACGATTTATTTCGTTACTACGACACTATTTACGTAAAGTAGTTAGGAAAGTAGTGGTGGAAGGCGGGGCTGCCACAGGTGGTATCAGAGCTTAGGATATAGGTTCTGCAGACTGTCCATGTACACACACTCAAAAGCACGGAAGCGGCATTGCCTGTAAGTTTTATGTTTTTATGAATTTCTGGTATTACATGATTTATTGATCACGGAATATTAGGATAGAAGAACGATGGGTAGAACAAGGAATGAGATAGTGGGTGTGCAGATAAAGGTAAGGAACCCTCATCCTCTACCGATAGTCGGGATACGACTATCCTTCAACTCGCAGAATTAGTCCGCCAACAATCTGCCCAAATTCAGCAACTAATTCAGCAACAAAATGCTGGCGGGCAATCAAGTAACGGACCCTCTCAGGCCGACAGAATCGAAATTGTCGGGGAAAGATTTCGCAAACTCAACCCCCTAACCTTTGAAGATGTTGTTGACCCAACCTCGGCTGAAGATTGGCTCCGAACCCTAGAAACTATGTTCCAACATAGCCGTACCCTGAAACGGAAAAGGTCTCGTGCGCTGGCTACCTATTAAGGGGAAGCGCAAGTCATTGGTGTGATACCGTACTAACTCTCGAAGATCCCTTAACCATGACCTGGGAGCACTTCAAAGAGCTTTTCCGAAATAAGTATTTTACTGCTCCCGTCCATGCCCAAAGAATGAACGAGTTCATCAATCTCCGCCAAGGAGCAATGACGGTGGCGGAGTATATTCGAAAGTTTGAACAATTGTCTCAATTTGCAACCCATATGGTGAGCACTGACTCGCTGAAAATTGAGCGGTTTATGGAGGGCCTGAAGCCAGAACTTTACCGTGATTTTGGCGTGGTTGGATTCCAAGGAGTTACGTATGCCCAAATGGCGGAACGAGCCTTGATGGCTGAACAAGCTGAAAGCCGAATTGTACGAGCCCAAGAAATTAAAAGGAAGTTCGAACAAGGACCTAAAGAGGACAGAAACAACCTGAAGAAACCGTTCGTTCCTAAGAATGTGAAACCCAACTTCCAAAATTGACCTGGACCACCTCAACAAACAAATCCGAATCAGAGGAGACCCCAACCGAATGCACCCGTATGCCCAAAATGCGCGCGACGTCATCTTGGCGTCTGTTTCTCCCAAAACTCCACCTGCTTTAAATGTGGAAAGGCAGGCCACTACTCCGTAGTGTGCCCATAGAACGCATCTGGAAGTCAGGGAGCAAACCAGGCTAAGCCGCTGACGGCCCCCGCTCGGGTATACATTCTTACAGCGGAAGAAGCTGAAAACAATCAGTCCGAGATGGAAGGTACCCTTCTAACCGATTAAACCTCAACATGCATGATTAGTGGACTTAGGAGCCACACTTCCTTTTATATTCACCACTTATGTGGTAAGACTCGGGAATTCTTTAGCCGACTTGGTTGATACCAGTTCGAGTGTCGATCTGAATCGTGATCGTAGTAGATAGGCGTTCGAAATAGGAAGTCGTATCTGAATTACCTGGGAGCAAATCCCAATTCACATAATATCTGGGGTCTAACCCTACACCCCAATTTTTCTGATCAATTCGAGAAACATACCTTTTCAATATCAGAATGGCGCAGCAAAAGCGTGGTGGACGCTTATAACCTTGGATCTTCGCCTAAGTTAGAATATTAGGAATTCTTCTTAGTTTTTCGAGGTAATACGAGTTCCATTAATGGGACCAATCTTCATGATTACCTCACTAGGATTCTATTCATTCTATCTTCGAAAATTATCTGAAATTCCTTGATAATTTTCTAGGGTGAATTGTTATCACCCAACCAGGCCAGTCAACTCCCTACCAATCGTTATCCTGAATTGTTCCAACCGACGGAATTTCGGGGGCGAAATTCTTTTAAGGGGGGAGGATGTAATACCCGTAAAATCTATTTACGGTATTTACAATATAATTAGTGTGAAAGTATTTAAGTTGAGATTTTAGTGGACTAATTAAATAAAAGGTTAAGATTATATGAGACTTAGTTGTAACACACAGATTAATTGTGAAACAAAAGTATTAATATTTTTAGTGATTTACGTGACTTATGTATCTATATGATTTCATGTTGGGTAATTTATAAATTTTTGTGTTACGAATTAGGACTTACGTGATTGCATGGAACATATTCTATGATTTTATGTGTCAACGTGATTATATATTAAATGCATGATTATATATTAAATGCTATTAGGATTTCTAACCAAGTAGAAGAATTAATTGAACTTGGAAAGGGTTTTATATAAGATAGGAAGATATGAGTTTTGATATACTAGAAGCTCGAAATCTTAGAGTCTCGAGAATTATAGTCTTCAAGAGAGAGTCGATTTCGACAATAAAATAACAAGAATGTCCAGTTGGGGAAGTTACGAAATCAACAATCTCGAAAACATGTGAATGTCGAGATCCATAAAATCGAAATTATGGGGCTCGATATTTTTGAAGTCCAAAACACTTAGAACTCGAGATCTTTGATCTCGAAACCTTTGGAAATGTTGGAGGATGT
The DNA here is from genome assembly GCA_027422505.1 of Craterostigma plantagineum. NCBI lineage: Eukaryota > Viridiplantae > Streptophyta > Magnoliopsida > Lamiales > Linderniaceae > Craterostigma > Craterostigma plantagineum. Next base: position 12,378,817 of record JAPQWV010000021.1, on the reverse strand, counting down.
CGAGACTTTAGGAATTCGAATTAAGAATATTGCTAAATGAAAATCTCGACACATTAGAATGCCGAAGAAGGGAGAGCATCGAGTAAAACCTAATGTCAAATAGGAATTCCTTAAATGAGAAAAAAAGGCTTAGTCATCAACTTATCACATCACTTGCAAATCCCTAAGTTCTAATCTTTATCATATAACGGTTGATCATCAAAAGGGAAAACATAATGAGAAAGAGAATTCTATTAAACAGAAAAGAGAGAAAACCCTCAAGAACGAGAATTAAAAAGAACAAAGGGAGACTTCATCAAGCTAAATAAGAGATTCCAGCCCCAGCTTGGATTTTGGTAAGGAAAATATAACTTGCAACCTTGGTAACTTTCGTAAATTAGGATATTTAAGTTCAATGCTAACATAGACTAAGAAAAAACTCAAGAACTATGGTGTACTACAGACTGCCAAACCCTTGTTTAAAGAAGGGAATCATGTTTAAATATTTTCTGGGCTTAGTTATGATTCGAGTAATAGGATATAGGAATAATAATTTTGATTTTGGGTAAAATTAACAACATTTAGATGGAAGAGATTATAGGACTTACAAATGTTGGAGTGGGACTAATATAAGAATTAGGTTTCGATGGAATGAATGTTTGAAGCTTCCTGTTTAATTAAGTTAGATGATATAAAGTTTTTATTATGTTCAAAATGTTCTTGGGAAAATGACTTTTTCGATCGAAGGTTTCTCACGGATTGAGGTTAGGATTGATAGGAAAGATATCGAGGTTTTCATGAGAAAGAATGTCGAAATACATTTTAATGTTAATCTCGAAATCTTGTATATTATATCGAAATTTTGTTTGAAATGTCGAAACATATCTCGACATCTTGTTGGAATTTAGACACGACTTCTCGACATTTGTTCTAATAGCGACTTATCTCTCAATGTAGTTTATAATATCGAAACATGCTCAATGGAGTTTCGAAGCTGATATCGAGATTTATTTAGAAACATATCGAAATCTAATATGCTGTATCGAGAACATATCAAGATTCATTTCGGAAATTACTTCGAAATTTTTGGTTATAAGGTGACATCTCGACATCTATTTTGTTTTAATATCGACACATTTCTCGAAATGTTGTGTGAAATATCGAGATAAGGCTCGAGATTGATGTCAAGAATTTACTTGAAAACCTTTATTTATTTACTTCGAAATCATACTTATATAGAAATCTTTGTGCAATGTCGAAGTTTATCGAGATCCTTGTGTACTAATAATGTCGAACTATACTATATATTATTTCGAGATTATAAGATAACATCTCGAAATCCTTGTGGATTTCTTAATCAATAGCGAACTCATAGACACACTCTATCAATTTATTTTACAAGGCAACTTGAAGTTCATATCGAGATCTTATGAACTTCGAAATGATATTCGACTTAAGACAAAGTTCGAAATTTTAGGGTTTGGAAACCCATAAAAGTCAAAACTAGGGTTTTCTAAATTAAGCCATTTTAGTGAAATTGAAAATAGACTAACAACCCTAATTTTGTATGTTTCTATACTTAGGATTTGAAGGTTAGCAATTTACAAGTACGATAAGCTAAGTAGCTAAGGATACCATGTAAGTGGAAATCGCAACTACAACACATCATTTTTATGTGCATGAAATTATGTGTTATGTGCATGAAATTATGTGTTATGTGATTTTATGATTTTATGTGACTTCTATGAATTTATGTGATCTTACGTGAATTATTTACATTATATAATGACATGACATGCATATTCATGGCATGAGCATATGCACGCACTACTATTATGAGAGTCAGGGAAATAGCGTGCATGAGTATAAGATCGCTTGAGAGCGATGTATATTTGCCGATATAGGCATTTGTGTCGACTCAATGATGAGTCACGGCTCTTCTATGCTACCACGGCAATTCATGAAGCCGAATTACCTTATTCACGAAAGGTAGGGGGAATACCCCGTAACTAGAGATGCAACCTGGAGGATGCGACTCGAGGGTATGATCGGCACCGAGGGAACCTCGAGTGTTGGCGACCTCGTAGTAAGCTACCAGTGAGAAGCGCCCGCGTGTCAGACCGCATTGGGATGGAAAGGCGCCTTAGGGTCAAACGAAATTTGTGTGCCCGGATTAGCCTCTCAATGGGACTGCATTAGGATTGAAAGGCACTAGTAGCCTCTCAGTGTGTACCGCATTGGGATTGAAAGGCACCATAGGATTACGCACAGATTGAGTACTCGGGTTTAGCCTCCCAGTGTGTGTACTGCCACTTATACCCTTAGGGGTTTGAGCTCTATATGGTGCATAGTAAGATTGAAAGCCGAAAGGGCCCAAATATGAAATGAAAAGGACGAAAAGGATGTGAGGAGTCAATAGCATTGGCGCGAATGCCATTGCTATTTAGGTCACGTGCATTGCATGCATGATTTTCACTTACTGAGCTTTATAAGCTCATTCCACGTTTTATGTGTTGTAGGACCCCGCGATCACGGTACGTGATCATTTTCACGGCGAGGCCAACTTTTGAAGCTTCCGAGGGCTTTTGAGATGGAAGTGTGTGCATGGATGCGACGTGGTGGAGGCCCAGTAGATAGTTTTATTTTGACACGCTTGCGCACCTTACTATATAAATAGGACCCAAGATGATTTTGTAGGAACCGCTACGATTCCTTTTTATGTAAGAAAAAAATTTATCCGAAATTTCATACGATTTATTTCGTTACTACGACACTAGTTACGTAAACTAGTTAAGAAAGTAGTGGTGGAAGGCGGGGTTGCCACACCGTCCTTCGCCAAACCACTGCCAATGGCCGTTCCAGCCTTGAGTGTCCGGTAGTGGACCTTGTTTCTTCCGATCCCTAGGGTCGGGAGCCTTTTCTTCCTTGTGGAGCTCCAGTCCGATGAAGACAAAACCCAGAAGTCGACAGGCAAAGAAAGTGAGGAGTGTCGTAAATTTAGCTTAATAGCTTTTTCTGTAACAGGTTCTTTAGCTCTAGGTCTTAGATAATGAATTTTGTTTTCTGTCGATTTTTTTGTCCCTTGTGGACCATTTTCTCCCCGTGTGGGAGTGTTTGTTCCCCTTGTGGGATTGTGTGTTGCTCCTATGTGAGCCTTTGTTCTCCCGGTTGATGATATACCGGTGAGACCTCTTGGGCTATTTAGCCCTGTATCTTTGTTATTAATGCAAGCTATCGTTTCGGAAAAAAAATGAACTATTACATTTTTTCTTGAGTTTGTTTGTTTGTTATTGCGTTAATAATATTCTTAACATATATTCTGACTGATTTCCGATGGTAAATGGCGAGGATGTGAAACAATCATGAGTAAAAACTATTTACAGATTAAAATGTAATTAAGAGCAATTGCTGTACCTATTTGAAGTAATAATAGAGATCGTTGTAATTTAAAATAATTGTGGTGAAAACTGAAAATAATACTAGTGTAAATTGAAAAAGTTGACTAGTGTTGTAATAGGGTGAGAAAGGTATCTACTTTTGTAATAGCGCTATTCAAGATAACACTATTTGTGTTATTCTCTTCGTGTAGTTACACTTATAAGATAAAATAAACCTAAGCTACAACTCCCGATAATAACAATGGGACAACAAAATCTATAGTTTCCCTCCATAAAATATTCATGTTCGTTAATCGTTGCCATTATAATAAATCATATATGCACCCACGTAAATTACCATCACATCCATGCTTCTAAACATAACTCACGCTTGTACAATCGCCATTTCGGAAACGCATTCCCAGATCTACTACTCATAATCGCAGAGCGCACATATCCGTCTTCCTCCGTGGAAAGGTCGCGATAACCAATTGAGGTAATTTCAACAGTCTAATTATTTCCTTATTGTTTATAACTTAGGGCTCCTGACTTAAGGTTGTGGGTGACAGTTAATGATTTTCTGATGATAGTTGTAAATCTCATGAATTAATTGTTACACAGTTGTTGGGATGGGTTGTAAGGATATTACCTGAACAATTTCAGGCCTAGTTCGCCAGGGTATTTGTTCAATGACAATATTGAGATTTTTTGGGCGTTACATATTCTAATAATGGAGAAGGATTATTGATTGTCTGAAATGATTACTTGTTGCGTAATGGATAGCGTAAAGATATTGAAAATAACAGTGCGGATAAAATGGATACGGGAGTTTACGTGAAAAGCCCTTTTTGATCGGGGTAAAAAACCACTAGCAAGGTAGAAATTTTATTACTGGGGATAAAAACAGGGGTTACAACCTTTCAATCTGTAAAGGAGAAACACTCACCATCTCTCCTTATAGTTGAAGGAAATATCCGACAAACCCTCTATTTTTCTTTTACCCCCTATTTCTCTCTCTCCTTTTTTTCTCACTCTATATTGCCTTTGTTTTTCTGCTATGGGATGATCTTAGCTCAATGCCCCATAGCCTATTTAAGGCAAGGCCAAAGCTTCCTTAAGCAATATAAAAAATGCCCATGCGATGCATGTCTTATTATAAATATTATTTTTACTATATTTATATTTCCTTGGGAAGTGTGCCAAGCAACTGGCCAAAACCACATCCCATAAACCAATTGCTGACAATCTCTCACTTGATGATTTGATTGAAGCTCAATTACAACTTGATACATTATTGTAGGATGTGCTGCATTTATTTTTTAACAATGATCCAAGGTGCTTGTTGCTACAATTTCTTCAATTGCGTTTTAATTGGAGGTGTTTCTTTCTATAGAGATTCTAGTATCCTTTCTTATTTTGTTCTTGGTGTAAAGTTCCTATTTGTGTTGGATTTTTACTGTAGGAACATCTCTTAAGTTTCCGACATGGTCAACTGTTGGAATTACGATAAAATCGAGAAGTGTAACTGTCGTTACGCACGACAAGCTTTTGTTGAAGTAGTTGGTCCATACGAGGCTTCTGTAGGTAAGTTTTACGCCATCTGTAAAAAATTGTTAATGCTGATATTTCAAATGGTTACACCCGAAAAGCGTAACATATCTCAACTCGGACAATGAAACATCTGAAACTTCACTGAGCAAGAACAATGTTGGAGGACAATCTCACGACTTAAATGTTGCCATTACTTCCGCTTACCAAGAGTTGACAATGATGAGGCATGAAGTTATGGAAAATCATAGAGAGCAAAGGAGATAAGCATTGATGTTAGTTCCATAAAGTCCACAATCTTCGCTGACCAAGCCAATGTCAAGGCGGTGCTTAGAAGCATTGCCATAATGAAGAAGTTGATTGTACTCATAGTTTTACTTCAATGTCTTGTTTGGTCATGTAATTATAACTAGTTTGTAAACTTCATGAATGTTGCGTGATGTAGCTGTTTCTGTTAGACTTATGTGAACAAATGTGTTAGGAACTTATCATTCTATTTTAAGTCACTTGAAGATATTTTGTATCCAGGATATCCCTGCATACCCGAGTTGGGTGGAAATTTGGATGATGATTGTTCAGTAAATTTAATACTTTGGCATGTACATGTCAATCAAAGTGAAGCCATGTATTAACTTAAGTATCAAGCAATGGATTGCATATCTGCACCAAATCTAGATATTAACTTGAGTGGTTAGAGATTAGACGGTATTAAACTTACAACTATGACTCTGAAAAAGAAACTGTTGAGCTGCGATCAATCCCAGGAAGAAGCGAATAAACAAGAAAATCAACACAAGAACACCCGAAATTAACGTGGTTCGGATTGATCTCACAATCCAATCAATCCTACTCCACGGCAGCTCAAACTCTCTTTCTTTATTGATCTCTCTCTTTTTACAGAATACAAAGCTATCGCTACTCTCTACGCTTGATATTACAGATTCAAAGCCTTTCTAATGATCAATCTACAAAGAGAAAATGTGGGTCGTGTGTGTGTTAAGTGAATGAAGAATGAGGTCTCTATTTTCGCTCAACCACGTGAAGAATGCATTTTATACAGTAGCAATTCTGTTTTGACTAACCCTCCTTGCTTTAGTTACTTGTATATCATGCTCCTTGACTTGTACTTCACTCCAGCAACTTATCAAAACGTCACTCACAGCTGCAATTTCGACTTAGCATTGAACTGATGAAGAGATTCATATTTCAGCAAACACAATGAGCTTTAAGCATCAATGATTTGGCGATTTTATGTACCAAGTATGAGACTAATACCCACAAACTCCACCTTAGTCACATACTTACGTATCTATGAGACTTAGTTAGCTTCAGAAAGTACTAGAACTTCTTGCTCAAAACACCCTTAGTCAACTTTTAGCAGGATTATGTATGTGTGTACTCAGCATAATTTGCTCTTTTGCAACCACATCTCGGATGAAATTAAGCTTGACATCAATGTGTTTGGTTCTGTCATGGAAAACACTATTCTTTGCAGGATGTAGAGCACTTTGGTTGTCATAGTGCACAACAATTTTTTCTTGAAACACATTCAGCTCATTGACGAAGGCATAGATCCATATTGCTTCCTTTATTGTATCGGTGCAGTGTACTCCGCCTCTGTGCTAGACAATGCCACGACCTTCTGCAAACTCGATCTCCAACTGAATGCTGTTCCAAAAGAAGTAAATACATACCCAGCGAGTGACTCTTTCCTGAGTAAATGCACCCGGCATAGTCCAAATCTACAAAGCCTTCAATGATATCGTTGTTTGAATTGTGTTTCCGAACATCAATCCTCTGCCCATAGTTCCCTTAACATACGCTAATAACCATTTCAGAGCTAACCAATGATTCTTCTTTGGACTGGAAATGAATTTACTTACCACACTTATACATGAGCGATATCCAGGCGTGTGCACACCATCGCATACATAAGCAATCCAACCAAATTTGTGTTAGGTATTTTCTTCATAAAATCCACATCTTCTTGATCTTCGTCTTCCATAGTTGCTGACGGCTTGAAATGGCTAGCTAAAGGAACAGTCAAAGCCTTTAAATCACCACAGAACTTGTCAATCACCTTCACAAGATATGCTTCTTGAGTTAGAAATAGTAAATTCTTCAATCTGCTTCGTTTTATATCCATGCCCAAGATCCTCTTACCATGACCCAAATCCTTCATTTCTAACTCAACCTTCAGAATATCTTTCAGACAAAAGTATCCCAAACATGTATTTGCACATGATTAAAATATCATCTACATATAGTAGAAGATATACGAAACTGTGGCGCCCTGCCATCTCCTCTTCATTCTAATGCTAATTTACGTGACTGCTATTGAAATAGAAGCAGAGAACATGCAAATATGCGTATAAAATTTCCTTTTATATGAAGGAAATCATAATGTAAATTACAAATATCCCGGGATCCTAAATATAAGGTAGAGTGCACATGCGTATCAAAAGAAACTATCGGCCCGCCGCACAGGTCGCATCCATGTACACACTTCCACCTCAAAAATCCCCCGGAAGCTTCAAAAATAGGCCTCACCTTCATAAGGATCACGTACCGTGATCACGTGAACCTACAACACATAAAACGTGGAATGAGCTATAAAGCTCAGTAAGTGGAACTCATGCATGTAATGCACGTTTGTAAAGGCATCCGCGACAATGCTTCCTATATTTCATGTCATTCTTGTACTCTCATTTCATGTAGGGCCCTCGACTATCTTACTATGCACCATCATGGAGCTCAAATCCGCTAGGGATATATAAGTGACAATACCCACACTGAGAGGCTAACCCTAGGGCGCCTTTCAATCCCAATCTTGTTTCATCTGTCATGCGGACGCTTCACGCTGGTAGCCCACTCCCAAATTCCCAAACCATACCAGGTGAATCAGCTGATCTCAATGATGATGCCTTCCCCACTTCTGTCACAAATATCACCACAGACCAGTTACCAGAAACATCTACATCCCATATAGCCACACCCCCTGTTCCCAAAAGACAAAGTACTAGAACTAGACATGAACCTGGGTGGATGAGAGATTATGTTAGGGCCAACAGTTGCTCACAACAGAACTTCTTTTACCCAACTTTCCTTTCTTTCACAAACATAAGGCTTTTGTGGCAAATGTGTCTGCACACCAGGAACCTTACTCTTATAATTAAGTTATAACTAATGAGAAATGGATAGAAGCTATGCATCATGAGTTGAAAGCTCTTGAACAAAATGATACATGGGAGCTAACATTTTTACCTGAGGGTAAGAAACTTGTTGGTTGCAGGTGGATTTATAGAATCAAATACAATGATGATGGATCTGTGAATAAGTACAAGACTAGCTTGTAGCTCGAGGTTTCACTCAGTTGGCAGGGGAGGATTATTGTGAGGTTTTCTCACCAGTTGCCAAGTAGTTACAGTTCGAGTCATTTTTGTTATTGCCTCAGTGAAAGGATGGCCTTTGCAACAGTTGGATGTTAACAATGTATTTTTGCATGGTTTCCTTGACGAAGATGTATACATCAAACCTCCCCCAGGTTATACCAAGGCCCAACCTAACCAAGTTTGCAAATTAAAGAGGTCCCTTTATGGCTTGAAACAAGCATCGCGGCAGTGGAATTTTGAGTTTACAACTCACTTGCAGCAGTATGGTTTCTGTCAGTCTTCACATGATCATTGCCTCTTCCCCTTAATCAAGCCAGAATTTTAGATTTTTCTTCTGGTATATGTTGATGATGTGTTAATTACAGGATCTGATGATGACCAGATTCAAATGGTAAAGGATTTTCTTCATAATGCTTTCACAATTAAAGATTTGGGACCTGCAAAGTTTTTATTGGGTATGGAAATATCCAGATCACACAAGGGCATTTCTATCACTCAACTGAAGTATGCTACTAATATTCTTCGAGACACGCATATGCTCGATAGCTCTCCCTGTGCAACACCTCTGCCAGGTGGTCACACCTTCATGTCCGAGGATAAAGATCCAACACCTCTTTATCATGATCCTTCTCAGTTTCGACGCTTGATAGGCATGCTATTATATCTGAATTTTTCACGGCCTGACCTCACTGATGCATGCAACTCAGTCAATTTGTTCATCGCCCACACACTTCTCATTGGCAGGCAGCTACTCATCTCCTTCGATACACAAATGCTACGAAGACAGTTGGTTTATTTTACTCCAACACCTCCTCTTTGGTGCTTAATGCTTACAGTGATGCTGACTTGGGGAGCTTGCAGAACTTCTAGGCACTCACTAACTGGTTCCTGCATATTTCTCGGCAGCTGTCTGATATCTTGGAAGAGAAAGAAGCAAACACAATCTCTTGCTCAACTGCCGAATCAGAGTATCGATCCATGGCCTCTACAGTTCATGAATTGCTTTGGCTTTCTTATATTATTTCAGCTCTACAGGTAACTGTTACTACCGCTATCTCTTTGAAGTGTGACAACAATACCACATCAACCGATTCTCCCTCCATCTATAAGCAAGATACCTCACTAAAATAAATGAGGGCTCAATACCTAGTTCATTTCGAACTAAAACAGACGAGGCCCGAGGATACCTTCAGTCCTTCACTGTCGAGACATAGTGGTGGGGGGCCGTGCAAGAGAGAATCGAGATAGTGGTGGTGGTGATCGTCGGCCAGTAAGCCCGTAGCTTGGCGAGGCGTTGATGGGCGTAGGGTTTCAACTATGTTAACAAAGGATTTGATGAAAAACCCGTTTGAACTTTGTGTTAATTAGACTTTTTGTTATAAAATATTTATTATGATTTATATTATATTAAGATTATTTTATATAGATTATGATTATTTTGATAATAATATAAGGAGAGAATTTAGAGGGAGGTAATATAATTTCTATAATGTAACTCAAAACACCTATTTATGCTAAAATCATACACTAAAATACAATTTAGTCATCTATACAACTAGTACAAAAATACAATCTTTTTATACACCTCATCTTATCATAAATTCACGAGTCATTAATATTCCAAAAACATCCACATTTAATCACACAATTTTGATGATTCATTATGATAAATCATGATTTATTCATAATACTCTGCCTTGGATGTTTTCGAAAGAATATACTTTAGCTTGTTGCCTCATTGAAAACCTTACTAAACCACATGGGAAACCCACAGTTAAGGGAAAACTGTGCAACGTGTATTTACTCCCCCTGATGATGACATCATTTTAAATCTCTAAGTCTTCGAACGCCAATTTTCATATAATAACCTTCTCAAAATTATTGGGGGAAGTGCTTTTGTGAACAAATCTGCAAGATTTTCATTTGATCGCACTTGTTGTACATCAATATCACCATTTTCTCCAGCTCACGTGTAAAGAAAAATTTTGGTGATATATGTTTTTTTCTATCATATACCCTCCTTTAATTGGTCAATGCATGCCGCATTATCTTCATATAATGTCGTAGGATGTAATTTTTCCCATAATAATCCACAAGTTTGTTGTATATGTTGAAAAATCGATCGCAACCAAACACATTCTCTGCTAGCTTCATGAATTGTTAGTATTTCAGCGTGATTAGATGAATGGCAATTAAACTTTGTTTAACTGACTGCCATGAAATAGCAGTTCCACCATATATAAATAAATAACACATTTGCGATCGTGCATTATGTGGATCGGATAGGAATCCAGCATCTGCATACCCAATTAAATCTGCTTTCATCTCGTCAGAGTAGAATAATCCCATATCAGTTGTTCCTTGAAGGTATCGAAATATTCGTTTAACTCCGCTCCAATGTCTATGAGTCGGCGAAGAACTGTATCCTGCCAATAAATTTACTGCAAATGCTATATCAGGTTGCGTATGACTCGTAAGATACATTAACGCTCTGATTGCGCTAAGATATGGTACTTTAGGACCAAGTAACTCTTCATCCTTTTCACGTGGTCTGAACGGATATTTATTCCGTCTAACGAACGGGCAATCATCGGAGTATCCAGTGGATGAGCTTTGTCCATGTATTTTCAACACCTTTTTTGTGTAAGTTTCTTGATGTACAAAATATCCCATTCTTTAAGTATTCAATTTGTAGTCCGAGACAATATTTCGTTTTGCCGTGATCTTTCATTTCGAACTCCTTTTTCAAACAATTAACCGCTTTCGATAACTCTTCAGGAGTTCCGACTATATTGATGTCGTCGGCATATGCTGCTATAATGACAAACTCATTTTCACATCTCCTAATAAATATACACGGGCAAATTTGATATTTTATAGCCTCTTTCAGTAAATATTCACTTAGACGATTATACCACATACGCCCTTTTACTTTAATGCACAAAGCGATTTATTTAACTTAATTGAGTACTCATCTCGCGGCCCTGAATTTTCAGGCAGCTGAAATCCTTTCGGAAGCTTCAATAAATGTAACTGTTAAGTGAGCCATATAGATAAACAGTGACAACATCCATTAGACGCATATCGAGTCCTTCACGTACTGCGAGACTAATTATATAACTAAAAGTAATTGCGTCCACCACGTCTCCTCATAACAATACCAGGCCTCTGCGAACAAGCCGTGCTCTGTATCTTACAATTTCTCCATTTTCATTTCTCTTTCGAATAAAAATCCACTTAAATCCAACAGCTTACCTTTTCTGTTATGCGGACTACAGTCCGAAAACTTTTCTTTTCTCAAGTGATTTTAATTCTGCCTCGATTGCATCTTTCCATTTTGGCCAATATTTTCGTTCTCTGCATTCGTTTACAGACTTTGGTTCATGATACTCATTCTCATTCATCTCATTCATTTCATGTAGCGCTACGTTATTGAGAATTCATCATGAATGTTGACTTTATCTCGGTTCCATCTAATTCCATTCTGGGCGTAATTTATTGAGATATCTCCATTATCATTATTTTCAATTTCTTCAGGTACCTGAGTTTCATTCTTATCATCATTTAAGCCCATCGACGCTTCTCTAGTCGTTAGATCCTCGGTTGGACCATTCTTACTCATTTTCTTTTTCGAGAATTTTTATCTTTGGAACCTGACCGCGGCGTAAACGGTCAAAAATAAAATTATAATCTTACCAATATGAATATAGCGAAAGTAAGGATCGTCTCCACGGGGAAGATGGTTGATTTACTTCTCCATCAGAACTCGATCAGTAATAATAATAATAATAATGTAAATAATAATAATAATAATAATATAAATAATACTAATAATAATAACAATACCAATAATAATAATACTAATAATAATGATAATTATACTAATAATAATATTATTAAGGGGGGTTTTGTTGTTTAGGTTCAAATAGAGACGAACTTAATCTAATGATAGACGAAGGAAAAAATAAATACTCAAGAATATAAATAACAGTTGAAGTCGTTCTCCACCTTGATTTATATAATCGATCATAGATTCCTAAATAACGTGTATACGTAAGCATAGTCGGTTATAATTGTCGACGAACGCCTAACAACCAATCTCTTCCACTTCTACTATTGCTTCGGTTGGGTTATTTCTGAAGGCTTATTCCGGTCGGCCGTTTTTTTATCATCGGATTTTCAGGAAGAGAATGTTCAGGCTCAAAGTGGCTAACTAGGTGATCAGTCGTGGTCGGAAACTTTGGCTATGACCTTAATTCCTTAGCCTTCCATATTTCACACAATCTCACTATAAGCAATTTCAAAATGTAATACGCAAGCAAGTTTTAGCGAGAAATAAATTAAGCATGATTCACACAACCAAAGAGATGAGCAAAAAGCTCGTAGGCTCCAAAAATCTCACAAAAATTGGATTATGCGTACGAATCTTTCGGGTATCGCTAACTTTATCATTCAAGAAATACATCGACTACGCATGTGTCCTAATTACTCACATTAATCTAACATAAAATATATCTTTCAAAGATAAGAAACATAATTTGAAACATTTTTACCACTTTTTCTTCATGTAATTCAACAAATCATGCACATATATATAATAGTAATGTTCACATCAGTTTCATGAAATTCCCTCTTCCACACTTAAATTTTACGTTGTCCTCAACGAAATAATCACTGTAACAATGATTCGTTGCGACATGTGGACATGTAAGCTCTTTACGCACGGTTCTCACCCGGTCTACCTTATAACCTGTAGGCAATTATAGCTAAAGAAAACGTCATAGCGAAAGATATGAAAATAAAACTGATATTTTCTTTCTATATAATAATATGCATCGATAGTATTTGGGTTGCCTCCCAAGAAGCACTTTTCTTTAACGTCATTTAGCTAGACATAGCCCGGAAAATTTTCAAGGCGGTTGAAACCCATAGTGCGATCCTCCCTCAACGTAACACGGAATGGTACTTGTTCGTTTTTCTCCATGTCGCTTACCGAAAAGTAATGTTCCGCCTTTCAACTTTCCGCTTTCGTCTTCTCTTCTTCTAAATCAAACATTAGCAACATGTCGAGAGGATCGAGACTAGACAAAGAAAATCGAATTAGAAGTACAAGTAAATCAGTTTAGACACCACCTTCTCCGGCAACGGCGCAAAAATTTTAAACTAATGATAGACGAAGAAAAAAACTAAATACTAACGAATATAAATAATAGTTGAAGTAGTCGTTCTCCACCTTGATTTATATAATCGATCATAGATTCCTATATAACGTGTAAACGTAAGCATAATCGGTTATAATTGTCGACGAATGCCTAACAACCAATCTCTTCTTAATTATTCGATAATTAAGAGACGCACTATAATTGCTTCCCTAATAAAAAAACAACCTCCGGAACGCCTTGCAAGGTTTAAGATTCCGACAGCATCAAAAACAAAAGAGACCCATATATTGACTAACTCGCTCGGACGACGCTCTCGCAAGAAATGACTTTGGTCCGTTAAAATCATATCGCGTAAAATACAATATAACATACACTTACCTAGGGTAGAGAAGTTGAATATTGTTCGCTACCTACTAAAACGAACAAAGAATTACGGATTTGTCGTTTTAATTAGCCATGGACTCACCTAGATTAATTAAACACTTGCAACTATTTAATCAAACTAAGACCATCAACTTCAAGCTTAAACGAATACTCACGCGTTCACGAATAAGCACAATAATCTCATAATATTATAAAGCAAGGTTTCGAATAATACTTCAACTACGATAAACTTAGCTACGAAACATAATAATCGAAGTACAAAAATAGATAAAAGGCAAAGTCGCTTACAACCTTTTCAGTCCCGACTTCGCAAGTCTGCTCCCCCGTTGCTGCTCCTGCTCGCTGCCTGAATTTCGACGGTGGGGTCATTGGGGACTTTTGTCGTGCAGGTGGTGGGCGCCTAAGGTGCAGTTGTATGCTTCACGTACTTGTTTCTGTTGCGCTTGACTCCTTGCAGCCATGATATAATTTCATCTCCAACCCAACAAGTAACTCAACCAAAGAGATATTTCCGGCTTGCTTAAGATTCGCACAACTCACAGTGGCTGCCTGCTTCGTTTCTCTTCAGCCTTGAGGTGCTTAGGGCAGCTGAAATTCAGAGGTGTATGCTTCGGTTCGTAGCTGAGAACAAACTGCTTGAAGCAGCTTTTTCGCGTGAGGTGCGAGCTTGTGAGGTGATCGATGATGGTGCGAGTGAGATTGAGAGGTGGTCAGCGGTTCTTCCCCTCTTTCGGAGATATGTCCAATTGAGCAACCCTGTCTTCTTACGCGTGTGGTCTTCAGCGACAATCTCAAACATCGAGCAGCCATATACACAAAGCAGCCGAAATCTTGACATTTTTCCCCTAGCGTGCGTTGTTGTCTTAATCATTGAAAATCATGCCAACACTGTTCTTTTTTATCACCAGCTTGTCTCCTTTTAAGTTCTGATCGTAGTTGATGTTTAGTGGGCTAGTCTGGTCTTGGGCCTCCTTTTAAATGGGCTTGGAAGCTGATGGGCCGAGTTCAAACGAAATTTTCAGCAGACTGCGCAACATCGGCACAAATGAAATAACTTTGCGCTCGGATATCCAAATTCCAACCCGTAAATTTTTCCATAAACTTCGCAAAGTAGTTCCTCCTGGAGAAAAACAGTTATTCATCAAAGTTCACCGTTTGTCGTATTGAAATCCATAAAAATATATAAATTAATTAAAGCTTTTAAAGACGTATCAAGACGACTTAATCAAACGACTTATTTATCAAATATAAACATATAAAAATATATTTATCAAATCTCCCCATACAGCGTTTGCTTGTCCTCAAGCAAAGTATATTAAAAGCAAATAATTTGAATCATGTAACTTATCACTTTAGGAATGGCAATATGTATATCATGTAAGCAACTTCGGAAAGCACATTCAAGATCAACTATTTTCTACACGACTACCTTAGTAATACCAATCAAGATTCATAACTCAAATGGATTCACTCAAATCACTCCGTATATAGGTAAAATGTCGGTGAATTCTCTCGACTCATGCATTAATCTAATCTCTACCATAAGCTTGCAAACGATTCGTAATTCTATTACTTTAAATGATAAAACGGAAATCGGAAGGTCTTTCCGGATGTAGCAGGGTAAAGTATGTGAAGTAGGCAAATAGTAAGTAGCAAAAAGGATAGGAGCAGTAGTCGTGTCGGATCACGCCATCGTCTCGAAAGCACCGAGTCTTCTTTTCTTTCTATTTTTTGTTTGTTCTTCTTTTAAGTTAGCCGTTATTTCACTAAGCCCTTCTTCTTTCATTCTTAGGATCACTTATACTTTTTTATTTATTATTTTAAGAGAAATTAAAAGATTATCGGATGAAGGGTTCTTACAATTTTTTCGACGGTGCTAAGCTCCCTTCTCTCAACCTCTTTGAGAGTGAGAGATTACCAATGGAGGAGTTCTCAACTTCTTTTTACGCTCAACTTCGGTGTTAATCGGGATATAGGTCCGGCTGTGCTTTTCAACTCCAGCATTCAACCTCCATTTCCACTATTGCTCCGGTTGGGTTATTTCTGAAGGCTTATTCCGGTCGGCCGTTTTTTTTTATCATCAGGTTTTCAGAAAGAAAAGGTTCAGGCTCAAAGTGGCTAACTACGGTGATCAGTCGTGGTCGGAAACTTTGGCTATGACCTTAATTCCTAAGCCTTCCATATTTCACGCAATCTCACTATAAGCAATTCCAAAACGTAATACGCAAGCAAGTTCTAGCGAGAAATAAATGAAGCATGATTCACACAACCAAAGAAATGAGCAACAAGCTCGTAGGTCAAAAATCTCACAAAAATTGGGTTTGCGTATGAATCTTTCGGGTATCGCTAAGTTCATCATGCAAGAAATACATTGACTACGCATGTGTCCTAATTACTCACCTTAATCTAACATAAAATCTATCTTTCAGGATAAGAAACATAATTTTTAAACATTTTTACCACTTTTTTTTTCATGTAATTCAACAAATCATGCATATATAATAGTAATGTTCGCATCAGTTTCATGAAATTCCCTCTCCTCACACTTAAATTTTACGTCGTCCTCAACGAAATAATCACTGTAACTCATGGAAGAAGAAAATAATAATAGTTTAGCGAACTTCCCCGAATTGTCCGTTGTGCATGCTTCGTAAAAGCCTTTTCCCCACACTTTGGACTTGATTCGTTGCGACACGTGGACATGTAAGCTCTTTACGCACGGATCTCACCCGGTCTTTCTTATAACCTATAGGCAATTATAGCTTAAGAAAACGTCATAGCGAAATATATGAAAATAAAACGGATATTTTCTTTATATATAATAATATGCATCGATAGTATTTGAGTTGCCTCCCAAGAAGCGCTTTTCTTTAACGTCATTTAGCTAGACATAGGCCGGAAAATTTTCAAGGCGGTTGAAACTCATAGTGCGATCCTCCCTCAACGTAACACGAAATGGTACTTGTTGTTCGTTTTTCTCCATGTCGCTTACCGAAGAGTAATGTTCCGCCTTTCAACTTTCCGCTTTCGTCTTCTCTTCTTCTAAATCAAACATTAGCATACCTGTCGAGAAGATCGAGACTAGACAAAGAAAATCGAATTAAAAGTACAAGTAAATCAATTTAGACACCACCTTCCCCGGCAACGGTGCCAAAATTTGGTCACGTCGTAAACGGTCAAAAATAAAATTTATAACCTTACTAATACTAATATGGCGAAAGTAAGGATCGTCTCCATATGGAAGATGGTTGATTTACTTCTCTATCAAAATTCGATCAGTAATAATAATAAAAATAATAAAATTATAATAATAATATTACTAAAACTAATAATAATAACAATAGTACTAATAATAATACTAATAGTAATGATAATTATACTAATAATAATAATATTATTAAGGGGGGTTTGTTGTTTAGGTTCAAATAGAAACGAAATTAAACTAATGATAGACGAAGAAAACAAATAAATACTAACAAATATAAATAATAGTTGAAGTAACCGTTCGCCACCTTGATTTATATAGTCGATCATAGATTCCTAAATAACGTGTATATGTGAGCATAATGGGTTAAAATTGTCGATGAACGCCTAACAATCAATCTCTTCTTAATTTCTCGATAATTAAGAGACGTTCTATAATTACTTCTCTATTCGAAAAATAACCTTTGGGACGCCCTACAAGGTTTAAGATTCCGACAGCATTAAAGCAACTTGGTCCCATCAGATGTCATGTAGGTGTGGTATTCCCTAGTCATGAAAGCAACTTGGTCCGAGGTTAGTATGTTATTATTTATTTAATTGTTGAATAAAATGTCTTCTGTATTTATTTAATTTTCTATTTAAACTTTCCGATTTAGTTCGTCGCTAACACGTACTTATTTTTTTATTATTGTTCTGATTTAGCGATCCGTCGCTAAACTGTATTTTTTTTTTATTTTCCTATTCAGCGACGGAAATTTTGTCACTAATCTCTATTTATTTATTTTTAAAACTTTTCTGATTTAGCGTCGGATTTTCCGTCGCTAAAATCCGTCGCTAAACCGTTTTAACGGTGGTAGCCGGTCAATCCGTTAGTTTTTGACGGTCAACTGACGGGAAGGACGATTACTGATTAAGAGATGATAACTGAGGGACTAACAGTGATGACGCGTATTTTTGGGGGATCAAAAGTGATTTTGGGGTATAACTCGGGGACGAAAATTGCAATTATCTCTACAAACAATTACAGATTTGTCGTTTTAATTAGCCATGGACTCAACTAGATTAATTAAACATTTGCAACTATTTAATCAAACTAAGACCATCAACTAAAATAAATTCAAGCTTAAACGAATACTCACGCGTTCACGAAAAGCACAATAATCTCGTAATATTATAAATCAAGGTTTCGAATAATACTTCAACTACGATAAACTTAGCTATGAAATAATAATCGAAGTACAAAAATAGATAAAAGGCAAAGTCGCTTACAACCGTTTTAGTCCCGAGTTCGCAAGTCTGCTCCCCCGTTGCTGCTCCTGCTCGCTGCCTGAATTTCGACGCTGGGGTCATTGGGGACTTCTGTCTAGCAGGTGGTGGGCGACTAAGGTGCAGTTCTATGCTTCACGTCCTTGATTCTGTTGCGCTTGACTCCTGCAGCCGTGATATAATTTCAGCTCAAACCCAACAAGTAACTCAACCCAAGAGAAATATTTCCTGCTTGCTTAAGATTTGCACAGCTCACAGTGGCTGCCTGCTTCGATTCTCTTCAGCCTTGAGGTGCTTAGGGCAGCTGAAATTCAGAGGTGTATGCTTCGGTTCACAGCTGAGAACAAACTCCTTGGAGCAGCTTTTTGGCGTGAGGTGCGAGCTTGTGAGGTGATCGATGATGGTGCGAGTGAGATTGAGAGGTGGTTCAGCGGTTCTTCCCCTCTTTTGGATATTTGGGAGATATCTCCAGTTGAGCAACTCTGTCCTCTTTAAATAAATGTATAAACCTTGCCCAAAATTCTTCTTACGCGTGCGTTCTTCAGCGATAATCTCAAACATCGAGCAGCCATATACACAAAGCAGCCGAAATCTTGACATTTTTCCTCCTAGCGTGCATTGTTGTCTTAATCGTTGAAAATGATGCCAACACTGTTCTTTTTATCACCGGCTTCTCTCCTTTAAGTTCTGATCGTAGTCGATGTTTAGTTGGCTAGTCTGGTTTTGGGCCTCCTTTAAAATGGGCTTGGAAGCTGATGGGCCGAGTTCAAACGAAATTTTTCGGCAGACTGCGCAATTGGCACAAATTAAAATAACTTTAGGCTCGGATATCCTCCAATCCGTAAATTTTTCCACAAACTAGACTCGCAGACGATCCCAGCCATATAAATTTCGCAGTGTAGTTCCTCCTGGAGAAAAACAGTTTATTCATCAACATTCACCATTTGTCGTCTTGAAATCCATAAAATATAGAAATTAACTAAAGCTTTTAAAAAACGTATCAAGACGACTTAATCAAACGACTTATTTATCAAATATAGACATATAAAAATATATTTATCGGAACCCGAGGGCCTATCACGTTTTAGCTGTGACTTAGGCGCAATATTATGTTCTGCAGGAACATCAATTTTTGCAGGAACACTAACAGCTGCATATGTGACTTAGTCACTCTCTTTGAGTCAGTAAAGCTGTCTGGCAATTGGTTCGCTAAGCTTTGTAAATGAATTATCTTCTGAACTTCTAATTCTCATTCTTTCGTTCCAGGATTTAGCGATAATTCCTTCCAACTAATATTCTTTTCCAGCTGTTTCTTTTCTCCCCCTAATGTCGTAAAATAGTTTCGTCAAAGTGACAATCGGCAAATCTAGCCGTGATTAATCTCCCGTTAAAGGTTTTAAATACTTTATTATCGATGGAGATTCAAATCCGACACATATTCCCAACCTCATTTGAGGTCCCATCTTTGTGCGTCGTGGCGGCGCAATTGGGACATATACCGCACATCCAAAAATTCTTAAATGGGAAATATCTGGTTCCTGACCATAAATCATTTGCAACGGGGAGATATCATGGTAACTTGTTGGCATGATACGAGTTAGTGCTGCTGCATGTAATACACGACGAGGGAAGATTCGTTTCATTAATAATGGTCGTGCAATTAATCGCAGGCGTTTAATTAATGATTCTGCAGGACCGTTTTGTGTATGAACATGTGGCACGTGATGTTCAACATCAATTCTTGTAGACATACAATAATCATTAAATGCCTTGGAGATAAATTCACCAGCATTATCAAGGCATATTTTCTTTACCGAATAATTTGGAAAATGTGCTCTTAAACGAATCAACTGAGCAAGTCATCTCGGAAATGCCGCCTCGTTGATAATAAACATACATGGGATCATCTGCTTTAAGCATCAATTAACACCATAAAATATTTAAATGGTCCACATGATGGATGTATCGAGCCACAAATATCACCATGTATACGTTCTAAAAATACAATGGATTCATTCTTTACTTTCATTTGTGATGGCATAATAATTAACTTCCCTCTAGAGCAATGCCCATGCTAATTCATTAGATTGAAAAATCCTCTGAGTCTTTATCGAATGTCCTCGTGAATTTTCAATTATTCTTCGCATCATTGTTGAACCGGGATGGCCCAACCGGTCATGCCAAACATTAAGAATACTGTCATCAGTAAACTTCTGGTTTACGATAGCATACGATTCAATTGTTCTCAGATATGTATAATATAACCCCGACTCGAATGAAGGTAATATTTCCACAATTCTTTTATCATTCAAAATTACCTATGTGATGTATAGTTGAACACCCCCCGCTGTCTCAACATGATATCCATTATGACGAATAGCTTTAAAGCTTAACAAATTTCTTTGTAACTCAGGAGAATATAAGGCACTTTCAATAACCAATTTGGTTCCTCTGGGTAACAAGATACTAGCTCTTCCAGAGCCTTTAATTATATCTGTGCTACCCGATATAGTGATAACACTAGCTTCTTTCATATCGAGATGATCACAATATTTCTTATTCTTCAGAATCGTATGAGTTGTTGCACAGTCTGCAAGACATAATTCTCCATTGCACATGCCATATCCATCAGATAAATATCCTCTTCATATAAACATATCATAATTATCAATATTTATTTAAGAAACAAAACGATATATTACAAGCACACATATAAATTTAAACAACCTTAAACACACAATAGTAAATATATAACATAAAAAACATTATAGCACATTATTACTCATCTGCGACAAAATCTGCAGCCTCCAAATACGTATTATTTTTATCGACACGAGAAGTAGAGGCAATGTCACCTTGAACAAAATTTGTCTCAATCTTTTTTCCCTTTTGAGCTTGTTGATATAACTAAACAAGATGCTTGGCCGTGCGACAAGTTTTCCACCAATGGCCCAGACCACCGCAACGATAGCATCGCTCATCGTTATCCTTTTGTTCAATATGCATCTTCTCATCTTTATTATCATAACTTTTCCTCTTCTGGGGAATTTTTTGATGACCACCACGATTGTTATGATAACCACCACGGAAGTGCTGATAACCACTAGTATCCTCGGCCACGACCTCGGCCTTGACCACGGCCGCGTCCGCGACCGCGATATCCGCCACGTCCACGTCCACGGCCATTACTTCGATTATATTATCATTATTATTTCCTCTGACTGCATTCGCTTCAGGGAGGGCAACCGCACCGGTTGGTCGGGATTCATGGTTTTTCATCAGCAGTTCGTGTTTTTTGTTCAGCCAACAATAAAACAGATATTAGTTCTGCATACCTTTTAAATTGCCTTTCACGACATTGTTGCTATAACACTACATTCGACGGATGGGAAGTGGTGAATATTTTTTCGAGCTTATCATCGTCGGTGATCGCTTCTCCACATAATTTCAATGTAGAAGTAATTCTATAAACTGGAGAGTTATATTCATTCATCGATTTAAAATCTTGCAGTCGTAAATTTATCCACTCGTACCTTGCTCTCGGCAGGACAACTGTTGTCAGGTGGTCGTATCGTTCTTTCAAACTTTTGCAGTGTTGTCAGATGGTCGTATCGTATCAAGGCTTTTGCCTTATCTTGAGCTCGTTTATGTCGAGCTCGAGTTTGAGCCCGGATATAGTGGCTCGAAAGCTCGTGAACAGGCTCGCGAGCTTTTTGGTAAATTTTTTTACAATTTTTTATATATTTTATATGAATTTATATTATGTTGTTCTAATTATTTAAATATTTTTATTAGAAGCTCGCTTTTTTTTTTAAATTTTTTTAACATTATATATATTTTTAATTAATTTTATATTATTTTTATTAATTTATTAATTGTTTTTATTAAAAGCTTGAGCTCGAGCCCAGAAAATGAGCCGAGCTCGGCTCGTTTACAGCCCTAGTTGATGATATGGGAGTTGCTGGAACGAAATCGTTTGCTAATGGATTTTAAGTTTGGAGGGTATTTTTGTATTTTGCAATTAGTATGGTGGGCTTGATAAATTATCTATCCATCAGGGCTGAGCAAAAATATCCAAAAACCGGATTCCGATCCGGTATCCGATTTTCAAAACCCAAAAAAAGGATATCCAGCTTTAAAAACCGGATCGGATATCCGATCCGATTTATTTTAAACTAAATCGGATCGGATACGGACAGTGGTTTGTCTAAAATCCGGATATCCAGTATCCGATTTTATATTTAAAAATAATAATAATAATAATAATAATCATAATAAATAGCCGCAAAGAAAAATGAAGGTCCAAAATGGAAATAAAATCTTCAAAGTATATGGCAAAAACCTTTGTTAGAGATTGAAATAAGAAAAAAAGATAAAGAAATCGAGATGCAAGTTAATAAATTAATGTGAATTTGTGGTAGTGTGTTTATTATTTATTATGTAATTTTAAATCATAAATTCACATATTGTGTGAATTACTATGTGTAGAAATTCTTATATTAAATATATATATATATATGTTGATAAGCAATAAAAAAATGATTCAAAGAAAATAATATATAAGAAAAATAAATTTAAAACCGGATGTGGATATCGAGTTTAAATATCCGAATAAAGCGGATATCCGATTTTTGGATATCCGTTTAAAACCGGACCGGATACGGATATCATTTTTGGATACGGTTTGAGCAAAACTGGATATCCGGATTTTCGAGTAGAAAAATGATATCCTTATCCGGTCTGGTTTTAAACGGATATCCAAAAATCGGATATCCGCTTTATTCGGATATTTAAACCGGATATCCGCATCTGCTTTTTAAATTTATTTTTCTTATATTTTTTAATATTTTCTTGGAATCATTTTTTTATTGCTTATCAACATATAAAAAATATATTTTTTAAGAATATCTACACAGTAATTCACACAATATGTGAATTTATGATTCAAAATTACATAATAAATAATAAACACAGTACCACAAATTTATAAAGTGGAGTTTTGTTTCATATCCAAAAGCAAAACTAGCTTTGCGGAAAAGAGAGAACAAATTATTCCTTATATATTATATGTTATGCCTTGATATTATTAAAATGCATTTGGCAGACTTCGTCCATGATTTAGGCAACTTAGTTGAAGTTGCTTATATTTTCCTGCTATCTTTCCATGCAGAACCAGTTACACCTCTCATGTCACTGTACCCAATATTAAATTATAATTATATAGAGAATAATGTCCAATGTTTTCTAGGGCAGCTAAACACCAATCCGACCCGCCAACCCGCCACGAACCGCAATAGCAGGTTTGAGTTAGTATTTTCGACCCGTTTAAGTAAAACCCGAACCCAATAATGAGTAAGGTTAGGGTTCGCATTTTCAACATATCAACCCGAATCCAATCTGCTTATCAACTCATTTAACCCGAAAAATATAAATATTAAATATCTTTAATATAAAGAAAATATACTACTTTATTTAATTATATGACTTGTATTATTTGGAATTTAATTGTTGCTGATTTTTAGAAAAAAAACTGTTTTGTTTCTCTATTGTTTTATTTAATTTGAGTTTATAATTCTGATTGTTTAGTTATTATTATTTTTATTATTTTAAACGGATTGGCATAATTTGGGTTAAAGCACATCGGGTTAGGGTTCAATATTTCAACCCGTTAAGTAAACATGTCAGGCCAGAGTTGAAGTTTTCAACTCGTTTATTAAGTTAAACCCAAAGGTGACCCAACCTATCACTCCTAATGTTTCCAACAAAACATGTAACCTTTCCCCCCGCTAAATTGGTCATGTTCTAAAGAAATAGTAAACAAGTTATCTTATTGTGTCCACTTTTTCTGTTTACCATGTTTCATTTATGAAGATATTCACATGCACAAGCTATGGTAGTCCCCACACTTCAATTAAGCATATTTTGAAACGAATCTAAACTGCATTGTCGACTATAAAATGATATAGGCTTCTAGGGAAAATTCTTCTTCCATTAGACTTGTCTCAAGCCACATAATTATTCGACGGTCATTATATTCGGACACGTGATTAAGGGGATAACAACTCCATAACCCTTCATGCCTTTGTTCAATTCAATGATGCATACATTATATATTTCTTAAACGCCAAAAAAATAAAAGAACTCTGGAATCATATGTCATACAGTTACTTATTCTTTGGGACCATGACCGAGATTAAAGCAATACAAATCTTATCAATGACCCAAAATCGAAGGTATCGTCTTCCTCCAAATTCTTAAACATCGCACTACTTATGTACAAATGAAGATATCGGGAAAAAAACATTTTTGGGCCCCGATGTTTACTTTATGGGCGCTTTTGGTCCCCGATGTTTCGAATTGCCACATTTAGTCCCCGATGTTTCTTGATTTGAACCAATTTAGTCCTTCCGTCAATTTAGACGGAATTGCAAAATTAGCGATGGAATTTGCGACGTAATTTCCGTCGCTAAAGGAAAAAATTAAGAAAAATGATAATTAAACATAAAAGTGAGAAAAAATCCAAAAAAAAAGAAAAAATTCAAAAAATAGGTACAAAATTCAAAAAAAGAGAATATTATTAAATTAAAGAAAAATATAAATAGTAATAAAAAATAAATAATAATAAAAATAAAATAATAAACTAAAAAATGATAATTAAACATAAAAATGAGAAAAAAATTCCAAAAAAAAAAGAAAAAAATCAAATAATAGGTAAAAATTCCAAAAAAGAGAATATTTTACAAATAAATTAAATAAAATATAAATAATAATAAAAAATAAATAATAATAAAAATAAAATAATAAACTAAAAAATGATAAATATAAATTTAAGATTTTAAAAAGTAAAAGTAAGAATATATTTATTTATTAAAAATTAAATAAAAAGGAACAAAAATTAAGGAACTAAAAATTATCTTTATTATTATTTATTTTTTATTCTTTTTTATATTTTTATTTAATTTATTAATAATATTCTCTTTTTTGAATTTTTTACCTATTTTTTGAATTTTGTTTCCTTTTTTTGGAATTTTTCTCATTTTTATGTTTAATGATCATTTTATAGTTTATTATTTTATTTTCTATTATTTATTTCCCATTTATTATTTATATTTTATTTAATTTATTAATAATATTCCCTTTTTTTGGATTTTTTACCTACTTTTTGAATTTTTTTCTTTTTTTTGAATTTTTTTTCTTGTTTTTATGTTTAATTATCAATTTTTTTGTTAATTTTTTCCTTTAGCGACGGAAATTCCGTCGCAATTCCGTCGCTAATTTTGCAATTCCGTCTAAATTATGGAGTGACCAAATTGGTTCAAATCAAGAAACATCGGGGACTAAATGTGGCAATTCGAAACATCGGGGACCAATAGCGTCCATAGGGTAAACATCGGGGACCAAAAATAGTTTTTTCCCGAAGATATCCGTGGGCCAGGCCTAAAGCTTTAGTATCCTCTACAATCATCACGGCCATTACATTACCAATCACATTTTTTCTTCTCCTTCCATTATTATACCATGCTTAGCTAGGGTGTACGGTCAATTGAAATAAGGGTTAATTACGTGTTAGACCCTAATAATATTTTTAACTAGTGTTCAGGCCCCAATAAAGTTCCATTTAGTATTAAGGACCTACTTTTCAAAATGCTTAGAGAAAAATACCCAAACTATGCTATATGACATATATACCCTCTAACAGATGCAAAATTTACAAACATTGGCCATCGTCTTCTCCAACGAGCGATTTTCGCTGCAAGCTCAAATCCTCTTAAAAAAATCTTCAGCTCGATTTATATTGCTAATTTGCAGCTTTAATCGTTAGAAATCGTTGGCATTGTAGCCGAAATGATAAACATAAATCGTTGAGATTGAAAAAAATCTTTTGCAATAAATCTATGGAAGCTAATTACAGAAAAAAACTGATAAACACAAATAACAGAAAACGTTGAGACTGTAGCCGAAAATATCAAAGTTTATGACCTAATATGTTGAAATTATTGTTGATTGTGGGTATGGATTGTATATCTAATTTGCAGCTTTAATCGTCAGAAATAACGAATACAGCAAAAAATAACAAATGCCTTACTGATAGAAACAAATGTTGACTTAGAAGTAACACATCGCTGAAAGGTAATAACGCCTTGTTTGTCTTCAATAACACATTCAGTATACAAATAATAGATCGAAAGGAATAAAACGAAAATCACAAACGACACTAAAAAACAGATGAAAACTGCATAAATCTCCGCGGTATTGACTCAATAAGGTAAAATAGGCCTCGATTTCTCATGGATACCTCGAATTTATACCGATTACTTGCAAGAAACGGATAGTACATTTTCCCTAAATTGTGTAAAAGAGAAAACTTATAATATAGCAAAAAATAACAACTGTCTTATAGATAATAACAACTATTGACTCAGAAGTAACACATCGCTGAAAGGTAATAACGCCTTGTTTGTCGTCAATAACATTCTGTATACAAGTAATGGATCGAAAGGAATAAAATGAAATCACAAACAACACTAAAAAACAGA
Source organism: Craterostigma plantagineum (assembly GCA_027422505.1). Taxonomy (NCBI): domain Eukaryota; kingdom Viridiplantae; phylum Streptophyta; class Magnoliopsida; order Lamiales; family Linderniaceae; genus Craterostigma; species Craterostigma plantagineum. The sequence continues at coordinate 12,351,968 of JAPQWV010000021.1, read as the reverse complement.
TGAAACTGCATAAATCTCAGCGCTTGTTACTGAATAAAGCTTTTTCCGTCGTCACTTTCAGATGGGTCTTACTAATAAAGACGAATTTTTTATGTATCGAATGAATTCGTGCTTCCACCCCCAAATCAAAAATTTCGTTCAGAAACCGATTCAATATCGACTTCAATGGCCGAACAAGGTAAAAGCGACTGAATAAGATAAAATCGAATCAAACGAGTCTTAATATTAAAAGAAAAAGTAAGTCGGTAACCATGAAATTGAGAAAATTTTAGTTTTCTTTAAGACTAACGTTTTTTAAGTGAGTAACAGTTTACCCAACAAATATAACACATATACATGTAAAAAAACACTTCATTGAGAATATTCTAGAAGGTTCTGGACCGTCAGAGAATTTAACAGAATTGTAAGAGAATATTTACAGTGGAACATAACATTATGAATTGCACCACTAACATGTTTAAACATCAACATTAAAGTACTAATAACATTTATAGACCACAAACACAAAATACTAAGCTCATACCCTAAATCTGGGGTCCGAAATCCTAAACCCTAAATCCCTGAACCCCAAAATTTTTTTAAGGTTGTATCTTATACTGCACAAGTCATGGATCGTTCTCCCAAAATTTCATGTCGTAAACCCTTAATCTTAACCTCGAACCAGTAGTCCTAAACCCCAAAAACTACCCAAAAACCCTAGCGCATAGACGATAACAAATGTGTTATGTTTAATAACCAATGTCAACTCAGAAGTAACAAAACACCAAAGTTTAACAACGATGTGCTAGTCGCGAATAACGCACTCTGTATACAAGCAATGGATCGGAGGAATATAACGAAACTCACAAACGACACAAAAGACGATGAAAACTGCATAAATCTCGACGTTATTGACTTATACGGTAAAATAGACCTCAATTTCTCATGGGTACCTTGAATTTATACCGATTACTTGCTAGAAAAGGATATTATATTTTCCCTAAATTGTGTATAAAAGAAATACTTATAACATAACAAAAAATAACAAATGTCTTATGTTTAAGAACCAATGTTAACTCAGAAGTAACAGACCACTAAAGTTTAACAACGATGTGCTAGTCTCGAATAAGGCACTCTGTATACAAGCAATGGATCAGAGGAATATAACGAAATCACAAACGACACAAAAGACGATGAAAACTGCATAATCTCGGCGTTATTGACTCATTAAGGTAAAATAGACCTCGATTTCTCATGGGTACCTCGAATTTATACCGATTTCTTGCAATTTATGTCGAAATCTAGATTCGATTTACCATTATGTTCTCGAATTTGCACCCTAATTAGACAAGCAAATTCTACCTCGTGCGTATATCATAATTGATGCAGACCGAAAAATCGACCCTAGCATCAACAGTACGCTGGAAGTTATCGGTCCGTCGCCGTTTCGAGCCTGTCGTCTTCGTCTTCGACGGATCCCTGAAATACCACGAAAAACGAGCTAAAGGGCGCCGTTTCGGCGACGCCCCTACGACGCTCAAGTCGGATAATTATTTGTCGAAGTTTAAGCTTATAAATAAATAAGAGCATGTAATCGTTGATGATGGGGTCGGCCGTGCTATGAGATACTACTTCCTTCAATTTCTAGAGGTGTTGGTACTCGTCGAGTAGTCCTCATTTTAGGTGCAGAGATTTGATTCTATTAGAGAAGAATATCATAATAGTTAAGTAGACAAAGGATGCCCCGTGGTCATGAAACTACCTGGAAGACATGGAAGGGAAGCAGTTGGAAAGACCGCACAACGCTCGGGATCGCACCTTATTACCTTAGTTGCTTATCACATTCATGCTTTATATATTTTCTTAGTTAGGGAGTCTCATTAGGGCAAGTTACCTGTCTTTATTTCCGAACATTCATGTTTTTAATGAAGTTAGTTATGTCTGAAAGAGAACGTGAAAACGAAGAGAAGTCCTCGGATGAGGCACGATCGCCCGAAAGGGTGAATAAAATCGCCGAACGAAAATGAAGAGAAGTCCTCAGATGAGGCACGATCGCCCGAAAGGGTGAACAAAATCGCCGAATGAAAATGAAGAAAAGTCCTCGGATGAGGCACGATCGCCCGAAAGGGTGAAGAAAATCGCCAAACGAAAATGAAGAGAAGTCCTCGGATGAGGCACGATCGCCTGAAAGGGTGAAGAAAATCGCCAAACGAAAATGAAGAGAAGTCCTCGGATGAGGCACGATCGCCCGAAAGGGTGAAGAAAATCGCCAAACGAAAATGAAGAAAAGTACTCGGATGAGGCACGATCGCCCGAAAGGGTGAAGAAAATTGCCAAACGAAAATGAAGAAAAGTCCTCGGATGAGGCACGATCGCTCGAAAGGGTGAATAAAATCGCCGAACGAAAATGAAGAAAAGTCCTCGGATGAGGCACGATCGCCCGAAAGGGTGAATAAATCACCGAACGAAAATGAAGAAAAGTCCTCGGATGAGGCACGATCGCCCGAAAGGGTGAAGAAAATCGCCAAACGAAAATGAAGAGAAGTCCTCGAATGAGGCACGATCGCCCGAAAGGGTGAAGAAAATCGCCAAACGAAAATGAAGAAAAGTCCTCGGATGAGGCACGATCGCCCGAAAGGGTGAAGAGAATCGCCAAACGAAAATAAAGGAAAGTCCTCTGATGAGGCACGATCGCCCGAAAGGGTGAAGAAAATCGCCAAACGAAAATGAAGAGAAGTCCTCGGATGAGGCACGATCGCCCGAAAGGGTGAAGAGAATCGCCAAAAGAAAATAAAGGAAAGTCCTCGGATGAGGCACGATCGCCCGAAAAGGTGAAGAAAATCGCCAAACGAAAATGAAGAGAAGTCGTCGGATGAGGCCCGATCACCCATGAGGGTGAGGAAAATCGCCAAATGAACATGAAGAAAAGTCCCGGGGTAGGGCCTGATCACTCGGGAGGACGGATAAAACCCATGAAAGGGAACGAGAAGGAGTAGGATCATAAGGAGTAGAATCGTCGAAGGGGATGCGATCATTGGTCAGTATCGAGGCAAACCCACGCGAGGATACCGCAATGATACTTAATAATAAAAGTAATAGTGCCAAACACGAATACGGAAAAGTACACAAGAAATAACATAGGAAAAACAGAATGCCTATCGTCTCATTTTCCGAGCAGAAGGCGCCCCTAGATGACGGATCCCCGAGGAGGTGAAGGTCGCTTCATCTCGAGGTCTCTTCTTACGTCATAGCATCGAGATCCCACCCGAGTACGGGGAGGGGGCGCGCCGTATATGGGTAGTGGATTGAACCCGATTGTACCTCCCTCGAGATTTTGAGAGGAGACTTCGGTCCTCCGCGTAAGAATTAGCCAACGACTCTTTCAATTCAGCGATTTGTCGATCCTTCTTGCCCAGAAAGGTTGTCAAACGGGCACAAGCGTCCTCATAGTATTGAAGTAGGGCACGTTGCTGAGTATAACGCCGAAGTCCCTCGCAAGAAAGTGAATAAGACTAATAAAGGATGTCAGAAAAGGATAAAGAAAGAGATGAACTAAGAGGTGGGGGTCGACATGACTAACCCGGCTTTCGCTTAAAGCCCACCAATCCCAAAAATTCGAATCAGAAAATCTCGCCAGACGTCGCGCCTCGTCGGGCTCTAGGAAGCTCTCCATGAATCGACGGGACGAAGCACCATCGGCCTCCAAAAGGAATCGGGGGGTTGGGCGAAATCCCCTTAAGGATGGTGTTGCTCGAGATGGTGGGGGTCGTGAAGACCTGGCCTTCCCTATGCGGAAAATCCGCGTTTGCGTTGGAAACAAAACCTGTCGCCTCCTCCCATAAATCCCAGAGAGGACGTGAATGGGGATTTGAAGGGATGTTTCTCCTAAGTTGAGAGGGCGTTGCTCTGAGATCCATCAGTGGACTGAATAAAGGATATAAGAGGTTCAAAAGATAGACAAGACAAGCACAATACGAACCAATAAGAAAAGAGAGAGCAAAACCCCTGGGAATAGATGAGATAACCTGGAATAAATAAATTCAAGGAAGCTTGATAAGGAAAGTGAGGTCACTGGAGTGAATGTCGATCTTATAAAGAGATAAGCCCCCCAAAGATCGGACTGTTACGAAAGTCGAAATTCAGTGGATTTGAAATTTAAAAGAAAGAATACAAAGAGCGAGGATAAAAGGACCGTTGAACAACGGTCAGTAAGACACTCGAGCAAGAAAGGAAGGGGGCGCGATAAGTGAGCACTTAAATGTAGGGTGTGGGGAACGCGGCCCGAGGGAATCGAGCGATGCCCTGGCAAAGCATCGCGAGGAAAGAAAATCCCGACTACGTAGCGGTTTCCCGTTATAATTATAGAGAACATGCAAAGAGAAAGGATAATGAACGCGCGAGGAGAAGATGCATGCGAGGATAACCATTATGATATGCCGAAGAAAAGTACTGAGTACGCTATTATAGAGTCAGAACAATAAAATACATAGGCAAAAGAGAAAAAGACATATAGTTCATAAAAAAAAAAGAGACAAAGAGAAATGAGTTGATCAACACAAGCAGATATTTTTAGGGTGGGGCGGCCGATCGGACCTGAGTTGACTCCCCGACGCCTGCTTCTATTTCAGCCACCACTGATCCGACCACTGAGGCGAGATGCTCTTCCTCCTGTGAGGTAGCTTTAGGAGCCTCCCCAGATGCTTCACTCGGGATCACTTGCTCGGGTGTAGGTAGGGGCTCCTCGGCAGCGGAGATCTTTTCAGGAGGCTCGGGAACGTCCTCATTCTCCTCACTCGAAGGAGTGGAGACCTTCTCCTCCAGAACGACGTTCGCGGAACCTCCTCGAGCTATGGGGTCGGGTGGATATTCTCCTGGGGGGCACTCGACAAGAGCCCGATCGACGTCTAGCCAATGGAGCTTCCATTTGTAGCCTATGCCAGCCACCCGAAGCTGATGAACACATCCCCGAAAGCCGTGCTGGAAATACTCGACCACCTGCCTCCCGTATGAAGTTCGGGGCAAATAGTCCCGAGCGATGCTCTCCTCCAATTCGCGGAAGTTGTTCTCCGCCTCCTCCCGAGCTTCTCTCTCTTTGAGCAAGTCCTTCTTTATCTTCTTCGATCCCGTGCGAGCCTCTCTAGACACCTTCTTCAATTCCTCCTCTTTCTGTTTAAGCTCCTCCTGGAGTCGAGTTACCTCGTCCTTCAACTTCGCCTCCGACTGGGTAAGCTCGATGCAGTCTTCATGCATGAAGAGCATCCTCTCCAGGGCCTCGGCAGCACAGGCAAAGCCCTAATCAGCAAGGGAAGGAAGGGATGAACAAAAAGAAAGAAAGGAACTTGGGAAGGAAGGAGGAGACTTAACTAGTGGACCTATAAAGAGAAAAGGGAAGGTGTCATACCTGACCCATGTGTTGGGCAAAGAGAGGAAAGAATTCCCGAGGCTGTAACTCCGAGAGGTGGGACCGATTGGCCTCAGACCGGAAACCCCGCATGTACTCCACACAGTGAGCCCCGCGAGGACGATGGAGGTAATCGGGCCTGAGCACTGGTCTTGACTTTCTTGCTCGAGGGACGGCTGGAAGTGGCAGTAGCCTTCCTTTTAGGGGCTGCTTGGGAGAGCCCGAGGAACCAGCAGAGGTCTTGGCCTTCCCCTTGTTAAGGGCTCGAGTGACTGAGGCTGGTGGGGGCGCCTGGGAAGAACCACCTTCTTTCATCTCTCGAGAAATCTTGAGCAAATCGGCAAGATCCATGCGCGAGTCTGATAAGAAAGAAGAAAAAGCTCGATCAGAGATGAAAGTAGGAAAAAGGGGAGAATTCAAGAAGATATACCTAAGTCGTCCACTACTAAACCCTTGGAACAATAACCACAATGACAGAGGAGATCATCCTTGACGAGCTCGGGAGCGCTAAAGCTCCGCTCCCCGAGCATCTCCATGAATCTCTCAACTTCTGAACTGGAAGCAGTGGGGAGGGGAGTAGATATGGATACGGTTTCAGGCCATGTGTCGATGGTGTCATTTTCGGGACTCCCCTCGGGGGATCGGACATAGAAGAATTTCTTCATCCATCCCTTGTGAGAAGAGGGGTTCCCGAGGAGAAATTCCTTAGAGGCGACGGAAGAGAAAAAGAATTTGCCAAGCTCTTTTTGTTTTATCTTCAAAAAGGCTAAGAGAAGGGGAAGAGATGGGGGATCTGAAAATGCTCGATGAGGATGGCGAGGGAAAGCAAGAGGCTATAAGAATTGGGAGTTAATTGGCTGGGGGAAATCTGATAATAATTACAGAGTTCGGCTATAAAAGGAGTGAGAGGGAGGCGAAGACCCATATCCAGTTGATCCAGGAAAAACGTGTGGAAACCTTCGAGAGGGCCACTGATCACTTCCCGAGGCCCGATCAATAATAATAGGGATGTGAGAAGCCCGGAGAGAGGATACGTTCACCTCGTGCCAGAGAAGCTTGACTTCTTCGCGGAATTCCTCCATTTGAGAGGTCCACTCGGATAGAGCTCGAAGAAACGCTTTCTTGCTCGAGTACCCTATACGCTGAAGGGGGCAAAAAATATCCAAGTCAGGGTAATTATTCAGGGCTTCCAGGGCGTCGAGAAATGAAACGAAAAGCGAAGATGAAGAAGAAGAAGAAGGCGGCGATTCTGGCCGATCTGGGTGTGAAAGAGAAAATGGCGGAGAAAAAGGAAAGGCGAAAATCTCAAACTGAAAGCGAAAATCAAAACAAACACGAACAGAAATGACGAATAAGGAGAGGAGGAGAGAATGACTTACCAGTGACGGCGACGGAGAAGACGATTAGCGAGGGCAGAAAGGACACCGATTGGGAGAGGAAGGGTTGGTACGCCGGAGGTTTCCTGTCAAGTGAGAGAAGGGAGAAAGACGAAATGAGGAGAAGGAAGATTGAAAACCCTAAAGAGGTGGGGGAAAGGCACGAAAAATAAGGAAAAAGGAAAAAAGAAAAGAAAGAAAAAGAGAGAAGTGAGTGAAGGGACGTTGAACCTCCCTAAGAGAGCCACGTGTCAAAACTGATCCGATGATGATCTGATGGGGCGGCCCAAAGGAAAACACGACGTGGCGTAATAGGAAGATACCAAGGGACGGGGAAAAAGGGCATCGGAGCACCCGAGAAGGTTCCCGAGAAAGATCAAAAGGTCCTTCGAGTGATTATTTTACCGATGGCTAAACGTCCAAATACTCGTTACACTCTTTTTAGACTATTTTAGGGGAGGGGGACTATTGTTACCCTTGGGTTTGATAGCCAACTATAAAATAACGTTAACTGTCAAAGAACTCCCGCGAGCGGCGAGGCGCGAAGGGAATAGGAGGTAGCCCGAGAGAAGAGGCTCCAAGAGGACTTATAGGAATAGCCCGATCAGGAGCCGTCGGGTCGGGGTAGTCATTCCGGATAAAGAGGGGAGAGGAATTACCGCGCCCCAAGAGGAAAAGAGCAACGGACGGGACAGGGCAGTAACCTTTTTACGGGAGCGAGCTGATCGAGGAGGTGAGGAACAGATGTGGGGATACGCGAGGCTAGAGCTCCTCGGGTGATGAGGGGAGCTGATCGGGGAGGTAAGGGATAAGCCGAGGGGAATGAAGATGATCAGGAGAGGATGCCCGACCGACGCAGCTTCGCCCGAGCAGACGAAACACGAGTAGGAAGGGGAAGGGAGAACATGGGATCGTGGAGGAAAACCACGTTCTCAGTAAGAGGTCCGCGAAAATGACGGGCCGGGGTGGAGAATGGGTCAAGGCAGCAAGGAAATAAGGTTAGTATAAATAGTGGTGGTTAATTCACTTTCCAGGTACGTACATAACTGCTAAAAAACTGATATACGAGCCAACGCACCTATCTCTCACCCATTTTCTGACTTAAGCATCGGAGGGGATACGCCGGCACCAACCCCGGCCCCCTTCTGACGTGTTTTTGAGTTTTTGAGCGCCAGGTTCGACGGAGGTAATCGACAAGGAGCGATAGATCCGCGCCGGAGTAGATACGAGGGAAGGAACGACCAATCCAACTGCCGTCATCAAGAAGTCGTTTTATGCGGTCCACATCAATAGTGAATCCAACATGACATGTCGAATCGGTTGGATGGGTCAGTCGAATTTTTTTGTGCTCGATTCAGTGTAAGAAAAATGAGTTCGATCATTAAATAAAAAAAGTTGTTGATAACGTTTTGCAATAGCAAAGTAACACAATATTATTGAAAAATAACGTGTCTGATTTCTAAAATAACAATATGCTGTAACTGTGTAACATAAAATGAAGTAAAAGTATCGTTTCATATTAAGACCAAAAAAGCATGTCGTGACTTTCGCTGGAAAAAATAGAGCAAAGGGTATGTTCGTCAAATTTTATTTTTGGGTCCTTCATTCGAAATTTACAAAAAGTAGGTCTCTTATACTTATTCATATTCCGACAGAATCTGACGGGTAAATGTAAACTTTAGAGGTCCTGAACAGAAATCTTCCCTTGAAATAATCGATCTTCGGTTCTAAAAAAAAGTCAATTTGCTCTTGGGATATTGCTTTTAATTTTTATATAATATAAACCGAATTTAAAAATAAAACTACACTCCACCCCATAGAACAAGAACCCCATTCTGCAAAAACGAGAGGCGATCTTACATATATCAGTTTGCTCTCTCTCTCTCTCTCTCTCTCTCTCTCTCTCTCTCTCTCTCTCTCTCTCTCTCTCTGTCTCTCTCTCTCTCTATCTCTCTTATCTTTTATCAATAAATTTACTTGAATAAGAGAAAAAGGAAAAAGAGAATAAAGTACGTTTGGATGGATTTCGATTTGAACTCCGAGTATTTTTTCAAATCACCCGTTTGGAAACGTACGGATTTGGATTTGCTTTCATTCAAATCAAGGTGAATTTAAACGTTTTTTATTTATTGGATTTTAAAATTCCATGACTAAATGGTCTGTTTTCGAAATCCAAAGTCGAGCCCGTAATTCTTTTCATAAATAATAATAAAATTTATTGTTACTATTAGTTATTATTATTATTACTACATTATTAGTATTTTTATGACATGAAATTTCAAATACGACAAATAATGAACTTTTAAAATAACATAGGATTTGGATGAAATCGAAATCTAAATCCGTAAGTTTTCCAAACAAGTGATTTGAGAACTCGGATTTCAAATCGAAATCCTGAGTATCCAAACATATTATAACTTAAAATTGTGTGATTCCCTTTGAATACGTGAATCCAAACACACTCTAAACAATTCACGCTTTGTCTGTGCAACTTAGCTTAAAACTGCTTTCATTCCATAACTCCACGTCTCCTATTCAAAATAAATACGTGCGTTTCCACACAATTCTCTCTCTCATATATGTATATATTATATATATATATATATCTTATATTAGAATGTAGATGTAGGTTTGCTCTTATTGCGACACCTGTACAGTAACTAAAAGACTAATTTGACCTTAAACAAATCACGTATGTTCACGTCACGATAAAAAAATATTATTAACATATTACATCCATGATCTACAGTTAATCACAAACAATGCGCCACCATTTAAAAGACTGTTCTTGCTTTATAAAGTCTAAACTCGTCTCATGGAGAAAGCAAATCCACGTTTGGTCTGGTTCAAAAAATTATCGAATCTTTTCGAACTTTACAACAATAGATTGGGTTGGGTGGTTTTGTTTATGTAGAATATCATTTGTAATTGTGCTTGATTTCATTAGTTGTCCTTGTAATTAGGGGCTTTACTTGTATTAGTCTTTAGATTAAGGACTAGTTCGATATTTATACCAAGATTGTTGGTATAAATACTTGTAAATGAATTGAGCTGAATAGAGAAAGTTTAGAGAATTGATCCGAAGGGCTTGCAAATCGATTTCTAGAGAGAGAAACAACAATAACTTTCTCACTCTATTTGAATTCTCTTTTGTTCTTAATTTGAGTTTTTCGATCGAATTCAATTGATCATCTAAACGATCGAATTGCTATGGTTTCTAGCCTAGGATTGTAGAGTTGTTAATCTGAGGACCTAACAATTGGTATCAGAGCAGATTCGTTCTGTTTTGAATCGAAAATTGTTAGAATCGGATCGAAAATCATTTTTTTGATACTGTCCATCGAAGAACAGTTTGGCGCGAAACCTATTTTCGATCCAAATAGCTTAATTCTGTGCGTATTTGACTTGAATTTGATGTTTCAGTGCTAGATTAAATGATAAACGATCATTGCGACTAGATCAGTAGCAGTTTGAACTCCGAATTTAGATTAACTTGATTCTGGAATTTTACTGTTGACGAAGAACATGAAGAACACGTTCTGATTTTGATCAAATTCGATATATTTTGCTTCATAACGTGTTTAATTGTTTGTTCGTGCGTGATTAGTACTTGATTGCGTGCGATTACCTGAATCACTGTCTAATTCCTTGTTTTTGCTCGAATTTGTGTTATTCGTATTCTGTGAATTTTTCTCGATTGCCCTAATTTTTCTCGCTAGGGTTTGCGATCGGATTAGTTTCTCGATCGAAAAACTTGGCGCGAAAATTTTTCTCGGGCAGAATACGAAGTCAGCGCTAGAATCGTCATTAGCAGAAACGATTTTTGTTAGAAATATTTCTCGAGCATTATACAGCGAAAAACTTTTTCGAGAGAGACCAATATTGACTTTGCATGCGTAACAACTTTCACTCGAAAAACTTTTTCAGTCAAACCTTTTAATGTTTGACCAGGCGAAAATCATTTATACGCGAGAAACTTTTCGAGTCAACGGATTTATTTTGACTTGTCGAGAAACTTACTAACGTACTGTTTCTTTACGATCAAAATAAATTCACGATCAAGAAATTTTTCTCGACCGAATGATTTTGAGCAATTTTTCTCGCTCGTAAAATATCTCGCTGACAAAATCTCTCGCACGAGAACATTCTATTTCAACGAAATTAATTTCGATCAAACTTCAAAGATTGATCGAAAATAATTGGCGATCTAATTTTTGAATCAAACGCTACTAATTTTGTCACTTGTGAAGCACTTTACATTATTTTCATCCTTCAAAACAATCAACGAAGATCTTCAACAACTCGAACACTACAATACAAACATGGATGCATACTCACTCGGAAATGACAACCGTCCGCCGATCTTGCAAAGAGGCGAATACACAGTATGGAGAAGCCGCTTCCTGAATTTCATAGCACCAAAGGATCAAGCCGAAAATCTACTGCAGTCCCTTGAAGAGGGATCGGCACAGTTCTGGGTTCATGTACCCGGGGACGAAACAGCTACTCCAGTAATTCCAGCTTCTAGGCGACTAAAGGAGCCTAGAGAATACTCTCTGGAGGAAAGAGCTCGAGCTAAGGCTGATCTAGTAGCCATGAATACCCTTATGCAGGGGATCCTCAACGATATATACAGACAAATCGACAGCCTTTCATCGGCTAAGGGGATGTGGGATGAGCTGCATAGGATGATGCAAAGGACGGAAGTTGGCATAAAGGCCAAGAAGGCGAACATTCTCACTGCATACGACTCCTTCAAAGCTAAGCCGGAGGAGAGCCTATACGAAATCTACCAACGATACCTCACTCTTCTCAACGAGATGAGGAAGATAGAAATAACAAAGACAAACATGGAAACAAACATTAGATTTCTGTCTTCTCTACCCACGGAATGGAAGAAAATATCCACACAAATACGACAAAATAAAGATCTCGAAGAGTTGGATGTCCATGCCGTGTTCGATAATCTAGCTCAACATGAGGATGATATCCGAGAGATTATCAAAGAGCAGAATGACAAACAAACCGATGACACGGTTGCCTTAGTCTCGGAGAAGAGAAGCACAAGATCAAGAAAAGAAAAGATCGTTAGGCCACCTTCATCATCGGAGTCGGAAGATGAATCGGACAGCGACATAGAGCCGAACATGAAAGCCCTTGGAAAGCAGCTAGCTCTCATTGGACAAATGATGAGCAAGAAGTACTTCAAAAAGAAGTCTTCAACCTCAGCCAACAGACTTCGGACTACAAGCTCCAAGAACAAAGAACGTGCTCCAGAGAGTTCCGAGTTCAAGAACCCCAAAGAGACTAACAAATGCTTTAATTGTGGCAAAGCAGGTCACTTCTCCAGAGAGTGCACTCTCCCGAAGAAGAGATGCAAACTACTACTCTAGGAAGCTTCAATTGACAAAACAGAAAGAAGCTGGAGTAGCTCTCATGGCCGAGCAGGACCAATGGCTCGAGGACACGTCGAGCTCCGAAGAAGAGAACTTAGCCCTCATGGCTCGTCTCGACAACGAAATGGATGCCGAAACATCCACTCATATGGACGACAACGCATCCACGTCTTCAAATGAGGTAGTCTCTCACTCCACATTATTGACCATGTTAGATTCGTATCAATTAGCATACACTAACATGAAACGTGAGCAGAAAAGTGTTAAGGAAGTAGAGATTAAACTTGAGAGAGCTCAGGAGAAGATAAATAGTCTCGAATCACACCTTAGAAGCTCTAGTGCAAAAATAGAAGAACTTACTAAGAGCTTATATTGTAGAGAGACTAGTCAACCTCCTTTAGGACAGCATAGTGATAAGGTCAAAGAATTAGAAGACAAGCTAGCAAATAACTACAATTGTTTGGTTAGGCATCAACGAGAAGGCTACCTTAAATTGTAGGATAACCGAAAGTACTTCTAAGATCACTGACTTAGAAACTCAATTAGAAATATCTAACACTAAGGTTAGTGAGCTTAGTAAGGATCTAGACGCCTGTCAAGCCGCCGAAGCAACGGTAGAAAATAATTATGCTCTCTTAAGTGAGGAACGCAGGAAGTTGTATGCAAAAATTAAAAAATTAGATGATCTTCTTACGCGTAGGGGACACTCTGAACAGACGATATTCTTAGACAAGCCCAAGGATATAGAGTTTTATAATCCAATAGAAGGCATAGGTTACACTAACCCACGTATTTTACGAAAGAAAGAAATGTATGACATTAAGAACATGGGTTTAGCTGCAACCTCTCTTAGGAACATTACGGAATCCACGTACGAAAATGCGTTTGATTCATCCATCAAACAAGCGTCACATGGGCCTGAGATCCCCTTTGACTACAATGAACTAATTGAAAAGGACAAAAATAGGAAACCTACTCTAACACCTGTCAGCGAATTAGCTCAAGTTCTACATCCGGACTCTCAAGAATACCACGAGGAAGTCAAAAAGGTCAATTATCAAAATTCTCTCTACAAACCCCCTATCATAAAACAGATAGAGGAGTCACAGGCGAAACTAGACAAAGAAAGAGAGAATTTCGAAGCTGAAAAGAAAAAATTCTATAACGAGATGGAAAATCTCAAGGCTTCCTCGTCCTCCAAACTACCTCACAGGCTATCATAAAAAGCGTGAAAATAGAAAAATCGCCTTTGGAAGATCAAAAGAGCATTAATAATTCTGTTAAAAGTGCTAAGACTAATTTTACTTCACCTACGTCCACAGGGAGCGTAAAGCCAGCACCGACTACGAAGGCGAGAGTGTCTAGTCCTAAAATAAAGAAGGAGCGAGTAGATTTAAATATTTCTGAACATGTTATTCCTTCTGTCAAAATAAAAGACACTCGTAGTAATAAACGAGCCATTTCTACGTTCAAAATAATTGCTTCTACTTGCTCACTTCAGCCTATCACCTATAGAAGTGAAAATCCCGAAATAGGCTCTACATCGAAAATTACTACTAATCATTCTGACACAAATGCCAAAAGGAAAAATCGTAGGAAACAAGATCCAGCCATAAAGAAAGCTTATGACGCCGTACATGACTGTACTCACCTAAGGTATCCCGTAGAAATTAAATCCCCCAAGCACCTTAGGAGACTATCACAAGAAAAGATCTTTTTCTCAGTCAAAGCTTCCAAGGCATTTGTACGAGCTGAAATTAACCTTCCCTGTAAGGTTCAACCCAAATGGGTTCCTAAATCTCCGCCTAGGACGACAAAAGCCAAAAGGGCCAAGTCTCCTACAAAGGCAAAACCCAAACTCACTTCTCCAAAAGTGCAATGGTTATTAAGACTCTTCCAGAAATAGATTTTGGAGTCATATCTGAACCTAAAATTAAATCTGCTAATCTGAGAAGACCCATGCTTAAGTGGGTACCTAAAGCTCTCTAAATTGTTTTTGCAGATCCATCATGTGTGGTACCTCGACCTGGTTACTCCACACACATGACTGGTAAACAAGAGCTGCTGAGCAACTACAAAGACCGACCAAATGGCAAAGTCAGATTTTGGAACAACGATTCAGCCCCGATTCTAGGACTTGGGGATATCATTTTGAAGAATCTGACCATCAGAGATGTCTCATACGTCGAAGGCCTCCGCCATAACTTGTTCAGCATAGGCCAATTCTGTGACAAAGGCTTCCAGGTGGTCTTCCATGCTGACCGGTGCAGAATTTTGGATAGTCAGGACACTGAACTCCTTCAAGGACTTCGGAGATCCAATCTTTACACGATCAACCTGACGTCCGTGCGGCCCTCGACAGCTGTATGCCTCATTTCTCAGATTGACTTACAGAGGAACAGCCTATGGCATCAACGACTGTCTCATCTAAACATGAAAGCTCTCCAACGTCTTTCTACGAAAAAGTTGGTTCACAGTCTTCCAACTATACAACTACAAAGGGAGCATCATTGTTCGGCATGTCACCTAGGAAAAATGAAGCGAGCATCTTATCACGTCAAGCAAATTGCGTCTACTTCTCGACCATTGGAACTAATTCACATGGATCTCTGTGGTCCGATGCAGACTCAGAGTATCAATGGAAGAAAGTATGTCCTAGTGATTGTAGATGACTATTCTCGCTACACGTGGACAAAGTTCCTCCGAACGAAAGATGAGACCGGTGACTTGATAATCAATTTTGTGAACACAACTCAAAATCTGCTGCAACAGACTATTCAAGTTGTTCGAACAGACAACGGCACTGAGTTAAAAAACAACCACCTCAGTGAGTTTTATCAAAAACTTGGAATAAGTCAACAATTTTCAGCCGCTAAAACACCTCAACAAAATGGGGTCGTTGAAAGGAAAAATCGAACACTAGTGGAAGCCGCTCGTACAATGCTGATCCAATCGGGACTTCCACACTTTCTATGGGCTGAAGCAGTCAATACCGCTTGTTTTACTTAAAACAGGACGGTGGTTCACAACCGGTTCAACAAGACTCCGTACGAGATTGTGAATAATAGAGTGCCCAATCTCTTTCTTTAAAGTCTTCGGGTGCAAGTGCTTTGTGGCGAACGACAGAGAACAACGTGCAAAGTTCGACCCTAAAGCATTCGAAGCTACATTTGTCGGGTATTCTTCAACTTCAAAAGTGTAACGAGTATACATCAAGTCCAACCGAACTATTAGGGAAAGCTATAATGTCACTTTTCACGAAGTGGCAGAGATGGCTTCTGGTCAACTCAGTCCAGGACCCGTGCCTAAGCCGATGGTTCCTGCACAAATCAGTTCAGGACCCGTGCTCAACCCGATGGCTTCTGAAGACAACATTTCAGAACCCGTAATCACTGGTGTGTTGGCACAAAACCAACAGAAGATGGCAACAACATCAAAGTCAATGTCAGACGAAGCAACTAGACTTGCAATAGACGATTTGGATTCTCTCTTCGAACCAGTATATCGGTCATGCACCACTGCACCTACAGTGGATTCTCCACCGTTCGAGACGATGTACCAAGTTCATCTCACAC
The DNA here is from genome assembly GCA_027422505.1 of Craterostigma plantagineum. Lineage (NCBI taxonomy): Eukaryota > Viridiplantae > Streptophyta > Magnoliopsida > Lamiales > Linderniaceae > Craterostigma > Craterostigma plantagineum. Next base: position 12,336,241 of record JAPQWV010000021.1, on the reverse strand, counting down.
CTCTACTGTAATGCCCGTAAAAATTTAATACGGGATTATGCCGTAGTTAGCGGAATAATTATGCAACTTAGAAATGTTGACAAATAAAATATAAGCTTTCAAGTATAAATAATTTTTATATAAGTTTAAAGATATTAGATGGAGGATTAATTCTAAGTTGTGACTATAGTTTTGTGGGAGTAGCGTTGAAACCCAAAATTTTCATGGACCAAACTGAAGTTCTCGATAGCCCATCTTTCAACCAAAGTTTTCGTGGACCTCATATAGATATATGTCCAATTATACACATGAATATATATAATAATAACACTAAAACATGAAAAGACATAAGTAAGTACACGTGGTTGCTAGGTTGTTGCTAAGTATGACTAGATCCTCAAGGTAATGAGCAAATTTTCACACGTGTATTATATCTATATATGATTACATGTGTGGCAAGTAATTCATCTAGAAGACTAGAAATAATGATAGGGAAGAAGTTTCTTATTAGTTTCGAAGGGGATAATTACTAGTCACATTTCTTAACATGGAGGGAAATATTCGTCACCTCCTTGTCAAATTAGTTTCCTTTAATATATATCTATTTCATTAGCTTTCATAAGCTAACAAAGAAAGAAGGCACCTAACGAAAGAGATTAGAACCTCATCAAGAGCTGAGAACTTTCAATATCGGGGAAATTTGGGCAAATCAGATTTTGAAATGAGGTAGATGAATTTTTACTTGCAACAATGAATACATCTATGATTGTCTCTAAATTGAGTTCCAAGTGTTGTACGTAATCTTCATGTATTTGAATATGTTATAGGTGTGTCAGAAACTTCAATTTATGGATTTTGATCTGTGCATGTATTATTTGTATATCTAATACGTGGTTATGCTTTGGAAATTGATGAGTGTTGTGCTTATGTTAATACTTTTGGTAAAGATCACACCCCATCGATAACTCGAAATGATAAATATAGTACTTATATGAGGGCTAACGTAGCTATAGGTAATATGGATAGTTTTCGTGATTTACTTGAATGTTAAAGAACAAGTTTTTGAATTATGTATTTGCGTGTGTGGATAGTTTTCGTGATTTACTTAAGTGTTAAAGAACAAGTTTTTGAATTATGTATTTGCGTGTGTTTATATGTGTGAATATATTAGATACTAAGAAAAATCGGTATTTGTATTAAGTGTGGGAAGTTTTCGGTACCTTTAAAATGATTTCAACAATTGTATGATTAGATATATAGAGCAATTTCCGATGCTTAAGGTAATTACAACTCTAGGAAGTTTTCCGTGAATGAGGGTTTTGATATATTAGTGTTTTCTATCTCTTTAGAAATTATTTTCAGCACTTAGGATTTATTAGGATTTGTTGGCATGTTTAAAATGTTCGAAGTTGCCTCATGCATAAGATTTTCATAGTTATATATGTTTATATACTTTTAATTTGCATAATTAGGTAATGGGTTATAGGAAGTTTCGATCATGCTAGGGGTTGTATAAGTTCTGAGTTCATTCAAGCTTAGTAAATGTTGGTATGCTTAATATAATTTCGAAACATATATGGTTATAATGGACTGTCCAAGGATTAGCAGGTATGAGAAAACCCTAAGACTTTAGGAATCGACTTAGATTCATGAGAATTAACGTTATACGAGTCTTAATGATCTCGAAGTACGCGGTGTCTTTTAGAACTCATAATATTCAGTAAAAGTTGTTTTAGATCGTACCACATTCTGGGTTAGATATAACTTTGAAGCTGATCTTAACAATATATGAATTTCGTTTTAGGGTTTTTGTAGAAGTCGGGTGATTTTATTTTCTATTAAGATCGGGCGATTTAAGTTGTGAGAGTTTCGGCCGAATTTTAGGTTAAAAAGTAAACTTAGAGTATAAACAAGTCGGGCGATGTGAAATTGTATAGGTTTCGACCGATTTGAGGATTAAGCAAATCGGGCGATTTGAGAGTAGCTAAAAGCTCGGCGAAACTACTATAGGCATGTGATTAATCGGGCGATTCGAGAGAGAGCTTGATAATTCGGGCAAAATGGTGACGTAATTGAAGCTCGGCGATTTACCATGCAATCGGGCGATGCATGCACGAATCGGGCGAGGCTAGACTTTATGCATACCCAAACCGGGCAATTTAAATTGTGTAAGGATCAATCGAAATGTAGGGTTAATTATACAAGGAATCGGGCGATTTGAAACATCTCAGCGAAACCCAGTTTTTGGGTATGACAAAATCGGACGATTCTTTTTAAGATTACAAATAGTTTAATATAGTTTAATCCTTTGTCTCAATCGGGCGATTTAGGGTAACTAATATCTATGGACTTAGAGTTGACCGAAAGTCGGGCGATCTAGGTCATCTCAAGCTTTGAATATTTTAATGATTTATGATATAATTATTTGAGACTATACAGTTCAAGGGTTGATAAAAATACTAATAATATTTATTATATTCAGAGGACCGACATATAGGGACTCCATCAGACCTTTTATTTGACGCTAGCAGGAGGACAGGTAGGTGGATCATCCATCTACAATACGTAAACACAATTATGTGTTTTCATGTGATTATGTGATTTACGTGACTTATGTGATTTACGTATTTTACGTGTTCTACGTACGTTTCATGTGAATCATGTTTTTATGTGTTATTGCGATTAAGTGCATGGCACGTGCATATCACGTCAGGCTAAAAGATGATTTCCCCCGTATTGGGACGGTGATGATTTGAGATGTTGGTACGTGGGGTAGATTGAGAATATTTGTGACCGGTTGGGCTCACAGGATTCCTGGCGGAGACAGACGTGATCGATCTGTCTACTCGGACGTGGTCGGTTCGAGGTGCACACCGCCAGAAGGGATATGGGTGTTATCACCCATGATATATATATATATATATATATATATATATGGATACGGGCGTTATCGCCCATGACTTATGGATACGGGTTTAACCACCCATGACATTGGATTCGGGTGTGATCACGTGACCACCCACAATATTTATTGCGCGCGTGAGCCTAACCTAGGACCCTGTGTTGTGTGAAATAGGAATTTGGGAAAAGAAAGAGTGTGCATTATATTATGTTGTGAGATATTGGGATTAGGGCTGAGTGCACACTTGCATACATGCATTTTATTCACCTACTGGGCAAATTGCTCAGTGTTTACGTGTTGTAGGTACTGAGTCCGACGCTGATACGCGTCGTGACTGAGGCGGCTGGTGGCGGTGCTCCACGGACTTTTGAGGGCGGTGCGGTACATGGATGAAGACCTGTGGAGCGTCTGTAGGATTTGTTCTTTTGATATTTTTGGGGCTTCGGCCCGTGTACAAAGATAACGATGTAGACGTATTTTTTTTTATTAGTGTATATTATTTTAGGAAAAAAAAGTTTTAATTGGACGGGCCTTCCGCGGCTTACGTTGCGAAAATCCGCCACTAATCTTAATTAGAGAACTAGGGTCGCCACATCTATCCCACCCGATTCAGACTACCGAAGAACCTACAGTGGTCCTCGAGGAAGTATCATCAGAGACGATCGATCCAAGTGCAGAATTGGAACTTCCTCAGGCAAATGATCAATCGGAGACTATAGGCTAGATCCACAGATGGCTGACGCATCTGCTACAGCCTTGCCTCATGAGCGCAAGTGGACTAGAGGTCACCCGGTCGATCAGATAATTGGCGATCCTTCGGATGGTGTGAGGACACGTCGTCAACACAGTCTTTTCAGTTTCTTCCTGAGCCAAAACGAGCCTACCAAAGTAGCAGACGCACTTCGAGACCCGGATTGGACAATTGCAATGCAAGAGGAAATCAATCAATTCGAACGTCTTCAAGTGTGGACCTTGGTACCCCGTCCACATGGGAAAACAGTGGTCGGAACTAAATGGGTTTTCAAGAATAAGAATAATGAAGATGGTGAAGTGATCCGGAACAAAGCAAGGCTAGTAGCTAAGGGATACAATCAACAGGAAGGCATCGACTACGACGAGACTTATGCTCATGTTGCCCGTATCGAAGCTATCCGCCTCCTACTGGCTTATGCGGCTCACAAAGACTTGAAAGTCTATCAGATGGATGTTAAAACCGCTTTTCTCAACGGCGTGTTAAAAGAAGAAGTCTACGTCGCTCAGCCAGAAGGTTTCGTTGATCAAGAACATCCCGATCACGTCTATCGTTTGGACAAAGCTCTCTATGGAGTAAAACAAGCCCCACGTGCTTGGTACGATGTCCTGAGTGATTTCCTCGTGAAGTCTGGATTCATACGAGGAACGATAGACACAACCCTCTTCATTAAATGGCATGACAAAGATCTCTGATGGTCGTCCAAGTATACGTCGACGACATCATCTTCGGATAACAAATCCTCGGCTCTGCAAGAAGTTTGGAGATCTCATGAAGAGCAAATTCGAAATGAGTCAGATCGTTAGGAAAATGATAAGGGAGCTTAGGATATTCCTCACTCGGCCTTATATAATTTTTCCCTAACATTAGCCCTTAGTCATCCACTTTGAGCCTTCTCTGATGTCCTTTTCATCCTTTGAAACCCATTCCAAGCCTTCAACCGAATTCAACACTCTTCGAATGGTTACTCAAACGAAGAAAAGGAGGGGGAGAAAAACAAAAGAAATCAAAAGGGGATGATGACAAACGAAGGCATTGCTCAACGCACAAAAATCAGACCAAAGGAACCGGCCTTCCGACTACCTTGTAGAAAGTGGCATGGTTCCTGCTGCGAACTTCTCCAACGATAATCTCGTACGCTCGTCAGAATGGCTGGAAGAGGAGCACCACGAAGTGAACTTCTCCAACGATAATCCGGTCTTATATCGGGAAACGAGAAGAGGAGCGCAGCCTCAGGCACGAATACCATAACCGTGAACTTTTCCAAATAGATAATCTCTGAAACCTCTCTAGGGACTAAGAGAAGAGGAGCACGGTATCTGCCCGAGAACCAACAAGAAGAACTTCGCCGACGATAATCTCCTATAGCCTCGTGGAGAAGCGGAGCTTCAGCTTGAGCATAGCATAACAACGGATAGTTCTTAAAAGAAAAGGAGGGATAATTGATTGAAAAACAGAAAGACGCCGAAAAGAAAGGAAACAGACTTAGAAATGGAAGATGACGAAGAGATAAGCTCACTTTCCTATAAATTCCTTCCCTTCTAAGTCTTAGCCAAACTAAAACCTTTACACCCCTTTGATTCCAATCGACGGTCTCTCGCTTGGGTGAAATGATTAAACACGCCTCGATCACAGGTAAATTGACTTGAAACTGCTTGTGTTGACTTGAGTGATAAAAATATAAAAATCCCAAGATAGAAATTATTGAGAGCAAGAGCGAACCTAGTGAGAGTTGTCGAAATGGAGCAGTCTATGAACTTAGGACTTTAGTTTGACGACAAGACTTGACGGCATTTTCTCTTTCAAATGTCTCGTAAAATTTAGGCTTGACGATTGATCGAAGCAAAATAATCTGACCCCATACTATAGTAATAGTAAAATACGAAAAAAATATATAATATTTAATATATATATATAGGTAAATAATAATAAAAAAATAAATATATGTGAAAAATGAAAATGAAAATTTTAAACTCATATACTTCGCACATTTTGACATGAAATGTTGTGTTTCATATGCGTTGAATTGAATAAATGCGAATTTTTTTTGTGCATCGCACATTCTTAATGCAATTTTAGATTGCATTGGTACTGAATTGTTTAAATGCAATAAGTTTTTCTATGCTCTAACCCTCACACAATATTTTAAAATACATGTTTTCGGGGACCATGTATATGCACATACTTGGTAGATTTGTGTATATGCTCGTGACTTGAATTGATTTAATATGCTTGCATAATTAGTCAATTCTTGCGCATTATTTGAGGGGGAGCAAATATAAAAATCGTGGATTAGCTCCAAATATTCTCGACGTTTTTCTCTAAGTGTTTCAGATTCCTTCAAACAAAATTACGGAGTGAGACGTCGACACTACAAAGAAAGGAGCTAGACACAAGACCAAATATTTCAAAGATAAAATTGCCAAAAATAATTGCTGATTAACTCCATTATTACTAATGTTTATCTCTAAGTGGTACAGATTTTTAAACTTCTGCCAGGGGAGCTAGACGTTACTACACGGAAAATACATGGAGTTAATTGCATTTATTTTAATTACTAAGGGGGAGCCTTACAATGAGTTTTATTTTGAAATAGGGGTCAATCTGAAATTCTTTAGAAGAACTTACTATCGAGAAACTGGATATTAGAATTAATTCGAAATCTAAAGTTTCTCGATAGTAAACAGTGTTGGAAACGATTTTGATTGGCCGCGATAATTTGCGATCGAAAAATTTGAATTGAGAAGCAATTTTCGAATCAAAAGTTTCTCGAGCGCAAATAGTAATGGGCCTGATCCATTTAATTGCAAAACGTCCAATCGCAAACCCAACATTGATTTACAGCGAGTTATTAAAAGTTCACTTTTTGTCAGTAGAAAAACTTTTTCTCACGCAACCCTAATCGAAAGAAATTCTCTCACGCAAAACTTTCTCAGACGATACAAAATTCTTCAAAAATCTTCTAATTTTCACTTCAAATCGTCTGATTAAGGTAGAAATTCGATTCGGTTAATGATTGCGAATCTTATAACTTGATTTGCATTTACATTTTGTAGTTTTTCGCATGTTTAGTTAAGATTTTTTGACTGTTCTTTAAATCATTTAAACGTATACTGTTTCACTAAATTTAGGCATGCTTCTTGTATTTTCTGAGTTAAATGCCTACTGTTTAGATAGATTCGATGTTTTTGATGAAACAGATAACGTAAATCGTAGGAAAATTTCCATCTGTGATGATAAAATAAGTTTCGATGAAACTGGATATTTTGAAGTTTTGAAGCTGTCGAAGAACTTTGTCGATCGCAAATTATCTTAATTGGATTTCAATTCAATCGAGATACTATTTGTGTCGATTTAGTTTTCGATCGCAAAATTTTGATTTAAGTCATCACGAAAAGATTTTGACCGATAAACTTACCATCGAAAAACCCAATTATAATTTTCTGCGAGCGAAAAACTTATGCACTAAATAGATAATTTAGATGCAAATTCAAATCGAGCGTTAAACTTACCATCGCAAAATTAAAATTTTGATTTCACTTCATTTCGGTTTCAAAAATGTTAGCAGCAAGAAAATTTATTTTTCAATGCTTAACTTTTTTGATCGTAAAATTCGCCGCTTTGAGTAAATTGATCGAAAAATTCCTCAACGATTGACTTAGTTTCGTCGTTGACCAATTTCTCGATAAAAATATATCGCCGCGAAAATTTTTACTTACAATCGAAAATCACATATCGCTCGACAAATTCTCAAATCGAAAAATTTTATTCACTCGAAGAAAATTTCTCGACGGTAAATTTACCTGAGAAATAATTTCTCGATCGTAAACTTACACGGAATTTTTCTCGATCGTAAAATTGATCGACTACAGTCTCAATTTCAAACTCAACACTTAAAAATTTTTTTCCTAAGTCTTTTACACTGTAGCGAACGTTAGCGAATAAAATTTTCTCGATCGCAAAATTAGACGGAATGTCTTCAATTGAAATCAACATATAGGCAATCAAATTGCAATTCAATTTTATCGACCGAAAATTTTCTCGGCATGAACAGTGACTTACTGATTTAACACTTAGCGAAATTTCGAACCATTTTTCACGCGACAAATATTTCATTCGAAATTACATTCATGCCATCACGATTTTTGAAATTGAACATACACTATGCATTTGATATGATTTCAATTCAAAATTCATCGAACATGCTATTATTTGCAATATTACTATAGTTTGATGAAATTTATTCATATTTCGCCTGAAAAATAAAGTTGAACTAATGAACTTTTATATATCTTATATTTCAGATGGATCGCTACCCAAGATACAACCACATATATGATCACTATATGTACTTGAAGGTTCAGGATACGAACTTTCAGCTCGATCTGTACACATTTCGGAGCCTGGACGATATCATCGTGTGCATCCTCAGAGGCCACCCCATCTGGCATGCGTTAACGGTCACCGCATCGGTGCCGATGGTCTATCTACAGAAGTTCTGGGGATATATACAAGGAGTTGTAGCAAATGGGGCATTCTCCTTCACAACAAAACTCGGGACGCGGCATATTCTCATGAGCAAGAGCCAGCTCGGGATAATGCTGGACTTGCCTCACCACGACAACTACGACCCACTCCCGACGGACGCAGAGATGATTCAGGACTTCATGCACATGGAATACCAACCGCCGCTTACAAGATTAGCTCAGGTCCAGAGCAGCGTTATCCCTCACCCCTGGAAGACACAGTTCGGCATAGTGAACAAGTGTCTATCACCCAAACACGCTGGATTCGACAAGGGCAACGGCAACATACTGCGGATCATTCACGACCTCGCCTTCGCCAGAAACTACGACTTTGCACAGCTGATCTGGAACGATCTAGCTGAACAGATTCGGCTGAAGGAGAACCGAAGGTCAAAGAATGCGCCCTATGCTCGCTGGTTCAACGTAATCATCAGGGAGTTCTTGGAGCTACATGCAGAGAACATCCCTCAGCTACCTCCTGGTGGAAACTACCAGCCGCCAAGGCTTAAGTTTTTCCACAACCCACGGCTCACGGACCTGGACCAACCGTCGATGCCGATTCCACTCAACTTACTCAGGCTCACCGACCCCGCGGGAGCTGAGTATCAGAGGTTCTGCCGGGAACACAATTTAACGGAGGAAATGATCAGAGGGCCCCCGGAAGATCACCATGTGAGCCATCCCCAACACCAACCGAGCCCTGACGACGCGATGATTGACGTTGTCACTCAGGAGCTTCAACAGGAGTCTCCTTTGATCTAAGAGCCGATGCCCGACGTGGAAGATGCTTTGATAGACGTCGTGGCTACATGGCGCTCCACTCGAATTACAAATGGAAGTGCCCGTGCATGTTGGCGTGCTCGAAGAAACTTTTGAGGAAGTTATTCCATAAGAGGCACAGCCCGAGACAGAAATGGGGCAAAGCTCTCTTCCACCGGTGATGGATCATGCACTGGAGGATGTCAATCGTGACCTTACTCCTCACACGGCCACCTCGTCTGACACAGAGTCTGACGAGGAAATAAGTCTGATCAGGAGGACTCCCAGAAGACTGAGCATTCAACTGGAGTCTCTCTTTTCGGCCGTCACCGTCGCACCAGATACTATGCTGACCACATCGACAAGTGTTGCTGGCATTTCTTCGCTCAATCTTGAGCCGCAACCTACTCACGTGGTGTCTGGTTCGCAGGCGCAACCTGAGCCTGCCTTAACACCCATAGAGGAGAATCCCCAGGATTCGACTCGAGGATTGGGTGGAAGTCTCATACAGTCACAACCTCAAGTGACTGTGAGACAACCCCAAGAGTCGGTGTCTACTCTAGGGTTGATAACAGGCGACAACAGTCGTCCTGGTCCATCCATGGAGGCGTCCACACCCTTTGTGATGAACGAGCAGTTCCAGGCCGCTCTCTTTGACGCTGTACAGTCTGTGGAAGACAAGAGCACGGAGAGAGTACTTCAAGCTATCGAGGCATCCCGAAGAGATACCGGGAAAGCACCTGACTCTGAAGGCCCTTCGTCACAAACCCACCCCACACCTCCACAACCCATGCCCACCGACCCTTTAGCCACTTCCTCCATCCTCATCAACCCATACACCATCCCCATCACCGAGCTCCACGACATTCTCCTCGCCCGTTTGATAGGCCTGTCCATCCGATCGCCTCAAGAAGAATCCCTCTATCGGCGATTGGTGGATCATCCCGAGCCACCGACTGACACCTGCCGAGGCCAAAGCTCCCACTCCCGGTGCAGACATGGAGATCATGACGATCAGGACCATCATGAGGGGGAGAAGAGGCCGAGGACATCTACATCCGGCCAAGGACAAGGCTCGGGCGCTACGCGGACAAGCGCTGGAGCTGGTGAAACCCAGACTACCCAAACCACCCATACTACCCAAACCACACAAACTACCCAAACCACGCACCGCACAGGCACTCTACCGCATATCGACCCACCAACCTTTCACCTCAGGACGCCTCCGCTCACACCGCCGATCTACTCAAGCCCCTTGCTTCTGGAAGAAGAAGCAAGCGCTGTAATGCTTGTAGCTCTGGCAGCTACCCAAGCTACTCCCTCCGTCGCTCCAGACCAACCGGGACCCTCTGGACATGGAGTCAATCCATACGAAGTATTAGACAAGTACACCTTCGAAGTCCAGTGGATGACCCATTCCATGCCCGAGGAGCATCAGAGACAACGACTTCAGGACGTACGCCACTTCTTACAACAAGCATCCGTGGATCTCGTGATCATTGAAGACGACGAACTTCAAGAAGGTGTAGACTACCAAAATGAAATTCCAAGGCTACCAGAGTTGATCGCACAGCGAGCGGCCTCCCCTACAAGACAGATGCCAGGGACCGTTCGGATCGACACGCCGTGGAAGAACATTCACATAGAGATACCTTTCCTTGAAGAAGTCAGGGAAAACATTTGGAGGCCACTCGATCGAATTAAGAAGCCGGATGAGTTCGAGCTGAGAGGGATCTCTCACTGGGATCAGCAGAAGAGAATGACATATCTGTGGATGCTGACCCAATTAGGACCGGATGTGAGGCTGGGGATCCCGAAGGATCGACTGAAGAGTCACTTCAGGGAACTCTCCCCAATTTGCCAACTCCTCAGTGTCTAATGTGCCAAAGGAGGACTTCCAACACCTCACTACATCATCGAACGAGTGGACAGGACCCGAGAGGAACTGAGCGAGAGCGACCTGCCGTACCTCCCCGCCGATGAAGTCTACCGTCTTTATCAGCTATACGTGGAGAAGTACAAAGTTCCTCAGGGCTTCATCAAGAAAGAAGGCCTCGAAGGGCTCTACCGGTTCATGATGCGACAAGTCAAGTACTTCGCCGCTCACGACCTTCAAATGGCGCTTGAGAGCAATATGAAGAAGGTCAACATGGCCGAACCACTCCTCAAAGGACCTGAGATCTAGAGACTTCCAAGCAATCACATACACATCAGCTCTGTCACCGGCATCACCTACAACAATCCAACAAGAAGACCAGGATGATGCTGAAGACAGAAATTCACAGGTTTTGCGATGGAACCCTCAAGATCGTCAGGCGAAATATCGAACAGAGGTTGGAAGAGATAAATAGAGACACGATGCTGAGGATCCACCGGTTTGTGAGAGAACAGCCGCTCCTGATGGAATTGCTGGATGATATCGAGGAGCGCCTGAAGCTCAGGGAGACCGTTAGGGACTACGAGCATGCGCTGGGCTTGCGCAGATCGTACTATGCCCGACAAGGACGAACAGCGCGGAGACGCAATCAAGCACAATGGGGGAGAATGTAGAATATCATTTGTAATTGTGCTTGATTTCATTAGTTGTCCTTGTAATTAGGGGCTTTACTTGTATTAGTCTTTAGATTAAGGACTAGTTCGATATTTATACCAAGATTGTTGGTATAAATACTTGTAAATGAATTGAGCTGAATAGAGAAAGTTTAGAGAATTGATCCGAATGGCTTGCAAATCGATTTCTAGAGAGAGAAACAACAGTAACTTTCTCACTCTAATTGAATTCTCTCTTTTGTTCTTAATTTGAGTTCGAATTCAATTCATCATCTAAACGATGGAATTGCTATGGTTTCTAGCCTAGGATCGTAGAGTTGTTAATCTGAGGACCTAACAGTTTACAATTTGTATAACAACTTTAGCAATCCCAATAAGGTAAATTCATGTTGGATCTCAAGCTGAACCTCCACGTAAGGAATATTCTATCGTTCTTTTACAGCCTTTATGTGTACACATTGCCTCTCTGTAGTCCACGAGAATTTGCTTGCAATTGCATTTGCTTTAATCACTTTCAGTTGTTTTAAGATACTGAAGCTTGACGGCATGCCGCGAAGAACTCGGATTGGGTATTGTAACTCGCTGATTGAGGAGGAAGACGGGGTAACCGACCGTCGTCGTCGAGTGCGCCAAGATACAGAACATGAACGCCGAGGGTTAGATCTGAACATCTATGCCCGATTTATTACTAATTTATTTTTGTTTTTGTGTGCTTACTTGTTTTTTGTTTGCTATACCGTCATAAGAGTGAAATTTGAAAGTAGTTGTGATTAGAGATTTCCTGATTTCAATGGAAAAAGGGAAAAAGAAATCAATCTTCCTTATATTGTTGAATATACAGGAGATCATCAAGTAAAATAAGGTAACGTTTAAAGGTTCGATTTTTTGAGAAGGGTTTTTAATGGATGAATGGTTTTTGTTTGCACAGGACAGATTAATCACACCTTTTTCTATTTTTTATATCGATTATAGTTGCAGTATTTTGATACACACTCTGCCACTTTACATACAGACTTTTGACATATTAACTAGACGAACTTGGCTCGATGATATGAGAAGATTTCCAATGGATCGTCTCACATCTATACTGGGATATGGCTGAAATTAATGCTTCTGAGTTCTGAAGCACCAAATCTTTTGGCTTCTTTGACCACCAATGCACCATGAGGGGTAGTGAGACTTTTTACAATTTCATCCATCTCTGATTCAAGATGATTCATTGTAAGTCGATAGATTAGGCGATCTCTGATTCAGTGTGATTCATTATGAGTCAATAGATTGATTCAGTTTGATTCATTATGAGTCGATACATTAGGCAGATAATTTCCTCTTACAATCGCAGGAAACATATCGAAGGTGTGATAATCTTGAATCCTCTATTAGCTTAAGTACGATTATATCAATGACATGAGTTCGATATTGAATTTTTTCCTTTTTCACTTTTTATTACAGCGAGAAAAGCAAAGATGCAGAAGACACAATTGTGGCATTTGGTAACAAGGACACTATCAAGGGCGAGAATTCGCCATTAGTGCAGTCCGTTGTATTTTATTATCGCATTTTACGAATATATATTCTCATGTTTTGACACAAAGTTTTACTATTCAGTGGATGATCAAAGATAACTGACAAAAGCGCACAATCATGAAAATTGCTTCTGTACTGTCACACCGTCGTTGCCTCTCTCTCATTCCGATCTTTTGCTTTGCTTCTTGGTAAACCGACAGCGTCGACGCGCTACAGGCATCGCTTACATCAAGCCGAGGGAGAAGAGTCGTACAGTAAGCGTCATTTATAGGTGAATTTTTTTATGTATAGGTTTTGAAAATTATAATAGTTGCTATCATGAACAGAGTAAAGATTTCTCATCCTGTTGATGAGAAAATTTTCTGAAAAGTTTTCCTTCGATGTGTTGCCATTGTTTATCAGATGTAGAGCTGATTGTTTTCATAAAACTTACTGATATTTATTTTGTGTAGACAAGCCGTGTAAAGGGAGGTGACATGCAATTCTAATCAGTTTTCTATTTTTTTTAGACGCAGCTATAGTTCGACATATCTTACAACGCCCGGACAACGATATATCAATTTCGATCAGAACATATCTCACGTCTCCACACAAATTGGTTTGATCCAATTATGTTCTTATCCTTACGCCAATAAAATGTGAGTCAGATCGCTTCTTCTATACCTTATGGGATTAGTTTCAGGAACATATAAACCACCATTGCCAAGGTACTTTGACTTTGTATTGGCTTTATCGAATTTTTTGGGGACAAAATGTTAGGAATATTTTGTAGCATCCTTTAATTATGTAATCTTGGGTTAATGTGTTGGGTTGTAATAGTTTGGGGTAACTTATGATATTTAGTCATAGTTTTGTACTGGGCTTTAATATACCAATCAATTGTGGTATATAAAGCCCAAATAACCCTAATTAGGGTTTGATCAAAAGTATTGAAAGGTAAGCCACCTTGTACGTTAGATTAAGAAAACACACACTAACACACACACTCAAGGTGTTCTTCACGTTTTACACATTCAAACCAATCTTTTGATCCTTGTTTGGTAAAGGGCCAACAAGTGGTATCAGAGCCTAACGCGGATCAATATCTTCCATTTGAATCCAGTTTTGCTCGTTTTCGACGCGATTTGACGAAGATTCTAGCTTGAAAACTCATTCTCTGCTTTTTCACTGTTTTTTTGGATGTTTTCAAATCGTTCTCAGTGATTCTTTTCTCCTAGGACATTTGAAAACTGATTTTGAGAACATTTAGGTTCCTTCACGTCGATTCCAGTCAAGTTTGAGTCGGATTTAAGCAAAAACGAGTCTGAAAAATCTGTTTTTCACTGAACTGGGCATCACTTTCGAGCAACAAATTGAACAGTACCATTGAATTTGAAGGTTTCGACCGAAACTCACTGAAAGAAGATTCAATCAATTTTAATTTCCGGGAATTTCTTCGCTTATTTCACAGTTTCGCTCGAAAGATTTCTCGGCGAAAGTCCACTTGTTTCGATCGAAAGTCGATTAATTTAAGTTTCGACGAATTTTCCACCAATTTTCACAAGTTTCGATCGATACAATTCTCGGCGAAAGTCCAATATTTTTCGCCCGAAACGCTACAGTACACAATTTCATAGTTTCGATCGATACACATTTCGAACGCTACAGTGCACAATTTCACAGTTTCGATCGATACACATCTCGGCGAAAGTCCAATATATTTCGCCCGAAACGCTACAGTACACAATTTCATAGTTTCGATCGATACACATTTCGAACGCTAGAGTGCACAATTTCACAGTTTCGATCGATACACATCTCGACGAAAGTCCAATGTACTAACCGTTTCGCTCGAAACCTTGTTCTCCACTTAGCCAATTTCAATCTCAGACGATCGAAACTATTTTTTTTTTCAAATCAAAATCAAATTCCGTCTTTCGATCGAAACTAACAATTTCAAAACTCTTTCGCCCAATTCACACCTTCGCTCGAATCTTCCAATCTTAACTTAGTTTCGATTGCCCGACTCTCAACACTTAGGACCAATCGTTTAGCTTATTTTCTGTAGCGACCCTTGCCATCGCTACCATTCCTAGCTTAACTCTAAGTGTCTAATGGTACGATAACTTAGAGTATACGAAAATACGGTAGAAATTTTTTTCCTTCTTCATATGGAGTTCGTGTCCTGTACACGTCAAAAGAATATAACTACGCGACAGAATAATTTCTTCAAGTCCTAATTACACCCTAATCCTAGTTCATAATTACTCGGGACGGTTGCGATGGCACAGCCAAAGCTCCTATGCGCCCGGCCTCACAGGTCGTCATCCATACACACACGTCCACCCCCAAAAGACGCTCGGAAGCTTCAAAAGATAGGCCTTGCCAGCTAGGCGATCACGTACCGTGATCGTAAGTACCTACAACACATAACATAAAAGAATGAGCCACCGAGGCTCAGTAAGCAGAAATCATGCATGTATGCACGTGTCCCTTCCCCGCAAAGGCAATCCACGCCAATGCATATACTACCTACGCAAAGGCGATCCGCGCCGATGCACCTATACTTCGCAAAGGCGATCTACGCCGATGCTCATCATATTCGTACTAACATCACTCAGGGCCCTCGGCTAATCTCACTATGCACCACAAAGAGCTCACGTCCACTAGGGACAAATAGACAGCGGTCCACGCCGGATGGTCATACCTAGGATGCACATCGTTCCCCTAGGTTGCCATATGTACCCGGGCGTCCCCGACTGTCGGCGGTCGCTCACGCTGGTAGCCCACACTGAGGTTGCCTACACCAGGGTTCCACCCTGTGTTGCTTATACCCTCAGGTCGCACCCTCCAGGTCGCACCCTACCGTCACGGGCATCGCCCAATTATAACATAAACATACATATATATGGCCCTCTCGCCAACGGGCATCGCCCTAATATATTCCATTAGATACATAATAATAATATATGTATACGGCCCTTTCGCCAATGGGCATCGCCCTAATATATTTCATTAGATACATAATAATAATATATGTATATACGGCCCTTTCTCCAACGGGCATCGCCCTAGTATATTTCATTACGTACATAATAATAATATATATACGCGGTCACTTCGCCTGCGGGCATTTCCCTAATATATTTCATTAGGTACATAATAGTAATATATATATATAGGCGATCTCTTCGCCAACGGGCATTGCCCTAATATATTTCATTAGATACATAATAGTAATAATATAATACAGGTACGGCCTCATTCGCCTAAATATATTTCATTACGTGTACAATAATAATAATAATATATGTATACGGCCTTTTCGCCATCGGGACATCTGCCCTAATCATAATCCATATATTTTATATAATAGTTTGACGACGCTAAACGTCGCCCTGGTGGCATAGTGGACAGCCCTTGACTCAACTGAGTCGACAACACATGCCCATATCGGCAATGTATCAATCGCTTTCAAGCGATACACCATATATATATGCATACTCGACTCATACAACCCTCCCACATATGATAGTGTATGCACGTGAGTATGAAAATGCAACATATGCCAGACGATATTACCAAGAGACCGAATATACAATTATTCCACGTAATTCATGTAATCATCGAGGCACTTAGTCACGTAATATCAAGTAAACACAATTCAGGTAAGCCTCGAAGCACCTAGTCATCCAATTAAAAACTTCAGACACATTCACATGAAGACATATCAATTAAATCACGTAAACATGAAATCGCCGAAGCATGTAGTCGCATAAAGCAAGTACATTCAAACAAGTTATGTGTCGTAGTTGGATTTCTACTTACCTGTCGTCCAAGCTACGCGTACTTAGCTCCTCGGGAATTTCCTACTGTTCGACCTTTTAAATCATAAAAATATTGTCGTATCAGTACATTATCTAGCTTAGCTAACCATATTGAAATCGTTACGCAATCGTACTATCTTGCTAATTTTTCTAAGTCAGTCTGTTTTACTCTCTGCTATATTAGTATTTTATCGCGCCCTATGTATATAAAGCTCGACGAATCGCCCGATTATTGTCGTTTCAAGGTGTTTCCGCCCGAAACTAGATTTAATTTGAATTGCCCGATTTGAGAGGTTTCGACGGAAATCGCCCGATTTGTCGAGGCACTGGAGTCGCACGACTTGAAGTCGGCTTGGGATCGCCCGATTTGAGTGCTCACTAGCATCGCCCGATTTGACGGACTCTCGGCGATTTCTTCGTCGATTTCGACTTCGAGCTGTTGAAATGCCCGATTTCTCAAAATGCAAGGTTTCGCTCGATTAGAATGCAAATTCGGCGATTTCATGGTTGCTTGACGCGTGTTGCAGCGAGAAATCGCCCGATTTCTTTTAAACGGTCGTTCGGCGATTTGAAAGCAGCCCGCGTTGACGATTTTCGCCCGATTTCCTCACGGGATTTGGTTCTGCCCAATTTTGATCAGAACTCGGCGATTTCATGGCCATTCGACACGTGTTGTAGAGAAAATCGTCCGATTTTGGTTTAGTGTAAATCGCCCGATTTTTGTGAAAGTTTATTTGCTGAAAACGCCCGATTCCGGGGCTGTATAAAGTAGCAGTTCTATTTCAATTCTGCCCGATTATTAAAACTGCCCGAAAGTAACTGGTTAAGTAATTTATCTACTATGTCCTAATGGCCCGATTTCGAGTGTTGTTGAATTTGCCCGATTTCACCACATCCTACCCTCAATCTAAAAACTGTTAAACAATCACTCGATTCGAAATTCATCTACCCGAAACAGCTCAAGCACCCAAAATTATTTGCTAAGCATATAAACGTGTATATTCATTCAAAAACACACATATTGGGTTCAAAGCTTACGGCTAACACATAGAAATTAATAAGCAACGTAATCATATATTCCAAAGTTCATAAATTCGAACTTAATGGTCGAAACACCCAAGTTTGAGAATTTGAACTTATTTATGTGTTGTAGGTGAAGAATACACCTAGAAATCTTAATTTACGGAATAGCAAGGTTTAGGGAAATGTTTTTCACTTACTTCTTTGAATTTTCCAAGCTATTTGGGGTGTCCTTTGGATTGATTTCTTTCGGCCCCTTCTCCTCTCCTTTCACTTGATTTTTGCTGGGTTCTTGAGTGAGGTTGAGAGATTAAAGTGTGCTAGGTAGATATTTTGCAAGAAGGTATGGTGTGGGACGTGGGTTTTTCCTTATTTTAGGGAGAGTTGTCTCCTATTTGTTTTTCTTATGGATTGGACCAACTATGAAATTTCTAGCCCAACATTGCATGGCCCAATTCCCACATAACTATTATCATTTTCTTCATTCCCTTATTCCTTCTATTTTATTTTCAAATTGGTCGATTATACTTCATCCTAGGCATAAATCGTCCGATCTCTAGGATTGGGTTAAGAAATCGCCCGATTTCACGTTGTCCCGGTTAAGCTCGGCGATTTCTTCTCCTTATGCCACGTGTGGTTTCTATCTTAATCGCCCGAAATGAGGCTTAGTGGAGCTTAGCGAAAACGCCCGATTTCTAACTTGATCGAAACTTATACTATTCAAGCGCTGCCCGATTAAATGTCCTAATTCATTTTCGATCAACGTCTCCTATGTAACAAGTCGCCCGAAATGCGGTTTCGTTAAATCGCCCGATTCCTAGTCGATTTACCTCATAATTCTAATTTCACGTGTATGGGAATCGGCCGATTCTGACTTGCTCAATTTGAGCTCGGCGATTTCTTACGTGCATGCCACGTGTACTAGTGGCTTAAAATTCCTTAAGTCCTCATAACTCATATACACATGCTTCATGAATTCACATAGATCACATAATCATAATTCGTAACACATATAGGGATTATAAATCACATCACATGAAGTCATGTAGACACATAAGTCATGTAAGAGCATGTAATCATATATCGCACATTGGGCATGGATTAATTACGTGTCCTAAGTAAAATATTTTACCCAAAATCCTATTCTCCCTAACGTAATTACTCAACTATGTCTCTAATTAATTTTCTCTGCTCTTAATTATGCCGTAAACCCCGTAATTAATTTTACGGGTCTTACATTTTCATATCATACTAGAGTCGATCAAGCACTCAAATTGAATTGAACAAAATTATCAATTTCACTTTAGACCAATTGTTCCATCCTCGAGCAGTACACTAAATTCATCAAACTCTTTTATTTCGACAGAATTCACTAAGACCTAATTAGACTCAACACTAGAAATTACTCAAACTTGACTACATTTCTTTCAAAACTAAAGTGTTTAATTTCGCAGATATATCTCGCGTTAACGATCATTACCAAACATACCATGGACGGTCTTGCTATTGGATCTGACAACCGTGCACCACTACTGAGATGGGGGGAGTACGGCATATGGAAGCAACGATTCATAAACTTCATAGAAATCAAGGATGGAGACCTCGCAAATGACATGCTTTCCTCCATTTTTGAAGGACCTGCCCAATTTTGGACCATTACCCCCGCTCAACCCGATGCAGTTCCCGCAATTCCAGAAATAAGAACTCCTAAGGATCCTAGTCGATACAACGATGCTGAGAAAGCACGAGCCAGAGCAGACAAGCTTGCTCGACACTATGTCCTTCAGGCTCTACCAAATGATGTCTACAAGCAAGTCGATGCAATGGTCACTGCAAAGGAAATTTGGGACGAAGTCTGCAAGATGATGGTCGGAACAGAAGTTAGTACTTTGTCCAAGAAATCTAGTATCCTTACTGCCTATGACTCCTTCAAGGCTAAGGAGGGGGAAGAACTTCGAGATGCTTACCTTCGCTTCCTAACCATCATCAACGAGATGAGAAAGATTAACATCCAGCGTTCCAATCTCGAACACAACATCAAGTTCCTCTCCACACTTCAATCGGAGTGGGGACAAATTGCAGTTCTGGTTAAGCAACAGAACAAAGATCTGGACGCGATGGACATTCATTCCCTACACGATAATCTCTCACAATACTCGCAATATGCTAAAGAGATTAAGAACGAAGGAAAGCCAAACATTGAAATGGAACCAATTGCACTCGTAACTTCTAAGTCAAGCAACAGGAGCTCGAAGACTTCTAAAGGAAAGCAGGTCGTACCATCTGACACCTCTGACAACACCGAATCTGACCAAGGATCAGAGGACGAACTCGAATCCATCAGAAAGAAGCTGGCAATGATCTCAGATACCGTCAATAAGATGAGCGCCAAGAAATCATCCTCTTCCTTCAAGAAACAACGAACCTCGGGCGGGAAACAGAAGCACATTGCCCCTGAAGAGACTGAAACTAAGAAATCTGAAATAGTGAAGAAGTGCTTCAACTGTGGCAAGCCGGGTCACTTTGCTTCGGAATGCTTCAGACCCAAGAAGAAAAACACTGAATACTACAAGAAGAAATTTCAGCTCTCACAGCGCAAGGAAGCGGGAATAGTCTTGGTAGCTGAGGAAGAGGAATGGCTGGAGGACACATCTGACGAGGAGGAAGAAGAAATGGCCTTCATGGTGAAAAGCATACAGGATGACTCCGACGAGGATGAGCCAGCCATCGGATCAGACAGGACAGATGTTTCATCATCCGACCTGGAGGTATACACTCCATCCCTACATGATTTCGTTAAACTAGAACGTAGGATAGCCGAACTCTCCATGCATCATAAAAATCACTCAGAACTCCAAAGCAATTTCGACAAAAATTATGCCCTGTTGAACAAACAACAGGAAGAAATAGCAATTCTTAATGAATCCTTGATCTTATCTGAAACTAAAGTGAAGACTTTAGAAGATCATATAGAAAACAAGGAAATAGAGATTAGCAATATGAGCAGAAGATTGAAAGACAGCGAGGAAGAATGTGTAAATGTAGCGTCTCAATACGAACTAATCACCAACGAACGTGTACGACTATACAAGAAAATCAAGGAATTAGAGGACATCAACACCAAAAGAGGTCAAAGTGAACGAACCATGTTCCTTAGCCAACCTAAAGATGTTGAATTTTATAATCCCCGCGAAGGATTGGGATTTGAGCCCACCACTAACCCTGAAGCAGATAAAGTAAACTCTCTGTACAACATCAAACGTTTTGGGTTAAGCATCACGACTAATGCCCTTCATCGGATCAAGTGCGGTGACTGAATCTGATGAACAAAGGCGGAAGAACAAAGAATGGGCTCAAATCATGTGTGACTACGACGAACTCAATAATAGCTACAAAACAAGAGAGATACCGCTCTCTGATGATTACATGTCACCATTTGGACCCGAAGGCAATGACGAACAGACTAAACCTATTTATTCATTCATATATATTCCAGAAATTATACGCAAAATAGGTTCTGTTAGGATATTTAATTGATTGTGTCAATAGTTTAAGTCTTGGGATTAATTTTGTATTAATCTATTAACTTGGGCTTTGGACTAGAATGTAATAATTTTATTATTAGTGATTGGGCCTTAATATACCTAGGGTTAATGTGGTATATAAGGTTTTACCAACTCACTTTGAAAGCTAATCAAAGATTAAAAGGCAAACCCTAATTTTCACACACTACACACACTAAAAGGTGAGAAACTCTCCCTTCTTCATAGGCTAAATGGACCAAACAAGGAATCAAAGAGGCTAAATGGAATGAAGAAGAGTTTCTCACCTTTTAGTGTGTGTAGTGTGTGAAAATTAGGGTTTGCCTTTTAATCTTTGATTAGCTTTCAAAGTGAGTTGGTAAAACCTTATATACCACATTAACCCTAGGTATATTAAGGCCCAATCACTAATAATAAAATTATTACATTCTAGTCCAAAGCCCAAGTTAATAGATTAATACAAAATTAATCCCAAGACTTAAACTATTGACACAATCAATTAAATATCCTAACAATCTCCCCCTTTGTGTCAATTGTTGGGAGTCTTGAATCTTGAGCGTAGCGTTGGTGGTTTAGCGTGTGAGTGTGTCGCGAAGCCCTAGCTTGAACTCGAAGGCGCGGAGGTTCCTTCGAAGTACCAATCGATTAGCTATAGCGTCAATGAGCTTCGCGAACTTGGATCGGCAGAGGGGATCTTCTTCTGAAAGTATGCGGCAGATCTTCATTAGTTTGTCTTGGTTGATGGTGAGCGTTCCATCCGAGAACTTTGCCACTTCAGAGCAGCGCAACATCCTCATCTTTCCCTTATAGTTCGAGTAGACGACCGCCGGATCATCTCCGTCGATCACATCGCCCTCTCGGTAGTCGTCCGCGTTCTTGAAAGATGGGCGAGTCAGATTCACCTTCTTCAGGTTGTGCTCCACCGCCATCTGCAGATCGTGGGTGGCGAAGAATCTGACCTGTCGGAGCATGTGGCGTTTGATAGCCACATATCCCATGGTGACCGGTTCAGCACGTATGAGATGTCCAGAGCTTCTGAGGACGAGTCTGAACTACTTCATGGATTCCAGCATGCTGTACAGGTCGCCCAGGTGCAGAAACTTGAAGTCCGCCTCACTGACTTCACAGTAGCTCTCATCCTGCCTCATTACCGTGAATACCGGGTAATGGACAGGTCCTTTGGACTCTTGGCGGAGGTCAGTGACTTTGCAGATGGGGGCCCGACTCAGTTCCTGAGCGATGTTTTCCTCATCGGACAGCGTCCTATCTGTGCATTTGTGGCACAGAAGGCTCCATCGATAGAGTTGCTTCTTTCTCTCGCTCCAACTTTGGATGTTCATCAGCTCATACTCGTCGAAGGTGGTGATGATCTGCTCCTTGCGTCGCCAGATCCTCTTCCTGATCTCTTCTTGAAACGGTGCGGTGATCTTTTTGTTTTCCCACGGTGCTTCCGGTATATCCACCGTGGGTACATCCGTTTGAGCAGCAGGGGCTTCAGTTTGCTGCGCTTGGAATTGCAGGATGTCCTCAAGCTCGGCCGGTTCAGCGTCGTACTCCTCTCCGTTCTCGTCGTCTGCGGTGTTGATCAGCGTAAGTGAGGCCTCCATGAGCAGACGTCGAGCGTTTTCTACCAACTTCCTAGCTGCTACTCCATCGGCGGGCGTGTATAGCCATTCATCATTGAAGATGTAGGCTTCGATTTCGTTCTGTGCGCAATAGACATCCTCGGAAGCCAGGTTGGGATCAATGTTGAGAGGGGATGCTGTGTGGTGGTGAGGGTGTAGCGTCGGAGGAGTTAGTGGATTGTGGGGATGGAATTGGTGGAGATTCTGGTGGTTCGGTTGAGGTGATGGTTTTGGCAAGGATGATTTGGGTGACGGGTGGTGTAGATGTGGTGGTGGCCTCTAGCGTCGATGTGACAGCTAGAGGTTCCAAGGTGGTGGGTGGAGATGATGTTGAGGTGGTCTCTAATGTCGATGTGACGATTAGAGTTTCGGAGACGGTAATGGGTGGTGGTGAGGGTGTTTTGGCTAGTGACTCAGGGTGAACAGGGTGGGATTTTTGGCTAGTGGGTTGTGAGGTTTCTGGTGCAGGCGTCTTTTCAGGTCCAGAGGAGGAGGGCGGCGTCGATTGCATGAGTCCTTGGGATTGTGAGTCCAGCTGCCTATTCTCCCCCTCGCGGCGATCTTGATCATCATCTTGATCGTCGCGCCTGGTCCTGCTGGATTCGCCTTGAGCACGGCAGGACATGGGTTGTGTCATTATGCGCTTCATCTCCTGTTCTTCCTCGTCGAGTTCCGTCATCGATTCGAATCGGGCTCGGAGGATGTAGAATAGTTCCTTGGCAGAGATGGAGGAGAGAAGATCATCGGCGTCCGTGTGTTGCATGGGTGGTGGCGTCTCCGGGGCCACACCTTTGCCTTTGTCGACGGTGGACGCATCGAGACGCGCGTAGACTTGATCGAGAATCGACGCTTCAAGAGTCTTTGCAAACTCTTGAAGACGTGTCTCTAGCGCGGTCTCGGTGACAAAATGGGGTAAATCTGACAAGTTGGAATCACGAAGAAATCCAACTGACACCGAATCAGTGAATAAAGCCGATCGGCCGCCCGTTTGCACAGGTCTGGTAAAGACGGGGTCACTCAGACTTCCCGTTGGCATCGTCGAGGAGACAGACTCACTCGTGTGATGGCCTAGGCTCACGGTTGTTGTTATGTTGGCCGTGCTAGGTCTTCCGCTCTCAGTCACATAGACATCACCGAGCGTTCTGACAGGGTCACTAAGACTCTGTGGTGCGGTAAGAGGTGTATGTGTCCTAGAAATGGGAGAAATTATGGGGAGTGAGGGTACTAGACTCGATGTGCATGAAGAGGATGCAGTCTGAGGCGAGGGACTGCTTGTTTCAACATCGATCATCTCCAAGTGGGATGTCGATGGTATACGTGGCTCCTCGTGGAATGAAATACCTTCCTGTAGAGAGGAAGATAAGTGGGTCAGTGGGGTTGTTTGCGTGGTTGAGCCAGATGCCACGACTTCTACTCGGGAGGTGAACACATCACCTCCTGTACCTATTGGTTCGGCTCGGCTTATTTGTGGCTGAGGAGGTCGATCATGTTTTTGTTTCGATCGACGCTCCGTGGGGCGGCTTACGTCATCCTCACGCGACCGTTTTTTCGGAATGCGGGTGGAGGAGGATGCGGCGCGACCTGAAGACTTTTTGGAGGTGGTGGGAGGGGTGTGGCTAGTCCCGGGGATAGGAGCAGTGGGGTTGATCTGCGCCATAGAGACAGTGGAGGGAGGTCGGGGGCTCTCGCGGAACGCGGCGGTTGTGGCTCGGTATTCGCGGACGTGCGGATTTGTCTGATCTGCGTAGGCGAGCACTTCGTCCGGAATGATCATGGCGTGTCGATCCTTCGCCGGCGTGTTTTTCTTGGCAAACCTCTCGACGGTTGGGATGACGAAGTGTTCCGCTGGCGACCGGATTCGAATGTCGGTTGAGTGCAGGCGGAAGTGCTTGATGAGAGCAGGGAGCCACCGCATGTAGGGTACAAATCAGTTTGTGACTCCCTTGGCGACTTCCCGGTCGCGACGTTGGATCATGGAGACGAGATCCATCCAGATTATATCGGCGTAGTTGTACTTGCGGTTGTGGGCGATGCCGGTCAGGATGGTGAGAATCTGAAAGTTGACGCGGTCCTGACCAGCATGCTTCCCTGACATGCACTTGTTGACGAGCAGGTACAACGTTCGCCATGGTTGAGGTAGATTGCGGGTGGTGACTTCACTGAGGACAAGTGGGCCCTTCTTTTTCTTATTGTCTGATTGATAGCCCAGTCTGTCAATGTCGTCAATCAGTTGCTCGTGTGTCGGTAGTGGGTCGTAGGGTGAGTAGACGGGGAGTTGAAGTACTTCTTGTAATATCTTGCGAGTGAGCACCACCGTGTCTTGATCAATTCTGGCTGACAAGGTTTTAGCGAGACGGAGTGGTCCAGCTATCTGGAGTGTATGCCAGAATTGTTGAAGATAGACTTGAGCTTCTGGCTCGCCATGTGTGAGGGCGTGGCGAAGTGGGTGCCCTTTGAGGATTTCTACGATGACGGGGGCATCGCACCGAAAGCTCTCCAGATCCACCATGTAGTTGTTGGGAATCAGAGCCGCCCATTGACTTAGGGGAAATATCTGGTCGGTGGTGGTACATAGGTGCGCGTGTGGACTTTGATGCGAGCGACGTCCCTTTGAATTGCAGCCTGCTCAAGTGCTTCAAGTGTGGCTTGATCTTTGTTAGTCATATCTGTACTCGACAGTGATTGTTATACGATTAGAGCGGACTAAGTGTCGAAATCGCGAAGTATGAAAACGTAGATATGTCTAGAAAACTACTGCATTTTTGTATAAAATTTCGCATGTAAAGAGAAATTTTCGTAACTTATATCATATAAGCATGTCGAGAAAGTTTTTCGCATATAAAGTTTCATGGGCATGAAAAGAAAGTTTTTCGCATATAAAGTTTTCGCATATAAACCTCCGTATCTAGGTAGAATTGTCACAAGTAAAGCTAGTTTCGCATTTAATGTAGAATTTCGCATTTGGCAAGTAGTGGCAGATTTTCGCATATTGGGTAAAAATTCGCATGTAAAGAAAATTCGCTAAGTAATAGAGAGTTTCGCATATTAGGTAAATTTCGCATATAGGACAATTTTCGCATGCAATGGGAAGTTTCGTAAGTGAACATGGACATGTCATGAGGATTTTTCGCATAGTGAGTAAAATTTCGCTAGTGTGCAAGTTGTCTAAATTTTCGCATGTGATGAGAAAATTCGCAAGTTATCATACATAGACAAGTCGAGAAATCGCTCAATTTCGCATGTAAGAAAGAACTTTCGCATATGAATTTTCGCACAGAAGGAAATTTTCGCACGTTAAAGCACTGTTTCACTCAGAGTTAATATTCGCATGTATCAAGGAAATTTCGCACTTAGTCTATTCACGAATTTTCGCACATAAAGAAGATTTTCGCAAGTTGAAGTGTTTTCGCATTCCGAGTGAATTTTCGCAAGTAAGGTAGTTTTTCGCAAGTTATATGAAAGTTTCGCGGAAGGGAAAAAGAACTTTATGCATTGAGAAAATTTTCGTGTTTCTCTGTGGTTGCGAAAGAGTGAAGATGCGAAAGTGTGTAGATGGAGAGATGTGTTATGAGATTTTCGCGGGGTGGCACTCACTGTAGCAGAGAAAATTTTGACGAGAATAAAAGAAGATTTCTCAGATAGACTTTCGCGGGACTTCACATACTGTAGCAGCGAAAAACATTTTAACTTATGTAAATTCTCGAATGAAAGTTTCGCATTTCTTTAGTCACTGTAGCAGCGAAAATTTAGCTCTTTGAAATTTCTCGGATAAAAATTTCACGGAATATTACTCACTGTAGTAGCGAAACTTTCAATCTTAAGAAATTTCTCGGAAAGATTTTCGCGGAATTGTTCTCACTGTAGCAGCGAAAGTTAACATTTTTAAAGCAATCTTCTGAGAATTTTTCGCGGTGAAGAACATATTGCGACAGCATGCGAAACGACGAATAATTTTAGCCTTAGACCTACTCAAATCTCAACCAAAACGCTATAATCTGGGCTTAATCGACTCGTAATTGAATGGGTAACGCAGAGTTGGGGATATTAAACATAAACAACATATCATGAGTTCGATTCAGAGGCCGCGAAAAACTTATTCTTAACCTAACAGATTTAATCGAAATGGGGCAAAACAGCTTAAAGTGACTAGAAATTGATTTAACTAAGGTATATTCATACCGAGAAGCTGATTTGCGACAATGGAGGTAGCGAGAAACGGAGTTTGAAAGCAGATTTTGACGACGACGTGACGCGGGGAGTTGCGAAATTTTGAGAGAGGGGTTGCGAAAGTTTTGAATTTTTCTCGGGATCTTTAGGAAAGTGAAAAGTGTTAAGGGTTTTGGGGTTTTACGAGTGTAGGCACTGTACATGCGAAATTTGAGTAAATGGGCCGAAAATTTCGCGGCCTTGGTCAAAACCTCAACATAGCTGAGTTTCGCGGATTTGGACCCAATTTTGACCCCTTTTGACCAGAAAAATTTGAAATTCAACCCAAAATATTTTGATCGGTCCGATTTTGACTCAGTTTGACCAGAATTTAAAATTTCAACTCGTATATATATATATATATATATTTTTTAATTTTTATTTTAAATAATGAAAAATAAGAAGCTCCCCCTTAATCGTAAAACTTCCGTTTTAAATAATGAAATATCATACGCTCCCCCTTAAACGAAAAATCTCCTTTAAAAATAATAGAAAAATCAGATGCTCCCCCTTAATCGAAAACTCCCCCTCAAAAGGACATAATTCAGAGGACACATAAGAATTCAGAAGACACATAGATAATGGAGTGAAGTGGAAAGGAAATATGTACACTTAATCAAAGTTCATGTAGAGACGATTGATCACAACTGAATATTCAACATGCCCAACATAGTCACTAGGTGTTGGAATCGTTTGACATCCAACGGTTTTGTGAAAATGTCGGCCAGTTGATCTTCGGTTGTGACGTAGTGCAATTCAATTGTCCCTTGTTCTACATGTTCTTTGATGAAGTGGTGACGAATATCTATGTGTTTTGTTCTAGAGTGATGTACCGGATTACTCGTCATCGCAATAGCACTTTTTGAGTCACAATAAATGGGAATTTTATCAACATGAATATTAAAATCTCGTAGTTGGGTTCTCATCCACAAAAGCTGTGAACAGCAACTAGCGGCGGCGACATATTCTGCCTCCGTCGACGAAGTTGAGACATAGTTTTGTTTTCGAGACGACCAACTTACGAGTTTACCGCCCAAGAAGTGTGCAGCTCCAGAGGTGCTTTTTCGGTCCATCTTGCATCCAGCATAATCTGAGTCAGAGAATCCAACTAGTTTGAAGTCCGATTGAGTGGGTACCACAGACCCAGATTGGGTGTTCCTTTGAGGTAGCGGAGAATCCTTTTGACAGCAGTGAGATGGGATTCCTTTGGTGTGGCCTGAAAACGAGCGCAGATTCCTGTCGAGAGGACGATATCCGATCGACTAGCAGTAAGGTACAGAAGAGATCCTATTATCCCTCGATAAACGATTTGGTCAACGGGAACACCAGATGGGTCCGCGTCGGGTCGGCCAGAGGGTGACATAGGTGTAGCAGCAGTCTTTGCATCCTTCATTCCATATTTCTCGAGGATGTCATGGATGTATTTGGACTGATTGATGAAGATTCCGTCGGGGAGTTGCTTTACTTGAAGACCAAGAAAGAAGTTCAGCTCGCCCATCATACTCATTTCGAACTTTTCTTTCATCAATTCTGCGAACTCTTCACACAGTTGTGGTTTAGTCGATCCAAAGATGATGTCGTCGACATAAATCTGTACAATCATGATGTCCGGGCCACTCCGCTTTGTGAAGAGAGTTGTATCCAAAGATCCTTTCCTGAAGCCAGATTGTACAAGGAAGTCTGAAAGGACGTCATACCAAGCCCGGGGAGCCTGTTTTAGTCCGTAGAGGGCCTTGTAGAGTCGATATACGTGATGAGGAAATTCTTCGCTCAAGAACCCTTCAGGCTGACCAACGTACACTTCTTCCTTGAGAAACCCATTCAGAAATGCAGTCTTCACGTCCATTTGGTAGACTTTAAAGTTCTTGTGAGCAGCAAAGGCAAGAAAAATTCGTATGGCTTCGATCCTGGCAACTGGGGCAAAGGTTTCATCGTAGTCTATGCCTTCTTGTTGGTTGTATCCCTTAGCCACAAGTCTTGCTTTATTGCGGATAACAACACCATCTTCATCTTTTTTGTTCTTGAAGATCCATTTTGTGCCGATAATGGACCTATTGTGAGGTCGTGGTACGAGTTCCCAAACTTGTAGACGTTCAAACTGACTTATTTCCTCCTGCATTGCAATTAGCCAATCAGGATCGGAGAGAGCTTCAGCTACTCGTGATGGTTCGACTTGACTGAGATAGCAAGCAAACAGACTTTCATTCATCGTAGCCGAACGTGTTGAAACACCAGATGTGGGATCCCCAATAATCTGATCGGTAGGGTGAGAGCGAGCCCAAAGTGGTACGTTGGTTTGTGAGGAGCTGGCCGCATTTGTGTCTATTTGAAACCCATTGGATTGGGGCCCGGTGTCCGAAGAGGAGATCTCAATCGTATTAAATTGAGAGGGTTCAGCATCAGGATCATCAATATTCCCAGAGTTGGGTAGAATGTCGTCTTCGTTAAGATTGAGTGGATCCATGTTTGGAGGGACGACGTTATTGCCAGTAGCTGGTGGTGTAGGTGGAGTGGGTGCAGCGGTAGGTTGAGTGGTGGCGACGGGAGTCTTGTGAACTGGGTAGAAGTACTCGAAGAGCAGATCTAGATCTAGTTCACCACAATTGCCCTCAGCTGAGGAAGTTCCCGCCGTTGAAGGTTGACATTTTGTCAACGTCTGTAGAAGACCTAGTTCTGGACTGATATGACCAGAAGCTATTAGATCGCCTTCGCTTTCGTCAAAGGTGACATTCGTGCTTTCTATTACTGACCATTTCTCCTTAAGATAGACTCTGTATGCCTTTGAGTTTAGTGAATATCCAACAAAGATGGCTTCAATTGCTTTTGGATCAAGCTTCCCAAGATGTTGGCGATCATTGGCCACAAAACATCGGCAACCGAAGACCCTCAGATAGGATATATCGGGGATATGACGGTTATTCAGCATCTCGTATGGGGTGCGGTTGAATCTTTTGTGGATTGAAGCCCGGTTTTGTGTGTAACAAGCCGTTTGAATAGCTTCGCCCCAAAGAGAATGAGGAAGTCCGGATTGAATGAGGAGAGTCCTAGCTGCTTCAACTAGTGTTCTATTCTTACGCTCAACGACACCATTCTGTTCCGGTGTCTTCACAGCTGAGAACTGTTGGGTGATGCCCTGAGTGGCGTAGAAATCACTGAGTTTATTGTTCTTAAACACAGTTCCGTTGTCTGTTCTGATAATCCGAACCTTTTGTTGATGAAGAGTTTGGGACGCAACAACAAACTCGATGATTATATCAGGAACTTCATCCTTTGTACGTATGAGTTTCGTCCACGTGTAGCGTGAAAAATCATCGACAATTACAAGAATATACCGTCTTCCTCCGAGTGTGGCCGTAGGCATTGGGCCACATAGATCCATGTGTAAGAGCTCGAGGATGAGCTTAGAGGACGGTGTTTCCTTGGAAGTGTGAGACGATCGCTCCATCTTCCCCAATTCACAGGCAGAGCAGAGGTGTTCCTTATGATATGTCAGTTGGGGTAGACCGTTGACGAGTTTGTTCTGTCGCAGTTTGTTGATGGTCTTGAAGTTGAGATGTGAAAGACGCCGGTGCCATAAATCGTTCAACTTGGGTGCGGCTCGAGAGAGAAGACATATTGGTCGGGAGGTCTTAAGATTGAGTATGTAGAGATGAGACGTGCGTGTTCCAGAGAGAAGAGGTTGTCCTGAGGCATCTATAATGCTGCAGATGTCAGATTCGAAGAGAACCTTGTATCCTTTGTCGCAGAAACGACCAATGCTGAAGAGATTGTAGCTCAGACCCTCGACATAAGAGATGCCCTTAATCGTCAGTTTGTCGTGGACGAGATCACCCGTTCCAAGAATTGGCGCCATTTGACTATTCCCGAAGGAGACCCTTCCGAGATAGCGCTCGGAGAAGTTGCTCAACAGCTCCTTGTTCCCCGTCATGTGTGTGGAGCAACCTGAGTCTAGATACCACACATGACAGACCTGCAATTATCAGCAAACGTTGGGTCCCCGTATTCGGACGGGGCTTTCTTGTGATACAAGTATAGTTTTCATGCGTTTAAAGGGAAATGTGGTTTCTAAATCAGATTGTGTCGATTCTAATTTAGCTTTCCCTTTGTCAGTTGTTTGATGATGTGAGGCTACTGTCTTTCTAACCCATATTTTCCTAACTTGTGCTTGCATGTATGGTGTCTTATACATGTATCGCCATGGGGCATGTGGTTGTTGTTTTCGTGCTTCGGTTTTGGTTGCGTTTGGCTTGCGAGTAGTCGGTGAGTTTGCGTTTGATGACGAGAGACTTTTGCGCTTAACCTTCGGTTTAGGCGAGATGGGAGATTTCATGAACGTCGTGGAGGAGGTTCGCTTGCGTGGTCGGAGTGTTGCATGTTCATGTGTGTCATATTCATGAAAGCGTGGAAGAACAAAATCATCGCAGCAGCACATAGACATAAGTTTGGTAAAAGAAAGATAAGTTTTGGCAACATAATTGTCTACGACCTTAGGACATTGGGATTCAGTACATAGAGAGGAAAGACGAATATAGGATGATCTTTTCTTCTTGTCATCGAAGAGCGGATTCTCCTTTATTTGATACGAACTCCCATCCAGAGATGTCGAACTCACATTCCCTGTATCCATAAGAATATGCGAGTTAGTGTTAGAATTTGTGTCAGCTTCAGGAGTCATCTTCGCCGTCCTCTTACATTTGCATGTTTGAGAATCGGGTACTTGACTCGACGTAGAAGGTTTGTTCGTATTGAGAGATTGTTCTAGGGTAAAGATTTTGTAAAGTAGATCTTCTCGCTCTTTTGCAAAGGCTTTCCGCTCTACGTCTATGGTTCGTTCTAGTTCTGCTATGGTCAGAAGTTTCTCTGGGACATAGATGCGAGAGAGAGCTTCTCGAAAAGCGATTTCCTGTTCTTCGGTTGGGAACTGAGACTTGATGTCTTTAGAGAGTGAGGGTTTTTTAGTCTTATCACTAGCATTCAACTCTGTGTAGTCGTACGCGATTTCTGCCCAGAGAATGTTCTGTTCCCTCTTTTCTTCTGAAAGAACATCGGAGGAGGATCTTACAAACGGCATGAGCTGTGAGGGAGTTCCTTTCCTCGTTTTCAGGAACGATGTACTGCACATGTTATACCTTTTGACAATTAGTGGCGTTGGATCACAGTTGCTGGCCAGGCCGATTCCCATCCGAGCGTTGTAGAATTCCGTTTCAACTGGTTGGTTCAATAGGCATAAGATGTTTGCGGCCTTTTTCCTGAGGTGTAGTTGATCTTCAAGTTCTTTTATCTTGCGGTATAGCCTAACTCTTTCCTTCGTAAGCAGTTCATATTGGGAGGCCGTCAGGAGGCGAGAGGTTTCACATGAACTGATGGCTAGAGTAGTTTCCTTAACCTTAGTCTCACTTTGTTTGTTCTTGCTTTGCAGACGTTTGACTAATGCTTCGGAGGCCACTAGACGTTCGTTTGCACAAGCTAGCTCCTCTACTTTTAAACTAAGTAAGGCATAGTTTGTTTCAAATTTTAGCCTAAGTTCATCATAGTCCCTAGCGTCTACGGTGGGTTTCTTAATGGTGTTTCGGTGACTAAACACATCATCGAGTTGCGAGATTCGTACCTCAGACTCGGTGTTGGCGGGAGTCTTAGCTGTGTTCGCTCCGTGGTCAGCCATCTCCTCGTCCTCGTCCTG
Organism: Craterostigma plantagineum; assembly: GCA_027422505.1. NCBI lineage: Eukaryota > Viridiplantae > Streptophyta > Magnoliopsida > Lamiales > Linderniaceae > Craterostigma > Craterostigma plantagineum. Next base: position 12,303,368 of record JAPQWV010000021.1, on the reverse strand, counting down.
TTCGACCAACCTTGCCATGCAGCAATCTTCATCCTTAGGCTCCTCGTCTTCCGATGTGTCGTTCACCCATTCAGCTTCTTCAGTGAGTAGAGCTTTCCCACTTTCCATTTTGCGGGTCATTCTGGCCTTACGGTCATAGTAGCCAGAGTCCTTCACGCGTGGGGCATGGCATTCTTTGGCAAAGTGGCCTGACTTTCCACACCGAAAGCACTTTACAGACTTTTGAGATGCGGAGTCCTCTGCTTTCTTTGTCGGCTTAGTTTCCTCTGTGGGAGTGGTCTTTTTGGTGCCGCTATAGGTTCTTTGGCGATTGGAGGAGGATGAGGATTTTTTCCCGATCTTCTTTGAGACCAACTTAGTGAGCATTGCTAGTTGCTTGCGTATGTCACGAACTTCTTCATCTGATTCTGTATCGGCTTCGGATCCTGAAGGGGTGTCAGATACAACAGCTGGTAGCTTTCCTTTGTTCTGTTTGGTCTTAGTGGTCGAAGATCGTTCATTGGTTTTGTTCGAGAGGAGTGCCAGTGGGTCGACTCGAGTGTTGGTGGACTGAGGTTGCACGTAAGGAGCATAGGCAGATAGACTGTCATACAGTGCATGGATGGAAGTGTTGGAGAGGTCCTTACTCTGAATCATCATCACGATTGCATTGCCCCAGTGTGGTTTGAGGCTACCAAGGAAGCGGTTGTTGATGTCGAATTTGTCCCTCGAGATCCTGGCCTTTTTGAGTTCATTGATGACCTTCAAGTATCGGAGGTATGTGTCACGCAGTTCCTCTCCTTCATAGGCCTGGAAATGTTCATACTGCGAGAGACACGCTGATTTCCTCCCCTGAGCACTTTCAGTTGTGCCTGCCATAATTTCTGCAAGTTCATCCCATATTTCCTTGGCAGTTGTGCAGCACTCAACGTGACCGTAGACCTCGTTTCCCAAAGCCTGGAAGAGGTATCCTTTGGCAGTCTCGTCGGCCTGTACGCGAGCCAGTTCATCCTCATTGATGGGACCTCTTGGAGTGCGACGTTCATCCATGGGAGGATTTGCGTTTGGTTGTGCAGGGATGATTGTCCAGAACTGTGCTGGGCCGTTGAAGATGGAGTCCAGAAGGTATTGAGAGAGTGGTGCGCCTTTGTTCCTGATGAATGTGAGGAACCGGTTTGTCCATATGCTGTAGTCACCTTGTCGCAGCATCGGAGGCCTGGTGTCGGAGCCCACTATGGAGATGTCATTCGTGGTAGACATGGTTGGTGCAGTCGAATCGTCCGTGGTTTTGATCTTGAATAGATAAGAAAGTTAGTAACGAACGAGATGAAAAATACGAGTTTAATGTGTAGGGTTTTGAGAAGAAAATCGTTTAAAGAATTTCTTAGAGCTAAGTGATCGTGTGTGACGGTCGATAATGTATGAACGGAAATGTATTAAGAAATTAGGAGAAGTTCTAGAAATTTAAAAACCGAGATTTGAGATGGGATTAAAGTGAACGGATCAAATTTTAAATATGTTAGAAAAGATCTTAACCCGAGAAAATTTTAACCTTAGAAGAAATTAATACGTTCGAAAAATTCTCAATTTGAAGAATTTCGCAAGTTAAAAGGTTTAGCAAGTTGAGAATTTTTTTTTTTTTTTTTGAACTTCGCAAGAAAACTTCGAGAGAAAAAAAAAGAGTCCGCTAGGTGAGAATTTTAAAATTTCGCAAGAGAATTTCACAAGTTATAGGACTTTCGCAAGTTGAGAATCTAAAGTTTCGCAAACAGTTTTTCGCAAGTTATAAGAGTTTCGTAAGAAAGTTTCGCACGTAATAAATTTCGCACGTTAAGAAAATTTTCGTAAGTTGAGAATTTTTAAAGCTTCGTAGAAAGTTACGCAAGTTGTAGAAATTTCGCACGTTGAAAACTTTAAATCTTCGCAAGAGGAAATTTTGCTGTTTGAATAAATTCTTGAAATAAGATTTTTCGCATAAAAAGTTTCTCGGATATAGGAAGTAACAGTTGCGAAATACAAATGCTGTAAAAGTGAGAGTTTCGCGGCTTAAAATTCTCGGATCTTAAAGTAGGCAGTTGCGAAAAAATGTAGTGGAAGTGAAAGTTTCGCGGTTTTGAAGATTCTCGGATTGTGAAGGTAGAAAGTTGCGAAAAATGTAGTAAAAAGGAGAGTTTTGCGGATTGGAAATTCTCGGATTTTGAAAGTAGATGGTTGCGAAAAATGTTGTGTAAAGGAGAGTTTCGCGGATTGTAAATTCTCAGATTTTGAAAGTAGAGAGTTGCGAAAAATGTAGTATGAAGGAGAATTTCGCGGATTGAAAATTCTCGGGATCGACTTTCGCGGACGTGGAAAAATTCGCGGACTTGAACGTTCAAGCTCAGAATTTCGCGGTCAAGAACAGGTTAGTACTGTTCCATTGCTTTTCACGCGATTTCCCAGAAAAACGTCCCGTTCTTGCTCAAATCTCAACCAAAATCGCTCAAACTTGATCCTAAACTTCAGAAATTCTTTCCTAAACACATAATCGACCGATTTGTGAGCTAAAAACAACAAAAAGTAGGTCAAATCGACCGAAAACAGAGAATGGCCGAGATGTCCTTTTCTGAAAAGTTTTTGCTTCAATCTTGCTCAAAACTCGTTAAAACTGATCCAAAAGTGTTTTAAAAACATCTTATGCATAGAATCGTTCTGGGGGAAGGTTTTAAACACAAAAACAAAGCATAAACACCCCAAAACGAACTCAAAATGCCCGAAAGTGGTTTTTTATCCAAAAACACCTTTGATCTTTCTTGGAATCGAACGAAACTGGATTCAAATCAGTGAAGATCGATCCACGTTTGCTCTGATACCACTTGTTGGTCCCGAAATGCACCAAACAAGGAATCAAAGAGGCTAAATGGAATGAAGAAGGGAGAGTTTCTCACCTTTTAGTGTCTGTAGTGTGTGAAAATTAGGGTTTGCCTTTTAATCTTTGATTAGCTTTCAAAGTGAGTTGGTAAAACCTTATATACCACATTAACCCTAGGTATATTAAGGCCCAAGTTAATAGATTAATACAAAATTAATCCCAAGACTTAAACTATTGACACAATCAATTAAATATCCTAACAGGTTCTTTGACAGCCTCTCTAGAGTCGGAAAGGAAAGCTCACGAAGAAGAGAGAACTATTTTGTTGAGCAAAATTTATACTCTTGAAAACTTTCCTGATGCTTACAAACCTTCCACCTCCCGTCCTATTCCAGAATCATTTACATGTAAATGCAAGCAAACTACAAAGAAAATACCTTTATCTCACACTAACTTGGTATCGCATGTGCTCACAGACAAAGGCGTGAGATCTAAGGAAGCGAAGAAGGTTCAACCTGGCTCAGCTAAGAAGACAACAGTCCCTGATAAAAAGAAGAGACCAGTCTCCAACTTTTCTTCTCATGTTTTAAAATCTTTAGCATTTCCAAAAGTGACTTCTTGTAATGTCGCAGAACGTGTTTCGTTATTCCATTCCCTAAAATCAAAGTTCTGTCATGTCAACAATGATGTACTTTCCCATTGTCATGACAGTCACTTCAGCAATAGCGTTTCCAAATCGCATAGCGCTCGTTCTAAGGACACATCTCCCACGACGTCCAATCATACTACTAAATCTAAAAGGAAACACAACATCTACAAGACCAAGCCAAGCAAGAAATCAAGTCCAAAACAGATTTGGATACTGAAATCTCAACTGCATCCTATAGGAAATCATCACGCTTGGACTCTCGAACCAGCTACAAAACAACCTAGCAAAGAATTAAATCTAGCAACGAACAAGAAATCTACTACACCTGCTATCAAAAGAGGACCCATCTATAAATGGGTGCCAAAACTTACTTGATCTTTTTTGCAGGTCCGTCATGTGTGGTACTTAGATTCAGGTTGCTCCTCACACATGACTGGAAACAAAGAGCTGTTGAGCAACTTCTCTGAAGGATTCCTCGGGAAGGTCTACTTCGGTAACGGTCAATCTGCATCCATGCTAGGAACCGGTGATCTCATCCATGACAGGCTAACCATCAAAGGAGTATCCTACGTCGAAGGACTGAGCTACAATTTATTCAGCATAGGTCGTTTCTGCGACAAAGGATACAAAGTGAACTTCGAGACCAACAAATGTAGTGTCACAGATATCAATGGAAGAGAGTTACTCACTGGTCACAGAAAGACGAATCTTTACTCCATTGACCTCAAGACTGTTCGACCGACATGCCTTATTTCTCGAGCCTCTCTACATCAGAACGATCTCTGGCATCAGCGACTTTCCCATCTCAACTTCAAAGACCTAAACAAACTGAGATCAGAAAACTTGGTAAAAGGGCTTCCCTCGTTCAGATATCACAAAGAGCATCTTTGCTCGGCGTGTGAAATGGGAAAGATAAGGAAAGCCTCCCACCGGACCAAACACATAGCCTCAACTTCCAAACCTCTCGAACTCATTCATATGGATCTGTGTGGACCCATGCGCACTCAGACCATTAATGGGCGGAAATATGTGTTAGTCATAGTGGATGATTTCTCACGCTACACATGGACTAAATTTCTGAGAACCAAGGATGAAACTCCAGGTCTAATCATTGAGTTCATCAAAACCGCTCAAAACCTCTACCAACTGAGTGTACAAATCATCAGAACTGATAATGGGACAGAATTCAAGAACATAAAACTCAGTGACTTCTATGCATCACTTGGAATCACCCAACAGTTCGCAGCAGCCAAAACACCTCAACAAAATGGGGTTGTGGAATGCAAAAACAGAACCTTAGTTGAAGCAACTCGTACACTCCTCATTCACTCTGGATTACCTCACTTCTTGTGGGCCGAAGCAATGAACACAGCTTGTTTCACTCAAAATCGTGGCTCACTTCACAAGAGGTTCAATAGGACACCCTATGAGTTGATAAATCGTAGAGTGCCAGACATCTCATTCCTGAAAGTTTTTGGGTGCAAGTGCTATGTGGCAAATGATCGTGAAGACAGAGGCAAACTTGACCCCAAAGCATTCGAAGGCATACTGGTGGGATACTCAACAACATCAAAAGCCTATCGCATATATCTCAAAGAGAAAGATCTGTTATGGAAAGCATAAACGTAACGTTTGATGAAGTAGACCGTGTCGTTTCTGCACAAATCAGTCCAGAACCAGGATTTCTACGAGAATTAACAAAGGATCAACCTAGCACTTCCTCTATGGGAGAATCTTCAAAAACAAAGGCGTTAAGTGACATGGAACTTGATCTCTTATTTGAAGATCTCTTCCCAAAGGCGACACCACACACTGCTCCAACAACATCTGCGGTACCAGAAAATATTGATTATGCGGAGCCTAATAATGACAATACCCCTCCTACGATGGAAAATCTTCACCTTGATGACGATAGTTAACCCCCAACAGATACAGAAATCATATCCAGCTCAGGCGCTGAAACTCCTCAGCCTTATGATACAACAATAGAAATTTCTTTAGGAGAGTCAGTAATGCCACAACCTGGAGAAGAAATAGAACATCAGGCTGATCAAGGTGGAGAAACGACATACGATACAAACACAGCTGGATCTTCACAGCCTAGTACCAGAAAGTGGACTCGAGCCCACCCAAACTCACAAATAATTGGAGATCCCTCCGCTGGAGTAACCACTCGAGCATCAACGATAAACGAAAGCCTCTACTCTTGCTTTCTCAGTCAAAAGGAACCCAGTAAAGTAGCTGAAGCACTCGCCGATCCAGACTGGATAATAGCAATGCAGGAGGAAATCAATCAGTTTGAGAGGTTGAAAGTTTGGAATCTTGTACCTAGACCAGCTGGGAAAACCATTATAGGTACTAAATGGGTGTTTAAGAACAAAAGAGACGAGCAAGGAGTCGTTATCCGGAATAAAGCAAGGCTGGTGGCAAAAGGTTACAATCAACAAGAAGGAATCGACTATGATGAGACATATGCTCCAGTCGCAAGAATAGAAGCCATCATGATATTCTTAGCTTTCGCTGCACACAAGAATTTCACAGTCTACCAGATGGATGTCAAAACTGCATTCCTCAACGGAATACTAAAGAAGAAGTTTTTGTATCCCAGCCTGAAGGTTTTGTAAACGAACAACGCCCAGACCACGTCTACAGACTCGATAAAGCTCTCTATGGACTTAAACAAGCTCCCAGAGCCTGGTACGAGGTCCTCTCGGATTTTCTCATCTCATCTGGTTTCACAAAAGGACAGATAGATACGACTCTTTTTATCAAGAAGGACGGATCCGACATTATGCTAGTGCAGATCTACGTTGACGACATCATATTCGGGTCTACAGACTCACGAATGTGCAGGAACTTTGGGGATCTAATGAAGCAGAAATTCGAAATGAGCATGATGGGTGAAGTAAATTTCTTCTTAGGACTTCAGGTTAAACAGCTTCACGATGGAATCTTCATAAGTCAATCCAAGTACATTCACGACATACTCAAGAAGTACAACTTGGACAACTCAAATACTGCCATGACTCCAATGTCTACCTCATGCAAACTTGATGCAGATTCCTCAGGAAAAACTGTTAATCATACAACTTATCGAGGCATGATAGGATCCTTGCTCTATCTTACATCAAGTAGACCTGATATCATGTTCGCCACATGTCTCTGTGCACGCTTTCAAGCTGATCCAAAGGAATCTCACATGCTCGCGGTCAAGCGAATTTTCAAATATCTCAAGGGAACTCCGAATCTAGGTCTATGGTACCCGATGGAATCAAGCTTTGAACTCGTAGGATACACAGATGCTGATTACGCAGGATGCAAGCTGGACAGAAAGAGCACTTCTGGAGCCGCTCAATTTCTTGGGGGTAAACTCGTAAGCTGGTCATCTCGAAAGCAAAATTGTGTCTCAACATCGACAGCAGAGGCAGAATATGTCGCTGCTGCGAGTTGCTGCTCACAAATCTTGTGGATGAGAACCCAGCTGCGAGATTTTGGCATAACGTTAAATCATATCCCAAATTTTAGTGATTCTAAAAGTGCTATAGCTATAACAAGTAATCCAGTGCATCATTAACGCACAAAACATATAGACATTAGATATCACTTTATTAAGGAACATGTGGAACAAGGTACAATCGAAATGCATTTTGTCCACACCGATCTTCAACTTGCTGACTTATTTACTAAGGCATTGGATGAAAAGCGATTCCAATTCTTGGTATCTAGGTTAGGCATGTTGAACCATAAGACATGATCGATTGTCCCTACATGAACCTGATATTGTGTAAATAGATCATTTAAATATTTCTCTATATGTTATGAATGGTAAAAATCCTACTATTATATCTAGGGGAGACTAATAAAAATTTTATGCATGAATCTAGGGGGAGTCTTTCATTTTTATGCACTAATTTAGGGGGAGTCATTATTAAATGGTTCGCACAAATACTTCACACAAGGAGTTTATGATTCCTCATCAAATTTAAATTATATAGTATGGTGAAACTCCTTAAGCTTCTATCAAAAATTAAAATTATTCAAATATTTCAAATATCACAATTATTTCTCGGCGAAACTGCATATCGATCGAAACCCTTTCAAATTGATTTGCCAATTGTACTAAAAAAGTTTCGATCGAAACTGAGCTTTAACTCTTGATTTATTGGTTTCTTGGCAAAACTGACTTTCGCTCGAAACACGTTTCGATTGAAATTGCAATTTGATTTAATACCTTTATAATTTTATCGGCGAAACTGACTTTCGCTCGAAACACACTACGATTGAAATTGATTTTTAAATCCTTTGACATTTATCTCGGCGAAACTGACTTTCGCTCGAAACACACTACGATTGAATTTGATTTTTAAATCCTTTGACATTTCTCTCGGCGAAACTGACTTTCGCTCGAAACTCATTTCAATCGATCGAAATCAAAATTGACTCTTCACAATTATTCTCGGCGAAACTGAGACTACTTATTTAAATAGAGTTTCGCCCGAAACACTTCTTCTTCATCGATTTTCAAATTCACTCATAAACCCTCTCTGAAATCGCACACGAACTCATCACTGTCTCACTCTGTTTTTTCGTTTATTGCAACTCCAAATCCCTCATTGGTAAGGAAAAACGCTTAATTTACAGCCTTAAACTGATTTTTTCTCATTCGTGCAGGTTACGCAGATTAGGGTTGCGTGTGTTCGAGCGAATCATTGTTTAAATGTGTTTTCACATCGCCTAGATTCGCTCGAAACTACTCTCTTGCTTCAATTTCACATTCCAATCGATCGATTGTTACTGAAAATTTTTCTTATTTTGTGTTTTCAAATCGACGTTTTTCTAGGGTTTTAAAACTTTCCATCGAAACAGGGCATTTCAATTTATCACAGTTTCGATCGAAACAGAGCATTTCAATTTTTCACAGTTTCGATCGAAACTGACGACATAATTAATTTCAATCGATCAACACCACTATTCCACAGTTTCGATCGAAACTCAAGGCTCAATTGAATCGATTGATTCGTGACGGAATCTGTCCCACATTGAACTTTCGATCGAAACTGAATTGATTTACTCTTTCGCCGCACTTATTCAAATTAAATATGACTTTCGATCGAAACTGGTTATAATTTCACTTTCACCGAATCTACCTTAATTGAACATCACTTTCGATCGAAACCACAGTCCAAATTAAACTTATCGCACGATACACATTATTGACCGAAACTCAAAATCAATTGAAATTGGCACTTTCGCCGCTAACTTAATCCAATTTCAATTGTTGCCAAATTTTTGCCAAATTTTTCAAAGTCCTAATATGCTTAACAACGAATTGCACAACTTTTGTATACTTTCTAAGTCAAAATGGTCGATTTCCACTAATCCACTGCTTTTATCTTGCAGATCGACCACAATGGTGAGACAAATTGACGAGATTTTCGCCTCCAATGACTGGGCACAGAGGACACCCAACGACCTTCAACTTGACTTTGATAATACCTCGTGCCCAGATCCTATCATTATTAAGATCCTTGCAAACCACCCTCTAAGAACCGCCCTAAACATCACCGAGGTAGTCCCTGAAGTATATGTGCAACAATTCTGGTCCACTCCTCAAAAACCAACCAATAACCCCAAAATTACCACTCTTTCCGCCAAAATCGACAACACTATAGTTGTCTTTACTCCTTCCGTTCTCCGCTCCACACTAAACGTACCTCATTCACTCCTATATGATCCCCATCCCTCCAACGAGGACCTAATCAGGGACTTCCTATTCATGGGCCACAAACCTAACGCCCAAAACACCATACATTTACCTGAATTCACTGCCAAAGACATCCCTGCACCATGGCGGACTCTGTTTCTCATTGTCAACAAGTGCCTCTCGCCGAAGCACTCCGGGTCCGACAAGTGCAACCGGAACATCATGCTTATCTTCCACGGGATCGTCTTCAACAAAAATTATGATGTCGCCCAACTCATCTGGTCCGACATCCTCGATCAACTGCGAAGGCGAGGCCTTGGAGCAACGAAGCCCGTGCTCCCTTACTTAAGGTGGCTGCCCGTCATCGTCCAACATTTCGTGGATCTTCATCCCGAAATCGAACGCCGCCCGAGAGACGAGGGTTATCAGTCTCCGAAGCTCATAAAAATCCAATCGACGAAGAGCAAAATCGATCAGGAGGCCATGATCATCCCAGACTACTTAATTGGCCTCCTCGATCCAAATGAGCCGGCGCTACGCAAGTATATACGAGCCAACAACCTTGACGACGTCCCCGTGGCTCAACAAAACCCAGTTGAACCTAACCCAGGGACAAGCCAACCCCCACAGCCAAGTGTAGGTCTAGGTAGCTCCTCATCCCCACAGCCAAAACGAAAGCGTAAATCCAAAGGGGATGACCGATGAGGACAACAGGAACGGCATACAAAGCAAAAACATGACCGTACTCCTAAGCCCACTAGTCCACTTACAAGCCGGACCGAGCCCATAGGTACAGGGGATGACCTTGTCTTCCCCCGAGTAGAAGTCGCGACATCGGGTCCAATCGCACAAACTACCCTCCCCAGCCACTCAATCATCTCCCAACAGATGATTGTTTCACATATTCACGAGGTGCCACGTCATTCGTCACCACCTCGCTCAGAGATGGTTGATGTAACAAGCAGTACTCCGCCTCAGACTGCACCTTCCTTGATCACTACGAGTCTAGTGCCCTCACCCTCCATAATTTCTTCACTTTCTAGGACACTACCAATAGACTCTGCACCTCTAGATCTTAGTGATCTAGACCGAACGCTCTATGATGTCTCCTTACTAGAGTCTAGTACGGAACACAGCGGAAGTCCCAACGTAGTCAACATCACTGCAGCTACGACCTTGGGCCATCAATCTGATTTCGTCTCAGCTTTGATGTCAACGATGAGCCTCCGTGGCCTCGGTTTAAGTCCTGTGCAAACGGGCGGCACATCCGTACCCTCTACTGATGTTGTGACGACGGAACGTCTTAGTGACTCCGTCCGGTTATTTTCCCCGTTCGTGACGGAGGCCAGGCTAACTGAGCGCCTCACAGAGTTTGCAAAAGGACTCGAGGACACAATCATGGCCCAAGTCTACACCGCACTTGGGACATCCACTTGAGACAAAGGCAAAGGCCTCGTCACCGAAGTCATAATCCCACAACCTGACCCAACTCCTGGCGCTGAGGAAGGACCGTGGAACGTACCCATTCCAGAACTGATCGACGTTCTACTGGCCCGACTCCGTTCAGCACCGACGCTCACTGCATATGAAGCGGAGGTCCTCAGACGTCTGGAGCTTCCTTTCAACCCGCCTAACTCCAGCGAAGCCCAGTCATCCAGACAATCACGTGACGATCCTGACGGTGGGGATCGTCCCGAGAGGGAGAAGACACAAGGGACAGGACCTCCGTCGCAGCCACAACCGCAACCTAGAACCACCCGAACACCCACCAGAACAAAACCACCTACACCCACCCAAACCAGAAAATCTACCCGAACTACTACCAATACAACCCAAACGATCGCCTCATCAACCGTGAGTCCATCACTGCCTAGCCTTACAAACCCAAGAACTCCCTCTGATCCTCCATCCTCACCTACTCTATCTCTCGAAACACTTTACAACCCACACTCAGCGGTAGAGAAGTACATCTTCAACGGCGATTGGTTAACAAAGCCGATGCATCCAGCCTTGGCCAAGGGCTTACTGGACAACGCCAGATACTTCTTGATGAAGGCAAATGTTGACCTAGCACTTATCGACGATGATGAGCTCCAAGAAGGTGAAGATTACGAAGCAGACATTCCAGAACTTCCAGAGCTTCTCAAACACGTTGTCGTCGATAAGGAGTGCCCCCCCCTCCCCTCGAAATCGAAGATAAGGAAAGAACAGACGCCGCCGTGGGAAAATGTCAAAGTGATAGCTCCATATCAAGAAGAGATACGGAGAAGGATTTGGAGGAAGGAGGATAGGATCAAGGAGCTAGACGGAAATTCCGTCGCAAATTCCGTCGCTAATTTTGCAATTCCGTCTAAATTGACGGAGGGACCAAATTGGTTCAAATCAAGAAACATCGGGGACTAAATGTGGCAAGTCGAAAAATCGGGGACCAAAAGCGCCCATAGGCTAAACATCGGGGACCAAAAATGGTTTTTGCCCAATTTTTTGAGCTATATCCATTTGTTTCACTCATTAGAGTTGGAGATTAATGAGAGGCCGTATAAGAGGTCATTGTTGAATTTCTAGAAGCTACCAATATCTGAGTTGTCTTCAAGTAGAGGTTCGTTGAGGCAACTATTTGATAATATGCACGAAAGGTTAATGCCACCATTTTTACTTTAATTTTGTTGCTTTGAGCTTTAGTTTGGGGTGGTTGGTAGCATTGATGTGGCGGTCTTTTCTAGTTTATTTTCGAGAAAGGATTGACGAGACAAGACATGCAAGATGTTGAGTATTGTCGTTATACAGTTTAATGAGTGTTTTGGCAAAAAATGAGTCGGTCGTATGTCAGGCGCCAAGTACGAAGACAGTGGGACCTGTACGGATCCAATCAGCCTTCAACTTCTAACATGATTTTGGCATCGTATAAAATCCGTTCTATTTACATAAGTTTTCCATTGATAAAGTTGTCTTTAAGGTTAACTCAAATTTTGTGGGCTTTCAGACCAGACTATGCCTCCTATGTGTCTGTTGTAATGACCAGAATTTTTTGCTGCACAAAGAGAAGCGATAGAGGTAACATAGAGGGTTTCTAATAGCGATAGAGACACCTCAGATATACATGAATATGAACTCATCGCCGTTGTATGGATTAACCTTCGCCTTTTGGAAGTTCTTGAGTTCTCGAGGATTGAGTTTTCAGTTGAAGTCCGTCTTTTTTTTTTAATAGAAAAGCTTTTATTAATCAACCAATATCCGCAAGTAGGATATTATACATGTAGTTCGTAGGAGCCGAAAGGCCTTCCCCCCACGGAGCCAAGCTGTTTGGCTAAATAGTGAGCAGCACGATTACCCTCTCTTTTCACAAAAGAAAAAATAAGAGAATCAAAATAAGGTAAAAGACCAAAGCAATCCTCGAGTATACCCCCACATAGAGCCGACTCATCATTCCTTGTTCACAGATGATTAATGATCGAAAGGCAATCTCCTTCGATGATAACAGACGACCATCCCCGCTGTCTTGCCACCGTTAGTGCTAAAAGAGCAGCCCGAGCTTCAATCACTTCGGGGTCAAAAACCCCGTGGAAGAAATTAGTCCACCACCCCAGGCATTGCCCATCTGAGTCCCGAGCCACAACACCCACGGCAGCCCCACCTTTATTATCATGTAAGGCCCCATCGAAGTTGATCTTAACAACATGGTCGGGTGGCCGGGTCCAACACGACATCACATGAGGAGAGGGCGACTTTGGATTAGACGAGGCATGACAAAAGTGCATTTAGGTATCGATCGCTTTCTGAACCGCCTCATCGATTTGGATCTCCTTGCGCTCCATTGTCCACTTATTACGAACAAACCATAAGGACCAGCAAAGGCCAAGAAATCTCTCAAAATCATCACGACTTAGTTGTTTGTGAATATTACGAACCCACTCTTCAGCCGAAGATCGCCACAATCTTAGTAGATCGCATGAGAAGCCCGCATTTGCCCAGAAAACCTTAGCCCGCGAGCAGGATGCAAAAACGTGTCTCTCATCTTCAACTCCATTCCTGCATAGGCTGCAAATAGGTGATTGTATGCAATTCCTTTGAAACAAGCGAGAAGCCGTGGGTAGTGAATTTGTGGACAGCCGCCATGTGAAGTTCTTTATCCTTGGTGGAAGGTTGCATTGCCACAAAAAACTCCATGATGTCCTCGGGGAGCTTGTGGAAGGTTTATCTAGCACCAGCAGTTCCCTCGCCAGCCAGTAAGCCGATTTGACGGAAAAACAGCCCGACTTTGCATGATGCCAGATAATACGATCAGCCCCGTCCGTCGAACATGGTGGGATCCCAAGAACAATATCAGCATCCACGGGCAACAGAAGAGATCGGACAAGCGATTCATTCCATGCGTGAAGAGAGGGCATTTTTAGATCCAACACTGTATAATCTTCGAAGCCCGGACGAATAGGTGAAACCATCTTAAAAGTACCCCGACGTGGTAACCAAGGATCCCTCCAAATGTTCACTGATGCACCCTGTCGAATTTGCCATCGGGCCCCGGCAGTGATCAGATATCTCGCCTCATAAATACCCTTCCACGTAAGTGACGTGTTGCGTCCCCGACTCGCTTGCACGAAATTACATTTGGGAAAATACCGTGCCTTGAAAACTTTAGCAACCAAGCTCTCCGGCCTAGAGAACAATCGCCATGCCTGTTTTGCCAAGAGGGCGAGGTTAAAAGAGCGAATGTCCCTAAAGCCGATGCCACCCTCCGACTTTGCGAGGCACAACTTATCCCAAGATAGCCAATGAATGCCCCTAATATCTCTCGACTTCCACCAATATCGTGCTATGAGCTGCTCAATGCTCCTAATGATATGAACCGGTAAAAGGAAACAACTCATTGCATATGTTGGAATGGCCTGTAAGATTGATTTGATCAAGACTTCACGCCCGGCCTGTGACAACAGCTTCTCTGACCAACCTTCAATGCGTTTTCGAATGCGCTCACGAATATATGAGAAAACCTCCTTTTTAGAACGTCCCGTAACCACAGGAAGACCCAAGTAAAGAGCATGGTTACCTTCATTGGAGATAGACAACGTCCCTCGACATAGTTCTCGAAGATCCTCGCGTACATTTGGTGAGAATGTGATCCCTGATTTGTCGAAGTTAATGGTTTGCCCCGATGCATCCTTATAAATATGAAGCAAGCCCTTGATTGCCTCAAGATCTGAAACGTTAGCTCGACAGAAAATTAGGGTGTCATCGGCGAACAACAAATGTGAAATCGACGGTGCAGTTCTGTTCACCCGAAACCCCTGAATCATTGCACGAGCCTCCAGATCCTGAAATAAAGTGCTGAACGCTTCTGTGCACAAAAGAAACAGAAAAGGTGAAAGAGGGTCGCCTTGGCGTAGCCCTCGTTGTGGCTTAAGGTAACCGAAGCAGTCTCCGTTTAACATAAAGGAATAATCGACAGAAGAAACACAAAGCATAACCAAACGAACGAAGTCATGATGGAAACCCAACTTTAACATCACTCGCTCAAGGAACGGCCATTCAACCCGATCGTAGGCTTTACTCATATCAAGCTTTATAGCGCAAAAACCTTGACGACCACTTTTTCGTTGTTTCAAGGCATGGTTTAGCTCAAAGGCGATCAAGACATTGTCGGTAATTAATCTGTTAGGGATAAACGCAGATTGCATGGGAGAAATAATTGAGTCCATTAGAGGCTTCAAACGTTTAGTAATGCATTTTGCGGAGATTCGGTACAAAACATTGCAAAGAGAGATAGGACGAAAATGTGACATGCTAGTCGGGTTCTGACACTTGGGAATAAGAACAATATGAGTGTTATGAAACTCAGGGGATGAGATACCATTATTTAGAAAGTCAAGGATAGCCAAAGTAGCTTCCTCTCCAACTATATCCCAATATTTTTGGTAAAAGGTTGGAGGAAAGCCATCCGGGCCCGGAGATTTGAAGGGTGCCATACCTGCTAGAGCATCGTGAACCTCATCGTATGTGTAGCGTCTCAGCAGCACCTCATTCATCTCATGCGATATCCGAGACGGGATGGCCCGAACTGTCGCTTCGATCGCCTGCACAGATCCATGGGCCGTTGTCTCCGCCATGCAATCGTTGAAGAAGCTTCCAACTCTCCTTACGGTGTTGGACACAAGGGTCACCATAGAAACCAGTAAATCTCCAGTTATCATTTACATTAAGTCCTCCAATATTGACATCAATATGTTGCGCAGAGAAAGTCCGAAGAGAGACTGGTAAATATCTTTTCCACAGTAGTATGAGACCTCCACTAAGGCCATTAGCATCAACACAAATTCCATGCATATCGAGTTTCTGGCGTATGTTTTCAAACTTATCCTTCCGACACTTTGTTTCAATGAGAAAAACCAGGTCGGCTTTATTTGAGCGGATGAGAGATCTTAGTTCATGAACTGTCGAGGCTCCGCCCAAACCCCGACAATTCCAACATAGGATATTCATAATGCCCGGAGGGGCTGCTTTACAGCCCTCGCCGATGGATCCTGATTGTCATATGAAGTCGGAATGAAGAAAAGATGTTTCTTCAAACTCAGTTCCATTACTGTGACATCAGGGACAATTTTCGTTTCTTCGACAGGTCCTTAGTTATGGTAACATCCGCAGCCTTTGGTAAGGTACGAGTCTTAGGTAGGATGGTGGGTTTATATCTCATAGTAACTTGGGTTGGGGACGGGGGTTCAGATTTAGGAATAAGAAGGGGTGCTGATTGATACTTGTCTGCATGGCGTAGATATGGAGGGGTTTTAGTTATTTGAAGCTGATGTTGGCCCTTGTCGGTTTCATCATTGGCGGCCTTTGTTGTTGAAGGGAGCTCACAGGTAATCGAAGCAGATGGTTGATTTGAGTCAAGAGTACGGCAGCGAACAGGTGGAGATGTAGGATTACCCGTGTGTTGTCGGCGGTTAAGGATATGGGTTTCGGTTATGCTATCGGGTGTCGTTGGTTTTGTTCTAGGGTCGGGCAGGGTATGGTCTTGGGCTTGGGTTAGGGTTTTCAAGGTAGGTAGGTACGTGGGCGCGGAAATCATGGGAAGAGATGGAGAGCGGGTGTCGTCTTTGTTTGATTGGAATTTGATATTAATTGGGGAGGGAAAATTTGGTTTAAGAAAGGTAACAAGCGAGATTTAGGGGTTAAGGATATGTGGTTGATTATTAGATAAGGATGGTAAATGGGACGTAGATGTAGGTGGGTAGGTAATTAGGGAAGGTAAATAGTCCATGGTTTGTGGCTGATTTTGTGGTGGAAGATTAATGGTGGCTTCCTGTCGAAAATTAATGCACCCTTCCGAAAATAGAGGGCTTTCCATGGTTTGGGGCTGATTTGGTGGTGGAGGATTAATGGGATCTTCCTGCTGAGAATTCACGCGCCCTTCCGAAAGTAGAAGATTTTCCAAATTAGGATTTCCGGTACCGCTTCGATCGGGAGGGGATTGTCTATTCTGATTCCGGCAGCTTTCACCCGATACCGTTGATCCATGGAAACGCTGGGACGCTGTCATTCTGATTGCCCGAAGAGAAGGCGGATAAGGATAGTCTCTACCGGGGTCAATAAATCCATCCATGTATTGAGAATCGCAAGCCACCGCATTATGATCCAAATGACCACAGAGATAACAAAAGTTTGTAAGTCTTTCATATTTGAACTCAATCTGCACTTTATCTCGACCCTCGGCTTCCAACAGCATCTTTCGTCTAAGAGGTTTCCGTACGTCGATCACAGCCCTAATCCTGACATAATTGCTCCAACGACTTTGCTCATTTATATCGGACTCGGGATAGCCACCCAAACCCTCACCAATGCTCCGAGCTATATTCGCCGTTCGGGCCCAGAAAGGAAGATTGAAAACTTGAACTTGAAATGGACAGAGGAAAAGATCAAAGTTAAGGGGATCATCATGTGTCTGAATTTTCCCTAGGATAATAAGATGCTTCTCGAAAGACCACGGTTGCATCTGAAGTATTCTGCGGCGGTCCAAATCATGATAGAATCGAATGACAAAGCGATTATCGGCCAACTGTTCCATATCCATCCCACGGCCCGGATTAAAGGCGTTGGAAAGGGTTTTCCGAATAGCATCAAAGTTGAAAGATTTTGTTGAGCGAATTCCGCCCACCACCAAGAAAACCGTACTATAGTCGCCACCAGTGAACGTGTCATCCCCCGAAATTCTCACAGATTCAAGCTCCTCTACAGTTGAGTGTAGATCAAAACCAGCCATAGCCGCAACAGATATCGCACTTGATGATTTGAGAGGCGCTACCTACGAAAACAAATAAATACGAAGAGAGTTCACGTAAACACTTATGCAGGAAGGAAGAAAAAAACAAGGAAGATAGACCAAAAAGAAAAAAGAAATAGGGTTTGTCATATAAATGATGGGGACAGAACGACAGTAAGATTTTGAGTGCGAGGATTCAATTTCTGAGGAAAATATTGCTTAGATATGTGTTCCACCCAAGCCGAGAGATTGTCCAGCCATTGAGAGAGGTCAGTAAAGATAGAGAAACCATGTCGAAACTTCCAATAAGGAAGGAAGAAAAAAACTCATGAGAGAGATAGGGAGCACTCATTCGAGAGGAGGAATTGCTTGAGAGGTTTTTTCTTTCTTTTTCCCTTCTCTTTTCTATTTATTTATTTTTGACACATATACATATATATTATTGTAAATATGTATAGATATATATGTATACATATATGTTATGGGTCGACGTAAGTTTTCTCCCCATCAAATCGTGCACCTTAAATGCCCCCCCCCCTACAACTAGACTCCCCCTCTGAAATATGGAGTGATACTCCCCCTCAATACATGCACGCTTAAAGTTTCTCACAAGAAGAATAAGCGTGATGAAAATAACGTATATTTCTTTCCAGATCAAATTGATTCGTAAAGAAATAATTTTCTTTCAAAATAAGTAAATTAATATGTACGCTTTTTGCTTTCAAAAATAGGTATTTTTGACGATTCAGCTTATATGCATACGTGAACGTTTAAGCTCGAAAATTCTTTAAGATGTATGCATAATGAAAATGTTGATATAAAATGGTATTTAGACATTTCTGCCCATGTATGCATGAAAATTTGGAAAGTTAAAATCATTTGAAATCATGCATAAATATAATGTACCATATTGTTTTCAAAGTAATCATATTGTCTTTTCAGCTCAATATGCATGTCAAATTTACTATGGTATGCATATATATAGAATTTACCTACAGTGTGGGTATTTTGGCATTTCATATACATATGCATAAATAAACCACTTTCAAAACGCTATTTCCTTCGTCTTATGCATATTCAGAATGTACCCTATGTAGTTGCTCACACCGCATCCCTTTATCACGTAGGTGGAGCAACTCAAAGTACCATACGTGAGGGTGGTTGTAGTTGTTTAACTAGGTGTTTTTTTATTTGAAGAATTTTCTAAGTAAGTGTATCGAATTTTTGATAATGTAGAGTTCGAAAATGTAGGTTTGCAAATTTCTAAGTGTGGCCGAGTTTGTTTTTCGTGTGTTAAGATTTTTAAATATGATTTTCGAAATGAAAGAGTTTTCGAAAATTGACTAAGTGTGAAATTTTTTGAGTGCCCTGATTGTGCGAAAATTGACTTTCGAATGTGTTCGAAAATTTTGTTAAGTATCGAAAAATTTTTGGGCATTGTTGCGAAATATAAATCTCGAAAGATGTGTTCGAAATTTTCTAAGTATCGAAAAAAATTCCGGGCGCCCCCCCTGTGTTGCGAAAATTGATTTTAGAAAGGTAGAATTCGAAAATTTTCGAAGTATCGAAAACGTTTTTGGGCGCCCTGTATGCAAAAAAAAAGATTTTCGAATGTTGCTTGTTCGAAAAGTTTTTCAAAGTGTTGTCAAAAAAGGTTTTCGAGTGCCCTATTGCGAAAGTTAATTTTCGAATGATATGGTTTCGAAAATTTTCTAAGTATCGAAAAATATTTCGGGTGCTCTTTAGCCAAATTTGATTTCGAATGTGTTCGAAAATTTTGTTATCGAAAAGGCTTTTCAAATGCCCTTTATGCGAAAAAAGTTTCGAAAGCAACCTGATTGCGAAAATATTTTCCAAATGACGTGTGCTCGAAAATTTTGACTGCGAAAATCAGTTTGCGAAACGGTTGAGTTGTGAAATTTTCTGAAGTGTCAAAGGTTTCGAAAATTGTCATGTGAAAATCATTTTGTGAAAGGTTGAGTTTCGAAAATTGGTTTTCAAAAGCCTGTTGTGCGAAAATTTTTCGAATGTCTTCTATCCGAAAACGGATTTTCGAAAGGTGGTAGAGAAAATCAATTTCAAAAGGTATAGTTGCGAAAATTTTCTTCAAGTAGAGACTTATTTTCGAATCACCAAGTTGTGAAAATCAATGGTTTCGAAAATAATTTTTGAAAGCTGATTTCGAAGACTGGCTTTCGAAAATTAAGATTTTCGAAGCAAATTTTCGAAACGATTTTTGAAACAAATTTTGAAAAGGGAAAAACCACTTTTGGCCGCGATGTTTACCCTATGTGCGCTTTTGGTCCCCGATGTCTCGAATTGCCACATTTAGTCCCCGATGTTTCTTGATTTGAACCAATTTAGTCCCTCCGTCAGTTTAGACGGAATTGCAAAATTAGCGACGGAATTTGCGATGGAATTTTCGTCGCTAAAGGAAAAAATTAAAAAAAAAATGATAATTAAACATAAAAGTGAGAAAAAATCCAAAAAAAAAAAGAAAAAAATTCAAAAAAATAGGTAAAAAAATTCAAAAAAGAGAGTATTATTAATACATTAAAGAAAAAATAGTAATAAAAAATAAATAATAATAAAAATAAAATAATAAACTAAAAAATGATAATTAAACATAAAAATGAGAAAAAATTCCGAAAAAAAGAAAAAAATCAAATAATAGGTAAAAATTCAAAAAAAGAGAATATTTTACAAATAAAATAAATAAATATAAATAATAATACAAAATAAATAATAATAAAAATAAAATAATAAACTAAAAAATGATAAATATAAATTTAAGATTTTAAAAAGTAAAACTAAAAATATAATTATTTGTTAAAAATTAAATAAAAAGGAACAAAATTTAAGGAACTAAAAATTTTCTTTATTATTATTTATTTTTTATTATTATTTATATTTTTATTTAATTTATTAGTAATATTCTCTTTTTTGAATTTTTTACCTATTTTTTGAATTTTATTCTTTTTTTTGGAAGTTTTCTCATTTTTATGTTTAATTTTTTTTATTATTTATTTTTTATTATTATTTGTATTTATTTAAGTTATTAATAATATTCCCTTTTTTTGGATTCTTTTACCTATTTTTTGAATTTTTTTCTTTTTTGTGAATTATTTTCTTATTTTTATGTTTAATTATCAATTTTTTTTTTAATTTTTTCCTTTAGCGACGGAAATTCCGTCGCAAATTCCGTCGCTAATTTTGCAATTCCGTCTAAATTAACGGAGCGACCAAATTGGTTCAAATCAAGAAACATCGGGGACTAAATGTGGCAATTCGAGACATCGGGGACCAAAAATGGTTTTTTCCCTTTTCAAAATATAAAATTAAAACCTAACAGGTGCGAAAAAAAATCGACGTAATCTAACGACTAAATAAATGCACCAAACTTTCTTTAAAGCCTAAATTTATCAATTAAACTCGATTAAACATCAAATGTAAATACTTAATCGACGATTTTCGAAAAGCGATTCTGCGAAAATGGTTGCTTCATGACGATAATCTGTGAAATTTGGAACGATTTCACGTTTAATCGACGTGGAATTAGCAATAAAATGATGCTCCCTCTTGAACATTTTAATCTACAAAATTGTGGCAAATTTAATTTGAGTAACATAAAATTCTCCCCGTTAATGGAACATAAAATTGTGGCAAATTTAATTTGAGTAACATAAAATTGTGGCAGCTCTCTAAGTACCTATCCATGATGGAATATCTGCAAAAGTTTATTTGGACTTTGGTACCCATTTTTGGATCGGTCCTCCCTTATTAGCAGAAAACGATTTAAGTACATTTGGTTCAGATAATGACCCAAAATCATCCTTTAAAGCCCTATACAGATTTATTTGTGATTTAGGAACCCAAGTTTGGTAAACCTTTGAGGAAAATGACAATTCGGCCCGGTGAATGTGTTTCTAGGTTTAGAAGATCTAAAGATTTTCTCTTTAGCCACTCGCAGAAGTTGTCTTTCGCACCTAAACCTAATCTGGACTGGGTATTTCAAGTTTGAATACGAACTTATCGTACTATATGCGACATAAGAAGATGAGTCGTATTGCCTACAAGAATTCACATCATTCACTCTAATGGATTTTTACTAGAATGATAGACATGTTTGGATGGGTAAGGTAATTCACTTCTATCATTCTTTAAAGAATGATGAATTTTGGAATCTTAAGAAGTTTCTTTTCTTGAGCTTTGAACGTCATCTTTACGAGCTTCCATTTTGATAGGAATGGGAGAGGGAAAATATTTAATATTTTCGACCTTAAGTTTTAGAATATAATGTCGATTTTCTTTCTCCTTCCTAACTTTCTTTTCTTCCTTGGCTATCTTTAATGCTCTTCTTTTACTTGTTATTTCAGCATCAATCAAAGTTGACCTAGAATTAGTATTAGCATCTAAAGCTCCAGTCACCAATGACTTACAATTATTAGTAAAAGCCGTTTTAATTTTAGTAACAAAGCGCCCGTTTGACTTCCCTTATCTTGTTTAGAGGAAGACATTTCTATAGAAAGATCAGCTAGAACAGGTAAGGGCGAGGAGTTTTAAGACTTGAAATCTCCTCTAAATGTTTTTTTTTTCAGCTCAGAAACCTACTCTTTCTGATTTCAAGGTTTCATTCAATTCTGTAATTGCAACCTCCAGAATTTCCCAACAAGAAGCAGGTTTTTGATAATGTAAACGGTTTTTCCTGTTAGGCGCTGGAGAGGAATTTTGGTCATCTAGTTACGCAATAATTTTCTCTAACGGGATAATTCTAGTGAAATGATTATTGCAGTGTCTTAGGGTAATCTCATATTGTTGAGAGACTACATTCCACTCTGCTTTTATGTCTTCTAGATGACTTAGCTCAATTACTTTAAGCTTTAATTCCTCAATTTCTCTAGCTTGAGCAACCACTTCCTTTTAAAAAATTTTGCCATATTAAAAATGACTTGAAAATTCAGTTCCGAAAAGTTTGGTTTTGTCGAAAGATATCATGAAGTTTCGAAAAATTATGAGCGTCGAAAATTTTCGGTGTGTAAATAATCAATTTCTTTCCATCAACGTTTATTTAAACAATCACATCATGTAAGTTTTATTCGTAAAGTCAGTAAATTAAATAAGATAAATAAAATCGTAACAAATATTCAGTTCCTTCCATGAACATTCACGTAAATAATTCTAATACATTATTCCATCGCCCATAAAAATCATATAATCATTGTTCATAAATCATTATTCACAAACTCCTGTAATTATCGTTCATAAGTCATCATGTAAACATCGTTCGAAATCAGTAGATCAATTGCAACAAGTAATACGATAACAAATAAACAATTCTTTTCCACTAATATTCACGTAGACAATCTTTATCACATATTTTCTCGTAAATATTGTAACAAATAAACAAATTCTTTCCGTTCAAGTTCATGTAAACTATTTCATAAACTGTAATAATCAATCAATACATTTTCATGGATGTCGTAACATTCCAATCATATAAACATTCCTTTCCATCGAAGTTCATATAAACTTCTCACGTTCAACTTTCATTCCAATCACAAAATCACATAAATTGCTCATAAAACATTCCAATCGCATGACCTTTGTCCGTAGGATCCGTAGATCAGATGCACTTTCTATATGCCAGTGAAGATGTTCATGTAAACAATTCCGTCATAACCATAATTCAATCATAACCATTATTCGTGATCTGTAGATCGAATGCAATTCTATATGCTCGTGCACTTTTGATACTCCCGTTATGAATCGGCTAGACTCGTACTATCAACCACGTACGGGTCCATGCATGGGACTCTGTGACCGTAGATATATTCCCCGATTTGTAGGGATGTAACATAGATATCCCCCGATTTGTAGGAATTAATCGTAGATGTAGTCCGAAGCCATAGCAGTCATAACGGTTTCTCCTTTCGTTTCATGTATGCATGCAATACTATTCATGCAACCTTGTATGATACCATTACACGTAACTCATCTATCGCACGTAAACACGTTGTAGCCATTAAATCAAGTCCATTACATATTTCACATAAAACCCCATCGTAGCTATTACAACTCAAGTTAATTCCTTATGGAACGTAATCACAGAGTCATCGATCATTCAATTCACATAAAGCACTTAGAAAGAACCTTATATATATATATATATATATATCCAATACCCTAACCAGTCGCACATATCACATGGTAGCACGTTGTATCCACATAAATCACGTAAATTCCTTATAACACGTCGATTAAGAAACCTTCGACCAATCATGTCGATTAAGAAACCTTCGACCAATCATAACGGTTTCCGTTCATTATTACGTGTATGCAAATGCCATGCCTTTAACCTTATATAACATATATTCCGTACACCATTCGCATATACCACACAGCCACACATTATAGCCACATAAATCCAATCAACTTCATATAACACTTATATCATAAAATTATAAATCAATAAACTCATGTAAAGCATATAAACACATAAAACACATATAAAACCCGTTCGTCATTCGACTTTGTGCTTGCCTTTTTCAGATTCCTGACCTATAGAGGTATTTTATTTTTCGTAAATGCAAAACCCTAAAATGAGGTATGTGCAAATATGTATGCTTTATCAGATAATTGCAAATATCAAATAACTTTGTTTTGAAATTGACGACTTACGAAATAATAGCTTCGAAAATCATTTAAGGTTCAAAATATAATTTCAATTTCCCAAGTGTTGAAAAGTTCATGTTTCGAATTATAATACCATTACTATGCACGTTCGAGATCAGCTAAGTATCTTGAAATTCCGTTCGAGGTTCTCTTTCGAAAATTTATTTCGAAATTTGCTTTCAAACTTTCGTTCACAATTTCTTTCGAAATTGCTTTCGCAATTCCTTTCGATATTTCACCTCAAAATTTATTTCACAAATTCACTTCAAAATTCACTTTCGGAATCTCTTTCGTAAATAACCTCTTCGTAATTTCATTCGAAATTTTCTTTCGAAAATTTTTCTTTTCAAAATTCCTTTCGAAAACCCTCTTGTTTCGAAATTCCTTAGCTTCTAAAATTGAGCTCTTTCGAAAATCCGATATCTTTTGAAAAAAAGTATCTTCATTCAAAACTCTCTTAAACTTCGATCAGAATTATAAATTCATCAAAAACATGAAGAACATCAAACACGTTCGAACATCAACCATCTTCATACTATTGAAAATCGAAGTTAGGTAAACATGAGCAGATATGAATTTTCTTGTAAGCAAGCACCTAAACATGCTAAATCGTAACTTAGAAACATGAACATCATAAGTAGCAAAATAGATTCCTCGTTCCAAAAACTTAACACTACTCATGATTAATAAGTTTCGAAAATTAACCTTAAGAAAGTCCTATCCTTCGAAAATCCACCCTATAAAATCATTAGCTGTCGGGAAAATACAATTCCATTATGAAATCCTATAAGCTTCGATCAATCTTATAATTCATCAAGAAAATAATGAACTTTAATGAAATTTCAAACATCTTTAAACTTCCGAAATGAAACTTAAATAACATGAGCAGATGCAAGCCTTTATATGCGTTAATGCCCAAAACATAATGAATCATACCCCTTCCCAAAATTTATCAATTCACGGTTTGAGCTCCTTATTTCCTCTCTACTCTTAGGATTCTCGAAAGTTGCTCTAATGAAAATGAAATATTAATCTTATCTCTGATTCTACGGTTTGCGTGTAAGGAGAAATAAATGATATAAACATTGTGCTTATCCTTAGTTAATAATGATCATTTCTTTAATATTTAGGTTGTTTTCTCCTTTTTGACTAAACTAACGAAAACTTCAATGTGTTCACCTAATTATTTAACTCTATTAGAAGTCACTTGTGTATGTATTGTATGACGAAGACTTTCTTCTAAACCTTCTAAAAGTTTCATATAATTTGTAATGAAATATTATCACGTACTTATCCTTAGCTATAATTGTCATTATTTTAGCTTTAATGTAGTTTTCTGACTTAGACTTAATTTCTCAAGGTTTGTTCTCATTCCAACTTAAACTTAACGTGCAATAATTTCCCGATGAAAAAGACATACCTAATTGTTAATGTTGAGCTTTCAACATTGGCAATGTTGCGGTAACATTCTAGTCAACATTTGTTGGCCGAGAATGTTCCCTTTCCCAGTTTTATCTTTCATGCCCAAAACCTATTTTATAGATGACGTGACATTTTTCTAGTATTATGCAGGTTATGGATAAGTACTTGAATGGATCAAACCGTGTGAAAAGAGTGTGGATGAGCTAGAGCAAAAATAGGAAAGTAGCTTACTAAAAATAGGCGACTTGGAGCTCAAGTGAAGACCGAGCTTTTGGAACTGACCAAGTTGATCACTAAAGGTCCAATACACTTAGTGGAAGTTAGTGGACGTTGAGGGAAGTTATCAAGTCATTGGTGAAGTCGACCCAAAGTTGAAGACATATAAAGGGGACTTCAGTTAACCGTTTGAAGTACGGAACTTACAACGAACGAAAACAAGAGTCTTTGAGCGAGTATCATCTTTCAAGAGAGTTTTTCTTTTTAGTCTAGCTTTTCAAAGTCGAGAGATCTTGTAGTTTGCAGAATCCTTTTTGATTCGTAGGTTGCGCTAGGCTAGTTGTGACTATTCCTTTTTGATAGTCTGTAATCCATCTTTATAGTGGAGTTTGCGCCTTGAGGCACGCAGCAATTTATTTGACTTGCTGCATAAAATCATCTCTCGTGTTAGTTTCGTTTTGTTACTAAGTTACAATCATTTCCGCTGTGTGTTTTTAAGTGAGTGTGAGTGTTCCCAACATCACATCCAACATCAGTCTACAACTTAGCATATTTTACATCCATTTCGTACGGGACCCCCATCAAAGTGGTATCAGAGCCTACGCTTGACGCTACTAAGCGCTAAAGATCTTCTATAATGGATGTTATGAGCTCAAATAACGTCGGAAAAGTCCCTATGTTAGACGGCACCAATTACGCTTATTGGAAGGTGCGAGTTCGTCAGTGTATCAAGTCCATCGATGTGTGAGCGTGGGAAGCAGTACTCAACGGATATACCCCACCTAGGACAGCCCCGGATGCTGATGGAGAGTCTATGACAAGCCGAGTGAAGAGTGGACAGTGCCAGAACGAACTGCGACTGAATTCAACGACAAGGCACTCAACACCATCTTCTTAACGCTGGACATCTTCATGTTCAAAATTATCCAGAATTGTACAACGGCTAAGAACGCGTGGGAACTACTCCAAAGGTACTGTGAAGGCGATGCAAGTGTCAGAGAGACCAAACTACGCCTCCTTCTCAATCAGTTTGAGAATATACGGATGAAGGAAGATGAAGACATCACAACGTACTTTGGGAAGCTCTTGACAATTTCCAGCGAGTGCGTCAGCCTAGGGGAGCCGATCGCCAATAAGGTACCAAAGCTATTCGTACACTAACTGAAAAATATAATGTGAAGGTATCGGCGTTGGCCACTATGGAGTTCAATACATTGATGAATGTTCTGAAAAACTATGAGACCAATCTCGAGGTTCAGAAGAGGGCCTCACGTGGTAAAAGCCTTGCCCTGGTAAGTCAGCCAACTATGGAACCAACTACGGTGGATCCCAACAATGAGGAGGACATGGCCATGCTAGTTAAGAAATTTGCTAAGTTCTTCAAGAAGAAGAATGTTGTACAGAATGTTGGTCCAACATTCAGAAAGGGCCAGAACGTCAAAGCTGAAGCATCTTCTACTCCTCCGTTCTCTAAGCACAAGCCAGTTGGGAAGCCAGACGGAAAGAAGAAGAACATCGACTATGATTCAGTCAGATGCTATGAATGTCAAGGATGGGGACACTATGCAAACGAATGTGCGAACACACTTCGCAAACGTGGAAAATCGCTATGGATCGAGCTATCTGACGATGAAGATGAAGATTCTGACCAAATGGAGACCCAACAATCATCAGTGACAATCCAGTCCTTCTCAGATGACGAAGACGAAGAAGATCGTCAAATTGACTTCACTGCGGTAACTGATGTTGAGCCAACATCTGACTCAACATCTGAAAAGCATATCATTTTTATTACAATGATTCAAACTGCTTTGATGGTTTTTCGAGTTCTGATGATGCAGATTGTAGCGATGAAGTTCAGATGATCGAAGCCTTCAAGCTACTGTCCTCTCAATATGAAATTGAGAAGGTGAAAAACGAGCAACTCAAGGCTGCTGTGAAAGTGTTGACCAAGGAGAACGAGAAGAACGAAAAGCATATTGAAAGCTTGGTGGATGGTATGAATAAGATGGAAGCCGTACTAACTCGAAAGGACAAGGAGATAGACAAGCTACAAAAGCAAGTTGATGAAGCCGACAAGACCTTTACAAAATTGAATAAGGGTAAATCTTCCCTTGATGAGGTATTGTCCCTAGGTATTTTTGATAACACGGTCTAGGATATAATTCTCAGCCTACGTGTGATGCCCCAAAACCCGTGACCCATGTTCAGCCCAAGATAGTGTTTGTTAAAGCTCAAGTCGCGAGTGATAAGAATGACAATGTGAATCCTAAGAATAGTTCCGAGCATGCACCCATTAAGAGTAAGGATAGCTCATATATTTGTCATCATTGTAAGCAATGTCTGGAGAAATTCGGCTGGCTTATCTTCAAGTTCTAGTAAAGCGAATGCTGCTTTGTCGTCTAAGAAAGTTTGGGTTGAGAAATCTGTTCATAAATGCCATGTTGTGTATACCTCTTTGCGAGCTAACGTGACGGGTTCTTGGTACTTTGATAGCGGGTGTTCCCGACATATGACGGGTACCAAGGAATATCTCAGTGATTACAAGCCCTTAAACAGCGGGTCTGTTACATTCGGAGGTGGAGCAAAAGGACGGATTCTCGGCCGAGGCAGATTGAACGTGCCCGGCTTTCCCAAGCTTCAATGTGTTTCATGTTGACGGGCTCGTTGCGAATCTGATTAGTATAAGCCAACTCTGTGACGACGACCTTGAGGTAAGATTCAATAAGGAGTGTTGTGAAGTTTTTAACAACAATTCTGTGCAAGTGATGGCAGGTAAAAGATCGAGCGACAACTGCTACCTAGTCGGCGATAAATCCAATGTGAAGGACGTGTGTCAACTTTCAAAGACCGAAGATTTTTAGGAATATATTTTGTACCATCCCTTAATTTATGTAATCTTGGGTTATTATGTTTATTTAGTGGGTTGTAGTAATTTAGGGTGACTTATGATATTAAGTAATAGTTTTGTATTGGGCTTTAATATACCAAATAATTGTGGTATATAAAGCCCCACTTGCCCTAATTAGGGTTTTATCAAAAGAATTAAAAAGGTATGCCACCTTGTACTTTTCCTTAGAAAAACACACACTAACACGCACTCAAGGTGTTCATCACGATTTTTACATTCAAACCTTTCTTTTGATCCTTGTTTGGTAATAAAAGGGCCAACAAGTGGTATCAGAGCCTAACGCGGATCAATATCTTCCATTTGAATCCAGTTTTGCTCGATTCCGACGTGATTTGAAGAAGTTTTTTCTTGAAAACTCATTTTCGATTTTTTTCTGTTTTTAGGTGTTTTTAAATCGTTTTTCAGTGATTTCTTGCCCCTAAGACGTCAGAAAACTGATATTGAGTACATTTATACACTTTCACGTCGATTTCAGTCAAGTTTGAGTAGGATTTGAGCAAAAAACGAGTCTGAAAATCTGGGTTTTTACTGAACTGTTCATCAGTAACCGATAGAACAGTACCTTTGAGTTTGAAGGTTTCGACTGAAACTCACTATGAGAAGCCTCGATTGATTTGATTTTCGGGCAATTTCTCGCCAAATTCACAGTTTTGCCGATATATTTCTCGGCGAAAGTCCAATTGATATCGCCCGAAAGTCGATCGATTAGAGTTTCGGGGCAATTTTTCACTAATTTCACAGTTTCGATCGATACAACTCTCGGCGAAAGCCCAATCCATCTCGTCCGAAACGCTACAGTACCCAATTTCATAGTTTCAATCGATACAATTCTCGGTGAAAGCCCAATCTATTTCGCCCGAAATTGTACAGTACCAAATTGCTAAGTTTCGCCCGACTCATATCTCGGCGAAAGTCCAATTTATTCATGTTTCGCCCGGAACTCGATCATCCACTTAGCCAATTTCAATCTTAGACAATCGAAACGATTTATTCCAATCGAAATCGAAATTCCTCTTTCGATCGAAACTTTCCTTATCTTAGCTGTTTCGCCCAATTCACATATTGTCGCTCGAATTTAGCCTTTGGGATCTATACTGCACGTTCACACCTTCTCCCAATTCTAGAACTCAAAAATCAATTTCAATTGCCCGATTCTCAACACTTAGGACCAATCGATATAAAATTAGAATCGCTCAAGCATTCAAAATTGGGTAGACCAAAATTTTAATCCATATAACTCCAATCGTCTGATCCTCAAGCAGTACACAAAATTCATCAATTTTTTTAATTGCGACAGATTTCATTAAGAGAATTTACCTACTTAGACTCAACATTCGAAATCATTCAAACTTGACTATATCTCATTCAAAACTAACGCGTTTCATTTCGCAGATATATCACGCGTTAACGATCATTACCAAACATAATCATGGACGGTCTTGCTATAGGATCTGACAACCATGCACAACTACTAAGATGGGGAGAGTACGGCATATGGAAGCAACGATTCATCAATTTCATAGAAATCAAGGATGCAGACCTCGCGAACGACATGCTTTCCTCCATTTCCGAAGGACCTGCTCAATTCTGGACCACCATCCCTGCTCAACCCGATGCTGTTCCTCCAATTCCAGAGAGGAGAACTCCTAAGGACCCTAGTCGATACAATGATGCTGAGAGAGCACGAGCCAGAGCAGACAAGCTTGCCTGACACTACGTACTTCAGGCCCTACCAAATGATGTCTACAAGCAAGTCGACGCATGGTCACTGCAAAGGAAATTTGGGATGAAGCATGCAAAATGATGGTTGGGACAGAAGCTAGCAACTATCTAAGAAGTCCAGCATTCTCACTGCCTATGAATCCTTCAAAGCTAAGGAGGGAAAGGAACTTCGAGATGTTTACCTTCGTTTCCTGACCATCATCAACGAGATGAGAAAAATCAACATCCAACGCTCCAATCTCGAACACAACATCAAGTTCCTTTCCACACTTCAACCTGAGTGGGGACGGATTACAGTTCTGGTTAAGCAACAGAACAGAGATCTGAACGCTATGGATATTCAGTCCCTACATGATAATCTTACTCTCAGTATGCCAAAGAAATCAAGAACGAAGGGAAAACAAATGTCGACATGGAACCAATTGCACTCGTGACCTCTAAGTCAAACAACAGGAGCTCGAAAACTTCTAAAGGAAAGCAGGTCGTACAATCTGACACCTCTGACAACGCCAAATCTGACCAAAAATCTGAGGACGAACTCGAATCAAATAGAAAGAAACTAACTATGATCTCATATACGGTTAATAAGATGAGCGCTAAGAAATCATCTACTACCTTCAACAAACAACGAACCTCGAGCGGGAAACAGAAGTACATTGCCGCTGAAGAGGCTGAAAAGTCTGAAGTAGTAAAGAAGTGCTTCAATTGTGGCAAGCCGGGTCACTTTGCTTCTGAATGCATCAGACCTAAGAAGAAAAACATTGAATACTACAAGAAAAAATTTCAGCTCTCACAGCGCAAGGAGGCGGGAATTGTCTTGGTTGCTGAAGAAGAGGAATGGCTGGAGGACACGTCTGACGAGGAGGAAGAAGAAATGGCCTTCATGGTGAAAAGCATTGATGATAACTCCGACGAGGATGAGCCAGCCATCGAGTCAGACAGGACGGATGTCTCATCATCCGACCTGGAGGTATACACTCCATCCCTAAATGATTTCGCTAAACTTGAACGTAGGATAGCCGAACTCTCCATGCATCGTAAAGATTACTCAGAACTCCAAAGCAATTTTGACAAAAATTATGCCTTATTAAACAAACAACATGAAGAGATACCCATTCTTAATGAATCCTTGACCCTGTCTGAAACTAAAGCAAAGACTTTAGAAGATCTTATAGAAAGCAAGGAAAAACAAATTAGCGATATGTGTAAAAGCTTGAAAGACAGCGAGGAAGAACGGGTAAATGTATTGTCTCAATACGAACTAATCACAAACGAACGTGTTCGCCTATACAAGAAAATCAAGGAATTATAGGACATCAACACCAAAAGAGGTCAAAGTGAACGAACCATGTTCCTTAGCCAACCTAAAGACGTAGAATTCTATGATCCCCGCGAAGGTTTGGGATTTGAGCCCACCACTAACCCCGAAACAGATAAAGTACTTTCTTTGTACAACATTAAACGCCTTGGGTTAAGCATAGAACAACTAAGGCCCTTCGTAGGATCGAGAGAGGTGGCTGAATCTGACGAACAGAAACGGAGGAATAAAGAATGGGCTCAAATCGCGTGTGACTACACCGAACTCAATAATAGCTACAAAACTATTACATGTCACCATTTGGACCTGAAATTCAGGAAGGCACTGACGAACATGCGAAACCTATTCATTCATTTATCTACATTCCAGAGATTATACGCAAAATAGGTGCCTTGACAGCCTCTCTAGAATCGGAAATGAAAGCCCACGAAGAAGAGAGAACTATCTTGTTGAGCAAAATTTATACTCTTGAAAATTTTCCTGACGCTTACAAACCTTCCACCTCTCGCCTGTTCCAGAATCCTCTACATATAAATGCAAGCAAACTACAAAGAAAATTCCTTTATCTCACATAAATTTTGTATCACATGTACCCACAGACAAAGGCGTGAGATCTAAGGAAGCGAAGAAGGTTCGATATGGCTCAGCAAAGAAGACAACAGTTCCTGAAAAGAAGAAGAGACCAGTCTCCAACCTTTCTTCTCATGTTTCGAAATCTTTAGCATTTCCAAAAGTGACTTCTTGTAATGTCGCAGAACGTGTTTCGTTATTTCATGCCTTAAAATCAAAATTCTGTCATGTAAACAATGATGTACTTTCGCATCCTCGTGACAGTCATTTCAGTAAAAACGCTTCCACGTCACATTGCACTTGTTCTAAGGGCATATCTCCCACGCCGTCCAATCATACTATCAAATCTAAAGTAAAGAAACACACCACCTCCAAGACCAAGCCGAACAAGAAATTAAGTCAAAACAGATTTGGATTCCGAAATCCCAACTGCATCCTGTAGGAAATCGTCATGCTTGGATTCTTAAACCAGTTATCCAACGATCCAGCAAAAAACTAAAACTAGCAACAAATAAATTAGCATCTACACCTGCTATCAAAGAAGGGCCCATCTATAAATGGGTACCTAAGCTTACTTGATTCTTTTTGCAGGTCCGTCATGTGTGGTACTTAGATTCAGGTTGCTCCTCACACATGACCGGAAACAAAGAGCTGTTGAGCAACTTCTCTGAAGGATTTCTCGGAAAGGTCTACTTTGGAAACGGACAATCTGCATCCATGCTAGGAACATGTGATCTCATCCATGACAGGCTGACCATCAAAGGGGTGTCCTACGTCGAAGGACTGAGCTACAATTTATTCAGTATTGGACGTTTCTGTGACAAAGGCTACAAGGTGAACTTCGAGACCAACAAATGTAGTGTCACAGATAACAATGGAAGAGAGCTACTCACTGGCCACAGGAAGACGAATCTCTACTCCATTGACCTCAAGACTGTCCGACCGACGTGCCTCATCTCTCGAGCCTCTCTACATCAGAACGATCTCTGGCATCAGCGACTTTCGCATCTCAACTTCAAAGACCTTAACAAATTGCGATCAGAAAACTTGGTCAAAGGACTTCCCTCGTTCAGATATCACAAAGAACATCTTTGCTCGGCATGTGAAATGGGAAAGATAAAGCATCTCACCGAACCAAACACATAGCCTCAACCTCCAAACCTCTTGAACTCATTCATATGGATCTGTGTGGACTTATGCGCATTCAGACCATCAATGGACGAAGATATGTGCTGTAATACCCCGAATTTAAGATTAGAATATTCTGTCAACGTATGTGCTAGTAATTGCATACTACATGCTTATTTAAATACATGCTATCGTAAATTCCAATTCAGTAGAAATGGGGTTAGCAACTAGGAGGGACTTTAATTAAGATATATAATTATCGATAAAAATTAGTCATAAAAGAAATTAAGAAATTCGAACCACCTAGTATTTAAAATAATGGAATTTGAATAGTTGACATTGGGCTTTACTTAGTACCACCCAAATCAAATAGGCCCAAAAGGAATGTTTGAATAAATACCATGGCCTAATAAGTGGTAGTAAACGATTTTTAGGGGGAAAGAAATTGGTTACCTCACTCAAAGGATAAGGATTAAGGAAAGGTTACTTAGCTTGAGGGGAAATTGATCATCACCAACTTGTCACTCCTCACGTTGTTCAAAGTGCTAAAATATATTCATTCCATTAAATCATTATAAACTAACAGAGAGGGGGGAGAGAACGAACGAAAGAAAAACCACACAAGGAGCAATGAAAGTTGAACTACTCGATGACCTTAGCAAATGAGATTTTTGGATAAGGTAAACAGAATTTTTACTTACAACAAAGAGATATGTATCTATGGTTATATATCTAAATTGAGTTCTAGGGGAATACGTGACTTTTATGTGTTCGATATGTTATAGGAACATCGAAGTTCTAGGTTTAAGGGTTTCGATCTATGCCTATATTATTTACATGTCAATACTTGTGTTTGTGCTTTCAAAGCAAGTGATGTTTTAGGAATTCAAAGTGGAGAAGGTAAACATCTTACACTTATTTCGTAACTTCTTATACTGAATATATGATTTTATATTCTCTAGCTTTACGTAATTAGGTGAATAACCATGTGAGGTTCACAAACTGTATAGTCATAATTAGGAGCTTAGATTCGTAAGTTTTTATTCATGACTATTCTTAGAGAAATCTTATGATTTTCGAAGTGTCAAAGGTTCTTGAAAATCTGAATTTCCAAAGTAAGGTACAGTAAGGTATAATTTTCTATGCTTTGTGCTCAAATTGTTTTCGGTTCCCATATTCTATTTCTTAATTATATGAAGGCTGTAAGAAGTTTTGAAATTTATAATGTTTAGAAAATCTTAGGGTTTTCAAAATCTAGTTCATATCCATGAGCATTTAAACGGTAAAAAAAATGTTTCATGAAAAAAATCGGTCGCTTTTGGCTGTACCACTTTCCAGAAGTAGAGTAGTCTTCTAAGTTGAGTATAATGATAGATTAATCGGTAATTATTATGCTCTTAGAAACTTAGTGTTTTAATGTGTACCTTATTCTGGGTTAGGAATGATTTTCGAAGCTGATATTGATAGTCTGTAAACTTCGGTTTTTAGGATTTCACGTTCTTAAAGTATATGAATTTCTGGCTTTGAAGGAATCACGCGAATGATTGGGGTTTCCGAAATTTTAGGGTTTTGGGATCGAAACATTAGGAGTTCACCGGGTTTCTTGAGTGATTTTAGCGGGAGGACAGGTAGGTGGATCATCCAGCTACAATACGTAAACACATACGTGAATTATATGTTTTCATGTGATTCGAGATTTTCATGACTTATGTGATTTACGTGATTTACCTGTTGTACGTACGTTTTACTTAAATCATGCTTCCATGAGATTTTGTGAACATGCATGGCACGTGCATATCACGTCAGGAAGAGAGTGTTGTATCGTAGTGAGACGGTAACGATATGAGATATTGACGTACGGGGTAGAATGAGATGCTTGTGATTGGTGACTCCTAGATGAGTCGAGGTTGGACTCACTGGGCACCTGGCGGAGACAGGCGTGATCGATCTGTCTACTCGGGCGTGACCGTCCCGAGGTGCATGCCGCCGGATGAGATATTGATGTGACCCGATAGGAGGCCATTGGCGTGATCGTCCAGTGCACTATCAGTGTATACTTTTGGTACGGAGCGACCAGGTAGGAGGCCATTGGCGTGATCGTCCAGTGCACTACCAGGGTAGGCTGCCGCGAGACTTGGGGGTGGCCTCCCAGTAGTCTTTGCGGGCGAGGGTGTCGAGCCTAACCTAGGGCCCTGTATTGTGTGAAATAGGAATGTGGGAAAAGAAAGAGTGTGCATTATATCATGCGTGAGAAATTGGGATCGGGATTGAGCGCACACTTGCATACACGCATGTTTATTCACCTACTGGGCAAATCGCTCAGTGTTTACGTGTTGTAGGTACTGAGTCCGACGCTGATACGCGTCGTGACTGAGGCGGCTGGTGGCGGTGCTCCACGGACTTTTGAGGGCAGGGCGGTACATGGATGAAGACCTCTGGAGCGGCGTTAGGGCTTTTTGTTCTTTTGTGATTTTGGGGCTTCGTCCCGTGTATAGAGATAACGATGTAGACAGATCTTTATCGTAATGTATATCATTTTAGGAAAAAGTTTTAATTAGATGGTCCTTCCGGGGCATACGCTGCGGAAATCCGCCAATAATCCTAATTAGAAAAGTAGGGTCGCCACAGGTGGTATCAGAGCATAGGATATAAATTCTGTAGACTGTCCATGTACTGCCGCTCAAAAGCGTGGAGAACCAGCCTGTCATGTAAGTCTTAAGATTTGATGTGATTACTTGATTGTTGATATGTGTTACATATTTTGTGTAATTTTATGTGATTAACATATCGAACCGTTGCGTATGTTACGTGTTTAGAAACACTAGATTTTTGGGTTTGCAAAAGTGTTCAGGCGTATATAGTTAACCAGATATGCATTGTCGTAGCATGAAAAATGCGGATAGATGAGTAACATATCTTGGGTGAATTGTTATCGATGAGTGGTATATATATACGATATATTATGCAGCTACAATTCACGAACTACTAGCCAATGTGATTACAATATTAGTGGATAATACCTATGTTGGCATAATTTACTGTTGGATATTTTTGCTATTGGAATAATTAATGGGTGTAGTATAGTTTTTAGGGTTAGGTTGATTGTTAGGTAAATGATAGTGTTTGGGGTGTAGATAGAAACTTATTTATAAATCATAAGTATCTGGGGTCTATGGTACGTGAGTGTTTGATGGTATGATGGTGACTTAAGTGTTAAATGCCATCGGAAGTTGAATATAGTAGACTTTAAATGTTTTGATGTTGAGGGTTTCCGTAAAGTGAACAATGAGTGATTTGAATTATTTAGTTTAGATTGTTAGTGGAAAATCCTAGAGAGCTTTCGGTAATGGAAACTTTAGAATAATTTAAGTTGTGTGGAGTCTAAGTTATCGGCAACAATAGGATTGTAATTGTCAAGAGTTTAGCTATATTTAAAGTTTTCGCAACTTTAATATTTGGAATAAAGTTTTGGGTATTCAGGGATTGATTTAGTTGAAGTTCGGCATGAGTATTTAGTTTTCGGTGTCTTTTAAATTACTTCAAAGTTTTCGGCTAGGTCCCAACGTTTTCGGCATGTTTAACTACAAGAGTGTTTAAACCAAATAAGAGTTTTTATGTGGGACGCATTTCGGGAGACTAAACTACTTTTGATTCTTATTCATCTTGAATTTCATAGTATGAATATTAAGGTAGTTAAATTTCGGGTGATGAAATTTGGGGTTTCAATACTTTTGACTGTTAAAATTTTGACGGGCTTAGTAATTTTTGGGCGGTGACTAAATTTTGGGCCTCGTCCGAATTTCAACTGCGAACTATAGTTTGGACATTACGTACTATTTTCGAACGGAACATAATTATGGTAGAGCTGGAATATTTTGAGTAAAATAATTATGTACTTATAATACTACATTTTATTCAAGCACGCCAAGAGTGCGCAGCGGAAGCGTGATAGGACTAGGAATAGGTATGCCTAGATGGACATAGCAAATAGATGGGCGAGTCTAGGCGTATGGAATTTGTTGACCTTAGGAAAATGAACATAAACCACGCATTTAAATGTGTCGCTTAAATTCAGTGATGAAGGTAGTAACAATTTCTACCTTAATAGGATACAATCTGTGAACATGAGAAGTTGTTACCCCGAGTTCACCAGTCGGCGAATTTCGGGGGCGAAATTCTTTCAAGGGGGGAGGATGTCATACCCCGAATTTATGAATAGAATATCCTGTGAACGTATGTGCTAGTAATTGCATACTACATGCTTATTTAAATACATGCTATCGTAAATTCCAATTCAGTAGAAATGGGGTTAGCAACTAGGAGGGACTTTAATTAAGATATATAATTATCGATAAAAATTAGTCATAAAAGAAATTAAAAATTCGAACCACATAGTATTTAAAATAATGGAATTTGAATAGTTAACATTGGGCTTTACTTAGTACCACCCAAATCAAATAGGCCCAGAAGGAATGTTTGAATAAATACCATGGCCTAATAAGTGGTAGTAAACGATTTTTAGGGGGAAAGAAATTGGTTACCTCACTCAAAGGATAAGGATTAAGGAAAGGTTACTTAGCTTGAGGGGAAATTGATCATCACCAACTTGTCACTCCTCACGTTGTTCAAAGTGCTAAAATATATTCATTCCATTAAATCATTATAAACTAACAGAGAGGGGAGAGAGAACGAACGAAAGAAAAACCACACAAGGAGCAACGAAAGTTTGAACTACTCGATGACCTTAGCAAATGAGATTTTTGGAAAAGTAAACAGAATTTTTACTTACAACAAAGAGATATGTATCTATGGTTATATATCTAAATTGAGTTCTAGGGGAATACGTGACTTTTATGTGTTCGATATGTTATAGGAACATCGAAGTTCTAGGTTTAAGGGTTTCGATCTATGCCTATATTATTTACATGTCAATACTTGTGTTTGTGCTTTCAAAGCAAGTGATGTTTTAGGAATTCAAAGTGGAGAAGGTAAACATCTTACACTTATTTCGTAACTTCTTATACTGAATATATGATTTTATATTCTCTAGCTTTACGTAATTAGGTGAATAACCATGTGAGGTTCACAAACTGTATAGTCATAATTAGGAGCTTAGATTCGTAAGTTTTTATTCATGACTATTCTTAGAGAAATCTTATGATTTTCGAAGTGTCAAAGGTTCTTGAAAATCCGAATTTCCAAAGTAAGGTACAGTAAGGTATAATTTTCTATGCTTTGTGC
The DNA here is from genome assembly GCA_027422505.1 of Craterostigma plantagineum. Taxonomy (NCBI): domain Eukaryota; kingdom Viridiplantae; phylum Streptophyta; class Magnoliopsida; order Lamiales; family Linderniaceae; genus Craterostigma; species Craterostigma plantagineum. The sequence continues at coordinate 12,264,734 of JAPQWV010000021.1, read as the reverse complement.
TCAAATTGTTTTCGGTTCCCATATTCTATTTCTTAATTATATGAAGGCTGTAAGAAGTTTTGAAATTTATAATGTTTAGAAAATCTTAGGGTTTTCAAAATCTAGTTCATATCCATGAGCATTTAAACGGTAAAAAAAATGTTTCATGAAAAAAATCGGTCGCTTTCGGCTCTACCACTTTCCAGAAGTAGAGTAGTCTTCTAAGTTGAGTATAATGATAGATTAATCGGTAATTATTATGCTCTTAGACACTTAGTGTTTTAATGTGTACCTTATTCTGGGTTAGGAATGATTTTCGAAGCTGATATTGATAGTCTGTAAACTTCGGTTTTTAGGATTTCACGTTCTTAAAGTATATGAATTTCTGGCTTTGAAGGAATCACGCGAATGATTGGGGTTTCCGAAATTTTAGGGTTTTGGGATCGAAACATTAGGAGTTCACCGGGTTTCTTGAGTGATTTTAGCGGGAGGACAGGTAGGTGGATCATCCAGCTACAATACGTAAACACATACGTGAATTATATGTTTTCATGTGATTCGAGATTTTCATGACTTATGTGATTTACGTGATTTACCTGTTGTACGTACGTTTTATTTAAATCATGCTTCCATGAGATTTTGTGAACATGCATGGCACGTGCATATCACGTCAGGAAGAGAGTGTTGTACCGTAGTGAGACGGTAACGATATGAGATATTGACGTACGGGGTAGAATGAGATGCTTGTGATTGGTGACTCCTAGAGGAGTCGAGGTTGGGCTCACTGGGCACCTGGAGGAGACAGGCGTGATCGATCTGTCTACACGGGCGTGACCGTCCCGAGGTGCATACCGTCGGATGAGATATTGATGTGACCTGATAGGAGGCCATTGGCGTGATCGTCCAGTGCACTATCAGTGTATACTTTTGGTGCGGAGCGACCCGGTAGGAGGCCATTGGCGTGATCGTTCAGTGCACTACCAGGGTACGCTGCCGCGAGACTTGGGGGTGGCCTCCCAGTAGTCTTTGCGCGCGAGGGTGTCGAGCCTAACCTAAGGCCCTGTATTGTGTGAAATAGGAATGTGGGAAAAGAAAGAGTGTGCATTATATCATGTCGTGAGAAATTGGGATCGGGGTTGAGTGCACACTTGCATACACGCATGTTTATTCACCTACTGGGCAAATCGCTCAGTGTTTACGTGTTGTAGGTACTGAGTCCGACGCTGATACGCGTCGTGACTGAGGCGGCTGGTGGCGGTGCTCCACGGACTTTTGAGGGAAGGGCGGTACATGGATGAAGACCTGTGGAGCAGCGTTAGGGCTTTTTGTTCTTTTGTGATTTTGGGGCTTCGGCCCGTGTATAGAGATAACGATGTAGACAGATCTTATCGTAATGTATATTATTTTAGGAAAAAGTTGTAATTAGATGGGCCTTCCGACGGCATACGCTGCGGAAATCCGCCAATAATCCTAATTAGAAAAGTAGGGTCGCCACATGTGCTGGTTATTGTGGATGATTTCTCACGCTACACATGGACCAAATTTCTCAAAACCAAGGATGAAACTCCAGGACTAATCATTGAGTTTATCAAAACCGCTCAAAACCTCTACCAACTAAGTGTACAAATCATCAGAACTGACAATGGGACAGAATTCAAGAGCAGAAAACTCAGTGACTTCTATGCATCACTTGGAATCATCCAACAGTTCGTAGCGGCGAAAACACCTCAACAAAACGGGCTAGTTGAGCGCAAGAACAGAACCTTAGTTGAAGCAACTCGTACACTCCTCATTCACTCTGGACTACCTCACTTCTTGTGGGCCGAAGCAATGAATACAGCTTGCTTCACGCAAAATCATGGGTCCCTTCACAAGAGGTTCAATAGGACTCCCTACGAGTTGATAAATCGCAGAGTGCCGGACGTATCTTTCCCGAGAGTCTTTGGATGCAAGTGCTATGTAGCAAACGATCGTGAAGATAGAGGGAAACTCGACCCAAAGGCATTTGAAGAAAACTGGTGGGATACTCGACAACATCAAAAGCCTATCGAGTATACCTCAAGGAGAAAAGATCTGTTATGGAGAGCATTAATGTAACGTTTGACGAAGTAGACCGAGTAGTTTCTGCACAAATCAGTCCAGAACCATGACTTTTACGAGAGTTGACAAAGGATATCCTAAAATCAGGGAAATTTCTCTAAGTCCTAACATGTTCACAACGTGTTAGCAAAATTTGCAAATCTCTAAGTCATAATGGTTGGTTCCCACTAATCCCTTGCTCTTATCTTACAGATATCCTAAAATGGTGCGACTGATCAATGAAGTTTTCGCTTCAAAGGACTGGGCACAGAGGCCACCAAATAACTTCCAACTTGACTTTGACAATATCTCGTGCCCAGATCCTATTATTGTTAAAATCCTAGCAAACTACCCTCTAAAAACTGCCCTAAATATCACCGAGGTTGTCCCTGAGGTCTACGTCGAAGAATTTTGGTCCACCCTTCAGAAACCAACAAATAACCCAAAAATAACCAGTCTTTCCGCCATAATCGACAACACCATAGTTGTCTTTACCCCAACCATTCTCCGTTTCATACTTAACCTCCCACGCTCACTCTTATATGATCCCCATCCATCTAACGATGACCTAATCAGGGACTTCCTATTCATGGGCCACAAACCTAACGCCCAAAACTCCATTCACCTCCCTAACTTCACGGCCAAAGACATCCCTGGACCTTGGAGGACCCTGTTTCTGATCGTTAACAAATGCCTCTCACCGAAGCACGCAGGGTCCGACAAATGCCTCTCATCTTCCATGGGATCGTCTTCAATAGGAACTACGATGTCGCCCAACTAATCTGGACGGACATCCTTGATCAACTAAGAAGGCGAGGTCTCGGATCCACGAAGCCGGCGCTTCCTTACCTACGGTGGCTACCTGTCATCGTCCAACATTTCGTGGATCTTCATCCCGAAATCGAGCGCCGACCCAGAGACGAGGGCTATCAATCTCCGAAGCTCATCAAAATACAATCGACAAAGAGCAAGATCGATCAGGAGGCCATGATCATACCAGAACACCTACTACGCCTCCTCGATCCAAATGAGCCGGAGCTCCTCAAAACCTACACGCCAACAACCTTGATGACGTTTCCGTGGTTCAACACATCCCAGTTGACCCTAACCCAGGGACAAGCCAACTCCCACAGCCAAATGTACGTCTAGGAAGCTCTTCATCCCCGAAGCCAAAACAAAAGAGAAAATCCAAAGGGGATGACAGAGGCAGTCAACAGGAACGGCGTAAAAAACAAAAACACGACCGTATTCCTCAGCCAACTAGTCCACAAAACAAATGAATGTAGAATGATAACTATGACTTACAAAATTATCAACGAAAAACATGGTTAATGTACATATTTGGCACGGATTAATCATATGTATTCATGCGACCAATTATACCTAATCAATATGAACTAGTTATGGTAGAAATTCCTAACGTATGCGCTACCCCTTATTCACGTATTTAGCAACCCTCTGCGGAAGTGCAACCAATCAACTATATTTATATGTGACTGTTGTTCCTCCACATGCATTCGCTCCATGAATTTCTCCGAGTTTCAAATGTGGTGCCTAGAATCATAAACCAATCAAGGATCATGCATATGATGATCAAGCACATGCAAGCAGTACAAACAAGAAAACGTAACTAGACTCATACGATTGAATAAAATACGAACATCGATTATACGAATTCATAATCCGACCTAGTACGGCCTTAATCACATAATAAACTTAAGCACACATATTAATAAACGAAATCAACAATGATAATAAACTTGAGCACACATAAACGAATCAACAATGAATCATAGAAAAATATTGTTGAAGATGAAATGTTATCGATAAAACGCCCTACTTCATGCACGAGACTGTGTTATTGGGCCTTCTTGGGCCGACCCACTTGGGAGGAGAGTTGGCCCATATAAGAGATGAGCTTCCATCCTTAAATCAATTAGTGATAGGTGGAGTGGACTCATCTACTTATATACCGATCAAACTCTCCTCAATTATCCGATGTGGGACACATGTGACTTGAATTTCTAGTCTTAATAGTCATGCGTTCACCGGACGGGTCTCCGGTGGTGTGAGCAAATAGGAAATGCCTCCTTGGGATCGTTTCTCGACTCCCTATAGCTTCGCAGCCGCGCCGCAAAGTGTCACCCTCGTAGGTGTATGCTCGTGTGCAGATGATGAGAGCTTAGCCGCTTGACTAGAACAGGCATACTTCGTGTTGAGAGGTGTCTGCTTGATTGAGCCCTTAGCTTTGTCGTGTGTTCAGTGCTTGAATTTGAGGTGTTTGCTTAAAATGCTCAGCCGTATATGATCTTTATGCTGGTCTTTTGGGATGATTTTCATATGCAAACTGAGAGCTGTGAGTGAGTGGGTTGTTTATGTAAATGTAAGCTACCCCTCCTTTGTTGCATGTGTGAGATGGATGGAATAAAATCATGGCCCGACACAAATATTTAATAGCCGTCTAATTTTGGTCTTTAGTTTTGACCATTGCATGAGCCGTCCGTTCTCGTTAGGGTTGTCAACGGGGCGGGTTCGGGGCGGGGATCCAATCCCCGTCCCCGTCCCCGCGATGCATTCGGGGACAGAACTGTCCCCGTCCCCATCCCCGCCGGATCCCCGCGGGGCGGGATTCCCCACGGAGATTCATATATAATATAAATAATATATAAATTTGGATATTTTTTGTTATAAATATTATATAAATTATAATTTTTAAATCTTATTTGTATTATTTTAATATTATTTAATCTATATTTTGATATTATTTTATTATTATTCAAATTATAATTAAAAAGTATATATATAATATATAATATAGGTTCGGGGCGGGGCGGGGAACGGGGCGGGGATCCCCGCGGGGAAAAATCAGTCCCCGTCCCCGCCCCGGGGGGATAAAAACTCGGGGATTCCCCGCCCCTTTCGGGGCGGATCCCCGCGGGGACGGGGAATCCCCGCCCCACTGCCATCCCTAGTTCTCGTCATTGTTGGCTTTTGTTTGCATATAAGATGGTTAGCTTTGACTTAAGAGCCAGGTGGGTATATTGGTCGAGCCAATACTAATTGAGCAAGTAATCTATACGTGGCCTTCATTTTCTTGGTGTTTTTTTCACGTTAGAAACTGAGCTGATCTTTAATAACACGGGTTTGCTGAGGTATATGTAAAATCGTAACTTATCAAAGCTCAAGCTCGATCTTAGGTGTAAGGGCTCGAGCTTGTGACCAGAAAATGAGCTGAGCTCGACTCATTTACAATCCTCGTACGTACAATGTACATTGTGCACAACATAATGAAAGTCAGTATTACTTAACATTCATATAAAAAATTAGGATTTTCAAACGAATACATAAGAATCACTTACAGTTCGATGGCGATTAATTTTACCTGCATAAACTCCGAAAACGCCCATCCTTCAATGATTTTAGCTTTCTTAAGCTACCTGGCGTCCAAGCTCAATTCCATTCTCTTCAGGTCATCGACCTTTTTTTCCTGTCATCGGAAATTTCTGAGGGCGTTCGCGTTGGACTGAGTCAACCCACTATCAGGGCCAGATTTGGTCCTGTGCATCCAGATCGTTGCACATGACCCCAAAATTTCGGGGGTCGGCCCCCATCTAAGGTCCAAAGTTCTTTAGTTAGATTTTTATAATCACTTCTTCTATGGCCCATATTGCATAATTCATAAATATGGACTATACAAAACTATAATAAATATTAAGTTTGTAGTTATTTATCAATGTTGGGCCTTCTTATACTATGCGAACTAGGCTTAAAAAATTGAAAAAAAAAAAGGGGCCCTGCCCACTATTCTATAACATCTGTAAATTTTTAAAAATAGAAAATGCTAATGAAAATCAATGCCATTCATAGAGTAGCAACAAAAAAATAGCGTTTTCTATCATGAATTATCAGTACTCATTAGAGCACTAGTAAACAACATTGATTTATCAAGTTCAAGTAGATTTTTCGATAGTTGCTTTGCTAAATGCCAAATGAGAAAGCACATCAAGAACAAGCAACTGTAACAATAGTTGTTTAAGGTTTGAACTCTCTAACTCTGATCAAACGTTAAGTATCTCTCGCCTTCTACTTGGAGCGTAGAGAGGAGAGAAGTACGTCTTGAAGCGCGCTGTCTCGTTGCATTGCAGCCTTAAACTCCTCGAAGGTGACTTTCCCATCGTTGTTCGAGTCCATCAGATCAAATATCTCGTCCAATTTCCCGGGCTCTGTGATATCCGTTGGAAGGCAGTCGTCGGGCAATGCCTTTCAAGTTAAAAAAATAACAAAAAAGACGTAAGCACTAATCATATCGACGAATTTTAATCTGTATAGCACAATTAACGTATCATTTTTACCCTCAACAAAGACGACAATTCTTCCTTGCTGATGCATCCCGACCGGTCCGTATCATACATCTGATTAGCAAAGGGGGAATGTTGAATGATCAGTCCACCTAAAAGTTTAGGCTCGAAGGAACTGTATCTCATTTTAGATTTATATATTTTATTTTACGTTTAGGTTGATTCCTTATTATCTTGACTCAAACATGTATTTTTTATTTAATGAGTTTGTTGTGAACCAAGCTCTGATACTATGTTAAATGATCATTTCACCTGAAAGCTTAAACTTGAGAAGAGTGTCTTAGAGTGTCTTATTTGAGCACCTTATGTGGCACATTTGATGTGCCATTGATCGGTTTCATATCAGCATGCCAAATCAGCATATGAGGTGATATAGCATTGATTGACACCTTTTACGTGTAATTAATTGACACCTCATTGGCATGTGATTTGACACCGATCAATGCTACATCTAAGGTGCCCACATAAGGTGAGCATCATAAGATTTCTTAGTGTCATTTTATATATCTCATTTCCACCAACTGTGATTGAACACGTGAAGCAAAAATGAGATGAAAAATGTGGTTGCGTTGGCGCACCTGAAAACATAGACGGAGCGCGTCGTCCCCTTGCGAATATTTGAGGCTTGAAAATCCTCCGATTATTTCCCTCATGTCGACCGTCCCGTCCCTGTTGTCGTCGAACAGATCGAATATTCTCGGCGCTAAGGGAACTAACGGCAGCATTTCCATCGCCTTTAGTACCTCCTCGAATTCGGGCAGTGTAGCATTGTCACCCTTACATCTGCAAATTCTTAGTCACTCACTCATCAGAAAAAAAAAAAAGGAAGATCAAAAAGACTACCGTAACTTCTTACACTCACATTTTCTTGAAATTCGTACTGAGATTTTCGAGCTCCCCCGGCCTGAGATCGTAAGCTCCCCCCACCATATTTTTCAGTTTCTTCGTTTTCAGAGAAAATCTGCTGCTTAATATGCTCGCCATGGCGGCCGCGCGAAACTTGCGCCTAGCGGTTAGTTTCTGTAGCCCAACAACTACCTCTGAGTCCAACTGCTCTTTCTTCGCAAGCTTCCCCGTGACCCAAGGATGGCCGAGTATCTGCATTTCCGTCTCACGTTTATTTTTCATGAATATTTACGTTCTATATATCGATGTTAAATCGACGTAAAAGGTACCTCTTCGGCGCTTGGCCTCATGCTGGGATCGACTTTCAAAAGGCTTCGAATCAGTTCTTGCGCTGAAGAAGACGTTGTCTTCCATGTCTTTTCGTAGAAGCTGAAGTTTCCCTGCAGCTCAAAGTACACCCAAACATTGAGTAGGGAGAAAAAACAACTTGATTCGACTAGTTGGAAAAAGCGAGGAAGAAATCATTTACGTTGATGATCATTTGCTGCTTTTCCAGGTTCGATTGTGCAATAAAAGGAGGATACCTGTGTACAGAAAGAATCCCTTAATACATCAAAACCCCGCTGTACGAAAATACTGATAAGGATGTGTTTGGATCGAATAACGTGGCGACGAAAGGAACATTCAAAAGAAAAAATGTTATTCACTCGGGGTGCGCCTGGTACGCGGAGTTCAACGTGGAAAGGAAAAGAAAATATGTTATAACACACACACACACGAAGCGTAACGTACACTCCTATGCATTCCGCTTAACAAAACCCTGTTTTCCTCCCCATTATTTGTTGAAGAAATTAGTTTTCCATAATGTGGTTTTATGCTGCATTTGTTATGGGAAATTCGGTTAGGAAAAAAAGAAAAGGAATGCCTGCCATGAGAGGTATGCCATCGAAGCGCAAAGTACCATCGTTCAATTCGCTAACTTAGTTCCAAGTCCATGATTTCCACACACAAATTCCATATACCAAACGCAGGTCAAACATACTTCAAATTCTCTTCTATTTTCTTTTTCTTTTTCTGTCTACTTTCCTGTTCAACCAAACAAGTAACTTCGGTTTTCTTTCACATTTTTTTTTTCTTTCATCACTACATTCCTTAAACCAAACTGAGCGTAATAAATCTTACCCTGAAAGAAGAATGTAAAGAATCACACCGAGCGACCAAATATCGCTCTTGGGCGTAATCCTATCCCGCCTCAACGCCTCGGGCGAAACGTAATCGATCGAACCAAACAACCCCACGAACGGATCCGTAAAACCCTCCACGGAACTCAATCCAAAATCCGTAATCTTCAAAGGAGAGGTCTCATCGTCGCTCAAGAACAAGCAATTCTCAGGCTTCAAATCCCCGTGTACGATTTCGGCCCTGTGCAGAGCCGCCAAACCCGAGGCAATCTGCCTTATTACAGCAGCAGCTTCAGCTTCGTTGTACCTTTCTTGCGCCACAATTCTGTCGAAAAGCTCGCCTCCCGAACAAAGTTCGAGGATCAAATGTACGCCCGAGCCGTCCTCGTATACGTCGTGGAGGTGTATTACGTTTGGATGGGGAGAGACGTCTTCGACTATCTTTTGCATGACTATGAGTTCGTTCGTCAGCAAAGCGTCTGATATTAGAGATTGTTTGATACCTGTTGGGATTTTTGAGTTTTGATTGTTTCTTGGATTTGAAGAAGGGGCGAATCTTCGAAGGGTTTTGATGGCTACGTACTTGTTTGGTCGTCGTCCATCGTTGGACTTGTGTGTGCCTTTTCTTACAACTGAGAAGCCTCCTCTGCCTAGGACATCGGAGATTTCATAGTCGTCTGCTAATGATCTCATTGTGTCTTTGTGTTCTCCCATGAGTTTATTTGATTCTTTTGTTGAAAAAAAAAAACTTGGAGGAGAGGTGTTGAGTTTTTAGTTTAGAGGTTGTTTTATGAGTAATTAAGTGAGGTGGTTAGACGCGGATTTACGTCAGCTAAATAAAAAAATTTAGGCTTTTTATTATCTAATCCGCCGGTCTTTTTTTTTTTTTTTTTTTTTTACGATGACTTGCAGTATTGGATGTTCTACACAAGGACAAAAGGGGTGGAAGACCAAGTCAAGCTGAAATATATTCTTGACATTCATTATTATTATCTCTTTCTTTCCTAACAGCCAGCCTTCTTGTTGTTTAATAACATTGTAATATGGTCGGTCATTCGTTCGCCAATTCAGCAACTAGCAATTAATAAATTGTCAGGCGAATATGTAAATTCGGGTCAAGACTCCGTGATCTAAAATCACATTTATCTTTATCAATTATTTAATTTCATAATCGACTACGGTTAGTGATTATGTGATGATGGCAATCAAGAATCGTACTTTGCATTTGTTAGAATTTAGGTTGTCATGTAGTAATTTGTTGCTAAAGATCTTCTTTGGCCAAGTTTGTCTCCGAGTCCTCTTCTGTTGCTGCGGTGAAATGACAATTAAAATTCCTTGTTTCAACATAAGCATCGAATTTCTGTAACATTTGGTTCGAAGAACCTGTTCCATCAGTTTATTTAATAATTACGCATAATACTGATTGTCAACATAAACCATATATATATATATACATATAGATGGATACGGTATATGAAACTGCTGCATCATCTTCTCAATAAGTTAAAAGCTGGTAAATCTTTCACGGTCAGTACATCGTCAAGAGCCATCTCTCGTTCGAGCTGTGATCTTGTAGACTTCAGTACGTCCTACAAATAGGAGAAGAAAAGAGAAATGAACAGAAAATTAGAAAATATCTGAGGCTCAATGATGATACAAAGTAACCATGACGATGCTTACATTAAATTCCATATATGAAGCGCGTTTTGCTAGCCACTGGGCATCCAACAACTTGAAAGCAACGCAGAAAAGGTTGTCAAAAGCCATTTCATCGTCTGTTAGAAGTTCCACAAAGCGCTGACCGGCAACAGTGCTTGGATTTCCTACATGATATTCCGTTTCAGATTTTGACACATTGAAGTTTGTGTAGGTTGAGATACATGATTGCCGTGTATAAATTGACGAAGGTCACAAAAGAGAGTAGAATTATATCCTAAAAATTATGTGGTGCGAAAAAAATTATTTCGTGCCTGATTGAAGATCTAACATTTGCACCAGCATAAAAGAAATGTTGATTCCAGCCACGGCAAATGGATATTCCCAATCCGACCTAGTTCCATCCCTCTTGTGCAGCAGATTTTGAAATGCATCCTGTCGAAGGAATGAACATGGATAAAATTTAGAAAAAAAATAAAATAAAGGCAAACAGTACTTTTATATCATATTATGATTATGCAATTCCTTAAAAAATTGTGGAGAGCCTAATGCACGTTTTAATACATGGACAACTGAAACTTGAAAGTCAGTAAGCAATCATTAATGATTCGGTTCAACATATACAAATGTAAAATGACAGTTTGCAGTAAACCTATAAATAAAAGACATGTATAAGAGGATACACAGACCGGATATGTCTTGGCAAAGAAGATAAGATTCTCCAACGATATGAATCCTCCACCCCTAAAAATTTTGATGAGAAAATCTGTTCAAGTACCAAATTTAGAAAATTCAGTCATTGGTCTTAAAACGAATTGTTCATCACACTCACCTAAAATCCGTCGAAGGATCAGATCCCTGCCAACCCATATCTTTCCAAACCTCTGATTTAAGCGCAGGGAGCGGTCTATCATGGTAGGATAACTTCCACAGTTGTCTAAGGGCAGCCTGCCAACAGAATAAGGCATGTTCAATCTGTCTTCATTTAAACAAATCACACAGAACATACAACTAAGAAGAATAAGCACCCGTCATAGAGATTATTAGATGGAAAAAACCGTTGCATGCATACGTGATGCTCCGAGAATGTGCCATCAAAGGGAACAGCAAGCCTTGTCTTTAGGTGATTGAGCCTTTCTTCCTATAGAAAAAACATGTAAAATATTTAACCACGTCAGAGATGAAAAAGAAAAAGCGAAAGCTAAGTCTCATAAACTTGGATATAGAAGAGTGTAAACATGGCATCCGGATGACATAATACACAATATCAGCGCTCTTGGTTCTGCAGCTAAGGTTGGAAATGGTCAATCAACAAACTGCATAAATACCTGCAAGGGACTAAGTAAAAGAGGTCTGAAATTTTTGTTTGCGCCATTTTGGAGTCCTGAGGTAAATGGTAAAAGTCGCCCGAATCCCATGACGACGTTTGCTGTTATGAAAAACAAAATACACATAAGGACAAACACACCATATCTCATGAATTATATACAATACAATGCATACATACAAAAGTTATGGTCTGGAAACCTAACCAACACTTTCAATTGCTTCTGTTACTGTCTGGATCATAAGATGCAGAGCACAAAGTACTTATCTTATCCGCGGCAAGTGGCAACACGAGTGATTTATTTACTAACACAGCACAAAAAGTTTGAACCATTCAAAATCATGCCCTTGAAAGTCTACATGCCACAATCAAACTAATTCCCAGCTCGAGAGCATAGCTCAAACAAAATAACAACAACAACATATATAATCGATTCTGTGGTACAAGAATTAAATGCATACCTAACCATTGCGCCCACTGGCTGATTATATGAGAAAACAGCAATGTCCAATGCAACCTCGCCTTATTTTGCTCATCTTCCAAACTATCCACTAGTGCACCCCCCTTTGAACAATAAAAACAGGGACAAGAAACGCTTTTATCACTCAAATGAAAAGTAAATGGCTTCAAAATGAAACAGTAACCTCTCGCACAACTTATCAATAACATTAGAGACAGAGAGACAAGGACAACTCCATATAAATCATAAAATTCAGACCTCAGAGCGCTTATAATCACCATCACCATCCCGATCATCGTAATCTTCATTCGCAAGCAATGGCTCGTTCAGAGAAGAATCCAATCTTGAACCAGCTTCGTACCGATCGTACCTTCCACCGTCCACGTCACCGTGGTGTAGCCTTCTCCTCAACGTTCTCGAACTCATTTAACAATTCGGCGTGGTTTTCACTGCGATTCCGTACAAGATAGCAATCGAATCCATTCGATAAACAACAAGGACCAAAATCGATGAAACTGGAAAGGAATTCGACGTCAACGTACCTGGAGAGACGCCGCCAAAGCTGCAAGTAATTGCAGGCAAAATTCGTATCCCTAACAAAAATACCAAACTTCTTCCGAATCTCTTCAATCTCGGAAAGCAAATAAATCTGGGATATTGGGCCTCCAGGTTTTCTTGCTATTTAAGAATCCCAAGACATCGGCGTCGATTAATTAAAGACTAACTTTCGGGTTTATCTTTTTAGGGTGCTACTATTCATATTCACACCCCGTTGAATATACCTATTTACACCCCCATTATATTAAATACATTACATAAATAGTGTAACATGGCATTTAATCAACTAAATACTTGGGAAGCTTTCTGTTCAGGCCCCCCCCTAATATTTTGATGGGTAATTCTATTGGCACCCCCCTTAATTCTATTTACACCCCCCTATTTAATATATAAGTAGATTATTACATACTTACCAATTAAAAGTTAACTATTTTAAACTATTAAATACTTACCAATTTTAAAATGTTAGATAATTACCATTAAAAAGTCCCAAATATCCATCTAAGGAAACCAAAGAGAATATTATATTTCCAATGACGAAACTCACGTTATGGCATATACAATCATTGTATATTTACTTTCACATATTTAAACTGATACTTTGATCGACTATGCCTATATAACATAGTTACAATCATTAAACTGTATTTCTTTCAAGGTAGAAGGTGACGCGAGACGTGTTCGGGCGTAGATTTGAGTTCTCTCCTTTTTCTCAATAGACAAAAAGCCTATTCAACGCTAACATGATACCGGTAATTGATAACTTAGCACTTGAATTTACTGTATTTTTTTATCTCGTTAAATATATTCTTACTTATTTTATTACTTATTTTTTTACATATTTCTTATGCATATTTAGGTTAATGACATTTACGAAATAATCGAAGATGATGAACATAGAGGTGATGATACAAATGATGATGTGACTTACAAATTTTTCACTGAAAAGGTATATTTTTCATCAGTTATTATATATATCTTCTTATTACTATTGTTATTATTATAATATATATGTGCTAGTTTAGTTTCTAAACAATAATTTTTTAGGTGTTCGATTCTCGAGAAGATTTAATTTATTGGGTGCAAAATATGGGAACAAGTCTTGGATACGTAATTGTCACTAAAAGATCAAGGACATACACAGGTGGAAAGTGTTCGAAAATTATATTTCAATGCGACCGTGGTGGTATCTACAAAAGTAAAAAAATCTCTACAAGAAATACCGGCACAAAAAAGGTTGGTTGTCCGTTTGAACTAAAGGGAACGTCAACGCAAAGTAATTGCTGGAAGCTGACCGTTATATGTGGAATACACAATCATGAACCTGCAGTGGATCTTGAAGGTCATCCATATTCAAGACGACTTTCTAAACATGAAGATATATTAGTAGAAGATTTGTCAAAAAAGAACGTGAAACCGCGAGCTATCCTGTCAACACTCAAGAAGCATAACGTGGATAATGTTTCAACAATCAAAACGATATATAATGCTCGTCAAAAGTTTCGGGCAATGGCAAAAGATGGTGAAACTCAAATGCAGGTTGTTATGTCTTTTTTGCATGAAAAAGGCTATATTTTTGAAAGTCGATCCAATAGCTTAACCAATGAGTTGGAAGATCTATTTTTCGCCCATCCAAAATCGTTGGAGATATGGCGTGCATTTCCGCATGTGCTTTTGATGGACGCAACATACAAACAAATAGATACAAGATGCCTCTTCTTGAAATTATTGGTGTAACATCCACTAATATGACCTTCTGCATAGCATTCGTTCTAATGCATAAAGAGAAGGAGGCCAACTATAGTTGGGCATTAAATTGTCTTAAATCGACGATGGATGGATGCGTTCGTTCTCCACGTGTTATAGTCACAGACAGGGAGTTGGCTTTACTAAAAGCATGCAACAACATTTTTCCGGAAGCTAAAGGGTTACTCTGCAGATGGCACATTTATAGAAGTATTATGAGGAAGTGCAGGCCTTCAATAACATCAAGCAAAGCATGGAATTCTTTCTATAAGGCATGGACAACACTGGTTGAATCTGAAACAGATGCAGGGTACTTGTCCAACTTGGCACATCTTGAAGCAACATTACACGACTTTCCAGGTATTCCTTAATGTATATTTAATTTTCTATGTTAAATTATTTATAAATTGTTATTCATAAAAACTTAATAAGCTTGTATAATTTCAGGCGTAATTGATTATCTAAATAATCATTGGTTGACGCCTTACAAGGAGATGTTTGTATCTGCTTGGACCGACAAATTTCTTAACTTCGGAAATCACACAACAAATAGAGTAGAGAGTCAGCACGCTAAGTTAAAACGGTATTTGGAGTCTTCACAATCAGATTTGGAGACATCATTATCTTTTATTCAACAGGTAATCGAGTCTCAAGTTACGGCTATTAAAGCAAGTATTGAACAAAGCAAGATTCTCATTCGGCATAAATTCACCGAGCCTCACTATGGAGAATTGCGTGGTTTTGTTTCTATTCATGCGCTTGAAATAATATTTAAGGAATTTGAACGATCAAAAGAAGCTGAATCTATTTCTGAAAGTTGTGGATGCCAGCTTCGTACAAGTCATGGATTGCCATGTGCACATGAGCAGGTCATGTATTTCAGTAAAGGGCAGCCTATCCCGTTAGATTTAGTTGACGAGTTTTGGAGGAAACTTGACCTTTCACCTTGCACGTCTCTAGAAGAAGACGAGTTATGTTGTGATGTTGAGTTGCAAGTTATTAATGCGCAATTTGAAAAGCAGTCAAGAACGGGAAAACTCAGTATTTTGAGGAAGTTAAGAGAGATAATTGCACCATCTACAACATTGCTTCGTGAGCCAGAAATTCATATTACCCGTGGGCGTCCCTCCCATAAAGCTAAAAGTTCAGCGCCAGTTCGAGAACATCTTCGACGTAGTTGTTCACCTATATCAAAAATCAGTGACCGAGATGATGCACAATTTCTAAAAAAAAACAAGTACAGTCACTCTTCGGATCCACAACATTCTTTCCATCCATATATTCATCAATTTCCAACTATACTTCAACCTTATATCAGAGAAGTGCAAGATGTAAAATCTGATGGAAACTGTGGTTTTCGAGCAATAGCTATATGTCTTGGTCTTCAAGAGGACGAATGGATTATCATTCGACGTAACTTGATTGAAGAGTTGGAGATGTATAAATTACAATATATCGACATGTTTGGTGCTGAAGGGTGGCTCAATGTCTATAATTCGCTAAATTTCTTCGAGTCAGATAGTCATGCGCCGTATGAGCATTGGATGACTGTGCCTAATATGGGTGTCTTGATTGCTTCGAAGTATAATGTTATATTGCATGTTATAAGCAACAAAGGTAGTCTGACATACTTACCGCTTCGGTCTGCTCCGCCACCATGGTATCTTCATGTTTCTATTGCAATCGGTCATGTTAATGATAATCACTACGTCAAAGTTTCATTATCAGAAGGCTACCCTATGCCGAGTATCATGCCACAATGGGTTTATTTCAGAGAAAAATGTGCAGCAGCATGGATTACCCCTTATGTTAGTCGTATTAATAATTACGAAAAAATATTGCGTTCTAGTTGTGCTCCTGATTATGTTATATTGAATTAATTAAAAAGAATATTTATTATTTTTATTTTTAATGCGCTCATTTAATTTTGCATAAAATATTTATGTACATGTATATTTTATTTAAATTAATTATTTATTATTAATAAAATTTTAAAATTTTAATATTTTAAAGTTAATATAACTGTGTGGCTATTAATAAAATATACAATAATAGGTTAATTAAAATATTGTATTGTTATATCATTGGATAAAATAAGTTAATTAATGTTGTTGAATAACTTGTGCAAATAATGATTTGAATAACTTATGCTTTTAATGTTATTGAATTCTACATAAAATAATAAAAATATCATTATTGTTGAATTCATTTAAGTATGCAACAAAATTCAAGTGTTAGGGGGGTGTAAAAAGGGGGTGTAAATAGTAGAGGGGGGTGTGAATAGTAGGACCCTATTTTGATTTACCCGTCAGACCCTGTCAGAAATTGAATAAGTTTAAGGGACCTACTTTTTGTAAAATTCGAGTAAAGAACCCAAAAAAAGAATTTGACGAAAATACCATTTGCTCTATTTTTTCCAGCGAAACTCATGACGTGCTTTTTGGTCTAAATATGAAGCGGTACTTTTACTTCATTTTATGTTACACAGTTACAACATATTGTTACTTTAGAAAACTGAAACGTTGTTTTTCAATAATACTGTTTTACTTTTTGTAATTGCAAAACGTTATCAACAGAATTTTTTTTCGAACTCATTTTTCTTACACTGAATCGAGCACAAAATAATTCGATTGACCCATCCAAACGATTCGACATGTCATGTTGGATTCATTATGTATTGACGATGCACGATGTCGAATTTGCTTGTCTAATTAGGGTGCAAATTCAAAAACAAAATGGTAAATCGAATCTAGATTTCGACATAAATTCGAGTTACCCATGAGAAATTGAGGTCTATTTGACCTTATTGATTCATAACAACGTGATTTATGCAATTTTCATCTGTTTTTTATTGTCGTTTGTGATTTTCATTTTCTTCCTTTCGATCCAATACTTATATACAGAATGTGTTATTTACGAATGCGTTATTACCTTTCAGCGGCGTGTTACTTCTAAGTCAAAATTTGTTATTAAACATAAGACATTTGTTATTTTTTTTATGTTATAAGTATTTCTTTTTTACACGATTTAGGAAAAATATAATATCTGTTTCTCGCAACTAATCAGTATAAATTCGAGGTACCCATGAGAAAATTGAGATCTATTTGACCTTATTGAGTCAAGAACGACGTGATTTATGAAGTTTTCATGTGTTTTTCAGCGTCGTTTGTGATTTTCGTTTTATTCCTTTCGATCCATTACTTGTATACAGAATGTGTTATTTACGACAAACAACGTGTTATTACCTTTCAGTGACGTGCTACTTCTAAGTCAAAGTTTGTTATTAACATAAGACATGTTATTTTTTGCTTGTTATAAGTATTTCTTTTTACACGATTTAGGGAAAATATAATATCCGTTTCTTGCAACTAATCGGTATAAATTCAAGGTACCCATGAAAAATTGAGGTCTATTTTACCTTATTGAGTCAATAACGACGTGATTTATACAGTTTTCATCTGTTTTTTAGTTACATTTTGTAATTTCGTTCTTTTTCTCCCGATCCATTATTTGTATACAGAATGTGTTATTTACGACAAACAAGGCGTTATTACTTTTCAGTGATGTCTTATTTCTGGGTCAACATTGTTATTATCCTGAAGACATTTGTTATTTTTGTGAAACTTATCAACATTCATATGAAATTGACGATAATTTCAACATATCCGGTCATAGCAACTGCAATCTTAGCAATTTCTTTGATTTGGGTTTACCGTTTATCACATGTAATAATATCGATAGTTGCCTTGGTTAAACCATTTACAAATTAATATTGATTTCTCTGTTGTGGATCTCACGAGCGCGACGGTGTCGGGACGGAATCTTAAAACTTCATCGACGCAAACAATAAAAATATCTGTAGATCGAAGCATGTTTCTAGTTGAAATTGAAGGTAATACGCGTAGATTCGAGAGACCCACAGCCTTAAAATTTTATCGCGCCACCGTATTGGGTCTATTGTTTGTTTTTCAGGATTTCTCGCGCCACCGTAGAATTTCTGAACTGTTCTGGCGGGATATTAAAAAAATTTCTAGACAGTTTAATGTGGTACCCGTAAGGGTTTAATTGTTACCAATAGAGTGTTATTTGTTATAAAATTGCCTCTATGCACTAGGGTTTCTGGATAATTAGTTATCGTCTATGCGCTAGGGTTTTTGGATAGTTTTTGGGGTTTAGCACTTACGGGTTCGAGGTTAAGATTAAGGGTTTACGACATGAAATTTTGGGAGAACGATCAACGACTTGTGCAGTATAAGATACAACCTTAAAAAAAATTCGGGGTTCGGGGTTTATGGTTTAGGGTTTAGGGTTTCGGGCCTCGGATTTATGGTTTTGAGCTTAGTATTTTGTGTTTGTGGTCTATAAATGTTATTAGTACTTAATGTTGACGTTTGAATATGTTCGTGGTGCAATTTATAGTGTTATGTTCCATTGAAAGAGGTGATGGTCTATGTTTTTTGGAGGACTACATGTTTATATATCTATTGAGATCAACATTCGTCTATTGACATCAAATTTCGCCTAATGTGTCTTTTAAAGGAATGTGGTGAAACTTCATCAAATTATATATTTACATGAACATCCATATTAAACATCCAAAATAAAAGTGTATTTTTGTACGAATTAATTGAATTATTGACGTGGTACTGAACAACATTTATGAGGTATCAGTATTGCTCAATGTGTTATTAATTGAGTTTGAGTTGTTTTTTTTAACCTAACGTGTGTTATTATTTCCAATTAATGTAGTACAATTTTGAGAAAGTCCTGTAAATATTCTCTGACAATTCTGTTAAATTCTCTGACGGTAGAACCTTCTAGAATATTCTCAATGAAGTATTTTTTTTACATGTATATGTGTTATATTTGTTGTGTAAGCTGTTACTCACTTAAAAAAAACGTTTTAGTCTTAGAGAAAGCTAAAATTTTCTCAATTTCATGGTTACCGACTTACTTTTTCTTTTAATATTAAGACTCGTTTGATTTGATTTTATCTTATTGAGTCGCTTTTACCTTGTTCGGCCGTTAAAGTTGATATTGGATCAATTTCTGAACGAAATTTTTTATTTGGGTTGGAAGCACGAATTCATTCTATACATGAAAAATTCGTCTTTATTAGTAAGATCCATCTGAAATTGAGGACGGAAAATTTTGTTTAGTCACAAACACTGAGATTTATGCAGTTTTCCATCTGTTTTTAGTGTCGTGTGCGATTTTCATTTTATTCCTTTCGATCCATTACTTGTATACAGAATGCGTTATTTACGACAAATAAGGCGTTATTACCTTTCAGTGACGTGTTACTTCTGAGTCAACATTTGTTATTATCCATAAGACATCTGTTATTTTTTGCTTATTATAAGTATTTCCCTTTTATACAATTTAGCGAAAATGTAATATCCGTTTCTTGCAAGTAATCGGTATAAATTATAGATACCCATGAGAAATCGAGGTCTATTTTACCTTTTTGAGTCAATAACGCCGAGATTTATGCAGTTTTCATCCTTTTTAGCGTCGTTTGTGATTTTCGTTATATTCTCCCCCCGATTCATTGCTTGTATACATAATGTGTTATTAACGACAAACATAGCGTTATTACCTTTCATTGACGTGTTACTTCTAAGTCCACATTACTTATTAATCATAAGACATTTGTTATTTAGTTCTATGTTATAAGTATTTCTTTTTTACACAATTTAGGACAAATATAATATCCGTTTCTTGCAGCTAATCGGTATAAATTCGAGGTACCCATGAGAAATTGAGGTCTATTTTACCTTATTGAGTCAATAACGACGTGATTTATGCAGTTTTCATCTGTTTTTTTAGTGTCGTTTGTGATTTTCGTTCTTTTTCTCCCGATCCATTGGTTGTATACAGAATGTGTTATTTACGACAAACAATGCGTTATTACCTTTCAGCCACGTGTTACTTCTAGGTCAACATTTGTTATTAACCATAAGATATTTGTTATTTTTTCTATGTTATAAGTATTTGTTTTTTACACGATTTAGGGAAAATATAATATCCATTTCTTGCAACTAATCGGTATAAATTCGAGGTACCCATGAGAAATTGAGGTCTATTTTACCTTATTGAGTCAATAACGACGTGATTTATGCAGTTTTCATCTGTTTTTTAGTGTCGTTTTGTGATTTCATTCTTTTTCTCCCGATTTATTGGTTGTATACTGATTGTGTTATTAACAGTATATGGATCGTCATTTCTAATGTAGGATGTGGTATTTTTGTGTGACGATTTGTTATTTACTAGAAGAGATGTGTCATACGTCGCTAAGTGATTTGAAAAAACAAAAAAAAGTAAGTTCAGCTTCGGCAGTCTGTCGCCTCGCTTGTGGCCTCCTTCGAGCTCTACTACGACGATGGGTCAGGGTCGGACCTCGTCTGGTCACGAATGTCGAGATTATAGGCGGAATTCGAGCTTGAAGATTAGCTCGTTCGTTGGAGAAGACGATGGCAAAGGTTTGTAAATTTCGCATCTGTTAGGTGGTAAGTATGTCATATCTCATAATTTGGGTATTTTTCTCTAAGAGTTTTGAAAAGCAGGTCCTTCATACTAAATGGAATTTTATTGGGGCCTGAACACTAATTAAAAATATTACTAGGGCCTGACGCGTAATTAACGCTAAATACTTTACATATGAGCAGTCATATACGCGGTTTTGTACAGTAACTATTCAACAATAATAATTTTGTTAATTAATTTATTTTTCATTAACCGTTCCATTTAATAATTTTATTTTAAATTAATCTACACTGTTACCCTATATTTAAAATTATAACTTATTTAATAAAAAATAATGATATAACATAATATTTCTTATTAACTTACAAATTGAAAAGGAGTTACAGTTTACACGTTAATTTAGTTAAATACTCAATAATATAATATTTCTATATTGTAGATATTATAATTATAATTCATATGGTGGCAAACGTAAAAAATCCACATATACTTTACTGAATTTAATATAAAATTATATAATTATGAGAAGTTAGTAAGTAGTAACATTGTTTGAAAAATAAATTAGTAATTATTTCCGTTAGAATTCCTCAATAATAGATATGAGAGAGAATAAAAGAAAGCATTAAATAAACTTGAAAACATTCTATTTTTAGGTTGATTTTCTTTGGTAATAAAGAGAGGGTGTATTTAGTAAATAGGGGGATGTGAATAGAATTACCCTATCTTTTATTATTCGTTGCTTGTGCTTGGACTTGAGATTTAATATTGACATACAAATACAACAAGAGTACGGATTTTATGGGCTTTTAGTAAGATATTGGCCTATTTTGTAATGAATTGGGCCCATCATGGGTCGTTATTCTTGTGTATGATTTCTAGTTTCTAGGGTTTATGGTTTAAGATTTCTCGCTCTAATGCTTTAGAATTTAATGAAAATCCTCAAAACACTGAAAAAACAAAACTCATAATCAACTCTTACTGATAATTGAATTGAGCAGATGATCTCATATTCTCATCTTTGAATTTGGGTCATGTGCTCTTTTTTTATCGGAAAAAAAGTATTCTACTAAATACAAATTTGTTACGATAAATGAACTTAGTGACATGTTTTTATAGTGATCCAAAATCGAAATTCGTTATACTTGACTGGAAACAATTATAATTTTGCCATCTTGTATTAACTTATATTAAAGGGAATACATAAAATTAACTAACCTTTTTCTGGATAATTATATAATCCGAGTAATGTTATGGTGCTCACCTTGCGTGAGCACCAACCACATCAATGCGCCAAATCGACATACGATGAGATTTTTTATTGATCTATAACCTACACATGGGACTAGTGAACCCGTCGGGGGTTGATTTGACATGTTGACGTGGCACAAAAAAATGCCACATAATAGGTGCCCACGGATGGTGCTCACGCAAGGTGAGCACCATAACATTTCTGTATATAATCCACTCACCTAATGATAGTTTCAATCATATATATCTCTTTTCGCATCATAGAACTTTCGGCTCTTCTCATCATTCAGATTCCTTCTTCTATGATTTATAGAGTATAAAGACTAAATCAGAAAACTAGGGTAACATCGTTAATTACCCACACATGCAAATTTGGTAATACGATTCATTTGTTTACAGCACAACTTAAGCTTACACAAAACTTACTCTACAGCATAATATTTCATCAACGTACTTATTATTACACGATTTTCGTAACCTAATTGAATCCAAAAAGTAAATCCGTTTATGCATAAAACTATAAGCTAGCACGACAATTATTTGGATACCACACAACGATGTCCACACAAGCCTATTATTCCTGTATTGGCACCTGAGAGAAATTAGCAATAACAAATAATGTATAAAAACAAACTTACGAACACACACATTTATTGCACGAAAATAATAATTATATCTCATTGCTGAATCATTACAAAGTCACCGCGTGACGACAGCTGCGGATGAGTTTCAGTGCATGAAGAATTTAATATAGGGGAAATTTGCATTCAGGCCCCAGTTAGTAAGTTTCTAAAGGGTTCAGTCCCTGTCAGAGATGAAATTAGTTTAAAGGACCAACTTTTTGAAAATTGCAGAGATAAGGATTATAACTATGTATTGACAAAAATACCCCTCCCA
Organism: Craterostigma plantagineum; assembly: GCA_027422505.1. Taxonomy (NCBI): domain Eukaryota; kingdom Viridiplantae; phylum Streptophyta; class Magnoliopsida; order Lamiales; family Linderniaceae; genus Craterostigma; species Craterostigma plantagineum. The sequence continues at coordinate 12,241,913 of JAPQWV010000021.1, read as the reverse complement.
ACATACTGAACTAATAGTTATTTTCCGGCGACTTTTTGTTATGCTTTAAGATTATATTGTTATAAACGTCCAGCGAAATGTTATTTTCATACCTTATCTGTTATTACGATGCAGAAAATTGTTATCGACAGAATATTTATTTACGAATCTCGTTTTTACAGTGAATCGAGGTTCGAAATTTCGAATGCCCATTAACCAACCAATTTCGGCGTGTAATGTAGGATGTATTGTGGTATTGACGAAGCAATAAGATGTGTATGAGTTTTTATCTTTCTATTTAGGGTTCTAATATGCGAAAATAAGATGAAATCAAAGAAATTTTTGGCACCGATTACATCTAGTACGTACAAATTCGAAGTACCCATAGTATGGGCAGCTCGGTGCGGCTCATTATTTGCTCTTTCGTCCGACCTTCATCTTTCAATTTCGCAAAAATACGAACGACCCCAATATTTGGGTATATTTTGCTGTGTCCAAATTGTTACTCGAAGTGCCAAATCTGTTACCTGTTGCGTGAAATTTGTTACTATGTTTGTGAAAACCGTTATTAAACTGCTTAATTGTTACCAATTATAGTGTTCGAATTTGCGCAAGTAAGATGAAGTTGAAGCCGTTTTTGGCAACGATTACATGTAATATCTATAAATTCGAAGTACCCATAGTATGGAAAGCTCGGAGCGGCACATTGTTTGGTCGTTCGTCCGACGTTCATCTTTTAATTTCGCGAAAATACGATCGACCCCAATAATTTGGATATTTTTTTACTGTGTTCAAACTGTTACTCGCAGTGTCAAATCTGTTACCCGTTGTGCCAAAATCGTTACTAGTTTTGTCGAGACCGTTATTAAACTTAACTTAATTGTTACCATGTGTAGTGTTCCAATTTGCGAAAATAAGATGAAATCAAAGCGGTTTTTGGCAACGATTACATCTAATATGTATCAATTCGAAGCACCCATAGTATGGGAAGCTCGATGCGGCACATTGTTTGCTCGTTCGTCCGATGTTTACCTTTTAATTTCGCAAAAATACGGTCGATCCTGATAATTTGGGTATATTTTTACTGTCATCAAAGTTGTTACTCAGTCTGCGAAACTCGTTACTATGTCTGCCAAACTTGTTATTTAACTGTAATTAATTGTTGGGTGTATTTTTTTCGTTTTGGCCGATTTGTAAAATTCTCGAGATCTGTTACTAGTATATGCGCTTCTGTTACTATGTTGACTAAATTTGTTACTAAATTATTGGTGAAATTTTGGCCGGGAAAACCAGAATGAGATGAATTTTGGGCGGGAGTCTAAATAAAATCAAATGTAGATTATCTGTTACCCGATATGTGTAAAACTGTTACTAGTTATATGTTTATATGTTACCAGAATTATTGTAGTTTGTGAATTAGGATTTTTGATTAAAAACATAACCTAAACTTATATATTTTTATGTAAAACTTCGTAAATTGACATAGTTCAGTGAACGTAGCGTGTTTGAAGTATAAAATTTGAAAATCATAAACTAAACTAATTACATATTAAATTGTTATTTTGACTATGTAATCTGTTACTCATGTTGTGTTTGCTTGTTACCGACATATTACTTTCTGTTATCTTTTCCTCTTCAAATTGTTGCTGATCACTGATAAACTGTATGAAATCAGTAAACAACATAGAGTTTGTGATTAAGATTAATTGAAGATGTGATTAATTTTGTCGAGTCATTTATGTTAGGTCGACTATCTGGATTGTAATAAACATCTAATAGTTCATTTCCACAACGTTTTGTGTAAGTATAATCAATTGGTAGAAGCATGATCATCCTTTTCAAGAAGAGTGCTACTTGTTTTCCAACTATATACTTCACCTTCTTCAATTCCAACGAAAATCACAACCTAAACTAATATATTTTTATCTAAAACTTCGTAAATTGATATATTTTAGTGAATGTAGCGTGTTTGAAGTACAAAATTTGAAAATCATAAAGTAAACTAATTACATATTAAATTGTTATTGTTATTTCGTATTCTGTTACTCGTGTTGTGTTTCCCTGTTACCTACATATCAATTTCTGTTATTTTCTTCTCTTTAATTGTTGCTGATCATTCTTAAACTGTTACTGCATGAAATCAGTAAACAACATAGAGTTTACATTTAACATTAATCGAAGATGTCATTATTGTTGTTGAATCATTTATGCTAGGTGGACCATCTGGATTGTAATAAACAACTAATAGGTTATATCCGTAACGTTTTGAGTCAGTAGAATCGATTTCTTAGGAGCATGATCATCCTTTCAAGAAGAATGCTACTTGTTTTCCATACTATATACTTCAACTTCTTCAATGCCAACATAATCTCCACGAAAATCACAACCTAAACTAGTATATTTAATCTAAAACTTCGTAATTTTATATACTTTAGTGAATGTAGCGTGTTTGCAATATAAAAAATGAAAATCATAAAGTAAACTAAGTACATATTAAATTGTTATTTTGACTATGTATTCTGTTACTCGTGTTATGTTCCTTTGTTACCTACGTATCATTTTCTATTTTTTTTCTCCTCTGTAATTGTTTCTGATCAGTGTTAAACTGTTACTGCAGGAATCATGCATATATTTTCAGCAACAGAAGCAAAGTTTGTTCAAAAGAAACATCTTACACATAAGTATCAGATACATATAGCACCAAATTGTAACATCCTCGTCGTCGCTGCTCGTCTTCGATTTCTTCGATTAATTTGGGGGTTATCGATTTGGTATTAGCGAAAAGAACTTAAAGAATAAAAGTTATACATAATTAAGTTAGATATTCACAGGAATTTGAATCAAGGTCATTTGAATTCTAGATCGAAAATAAATTGTTACCCAGATTTATGCCATTTTTGGGCGATGCAGAATGCATAGAGTACTCAGATGCATAAAGTGTTACCCAAATTGCATGAACTGTTAACCAGAGTAAATAAATTGTTACCCATAATGCATAAAGTGTTACTCGGAATGCATAAATTGTTACCCAGAATGCATAAGTTGTTACTTAGCGAGCGTTTTATTAGCAAAAGCTTCAATCATGGGCCGCGTCAAATTTCTTCGCGATTAACATCAATATTTTCATTGATTATTAAGACTCACGATCAATTTCACCTTATTCAGTCATTAAGTCCAAATTTTCCCTTGTTTCAACGAGATTTTCGAATTACTTTTAATACATTATTCCATTATAAACTTCAAAAAATTTCATTGATTACTGACACCCATGGGAAATTATCACCGATTTAACCTTATCTGGTCATTAACGTCGAGATTGAGCCGGCTTTTAGTTCGTAAATTTTGGTCTTCGTTGAACGTGATTTGTGCATTCATCGTTTGGAAGAGACGGCATAGTGTTACCCAGAATGCGTAAATTGTTACCCAGTATGCATGAACTGTTACCCAGAATGCATAAAGCGTTACCAGGAATACATAAACTGTTACCCAGAATGCAAAAATTGTTACTTAGCGAGCGTTTCATTAGCAAAAGCTTCAATAATGGGCCGCGTCAAATTTCATCGCGATTAACGTCAATATTTTCATTGATTATTAAGACACACTATCAATTTCACCTTGTTCAGCATAAAGTCAAGATTTTCCCTTGTTTCAACGAGATTTTCGAACTACTTTTAATACATTATTCCAATATAAACTTCAAAAATTTTCATTGATTATTGACACCCATGAGAAATTATCATCGATTTAACCTTATTTGGTCATTAACGTCGAGATTGAGCTGGCTTTAGACCGTAATTTTGGTATTCGTTGAAGGTTGTTTTTGCTTCAATCGTTTGTTGAAGAAGATGGCATATGGGTGTAATTTTGGCGAATGTGAGGGATAGAAAGGTCATTTATCATGAGGTTGGTCCTTCAAACTAATATTTTCAATAATTAGGTCCTTTAAACTAACGTGACATCTGACAGGGACTGAACTATTACCAAAACTACAAACTAGGGACTGAATGCAAATTTACCCTTTAATATATAACTGGCTGACGTTCTATCATACATTTCCCCATGCACTTTAGCATTCATTTATATCAAACGTGACGAAATTTATGTTAAGAAATTATTACCAGAAAATAGCTTCGACCATGTTCAAGACTTCGCATCAGAAATCCATGATCGTTAACCTCAAGTGGCATCCCTGAGGAATCAAACAACAAATAACCTCCGCCAAACATATCCCAACGCCGAACCCATTACAATCTCCGTGGCTACTCCATTTATAAACACCGTCATTGTTCCTATTTTTATCACAGAAATTAATACATATGCAAATGCATGAACTGCAATGTAATCGTGTCAAACACATACACATATTTGTTTTTAGTCTGTAGAAAAGGCAAAAAAAGAAAAATGGAAAAAAAAAACTAACCAAATTGGCGATGAAGGTGATCATCAGAAGCACCACCATAGCCATCATATATTTGTTTCTGACCATGATATGATTATTAATATTAATACATCCATTACAGTCTCCGTTATTATCGCCGGAACTACTAGAGCCGCCGCCACCCATGGTGAACAAGCCCTGATCAAATGTTCGTTGTTTTTACGATAATGATATCGTTGGTCGTCGTAACTACGGCCATTTTCGCCAATAAGGACACCATTATCGTTGCTTTTTGGCGATCGTCGTTGAGTAGTAATTATTATTATTATTATTATTATTATTATTATTATTATTATTATTATTATTAACTTTTTGTTGCTGCTATTTCATCATGATTGCGCCCTTAGCTTACTGCGCGCCCTTGAGCGGCGATTTTGAAACCAATAGAAGACATTGTTGTCGTGTGCGGGCCCCAGCGCTTCGAGCATATTGCGGATTGCAATGGTGTCTTTCTTGGACGGGTTTACCGTACCGCTGTTGAATATGGACTTGAGGAGCTGCACTTGCTCCGGCGTGGGCTCCATCGAGACCGAACCGGCCCGAGCTCGACGGGCTTTGGGTCGTGCTCGTCGGCTGGACATCCGTTGCTTTGGTTCTGATTGTTATTTTCCGCCATTTGGAGAGAGAGAGAGAGAGAGAGAGAGAGAGAGAGAGAGAGAGAGAGAGAGAGAGAGAGAGAGAGAACATGGAGAAGAAAGGCTAAAGTTGGTCCCAAACTTTATTTATATAGGCCTTTTGTTTTGTATGACTATTTAGCCATTCGGGCAACGTATATAGGTGGTTTGCGAGAGCCATTCATGATAAAAAATGCTAGTTTCCAGCCACTTTGGTATTTATTTTTGATATGGTCTTAACTAAGATGGGCCGAGAAAAACAAAAAACAAGGAAAGGCCCAAAAAAGCCCATCGAAAATAAGAGCCCATGGTAAAATATAAATCTGGGAAGAAGGAGCTGCAAGGATCTGACGGGCACTACCATGGACTGGACAAAGGAAGAAGAACCCTCGGACACCCAGATAGAGGTACGGCAGGAAAAAGAGAAAAGGAGTACAGGGACACGTGTCGTCCTACTAAAGGAAGATACTACTGAGTGCCCTACTGTAGCCGCCGCAGAGATCAATCCATCAAGCAATCCGTCATTTTCTCCTGCAGTCCTTAGGTCGTACGTCCCCCAGAAAAGCTGGAATATAGCCTCCAACAGGCGGCAGGGAGCTGCTATAAAGGGAGGACTTAGCACATTTTCCACAACAATGATCATCTCTCTACAGAAACACTCGCATAGCACTTTCTCTTTAGATATTTTAGACGTGTTTTCCATATTTCAAGAGTGAAGGTAAGGATTATATGAGTGTGTAATGTGTTGCTACTTAGTGAAGGATAGTTCCCAGCGCCCCGTGGACGTAGAATCCGAAAGGATTCGAACCACGTAAACCCTGTGTTCTTTCTGTTTACGTCCCAGCATCAACGACCCTCGTACACCTAACAAATAGCATAGTAACCGATCTACCGCTAACTAAGTACTCAGAGCCCCCATATATAAAAATACCTTTGATTGGGTTTGCCCCATATCAAATGGCGCCGTCTGTGGGAAATTCGGAGTTAAAGGCGTGAGGAATTTCTTGAGCAAGGTACGAGGTTGTGTTGAAAAATTTCTCGTATGTTTTTTATTTTTGTGTTACAGGGATAAGGCAAGAAATGTGAGGACTCTGATGGAAGGAGACTCCTCCATACCGAAAAACTTGGACCCGCGATTCAGGGAGGTGGCAGGGGGCGATACGGCAGGGCAGGACGCCACCCCGGCACCTACTCCTGTTGTAATATCGCCAGAAACACCAATCACCTTGACTGCCGCGCAGTTAGACCTCTTGGTGCGCAACACTGTTAATAGCACCCTGGCTGAGAGAAGGAAGAAAAGGAGGCAACAGAAAAGGGCCCAGCTCCGTGTCGAGGCTGAGCAAGTAGACGGTAAGTTCACAGAAGTAACTGGGGAAAACGAGACGCAGCCGCAGCCTCAGGCGACGCCCTCTGAACATAGCAAGCGATTGTCCGGATCGGAGAATGAATCTAGGAAGGAAGAAGAACCCCCCAAGCAGCCTAAGGGACGTGGGGGAGCTGCGGAACAGGTTCGGGGGAAGGAAGAGGAGCCAAAAAAGGCAGAACAGCCAGAAAGGGATGTAGGAACTCCTACGCTGATCTATGACGAGTCCGTTAGCAAAGCCCCAGACCACGCTAAGGGGGCCGAAGGCTCTAAAAGAAGGAAAAAGGTCACGCTACGCCCAGAGGAAAAAGGGGAAACTTGGACCAAAAGAGAGAAATAGCTGAGGGACCAACTGGCGGACCTTAAGCAGGTAGTGGACGGTGTCAGAAGCAGAACCATGCCGCCAAGGATTGGAGAAGGGTTAGTAGTGGGGACACCTTTTGCAAAGGAGTTACTGGTGGGGGAGGTCTCATCTAACTTCAAACAGTTGCCGTACGAATACGATGGCACGACAGACCCCGTGGAACACGTCCTGCCTTTTCAGAACACCATTCTGCTCCATGATTTCTCGGATGGGGTCAAATGCAGAGTGTTCTTAACCACCTTAGTAAGGGCAGCCCAACAATGGTTCAGCCAGTTAGCACCGGGATCCATCAAATCTTTTGAAGAATTTCAGCTGATATTCATCACTCAGTTCGCCAGCGCCCGAAAGCAGCCTAAGTCCGACATGTCTCTCTTCCAAGTACGACAAGGGGAGAATGAGAGCCTACGGGCATACATAAGTCGGTTCAACATTGCAGCTTTGGAGGTACCGACGGCTACGCCTTCCGTTAAGGTCAGTGCCATAATAAACGGACTTCGAGATGGGGACTTCTTCGCTTCTCTCTCCAAGAGACCACCGCCGACTTTTGAGGACCTATTGCTGAGGGTAGACAAGTATATTAACTTGGAAGAGAGTAAGATGGCCAAGGCGCAAGAGAAAAAGCAGATAACCACGCCAAAGAAGGAAGGGGCCGTGAGAAGCCAAGGACATGCGAGGCCGCCTCTGTGTCTGCCTCACAAAGAGCCTTGGGGATCTCCGGCCAGGGCCCCACGGAGGTTCACTCCACTGCGTGCTAATCCTGAGGAGGTCTTAGCGGTAGCGGGACGACACCCAGCCTTAAGAAAGCCTCTCGCTGGATCCTCAGGACCCTCTAGACCTTACTCTAACTTATATTGTCGTTACCATAACGAATACGGGCACCATACTAAAAATTGCTATCACTTGAAGAACGAGATAGAGAGACTCATACAGGCGGGACATTTGAAGGAGTTTGTTAAGCGGGGACCTGAGCCCATCCTCGGAAAAATGAAAAGGAAGAGGGGGGACCTACGCCGAACAAGGGTAAACCGCTGCCACCGCCGGCAGACAAAGGTCCTCCAGGACAGCCCAGGACCCCCATCCTAATTATTATCGGAGGTCCCAGTGGTGGGGATTCTAACCGAGCTAGGAAGTCTTATGCCAGGACAACTGAGGAACCCCGGCCCTGGGGATTAGTAGGGCACACGGAGGCCATCGCGAACGTACATTCGGGCCGAAGGATGAAGAACACATTCACGAGACCACATAACGATGCCTTGGTCATCACCACCGACATCGCCGGATACGACGTGTCCCGAATCTTTATAGACGGGGGGAGCTCAGCTGACATCCTATTCCTAGACTGTTTCAGAAAAATGGACCTGGGAGTAGAGCTGTGACCCGTTTCCACTGTCTTGTACGGATTCGGGGGACCTGGGATACAGCCCCTGGGAGAAATAACGTTACCCGTCGGAATGGGAAGAGACCCCGTTCGGGTTGTGAAAACGATCAACTTCCTTGTGGTTGACATCTCCTCCTCTTATAATGTCATTCTGGAATGACCTGCCATCAACGAGTTCAGAGCGATCCCCTCTACCTACCATTTGAAAATTAAGTTCCCCGTAGGGGAGCATGTCGGAGAGATATTAGGGAATCAGCAAAGTTCCCGCTGATGCTACGCCAATGAAGTTAAGGCAGTAACCAAGGGAAAATGGGGCGTTAGAGAAGGAAGCGGTCGAGACAAGAGGATCAGGGTCGAAGGAGGGGGACCTACGAGCTTGCAGCCCGGACCAGATGAGGAACTAGTCAACGTAGAACTGTACCCTGATCAACCAGGGAGGACTACCAAAATAGGGACGCATCTAGGGAGCAAGCCACGAAGGAGCTTGTTGGATGTCTGCAGAGGAACGCGGACTTGTTCGCATTTTCCCCGAAGGATATGACAGGCATCCGCCCTGATATAGCCAAACATCATCTAAACGTCCTACCTGGCACCAAACCCATTAAGCAGAGACTCTGATTGTGCGGGGCTGAAAGGGCACAGACCTTGAAGGAAGAAGTTGACAAATTGCTTCAAGCGGGCCATATCCAGGAGATCCAGTTCCCCACTTGGTTGGCTAATGCTGTTCTAGTAAAGAAAGGAAATGGGCAGTGGAGAATGTGTATCGATTTTAGGGACCTCAACAAGGCCTGTGCCAAGGACCATTACCCGCTGCCCAGAAGAGACCAGCTTGTGGACTCCACTTCAGGGTGTGAGGTCCTCAGCATGATGGACGCCTACCAGGGCTATCACCAGGTAAGTCTTTATTCAAATGACTTTGATAAAGTTTGTTTTGTGACACCAGGGGGAACGGGTACGTGCGAATGCCCTTCGGACTTAAAAACGCGGGAGCCACGTACCAAAGGATGGTGGATAAGGTCTTCAAGAAGCAGTTAGGCCGGAACATGGAGGTGTACGTAGATGATATGTTCGTGAAGTCCATACACCTCACTGATCCTACCAGGGACCTGGAGGAGGCGTTCGAAGCAATTAGAGGAAGTGGCATGAAGCTGAACCCCGAAAAATTTGCATTCGGAGTAAGATCGGGAAAGTTCCTGGGCTATATGGTGACCCAACGAGGTATTGAGGTAAACCCCGCGAAAGTAAAAGCTATCTTGGAGATGCAACCTCCCCAGGGCGTCAAGGAAGTCCAGAGGCTCACGGGGCGGTTGGCAGCCCTTAGTCGATTTATCTCCCACTCGGCCAAAAGGAGCCTATCTTTCTTCAAGGTACTGTGAAAGAACAAGCAATTCGAGTGGACCAAGGAATGCCAGCAAGCCTTTGAAGAACTAAAGGAATACCTTCACAACACCCCACTTCTGACTAAGCCCTTGATGGGGGACGTGTTGGTACTATATTTCTCCGTAGGGGACCACGCAATAAGCTCCGTCCTGCTAAAAGAGGAAGGGACCTCCCAGAGGCCCATCTATTTCGTAAGTAAAGTGCTGTTGGATGCGGAAACTAGATACTCCGAGGTCGAAAAGGCTGCGCTAGCAGTGATGACATCTGCTCGCCGGCTCCGGCCATATTTCCTATCACACATGGTGAGCGTGCGGACCAACTTCCCTCTGAAGCAGACATTAGACAAGCCAGACCTATGAGGAAGAATGGTGAAATGGGCCATCGAGCTAGGGGAATACGACGTGGAGTTCGAGCGAAGGACCGCCATAAAGGCCCAAGCCCTCTCGGACTTCGTCCTTGAAACAACTAAGGGACCTCCCAAACGTCGGTGGAAAGTGTATGTAGATGGGTCCGCCACCTCCCAAAGATCGGGAGCAGGAGTTCTCGTCATCAACCCTGAGGGAAAGGAGCTCCGCTTTGCCATCACTTTCCATTTTCAAGCCTCCAACAATGAGTCAGAGTACGAAGCCCTCATCCATGGTCTGCGAATTGCGAAGGAGCTGGGAGCACGAGACGTTACCCTATTCTCGGACTCGCAGTTGGTGGTACAGCAAGTGAGGGGGAACTACGAAGCGAGGGATGAAAAGATGGTCGAATATGGTAAAGAGGTTGAGGAGCTAACAAAAGTTTTTGATTCCTATGAGATTGTGCAGGTCCCCAGGGAGGAAAACCACAAGGCCGATTATTTAGCGAAAGCAGCAAGTTCCGGGCCGGCTCTCAAGGAAGAAGGTGTTACCTACCTTGCCGTAGACAAGGAAGAAGCAGGGGAGTTCGTGGCAGACATAGAAGAGGGGGGTGATTGGAGGGCCCCTATCTTAGCCACCATAAGGAACTCCAACCAAAAGGACATAAGGAGATACCGACAGAGGTTCTGCCTGATAGGCGATCGTCTCTTCAAAAAATCTTTCGTGCACGCATACGCTCGGTGTCTCTCCCAAAAGGAGGGCAGGAAGATACTCGAAGAAATACACGAAGGATGTGCGGGGGACCATGCAGGATATAAATCCCTCACTAGGAGAGTAGTCAGGGCCGGATATTTCTAGCTCAACATCGTCAAAGACGCCAAGGACCTGGTCAGAAGATGCAGCAATTGCCAGATGTATGGTACCATAATCCACGTCCCCGCTGAAGCCTTGGGAACGATGCAATCTCCATGTCTTTTCGATAAATGGGGGATCGATATAGTCGGCCCATTTCCTCGAGGGAAAGCGAAAAAGAAGTTTGTTATTGTGGCGGTAGATTAGTTCAGCAAATGGATCGAAGCTAAGGCAGTGGCGCGAATAGACGAAGAAAGGGTGATCGAATTCCTATGGAAAAACATCTGCTGCCGCTATGGGGCTCCCAGGATCCTCATTTCAGATAACGGAACCCAATTCTGCGGGGCCAAGATGCGACAATTCTGTGAAGGCATGAAGGTGACTCAGAGGTTCGTGGCGGTAGGACATCCCCAACAAATGGGCAGGCCGAAGTCTCCAATCGAACCATCCTCAGGCAGGATGGGAAAAAATGGGTAGAGGCGCTGGATGTTGTCCTTTGGGCTTACCGAACGAGCCCTCGCGAGGCAACAGGAGAAACGCCATTTGAGCTAGTGTACGGTTCGGCCGCAGTAATACCCGCTGAAATTGGCATTGAGACACACCGCCTGATGACATATGACGAAGAGGAGAACGCACAATTAAGAAGGGAGGACCTGGACCTTGTCGAAGGAATACGAGAAGAAGCTCACTTAAGGACCGAAGGATATAAGAGTCGCGTGAAGGCAATGTACGATAGGAGAATCCGACCAAGGGGATTTCAGCAGGGGGATCTAGTACTGAGGAGGGCCGATGTCCTACGACCCCTGAAGAAGATGGACGCTCCCTAGGAAGGGCCCTATCGCGTGACGAGGGTGCTTGGAGGTGGAGCCTACGAGTTAAAAGATGCCAAGGGGAGGTCCTTGCCCCGTCCTTGGAACGTCTCTAACTTAAAAATGTTTTATGTGTAACACTACTATGTAAGAAAGGGAGGGGTCGTACTCTTTTTCCTTCATCTGGGATTTTGCCTCAAAGGGAGGTTTTTGCCCAGATAAGGTTTTAACGAGGCGTACCTCCCCAGCGGAATATAAACGTTTTGTCATAACAAAGTGTACTCACCATTGATGCCAAGGGTCGACGGACCTGCTGTGTACAACGACATCAAGGGCTAACAGCCCGCGACGTGAAACGATACCAAAGGTCGACGGACCTGCGGTGTACAACGACATCAAGGGCTAACAGCCCGCGATGTGAAACGATACCAAGGGTCGACGGACCCGCGGCGTACAAAGACATCAAAGGCCGATAGCCTGCGACGTGAGATGATGCCAAAAACCGCTGATGACGTGAAAGATGCCCGACATCAAAGGCCATAGGTCTACGACGTGAAAGATGCCCATGAGGGCGTACAAGATACCACCGCTGACGAGCTGTGGCGTACAGGACATCAAAGGTCCCCAGTAAGGCCTTCGACGTGTATAGGTACCTTAGCGTAGCTGGCGCTATAACCAGGGTAAAACGGTGGGGTAGTCCCCCACTTTTTAAGACCTTCGGACTTACATTACTGAATTCGCTAAGGACAAAGAGAGCCTAGCGCCTATGTGACACCTTTGAATAAGGATGACGGTCCTTACAACCAAAGGCGTGTGTAATTTGTACTTAGCTCACGAAATTAACAAGGTGCTGATAAAGTACGACTAAATTCAACAAAGAAAAGCACGAAAAGATAAAGATACTTAATAAAGAGGTCCTACGTTACAAGGAAAAGGGGGACCTCAGCGAAAGCATACGAAAGCATGGGAGTTAAGCCCCCCCACCATAAAAACAAGTGTCCGCAAAAGCATAAAAGGAAAAAAGTCCATTACACAACACAACGAAAAGAAAACTAGATAGGAGGATCCACGGGAGGATAGAAAACGATGCCAGGGAGGTCGGAGATATCGGCCTGGGCAAGAACGGCCATGTGCTTCTCAGCAGAGGGGCGCCAGAACAAGGGATTTTCCTCGGCTAGTGGATCCCCTTTGAAGGAAGCAGGGGGAGGAAGGTCCTTGAGGGCGGGGACTACAGCAATACCGGCAGATCCTGCACGATGGCCCCCCAGAAAGTAGTGCTGCATGAAGGGGACGAAGTCCCTGAGGGAAACAGGGTCCTCCAGATACGCCAGACGCCAATCTTTGGCCAGGTCCTCCAAGAACTTCTGACCAGCTGCAGTCGACAGAAGGTGACGCTGACAAATCTGAGCGCCCTCCACCTTCATGGCCTCCAGCTCGACCGGCCCATGAACTTCTATCATGCGGACGAAATCTTCGTCCTTCGCTCTCTCCTTGGCAAAGGAGCTCTGGAGATCCTCCTCACGCAGCTTCAGAAGGGCCGCATGATCTTCTTTCTCCTTCTCTGAGGACTGAAGCAGCTCCTCATACCGCTTGGCCAGCTCTGTCTTCTCTTCCTCCAGTCTCTCTTTCTCACTCTCGAACTTAGCTTGAATCTCTTAGATTGTTTTGTCACGGGCGGCCAGACTGGCCTGAACTTGCTCTAGCTGCTCCTGGAGGGACTTAATTCGCCCCTCCAACTCCAGCACCAATGGGCTCTCAGAAGACTTCACAGACACCAGACCTATCACCTAGGTACCACGAAAAAAGAAATCCTAAGACAAGAATAGCAGAGAAGGCACAGGCTACTCGAAGGAACTCTAAAAACAAGACAAGCAGGAAGGAGTACCCGCTGAGAGCGACCAGGAACGTACCTTGGAAAGGTGATAGGCAAGCTCTGCCTCATTCTCTGCAGAGGACCTATTGGCAAACACCTCCCTATCCTCTGCGGGGACCAGGCCGCCCAATGTCGCCAATCCCACTCTGGCCACGGAACTCCCAGAAGGAGGTGGGCTCTCCCGTTGAAGCTCTTCCTGAGGAGCTTCGACCGGAGCCTCATCTTCCTCGCCTTCAGTAAGGGGTAACTTCTTCTTAGACTTCTTGGCAGGCTTCGCCAGAGAGCCAGCTTTCCGCTTTGCCTTAGGAGCTTAGGGAGCTGTGGGCAGTTCAGAAGCCCCTGAATCCTTGGGTGGGGACCGACCAACCTCAGCCCGAATGTTCAGGGCCCCGGGAAGTATTGGAAGGTTAGGAGCTGGGGCAGGTCTATCAGTACCAGGGGGTGAGGGAGCATTCCTTTCCTCTACATTCGCCAGCGGATTCAGCCATGAGCCTGTCATCCCTGCACCCAACAGAAGAGTTAGCGAAAATAACGGTGTCCGAAAAACGTGAAGACAGAACAACGGCCACATTTACCCTCAAAAAAGAGGCTGGCAAAGGAGGGCGAAAACCCAAAATGATGCAGGACCCCCGGGAATCTGACTAAGGAAGAAGGGCTCAGGGAACCATGCTCTTCAGCATGGGCATTCAAAGCAGCCAAGGCTTTCAGATTCCTTTTCGAGCACTTACCAGAGCCGCGAGGAGGGGCCCCATTCACCCACTTATCGCAAGGAAAATCCCACGAACCTCCTGGGGCCTCCACGAAGAAATACGCACCATGCCAATCCTTGTCCATTTTGTGGTTCTTACCAAAAAAGTGGGTTTCTCCCCCCAAACTGGAAGAAATAGATGAGAGATAGAAGAAAGCGCTGTGAAGCTTGAGCGAAAACTGGGAAACTACCAAATCAGGGGAAGGAACACCCCCAACAGCCCGCACCACCACGAAAAACGATACGAGGAGACGAATGGCGGAGGGTTGGAACTGATTAAGAGGGACTTTGAAGGCCCTGGATACTTCCGACAGAAAGGGAGGAACGGGGAAACGAAGCCCGGCCCTAACCTGGGCTTCCCAAAATGCCAGACACGAAGGGGGCAGCCGGTTGGCCTTTTGATCCAGCGAGGGTATTCCCACCGTATAACCCTCGAAAACAAAACCCCCCTCCACCAAAGCATCCAGGCCAGTCGACGAACATGTCGAAGCTTTGAAAATGCTCAAAGGGGTCCCAGTAGAAGAAGAAGGGGCGGATCTAGGGTTTGGGAGGGGCAGAGGACCTGGAAGTGCAACCGAACCTTGGGTATCGGCCGACGAATCAGCAGATCCCGCTTTACCCTGAGGATGGGAAGCCATGGCGGAAGCGACGGCTGAACGGGTTCGGGGACGATGGCTGGTTTGAGGTACAGCGACGCGGTGGGTGCGAGCTTCTAGAGAGGAGATAGGCTGTGAAATTGGAGGAGTAGATGATGTATCAGAAGAAAGCGACTGATGGGAGTGAGTAGGGGAAGGTGAAGGGTTTGCTGAAGCTGTAACAATGGAAGCCATCGAGACGAGGGAAGAAGATGAAATAAAACAGAGAGAGAAAGAGACGTACCTGTTGAATGGCGGAGTACCCTTTTCAAAAATAAGGAGTGAACTTCCAGAAGCCCCTCTTAAAAAGAAGCGGTTCCCGAGGTATCGAAAGGGCATGTCTTTTCAAGGGAGCATGACAGAAGGCCCTCGAGAGGAGGTAAGGTTTGAACTTATCATTTTTTACTCTAATTCACTTTTGTCCCCAAAAATAAATTAGAGTAGGGGAGTGGTTGATATGGTCTTAACTAAGATGGGCCGAGAAAAACAAAAAACAAGGAAAGGCCCAAAAAAGCCCATCGAAAATAAGAGCCCATGGTAAAATATAAATCTGGGAAGAAGGTGCTGCAAGGATCTGACGGGCACTACCATGGACTGGACAAAGGAAGAAGAACCCTCGGACACCCAGATAGAGGTACGGCAGGAAAAAGAGAAAAGGAGTACAGGGACACGTGTCGTCCTACTAAAGGAAGATACTACTGCCCTACTGTAGCCGCCGCAGAGGTCAATCCATCAAGCAATCCGTCATTTTCTCCTGCAGTCCTTAGGTCGTACGTCCCCCGGAAAAGCTGGAATATAGCCTCCAACAGGCGGCAGGGAGCTGCTATAAAGGGAGGACTTAGCACATTTTCCACAACAATGATCATCTCTCTACAGAAACACTCGCATAGCACTTTCTCTTTAGATATTTTAGACGTGTTTTCCATATTTCAAGAGTGAAGGTAAGGATTATATGAGTGTGTAATGTGTTGCTACTTAGTGAAGGATAGTTCCCAGCGCCCCGTGGACGTAGAATCCGAAAGGATTCGAACCACGTAAATCCCTGTGTTCTTTCTGTTTACGTCCCAGCATCAACGACCCTCGTACACCTAACAAATAGCATAGTAACCGATCTACCGCTAACTAAGTACTCAGAGCCCCCATATATAAAAATACCTTTGATTGGGTTTGCCCCATATCAATTTTCGTTATGTGTAATACCCCTCCACTACATGTCGTTATTATTTACATCGATCTCCTGCATTTTCTTCAAAGAATTTGTAATTTTTCGAATTGAAATGAAATGAGTGTTTGTGCAAGATCCGAAGATATATGTGGGCTAGATCAAAATTTGTCAAGATGGGAACATTACATTCACAGACCAAATACTTTGCTTTTACATTTTAAAGCTAAATCATTCTTTTAGGCGCAGGAATTTAGTAGGGTTTTTAGAGCAACGTCATTCGATCTATATCCCTCTTCAATTCTCAATCATTCTACTTCCTACTTTAGTTTCACAGTGAACTCACCCCTTAACATTACGATTACACAAGTGGTTGCTTCATTACCGAGCTAAACGAAAACAAGGTGACAATAACATTCTTATTGACAATTACATTCGCCACATAAAAAGGTCGCATCTTTTACAAACAAGGAAAATCATTCATTCGCATAGTGAATAATGATGGAAAAGGCATTCCATTTCTTCACACACTAGTTCATAATCATATTATATGTTTGATCAAACCCTAATAATAAGCTGGAATAGTCAAATTTTAGGAACGCACACATAATCAACGAATATTTTGTGTGTCTATATAAGAAGATTCGTCCAACAACTAAAGTTAGCTCTAAAATATTCTGATCACCTCCATACCAATAGACAGTAGTCGACTGTTAGAAGGACGCCACCTTGACTCAATACATACTCTTTGGGCTCAAGAAATAATTTGGGCCATTAACAGATTAAAGAGAAGATCCAAAGTCAATGTTCTGGAAGGCTCTAAAACTAGAAGCGGGATGAAATGCAGGGACTTCGATGCAATTTCTTATGCTCAATATGTTGGAATTTGCGGCCCCCGGTCACGATACCCATTACGTAATCTCGATCCCATGCTCGAGTTGCTACCGTAACCAGTGGCAGAGGCAAGATGCTCAATCAGTGGGGTCCAGTATAATTGGACCCCAAATCCAATATTGAAAAAATTTCAGTGGGGTCCTAATAGTATGAATTTTTTCAATTTTAGACCTATCCTTAAAAAATCATATTATTTTATTAATAATTTTTTTTCCTTCCAGTGGGGTCACTGGACCCCACTGGACCTAATGTGGCTCCGCCACTGACCGTAACCGTTAGTACCCTAACACATTACTACCCTAACACGACGTTGTAACGTAATCTCGTTTCTCGTAAGCGACATTACGGTCGTTACGCGGAAGCTCCGTAACGCGGTCTCGTTGTCGTTAGCGAGATCACTACCGTGAAGCGTATCATCTCGAGTACATGAATCGAAATGAGTTTGAACAAATTACCTGTGCTGATCGCTGACATTGTCGTAGGCGTCGCGACACGATCTTCGCCTTTTTTGCTTTACGAGGTTGATGGAGACCCGTGTACTTCTTTAAGGGCTCCCACGTTATAGTGCTTTTCAACGTATCGTTCGATCGTAATGAACGTTTTCTATGTGCGTTGTAAGTCTTTGTATGAGAGCATAATGTACAAGACGTTTCTATAAAGTGTTATGAGTGATAAAGTAAAAAGGCTGAAATAAGGCCTTTATATAGAAGCACTAGGAAGCCGGGTTTTGATTATGTAGAGCAAGAGACGACAAGCCCAATAAGTGTAAGGTTACTAGTCCGTTCATCAACGATTAATAATCGGCAATAAATAATAAATTATTAGGGATCAAATACCGGAACTAATTATTTTTGTAGGCCAAATTGACGCGAATGGATTTAAGCATTCCAACCTCCCACTTGGCCAAAGAATATAATTAATTAGTGTTTTGTTGGGATAATATCGGTAACGTTATATCCTTAGTAATGACCATATATCTAAACATTGAATCGGATATAGGCGAATTCGCATGAAATAGATTTGTCCTAAGTCACAAACTCGACATCTTCGATATTAGGTCCATAACATAAGTGGTCCTCGACGTGATTTAGTTCGTAATGATTAACAAGTGCGCAAGTCATAAGCAATAAAATCACATCATCAAACATAAGTAGTATCCAAATTATTACATAATGTGATCACAGATAATATCCATTTAAACTAATGATCCTCTAAATCGAAATTTGCATAAAGTCCCAAGTTACATATGTGCTCGCAAAACACTTTTGGGAGGTAAAACTTTTGTTAAAGGGTCAGCTACCATAGCACTAGTACTGATGTACTCAATGGATATTTGCTCATTTTGGATCCTTTCTTTCGCATCAAGATACTTAATATCAATGTGCTTTGAAGCACTACTTGACTTGTTCTTTGGAAAGAATACTACAGCCTGATCGCATCAGACTTTTAGAGGTTTTGTATAGAGTTCACAATTTGGAGCCTAGCGATGAAGTTCCTGATCCATATCGCATGGAATGATGCTTCATACAGGCAACGAACTCTGTTTCCATGATGGAAGAAGCAGTAATCATTTGCTTTGTGCTTTTCTAAGAAACAGGTGCACCAAATAACATAAACAAATATTCCAGATGTTGATTTTCTGGTGTGAAGACACCCTACATAATCGGAATTAGAGTGCCGAACAACCTCAAGGGTATCTGATTTCCTATAAATGAGCATGTAATCTTTGGTACCCTGTAAGTATCGCATAACCTTTTTGACATTCTTCCAGTGATCCGTTCGTGGATTAATTTGGTATCGTCCAAGCGTGCTAACAATATAGGCGAGATATCTGGGCGCATACGTACTTGAGTGCACATAAGGCTACTGACAGCAGATGGATAATGGACACTATCCATCTCTGCTAGCACCAATTGGGTCCTGGAACACTGTGATAAGCTTAATTTTCCGCCTTTGCAGACCGGTGCTACCGTAGGAGAGCAATTATGCATGTTGTATCTTTTAAGGACCTTTTCATATAAGCTTCCAAGAAAGGCCTAACATGCCACGAGTCTTGTCAGTGAATTTATATGTCTATGATGTAAGAGGCTTCACCAAGATCTTTCCTATCAAATTTACTCGATAAATATTCTTAAGTCTCGCGTAACATGCCTAAATCGTTACAGGCAAGTAATATATCATCCACGTACAATACAAGGATGATAAATTTGCTCACACGGGTTTTCATAAACACGCATTGGTCGACCATATTCTCTTTGAAATCTAATTCACTGATCACCTCTTAAAATTTTACGTACCACTTACGAGATGACTGATTAAGGCCATAACTGGACTTCTTAAGCTTGCATACCATGTGTTCACTGCCCTCAACCAGAAAACCTTTTGGTTGCGTCATATAGACATCATCATGCAAGTCACCATTAAGAGTGGTGGAGCTAGACATTCACCCCAGTGGGGTCCAAATCAAACTTAATTAAAATATATTGTATACAAAAAAAATTAAAATCTGTACAAATACCAGCAGTGGCATTACTACAGAAGGATTCATTGCTATTTATCACAACCATCTTAACAGAAGGTACAAGATTGTTCTAAGCCCAAATCATGTAACATACTACATCAAAAGCAGTAGAAAACAAGGCATCCCTGGTCAAGAAACTTCGCCAAAATACCCGAAGCTTGTTCCATCAAAATCATATATACGTCAAAAGCAGTAGAAAACAAGGGATTCCATGATAAAAAACTTCACCAAAATGCCCGAAGCTTGTACCATCAAAACATTCAAAACATCATGCATAATAGCTTCATAATTTTATACGCTGATCTCCCATTTGAAACCTTTTTATGATTGCCTCATCTGAAATATTACTAAATACATCCCTCTCAACATATGCCATCATGCAGTCATTCAAAAACTTATTTCCCATTCGATTCATGGGTCAACACTTTATATACTTCATAGCAGAAAAATCCCGTTCAACTGTAGCTGTAGCAACTGGTAGAATCAATGCCACTTCAACAACAAATACACTAGAGGATACACTGTATGCCTCTTTGTTTGGACTAGTTTTCGAGCAAGACTACCATTTCCATTCAAATCTGGAAATTCTCTAAACTTCATATCCACAATATAATTCTCCAATTGCGAATCAAGTGTCAAAATATCCACATTAGAGAACGGATAAAATTTTGCCAACTCAATCAATTTCTCTTTTTCGAAAGCAGAAAATGAATTATCGGGACTCAAACAACTGATACAGATAAACAACTTCATATTTACCTCTGTAAATCAGCTATATTCTTGATGCTATAAGTCGAGTAATTGATTGAATATTCCTATTCGAAATCGATGGCCATTTGTAGCTTTTTGGGTTACTCGATTGGGCCTTTCTCGAGCTTTATAGTCACCATTCATGTTCGGAATATGTATATTATGAACACTACAGAATGTGAAACTTCACTCACCAAAGAACTCCAGCCTTCATTTCGCATATTCTGCAATCTCAACTTGCACACGTTTACTTGCTTCATAGCATTAAGAATCTCCTGATCTTTATTCTGCAGAAGTACTGATAAGTCATTTGTTATGCCCAATATATTTTCCATTAGATAAGACTAAAGGCAAACTTAAAAGAATGCAAATAACCCAGCAAAACAGTTGACATAGCTCCTTTTTCTGGAACAACGTGTGTGTCTACTTTAATCATCTCAAGGACATCGACAGTCGTAGAGTACATGTCCAGTATGCTTAGGACTGACACATAATGCGAACCCGACGCGTATCTCCAGCTCATTTGAGATTAGTTTCTTGGTTTAAAACATGACAACTAGGAATTTCTCCATTTGCTAATGCATGAGCTAGTTTTGCTGCCTGTGTATCACGAACAAGATCTTGACGTTTGCTAGAGCCGCCAAGAACATTCACAATTTCAGAAACCATGCTAAAGAATAAAGCAGTGTCAAGATGGTTCTTCGCAACAGCTACTAGAGACAACTGAAGGTGATGCGAAAACAGTGAACATAATACGCTTCTTTAAGTTCTTTTATGATCAAACTCTTAAGACCATTAAATTTACCTTTCATATTGCTTGCATTGTCATAACCTTGTCCACGCACTCGAGATAAACTAAGATTGTGCTTTAACAGTAAGTTCTCCACTGCACCTTTTAAGGAAATTGATGTTGTATCTTGACATGAAGAAACCCAAGCAATCGTTCCGCTATAAATCACTCAATGCAAGTGCCAACTGCTCTTTGCCACATACATCCCGAGATTCATCAACTAATATGGAAAATAAATCATCACCGAGCTCACATATGATAGAATTAAGTGTTTTAGTACCGATTGCATTCACAATTTATTTATTTATATCAGGAGAAGTCAACTTAACGTTCTTTTTAATTTTTCCAACAACAACTTCTTTCATCTCCTCATTATGATCTGCAAGAATGCGTAATAGTTCTAAGAAGTTACCTCTAATGATTGTGTCTTCAACAAATTCATCGTGACTCCGAAAAGCTAGACCTTGTCGTAACAGAAACCTTATGCAATCAATTTGCAACCAATTCGATATGATACCCATTATACGAAAGAGAAGGTTTCATTATGATCAATACATTATCTTTGCGTAAACCCTTTGGCGACCAAACGGGCCTTGTACCATTCGACAGTGCCTTGAGGATTCATTTTGATTTTGAATATCCATTTACAACCTATCAGTTTGAATTCTTTAGGCAAGTCTGGAAGGTCCAGACGTCATTTCAATTAATTGAGTTTAACTCTTCGTTAATGGGTTCAAGCCAATGAGTTCTTTGGTCGCATGTCATAGCATCGCTAAATGACAGAGGATCATTCCTAATAGAATTATCGCAGTGATCTAAATAGACATAATCATCATGTAAAGTCGGTTTTTCTCACTCATCAGATCTCCTTGGAGAATCTTGGACAACTAATGGAGAAGGATCATCATTAGTCATATTCTCATTATTTAGAAATCCTCCCACTGATTCAGGGATTGCTAAATCTTTTGAAATAATGAAAACATTTAATAAATCACATCCTCTTGAAGAGTTACTTTACGAGACATGTTTTGATCACAAGTGCCGACATTTTCTAAAACTAGTGCATGTCTAGTTTTGACAATTCTTGTGGTATAACATGGGCAATAAAATCGAAAACCATTAGATCTTTCATGGTAACCGATAAAATAGCAGCTTATGGTTTTAGAATCAAGCTTTCGTAAGTTTGGGTTGTAAATTTTAGTTTCGGCAGGACAACCCCATACATGCAAGTACTAAATACTCGGTTTCCTTTTCGCCCACAGTTCATAAGGGGTTTTAGGTGTTGCGTTAGTAGGAACCCGATTTAGTATATGCCTGGATATTTGGAGTGCCTTAACCCAAAAGGTATTCAGGTAAAGAAGTTCAAATGCTTCGTACCATAGGGTACGGTTCCGCCTCTCCGCAACACCGTTCTGCTGAGGTGTCCTCGGCGTTGAAACCTGATGGACAATGCCACATTCTTAGAAACATAAGGCAAAGGCTCCAGTGTTGTGACCTGAGTAAGAGAATTTACCGTAATATTCTCCTCCTCTATCAGATCTCACAAATTTGATTTTGCAATGGCGATGGTTTTGGACTTCGGCCTTGAAAACTGATAAACGTATTATTAATACTGATGTGGGGCTATCCCTATCAAAGAGATTTATATGTGTGGGGAAATTTATATAGCCGGAGAATTGATTATTACAAAGTTGTAGGGCGTGCGTAAGGTGCTTATTGGTAAGGAAAATGAAGGGATGTGTTTGGGGCATATTTGGGACGTAGGGACGTGCTTGTGATCTGTTTGGGTGGGAACGTGGTGGGACGTGTTTGGGACGTATTGGGACGTGTTGGGACGTATTGGGACGTGATGGGACATAAAGGCATGTATTGGGACTTGCTGGGACATAAAGGGACGTATTGGGACGTGCTGGGACATAAAGGGACGTTTTGGGACGTAACAGAAAGGACACAAGATGTATGTGGTTCGTATCTTTGCAGATCCTACGTCCACGGGCGCTCTAAAACTGGTTTTCACTATACTTGGAAGATTGACACGCTCATAGCTCTCTTTCACTATAATATCTAAGTATTGAAAGGAAAATGCTTAACAGACTGAAAAGCGAGAAGTTAGTGAGTATTTTTGTGTGGAATGAATGAATCTCGTGAAAATGGCCAAGTGTGGGTATTTATAGGAGCTTCCCATCGGTCCTGAAATTCTTGATGACAAGACCTTCTGGGATAACGTGAGGTGCAGGGCTGTCTGTCAGAGGTAGCT
This sequence comes from Craterostigma plantagineum, assembly GCA_027422505.1. Lineage (NCBI taxonomy): Eukaryota > Viridiplantae > Streptophyta > Magnoliopsida > Lamiales > Linderniaceae > Craterostigma > Craterostigma plantagineum. Next base: position 12,218,762 of record JAPQWV010000021.1, on the reverse strand, counting down.
CCTGCAGCAGTCATAGCCTTTGTGCTGTCCCATCAGTCACGTTCTCCTTCTGCTTTACCTTTATAAAGCGTATTGGAGAAGCTTCATTAGTCCCAAGGGACCACTAGCGTATTGGAGAAGCTTCGTTTCTCCCGGGGCACTACCAGCTGGCATCGAAGGTCCCTGCAGGTCCTTTCTTCTATTCTTTTTTATTTTTTATTGAATATTAAATATTTCCTTAACAGGCCTATGGGCCTTTTCTCATTTCTTTCCGGCCCATCTACTTCTTGGTCCGTACCAACCACTCCCCTACTCTAATTTGTTTTTTGGGACAAAAAGCAAATTAGAGTAAAAAACAGTAAGATGGGCCTTAACTCCCTCCTATTAGGGACCTACCGTAATCATTTCTTGAGTGGCTAAGGGATGTCGTCCTCGTGATTTGCTCTTTTGACCAATGTGGAGAAGGGGATCGGTTCCCAAGGTCTTTAGTGCACCTTCGGCAGTTTCCTTGCTCCTCCAGGTCCTGGTGGCTAGGGACGTTAACGAGGAGATTCCTCCTTCTGACGGAGGATGTTCCTTCGATTCCTTCTCCTATTAGGGGAGCTCAAGAGGTTCCCCTCACCGTCACTGCCTTTGGTGTTTAAGAGGAAAAAAATTTCACCCAAATGGTTAAAATAAAAGCAAAAAAGAAATTTCGTCATTCTTGCCCAGGAGGCGAAGTGCTGAGCCTCTTTCGGGACCTTTAGGGACCTCAGCGGACGAGCCCACTGCTTCTACGGACCATCCGAACATAGATGAAAAGATGAGTATGATAAGTTGTTTGGTGCTCCCAGACAATCAGGGGGCCATCTCCCGGGGGTCTGGGGGAACGAACAAACGTAATCGGTATCATCCTCTCAAGGTATTCCCTTCTAGCTCCTTCTGGTGCTCTCTTTGTGGTTTTCACTTTTTCTTCCCAGGTGGTGGGCTACATAGTTGCCATATTGTCTGCCAAGCTATCAATCCAGGAGTTTGAGCCAGCTAATCGAACCTTCGGGATCCAGTCGAAACAAGCTCCATTCCGAGTTATTGGCGGCCAAGGAGGAGGCAGCCAGGGAAGCTAAATCAACGCTAAAAGTTGAGAGGACAAGGATAGAGAAAGGACGTGCCGAGTTTAGTAGGGCAGCGCGAATGGGAACTGCGGAGCTCCCAGAAAGGCAGGAGCATGCCCTAAGCGTACCTGAGGACCTAGCCGAGGACCCGCACTAAGCATACCTGAGGGACTCCTCATTTTGGAGGAATATGTACCTTTAACGTGGCGTTATATTAGGGAAATCTATAGTGTCGGATTCGCGGGGAATAAGGCCACGCCTACTCCTTAGGATCTTCTTCTCTCGGATGCTTCCCCGGGGATCTGCAGGTCCACGTGAACCTTTCGTTCTGGCTTGCTGTGGTGCCAATGTCTTCGACCTCTCGTGTGTCACCTTCATCTCCTCGAAGAGCCCGACTCGATACTTCTGCAATGTTCTAGGGAGCTTAACTCACCCGTGTCTATGTGTCTCCGTTGGGGCCTCTTTCCTTACGTTTTATAGTCGCCATTTCGTCCGCCGTCCTTGGGATCTGGAAGGGACCTGGCGGGGACCTCGTGGCAGAGCTCCTCTTCGAGCCTTGTACTTTGAAGGAGATCCCTGGATCCTTTTGCACGTTCCCCTAGCTCCTAGGACATCCTATCTGTATATACTTATCCTTTTCCATAATGGTGATAGCCTGTAAAAAATACGTTGTCATGTTTTCCTTTCGGGACATAATGGTGTGGGGAGCTTGACTCCCCATATTCGCATGTTTCACGAGTTCCCTTTCTCATGCATTTCATGTTTTTGTGCTTTGCATCCTTTCGGGACCTGATGGGTGTTTCTAGGAACACCATTATGGTTATAACGCTAGCTCACTTAGTAATAATTCGTATGCCAAGTACGAATTCATGCCATCGGTTGCAATGACCGTCGTCATTGTCCTCAGGTGTCATTTGCGCTAGGCTCTCTATGTCCTTAGCGAATTCAGTATTTGTGTAGACCTTAGGCCTATAAAATTTAATCCCGGGGATCCGCTCATCGATTTACCCTGGTTATAGCGCCAGCTTCGCTTTAGGTACCTTTCACGTCGTAGGCTTACTGAGAGCCTTTGATGTCCTGTACACCGCAGCCCGTCAGCGGCGGCATCTTGTACACCCTTATGGGCATCATTCACATCGCATATTGATTATCTTTGACGTCCTGTACACCGCAGGTCCGTCGACCTTTGGCATCAAATCACACCGCATATATGTTATCTTTGGCGTCCTGTACACCGCAGGTGCGTCGACCTTTGGCATCAATTATATTATACGGTGCACCATTTATTATATAATAATCTATGTTCCGACAAGGCGGTATTTCCTTAGGGACATCATTAGTTTACCCTGGTTATAGCGCCAGCTTCGTTTAAATGCGTGGTTATAGCGCCCGCTCGCTTACATGCGTGGTTATAGCGACCGCTCGCTTAAACGCGTGGTTATAGCGCCAGCTTCGCTTACATGCGTGGTTATAGCGCCAGTTCGCTTACATGCGTGGTTATAGCGCCAGCTCGCTTAGTAATTCGTCGCCAAGTACGAAATCATGCCGTCGACCCGAAGGTTATTGGTGTCAAAGGACTTGATACTAGAACGGAGCTATCTTGAGGGTCCTGAGCCAACATGGGCCTTCGAGTACTACTACGGCGCTGGACTTAGAGGTTCCACGGATCTTTGTACGACAGCGCTCGGTCTTTTGCAGATCTCACTTTGAGGTCCTACTGATCTTCATCAGCGTGAGCTCAGTTTTGAGGTCCTGTGAATCTTTTCCAGCGTGGAGCTTGGTTTGATCTTCTATGGATCTTTATATACCAACGTGGAGCTGGGAATTGACCTCCAGTGGAGCTTCATGTTTCAGAATGGAGCTCGGGTTTTACCTCCCTCGGGTCTTCGGTGCTGGGGCCCTTCGGATCTTTTATGCAGGCGCGCAGCTGAGGCCATAGATTCCTATTAGAAGTTTAGGGACTTCGCTACTGGAGCGGAGATTGAGCATTCGAGTGCTTGTGCGGTGCATATGGCAGCGCGGAGCTTGCTTCTAAAACTCGGGGACCTTCGCATGCCAGCAAGGATCTGGGTTTTGAGGTCCCTCAAACCTTTATACACCAGTGCGGAGCTGGACCTTTAAGTCCCGAGGATCTTCGTACGCCAGCATGGAGCTGGACTCTTAGCTCCGAAAGGTGGAGCTGCCGTTCTTCTAGCCAGCACGGAGTTGGGCGTTTAAGTCCCGAAGGCAGAACTCCGGGTCTTCCCAGCTCGCTCGGAATCTTCTCCACCAGGACCTCGCACTATAATGAGCATCCCCTAAGTGGTGGTGGAGCTATTTTGTTTGGCGGTGGTGGAGATGGTCTTCCCTTGTTCGGGGGAGCTACGAATTTTGCTCTGGGATCTAGAACGGGACCTCGGACAAACTCCTTTAGGGTAACTGCCTGGATGAGCCTCTTTATTTCGTCCTTCAAATGACAGAAATTGTTAGTGTGATGTATGTATTACTTATGATATCGATAATATAAATGAGAATGATATTTAGAGGGCCCTGGAGCTCCGATTTAGATTCCTTTCATCAAGGGGTATCTTCTGGCTAATGACGGGATCTTCCATGGATTATTGCGTAGTGGCGTGAATCTCAGTGAGATCCTTGATGGAGATCCCCAGAGTTCCCTGTGGTGAGGCCGTGGCATTGGCTTCCCTCGTCCATGTTTTTTTTACGTCCTCTCCTCCTTTGCATGACGACTTGCTCCTCATCTTGGAACTTAACAGTATACGGATTCGGGGAGCTTAACTCCCCTCGCCCGCATGTTTCATCGGAGTTCCTGACAGAACCTATTTGAGGTCCATAGGTCGGTTTCGCAGCTCCTTTTCCTTTTTCTGGACTTCCCAGCTCCCATCACTTTTTTCGGGTGACTCACTAGCGGGACTCGTGGAGGTCCACCTGGGTGTTCTGCGATCCCTTTAAGACTAATATATACCTTCTTGCTCGTCTTCATCAGGCTTGTGTTTCAAGTCCTGCCAGTTTCTCGACACGTTCGGCAATTTCTGGAGGTCCTCCTCCGCGGTTCATTTCTGACTTTGACTGTCTTTTGGGTGTTTCGGGTGTTAGCATCACAGAGGTGGGCACTGGGATGGTGGTCTGTTCCAGACGGTGGTGGTTATATTCAGCGGCTTCCGCCACCATGGATCTATGTTCTTTCGTAAGGAGAGCCTTCTTTGATTGACTTTTTGCGTGTTTCGTCTCGTCCCTACAGAAATAAAGAAAAAGAAATAACAAAAGCGTTAGGCACAGCTTCGCACAATATAGCAAAATCGCTCACGCCTTCAACTCTGAAATTTCCCAGAGACGGCGCCATTTGATGTGGGGCTATCCCAATCAAAGAGATTTATATGTGTGGGGAAATTTATATAGCCGGATAATTGATTATTACAAAGTTGTAGGGCGTGCGTAAGGTGCTTATTGGTAAGGAAAATGAAGGGATGTGTTTGGGGCATATTTGGGACGTAGGGACGTGTTTGTGATCTGTTTGGGACGTGTGGGGACGTGTTGGGACGTGTTTGGGACGTATTGGGACGTGTTGGGACCTTAAATGTCACGACCGTGAATGCGTTGGACATGCCCATGACTCGCGGCAGAGACTAAGCAACTCAACACTGGTCACGGCCGTAAAAGCCAATGCACTAGGCCGTGACATCTCACTGAAGCGATTGGAATGGAATTTATTTTATGTCACGGCCGTGAATCCTCATGCAAGAGGCCGTGACTAGTGGCAGAAAGTCAAGTTTTATAGTTAAGCTTTTGTCAAGGCCATGACCCCTTTTGCACAAGGCCGTGAAGGGTTTAACAAAGGTGGGAAATCAGCCTAATTGTATGCTTCACAGCTGTGAAGGCCCGTTAGGTGGCCATGAACGTTCCAAATTTCAGGGTTAAGGCACAAATTCGAAGAATAAAAGGGGAGTTCTTCTCAGAACTCAACCCCAACCTGGATAGAGCCGAAAATTAGAGGAAAGAAGATGAAGAAGAACACTAGAAGCCGCTCCTTGATTCGGAGACGTTCAAGAGACGATCCAACAACGCAGTCACGTCCATTTGATCGAGGAACGAGAGCTCCACCTAAAAAATGCCCTGCTCACTTTTTAGGGAAAATTTATGAGTTCTCTACCCTCGTTATCATTGAAACTCGCTGTTGTTTTGTCAATATGAGTAGCTAATTGTCTTATGTGTTTGGGAGTAGATGAACGTTGGGTTATGTCGTAGTTAAGGCGTAGGATAATCATGAACACATATATTTTGGGCTATATATATATTGTCCTATGAACTTGTTTCTTTGCCTCAATATGTATATCTGTTTATGTGAATGTGTGGTACATCATTTAGGGCGACAACTAGATACGATTAGGCCGTTCATACACGTTAGGATTTGAGTATAGGGCGAAAACAAATACGCGATCCTCGCCGTCTGGTATTTTCTAATCTTAGATTCCCACGAAAGTTTAGGCGACAAAAAATCCATGAATGGATAGGAAAATTACTGCGATTTAGTCGATTTTCACGTAGGAGCGATATTCCGTAGCCTTAGCCGACAACACCTAGCGGGATTGGAATCCCGAGCATATATTTGTCATCTTAACTCACTCGTATCATTTCTAGTTGTGCTTTCTTAGTCTTCTATTCCATTAGGTTGCTCTGTTAAACTAGTTCGTAGCAAAAACAAATCCCGTCATTTTATTTAGGCTAGGTATCGAGTCGATAGGTCAGTACTAGTAATCAAATTTATTCCTCGTGTTCGATACTCATTTACTCACTTTACTACGCTACAAGCGATAGTCCACTGCCTGTCGCATGTCGATGATAGTAAACATGTATCCATTTTAATTATTACTGGTCACACATGCACTTAATATTAGTACGCCGCGTGTCAATCAAGTTTTTGGCACCGTTGCCGGGGAATAAATTGATATTAGGAAAACCTGAGTCCGGTAATTTGGCCATTCACTCATTTGTCACTTTATTCTAGTTTATCATAATTTCTTTGATTTGCAATTATTCTTCCGGTTGACGGTTGTGACTTTTTAATTAACTAACTGAATTCATTGATTTCTTCAAGGTGTAGTTTTATGGTGAATGACCCGAAAACATCCATCTTATCCACTCATCGTACGTTGCGACGAAGACTAAGGCAGGAAGTAATTGGAAGTTCTTCGTCCGACAACTCATTTCGGCTAGTTGATTATTCTCAAGACACAACAGAAGGTTCTCAGGACACGGCAAGCACTTCTTACATCGATACGTCAGTCGATAGTTCAGGGACACCAAATGAGATGGCAGATTAAGAAGTTAATAACGAGGAGCAATCTTTTTGCTCAAGCACGACACACTTGGTGGTACGGAATCAACAGATCGTGATACCACCTTTCGAGAGCAACAACTTTGAGTTAAAGCATTTGTGGCAAATGATATTCAAACGGCCGAATTTGAAGGAAGATCTGAAGATGATCCGTACAAACACATAAAGGCATTTCTGACAATTACGGACACTATCAAGATAAATGGAGTGCGAAATGACACCATCAAGCTTATGCTATTTCCATTTTCTCAAAGACAAAGCAAAGGAGTGGTTGGAGCTATTACCACCTAGGTCTATCATTACTTGGGACGAGCTGCGAGGAGCTTTCCTTGGCTATTTTTCCCATAATCAAAGCTCCTTCAGTTGAAAACTGAAATTTGCTCTTTTATCAGAAGGACACGGAGAACCTATACGAAGTTTGGAAGAGGTACAAAGCCTTATTAAAGAGATGTGTGCAGCATGGAATGACAAAGGCTGCAATCATAAATCGATTCCACGAAGCACTTAATGATCAAACGGCCCATATGCTAGATGGGGCCGCAAACAGAGGACTTGTGAAGCTCAGCGCCACAGAAGCATGGAACCTAATTGAAGACTATACATGACATAGCCTCATGCGAGGCAACACGAGAATGAGGGTGCCTGGAGTGTTCAAAGTGAGCAAAGGACACGACGATGAATGCTATGTTTGACGCTCTTCAACAACAAGTTGCAGCGACGCAAACTTAATGTGGCGACCCTACTTTTTCTAATTAAGGTTTAGTGGCGGATTTTCGCAACGTAAGTCGCGGAAGACCCGTTTAATAAAAACTTTTTCCTAAAATATAATATAATATAATAAAATATTATTTTACATATTAGTATCTGTACAACGGGCGTAGCCCCAAAAATGTCAAAAGAAAAAAACCCCTAGTATCGCTCCACAGGTATTCATCCATGTACCGCCCTGCCCTCAAAAGTCCGTGGAGCACCGCCACCAGCCGCCTCAGTCTTGACGCGCGTCGGCGTCAGACTCAGTACCTACAACACGCAAACACTGAGCGATTTGCCCAGTAGGTGTAGAAATGCTTGTATGCACGTGAAAGCTCATTCCCGATCCCAATATCTCACATGCAATGTTCACTCTTTCTTTTCCCACAATCCTCTCATATTACACAACACAGGGCCCTAGGTCAGACTCGACACCTCGCGCGCCCATAATAATAATATACGGAAGCTTACACTAGCAGCGTTTTGACGATCACGCAACTGCGCTGCTAGGCCGCTCTTCCGTAAGCGGTAGCCTACGCCGACAGCGTTTTGACGATCACGCAACTGCCCTGTCAGGTCGCTCCCTCCGCTAAAAAAAAAATCACGACGATTTTGCACCTCGAGACGTTCACGCCCGAGTAGACAGATTGATCACGCCTGTCTGCCGTCAGGTGTCATATGAGTACCAACCTCGACTCCTCAACGAGTCAACAACAAAAATCACAAATATCTCATTCTACCCCACTCGTCAATATCTCAAATCGTCACCGTCTCAATACGGTGTAAATATCTCACCCATGTGATATGATGTGCATATGCCATGCATATAAACATGATAACGTCTAAAAGCATGATCCACATAAAACGTACGTAAAACATGTATAACACGTAAATCACGTAAATCATTTCATCACATAGACACACATAAGATCAGATATGTGTTTACGCGTTGTAGATGAATGTTTCACCTACCTGCCCTCCTGATAAAATCGGTCGACAATCCTGGTGAATTCCCTACAGTTCGGATCTCTGAGCACAAAATATTATTATATCAGTATATTTACTAAGTCACCTAATTTCGAAGTTTCCAAATTCTATGTTTTGAAATCATAAAATTATCAAAACCCTAAAAATCACGAAAACCCTAAACTTATGAAAACCCTAATTTGTTGAGAACTACTTAGTGCCAAAAATTTTGTTGGGGATGTTAAATGTCAAGACTTCTCAAAAGTTTATAAACGATATTATGATGAAATGTTTATGAATTACCGAGTTTGTTAGGGAAATTAAATGTCGAAGTCTTTGCAAGACACATCTCGACATCTTGCATCATAAACCTCGAACTCTCTCTTATGGTATATCTCGAAGTTTGCATTATTATATCTCGAGATCTTTAGTGCTATGCTACCTTGTCGAGATTGGTTAGAGAGGTTAAATGTCGAAATATTTTATTGAAAATGTCGAGATCTTATTATCTCATTAAAGGTGTGTCGAAATCTTTAGGCAGGACAGTAGAATGTCGAGAACTTTTCTTGTGTCGAAATCTTTACAATTCCCGTAACATGTTGACATCTAACATCTTTTAATATAGCTTATTTCGAAAACATCATAGTAGTTCTCGAGATTATGGTTACGATATTTTATAGTTCTCGATAATGGTTGTGTCGAAATCTTTGAAATACTCATGTCGACATCTGTTACTTCATAGTGTTTCGCGAGATCTTTCATCCATTAGTCACCTAATTACCTAAAACTCTATACTGTATGTATCCATCACGAAAACTATCTTATGCTCCATAACTAAATTCAATACATTAATCTCAACATTTAAGAAACTCCTTAGTGCCGAAAGAATTTTTTTAAAGAGGTTGAAACCCTAACTTTTCAGAATAAATCAACCATCTTAATTATTTTCGAAGGTCACCCTAAACACAGAAAGCCGTTCACCTTAAATCAAATTCTCATGAGCTTTTCCTATTTGAAATTCATCACAAACCGTACATCGTCATATAATCTCTCAAGAACATGGACTAAACTTAGAATCCTAAGCTCTAAACTACAACCAATACACTTGCAATTTATAATAAATTTTTTTCTTTGTTTAGTAATATATGAAATTAAAACGTAGTGGCTCACGTTAATTGTAAAGAAATGGTAATAGAGTTTTACCTTCCTTACTCCAAATTCTGATTTTCAATTTGTTAGGGCTTCTATGTTGGTGAATTTCTTTTTCTTATGCCTAATGTGTGTTTCTGTTCTTGAGTTTCCCACGTTTATGAAGTTTCCCTTCTTTAGTGTTTATGCTACTATTAGATATGTCTGAACATTTTGAAACTAGCGATTGATTAGACAAGTTGGTCTATGATGATTCTTCCCTTTTAAGTAATCTCTATTTCTTAATATGTTTACTCAATTTGGGCCTTGTTCAAAAATTCGACCAAATCATATATGGCCCAAATTCTAATACTATATTGCTTTCGAATAATTCCTCAGTTAAGTTTCGAAATATTTTCGGGACTACTAAAATTCATATATATATATATATATATATATTGTTACAACTTAATTTCTTATCAAGCTCCCCAAATTCACAAAGTCGCATATCTAATTACATCAAAATCCCGTATTAAATTTACAGGTATTACATCCTCCCCCCTTAAACGAATTTCGTCCCCGAAATTACGCCGACTGGAATAACTCGGGATAACGAACTCTCATATCGTCCTCACGCTCCCACGTGGCTTCCTCAACTACTTGATTCCGCCACAAAACCTTAACTAACGGAATAATCTTATTCCGAAGTTGTTTTATCTCATACATCAAGATTCTACTGGCCTTTCCTCGTAACTCAAGTTAGGCTTGAGTTGTTGATAGAGGGCTTCGTTCTAGATCACATGGCTCGGGTCCGCGACATATTTTCGTAATGTCGATACGTGAAATACGTCGTGAACTTGCGATAATGAAGCCGGCAACTCTAATTGGTACGCTACTTCGCGACTCGTTTGATAATTCTGAATGGGCCTATGTATCTAAGGCTCAACTTGCCCTTTCGTCCGAAGCGTTTTACTCCTTTCATCGGGGAGATCTTTAAAAATACTTGATCGTCTTCTGCGAATTCCAAAGGTCGTCGTCGATGATCTGCGTAACTCTTCTGACGACTCTGTGCGGTTCGCATCCTTTCTCGAATCTTCGTCACAGCTTCTGTCATTTCTCGGATCATATCAGGTCCTAACAATGTTCGCTCACCGATCTCGTCCCAATGGACTGGGGATCGGCATTTGCGCCTGTATAGCGCTTGGTATGGCGCCATCCCGATAGTAGCGTGGAAGCTGTTGTTATAGGAAAACTCTATCAGTGGTAGATACTTACTCCAGTTTCCTTTGAAATCGAGCACGCACGCCCGTAGCATATCCTCAAGAGTCTGAATTGTTCGTTCAGACTGCCCGTCGGTTTGGAGATGGTAAGCAGTACTGAACGAGAGCTTGGTACCCATTGCTTTCTGTAAGCTCTGCCAAAAGTTTGATAGAAATCTCGAATCTCGGTCCGAGATGATAGAGGTTGGAATTCCATGGAGCCGAATAATTTCCAGAATATACAATTCAGCATAGCGTTCCATGGAAAAAGTAGAGCTGATGGGAAGGAAATGGGTTGATTTAGTTAGGCGATCTACAATCACCCAAATAGCATCATGGCCTTTCGTCGTTTTGGGTAACCCAACGACGAAATCCATTGTGATATGATCCCACTTCCATTCTGGAATGGGTAGAGGCTGTAGCGTTCCAGCGGGTCGTTGGTACTCGGCTTTGATCAGTTGGCAAGTCATACATCGGTTCACGAATACAGCGATATCTTTCTTCATTCCTGGCCACCAGTAGGTTATTCGCAGATCATGATACATTTTCGTGGCTCCTGGGTGTACCGAATATGTGGTCATGTGTGCTTCCTTCATTATCGTTTGTCGTAGCTCCTCATTGTTAGGTACATAAAGACGATTCTTGTATAATAAAGCTCCACCCTCTCGTATTTTAAAATCCTCGGGTAACACATCTTTCATTTTTAGATAGAGTTCGTCTTCCTCTTGCGTCTTCCTGATCCGTTCTATCAGCGTGGGTTGAAGGATTAACGCTGCTAGTTTTGCTTCAACTTCGCCTAAATTGACTATCTCTATTCCCAGTTGATGTAACTCTGTATTCACCGCTTTTCGACTTAGCGCATCTGCGACTACGTTTGCTTTGCCCGGATGATAGCTGATCACACAATCGTAGTCCTTTACTAGTTCTAACCATCGTCGCTGGTGCATATTCAATTCCTTCTGAGTGAAGAAATACTTCAAGCTCTTATGGTCTGTGAAGATTTCGCATTTCTCTCCATAGAGATAATGTCTCCAAATCTTCAAAGCAAAAACCACTGCTGCTAGTTCGAATGGGTCGGATAGTTCTTCTCGTATTCCTTTAATTGCCTTGAAGCATAGGCAATCACCTTTCCGTTCTGCATCAGCACGCAACCCAAGCCATTCTTGGAAGCATCGCTGTATACTGCAAATCCTCCGGTTCCCGATGGTATTGTCAATATCGGGGCGGATGTAAGACGTTTCTTCAATTCTTGGAAGCTCAGTTCGCATGCTTCGGTCCACTTGAACGGGACGTTCTTCCTCGTCAGATTGGTCAATGTAGACGCAATGCTAGATAAGTCCGCTATAAACTTACGGTAGTATCCCGCAAGTCCAAGGAAACTCCGGACCTCGGTAGGAGTAGTAGGTCGTGGCCAGTTATTCACAGCTTTGATCTTACTCGGGTCCACAGAGATTCCATTCCCAGAAATCACGTGTCCCAAGAAGGCTACTTGCTCAAGCCAAAATTCGCATTTCTTGAATTTGGCGTAGAGCTGTTTCTCTCGCAGGATTCCTAAGACGGTTCGTAGATGGCTTTTGTGTTCGTCTCTTGTCTTAGAATAGATCAGAATATCGTCGATAAAGACGATAACGAACCGATCGAGGTAGTCTTTAAAGACTCGGTTCATCAGGTCCATAAAAGCAGCTGGGGCATTTGTCAGTCCAAAAGGCATGACCAAAAACTCGTAATGGCCGTACCTTGTACTGAATGCGGTTTTAGGAACATCTACCTCCCTGATCTTCAACTGATGGTATCCCGAACGAAGGTCAATTTTGAGAATACCGTCGCTCCTTGTAATTGGTCAAACAGATCATCGATCCTTGGCAGGGGATATTTATTCTTGATCGTGATCTTATTCAATTCCCGGTAGTCGAAGCACAGTCGCATTGACCCATCCTTCTTTAGCACAAAAAGAACGGGTGCGCCCCACGGCGAAAAACTCGGCTGAATAAACCCCTTGGATAGTAGGTCTTCTAACTATTCCTTCAATTCCTTTAACTCATTTGGTGCTAAACGGTAAGGGGCTTTAGAGATTGGGGCAGACCCCGGGATCAGATCTATCGTGAACTATTTCTCGATCAGGGGGTAACCCCTGGAGATCATCGGGAAATACATCGGCGTATTCCTTGACTATAGGTACGTTTCTTAGTTCCGACTGAGGTAAGTCCTCCACCTTCACCGCATATACGAGATAAGACTCACAACCTGACCTCAAAAGTCGTTGAGCCTTCAGAGCTGATATTCGTGGAATACTATTCTTATTCGCTTTACCCGAAAAAGTGAATGCTTCTTCTTCAGGCAGCTGGAATTTAACGACCTTCTTGTTGCAATCTATGATGGCTCCATATCTTGAAAGCCAATCCATTCCGAAGATGACATCGTAGTCGTTCATCGGGATTACAATCAGGTCGGCACTCAAGTTCCTACCCTCAATATTTACGACGCATCCTTGCAGTACTTGGTTGGTATGCGTCGGATCGCCATGAGGTATAGTAACTACATAGTTGCATTCAGAGGAAGTAGGGGATATTCCTACCTTCGCCACGTACTTAGCCGACACAAATGAATGTGTGGCTCCAGAATCAATTAGCACAGAAGTGGGCACGTTATAGATAGTTAACGTACCCGTCACAACAGAAGGGTTCGCTTCGGCCTCCTCATTGGTAAGTGCGAAAACCCATGCAGGAATCGGTGGAGGTCGAACTGGTGTTCGGGTCGGGTTCTGGGGCATGTTCGTGTTACAATTCCTTGCATAGTGCCCCATTCTTCCGCATTTGAAACACTTTGGGTTTGGGTTGGGTCTGGGTTGATAACAGGCACCGAAGTGGTAATGGCCACACTGTCTGCATTGGGTGCTAGGTTTTGAGGTCTGTTCTGAATATTTACGGGTCCCTAGTTCAGCGTCGGGCACCAATTCTGTTGGCCCCGGCGATTTCCTTGGTTACCTTGGCCTTTGTTGAACAATTGGCGTTTACGATCGCTTCCAGGTCCTTGCTGACTCTCTCTCCTCTTCTTCGCCTCCTGAGCTTCAGAAATCTGAGCCTCAGCCTGCTCAGCTATCATGGCCCTTTCTGGTACTTGGGTAAATTCCATCTGTCGGGCCCCCCGAGATACTTAAGTCGCGACAAACTCAGGTTTGAGGCTCGTAATGAACCTCGTCACCTTGAGTAGATTTGTTGCCACCATGTGAGGAGCGAAACGGGACAGCTCCTCGAATCGGCGGATATATGGAGTTACTGGCATTCCTCCTTGCTTGAGATTCATAAATTCTAGCATCCGTCCTTCCTGTTCATGGGCAGTAAAATATTTTCCTTGGAACAATTCTCTAAATCGTTCCCACGACATATACAATGGATCCTCTAGGACTTTAACGGTATCCCACCAGAATCGGGAGTTTCCTCTGAGCATGGAAACGGCGCACATGACCTTTTCATTCTCAGGCACACGACTATATATGAACATATCTTCTATGGTGCGCAGCCAATCTCAGCCATTGCTGGGTCCGTAGCATCAGCAAAGGTTGGGGGATCCATTTTCGAAACTGTTCCCCTATAATTTCTACATGCGCTGGCTGTGGGGAAGGACGATGTTCAGACGAGCTATGATGATGGAGTAGCTCGTCGATTTGATTCGACTGACGATTGATATGTTCCGACTGACGTTGAAGTAAATCGGTCAGTCGTAGAATAGTGGAGTCCCTTTCATTTGGAGGGGACTCCGGTTCGGCCCAACGGCTGGATTCAGCCACGTGCTCGCTACGCGTTCTTGGCATGATTCAACTATCGTCTACAATTATTCACATAAGGCACATATCAAATAACACAATCACAAAACGAAGTTTACACTCACAGGCCAGGCTGGTTCTCCAGGCTCTTGAGCGGCAATACATGGACAGTCTTCAGCATCTAAAGCCTAGGCTCTGATACCACCTGTGGCGACCCTACTTTTCTAATTAAGGTTTAGTGGCGGATTTTCACAACGTAAGTCGCGGAAGACCCGTCTAATAAAAACTTTTTCCTAAAATATAATATAATATAATAAAATATTATTTTACATATTAGTATCTGTACAACGGGCGTAGCCCCAAAAATGTCAAAAGAACAAAAACCCCTATTATCGCTCCACATGTCTTCATCCATGTACCGCCCTGCCCTCAAAAGTCCGTGGAGCACCGCCACCAGCCGCCTCAGTCATGACGCGCGTCGGCGTCAGACTCAGTACCTACAACACGTAAACACTGAGCGATTTGCCCAGTAGGTGATAGAAATGCATGTATGCACATGAAAGCTCATTCCCAATCCCAATATCTCACATGCAATGTTCACTCTTTCTTTTCCCACAATCCTATCTCATAATACACAACACAGGGCCCTAGGTCAGACTCGACACCTCGCGCGCCCATAATAATATACGAAAGCTTACACTAGCCGCGTTTTGACGATCACGCAACTGCCCTGTCAGGGCGCTCCCTCCGCTAAAAATAAAATCACGACGGTTTTGCACCTCGAGACGTTCACGCCCGAGTAGACAGATCGATCACGCCTGTCTGCCGTCAGGTGTCATATGAGTACCAACCTCGACTCCTCAACGAGTCAACAACAAAAATCACAAATATCTCATTCTACCCCACTCGTCAATATCTCAAATCGTCACCGTCTCAATACGGTGTAAATATCTCACCCATGTGATATGATGTGCATATGCCATGCATATAAACATGATAACGTCTAAAAGCATGATCCACATAAAACGGACGTAAAACATGTATAACACGTAAATCACGTAAATCATTTAATCACATAGACGCACATAAGATCAGATATGTGTTTACGCGTTGTAGATGAATGTTTCACCTACCTGCCCTCCTGATAAAATCGGTCGACAATCCTGGTGAATTCCCTACAGTTCGAATCTCCTGAGCACAAAATATTATTATATCAGTATATTTACTAAGTCACCTAATTTCGAAGTTTCCAAATTCTATGTTTCGAAATCATAAAATTATCAAAACCCTAAAAATCACGAAAACCGTAAAATTATGAAAACCCTAATTTGTTGAGAACTACTTAGTGCCAAAAATTTTGTTGGGGATGTTAAATGTCAAGATTTTAAGTAACACTCAAAAGTTTATAAACGATATTATGTTGAAATGTTTATGAATTATCGAGTTTGTTAGGGAAATTAAATGTCGAAGTCTTTGCAAGACACATCTCGACATCTTGCATCATAAACCTCGAACTCTCTCTTATGGTATATCTCGAAGTTTGCATTATTATATCTCGAGATCTTTAGTGTTATGCTACCTTGTCGAGATTGGTTAGAAAGGTTAAATTTCGAAATATTTTATTGAAAATGTCGAGATCTTATTGTCTCCTTAAAGGTGTGCCGAAATCTTTAGGCTGGACAGTAGAATGTCGAGAACTTTTCTTGTGTCGAAATCTTTGCAATTCCCGTAACATGTCGACATCTAACATCTTTTAATATAGCTTATTTCGAAAACATCATAGTAGTTCTCGAGATTATGGTTACGATATTTTATAGTTCTCAGATAGTGCATTGGTAAGTCCGGTCCAAGTGGTCCCAAAGAAGGGAGGAATGACGGTCGTCACTAACGACAAGAACGAGTTGATTCCAGCAAGAACGGTAACTGGGTAGCACATGTGCATCGACTTCAGAAAATTGAATGACGCCACGAGAAAGAACCATTTTCCCTTACCATTTATCGACCAAATGTTATAAAAACTATCTGATCACTCATTTTATTGCTTTTTTGATGGTTTATCAGGATACCTGCAGATCCTTATTGCGCCTGAGGACCAGGAGAAGACCACATTCACCTGCCCCTTCGGTCTATGCAATGCCCTTGCCACCTGTTAACGATGTATGATGGCTATATTCGACGAGTTGGTAGGCAAAGTAATGGAGGTGTTTATGGATGATATTTCTGTGTTTGGGTTGTCATTCGATGTTTGTCTTGCTAATATGAAGCTCGCTCGCACGTTGCGAGGATACGAACTTGGCACTTATTTGGGAAAAGTGTCACTTCATGGTTCGAGATTGTATAGTTTTGGGACACAAGATTTCCTCTAAAGGAATCAAAGTGGATCGAGCTAAGTTAGAGACTATTGAAAAATTACCCGTTCCCTCGAACGTGAGGTTAATTAGGAGTTTTTTAGGACATGCTGGGTTTTATCGTAGGTTTGTTAAGGACTTCTGTAAGATTGCACGGCCCGTGTCTAGATTACTTGAAAAAGACGCCCATTTGATTTTAATAACAAATGCTTACATGCATTTAATTTAGTTAGGGAGCGACTTATCGCAGCACCTATTATGATCGTACCCGACTGGGGGCTACCCTTTGAACTAATTTGCGATGCTAGTGATTACGCAGTGGGACGCGTGCTAGGGCAGCGCAAAGACAACCATTTTAGGCCGATTTACTATGCCGGTAAGACTTTAGACGCAGCTCAAGCCAACTACACGACCACTGAAAAGAAGCCTTTAGCTGTCGTGTTCGCCTTCGATAATTCAGGTCATACCTTATTTTATCAAAAGTTATTGTTTTCACTGACCGCTCTGCCCTTAAGTATTTACTAGCGAAGCCGGACGCCAAGCCTCGGCTAATCAGATGGATCCTACTTTTTCAAGAGTTCGATATAGAGATCCGAAAGAAGAAAGGTGCAGAGAATCTGGCGGCGGATCACCTCTATCGACTAGAGGAGTCCGAAATTTATAATAGGGATGACAAAGTGATTCAGGACACATTCCCCGACGAGCACTTGTACTCAATACAAATGGTAAGCGAAGATACTCCTTGGTTTGCAGACTTTGCTAATTATGTTGTTGCAAGGGTTCTACCAAAGGGGTACACAAGTCAGCAAAAGAAGAAATTCTTTTCTGACCTGAAGTACTACTTTTGGGAAGATCCCTATCTTTTCAGGGGATGTGCAGACCAAGTGATTCAGCGATGTGTTTCT
This sequence comes from Craterostigma plantagineum, assembly GCA_027422505.1. Taxonomy (NCBI): domain Eukaryota; kingdom Viridiplantae; phylum Streptophyta; class Magnoliopsida; order Lamiales; family Linderniaceae; genus Craterostigma; species Craterostigma plantagineum. The sequence continues at coordinate 12,201,241 of JAPQWV010000021.1, read as the reverse complement.
TCACCTGAGACAACAAGGATTCTCAGTCATTGCCATAACGGACCAACTAGAGGGCATTACGCAGCCAATCGATGTAGCGACCCTAGCCATCGCTACCATTTCTAGCTTAACTCTAAGTGTATAATGGTACGATAATTTGGAAATACAAAAATACGGTAGAAATTTTTCCTTTTTCATAAGGAGTTCCTGTCCTGTACACGTCAAAAGAACATAACTACGCGACAGAATAATTTCTTCGAGTCCTAATTACACTCTAATCCTAGTTCATAATTACTCGGGACGGTTGCGATGGCACAGCAAAAGCTCCTATGCGCCCGGCCTCACAGGTCGTCATCCATACACACACGTCCACCCCCAAAAGATGCTCGGAAGCTTCAAAAGATAGGCCTTGCCAGCTAGGCGATCACGTACCGTGATCGTAAGTACCTACAACACATAACATAGAAGAATGAGCCACCGAGGCTCAGTAAGCAAAAATCATGCATGTATGCACGTGTCCCTTCCCCGCAACGGCAATTCACGCCGAAACCTATAACACTTTGCAAGGGCGGTCCGCGCCGATGCTCATAACATTTCGCAAAGCAATCCGCGCCGATGCTCCTAATACTCATACTAACATCAGTCAGGGCCCTCGGCTAATCTCACTATGAACCACATAGAGCTCACGTCCACTAGGGACAAACAGACAGTGGTCCACGCCGGATGGCCATACCTAGGATGCACATCGTTCCCCTAGGTTGCCATATGTACCCGGGCGTCCCCGACTGTCGGCGGTCGCTCACGCTGGTAGCCCACGCTGAGGTTGCCTACCCCAGGGTTCCACCCTGTGTCGCTTATACCCTCAGGTCGCACCCTCCAGGTCGCACCCTACTGCCACGGGCATTGCCCAATCATATCATAAATACGTCCATACGGCCTCATTGCCAACGGGCATCGCCCTAATATATTTCATTACGTACATAATAATAATATACATATATATATATGCGGCCCTTTTCGCCGACGGGTCTCCGCCCTAGTATATTTCATTACGTACATAATAATAATATATGATATGTGACCCTTTTCGCCAACGGGTCTCCGCCCTAGTATATTTCATTACGTACATAATAATAATATATGTATATGTGGCCCTTTTCGCCAACGGGTCTCCGCCCTAGTATATTTCATTACGTACATAATAATAATATATGTATATGTGGCCCTTATCACCAACGGGTCTCCGCCCTAGTATATTTCATTACGTACATAATAATAATATATGTATATGTGGCCCTTATCGCCAACGGGTCTCCGCCCTAGTATATTTCATTACGTACATAATAATAATATATGTATATGTGACCCTTTTCGCCAACGGGTCTCCGCCCTAGTATATTTCATTACGTACATAATAATAATATATGTATATGTGGCCCTTTTCGCCAACGGGTCTCCGCCCTAGTATATTTCATTACGTACATAATAATAATATATGTATATGTGGCCCTTATCGCCAACGGGTCTCCGCCCTAGTATATTTCATTACGTACATAATAATAATATATTTATATACGGCCTCTTTCGCCCAATATAAATACATGTATAGCTTCATTCGCCTTAATATACATGTACAACTTCATTCGCCTTAATATATAATACGCGTACAGCTTCATTCGCCTTAGTACGTATACAGCTCTATAAATACATGTATAGCTTCATTCGCCTTAATATACATGTACAGCTTTATAAATACATGTATAGCTTCATTCGCCTTAATATACATGTACAGCTTCATTCGCCTTAATATATTTCGTTACGTGTACAATAATAATAATATATGTATACGGCCTTTTCGCCATCGCGTCCTCTGCCTTAATCATAATCCATACATATTCTACATAATAGTACGACGACGCTAAACGTCGCCCTGGTAGCATAGTGGACAGCCCTTGACTCAACTGAGTCGACAACACATGCCCATATCGGCAATGTAACAATCGCTTTCAAGCGATACATCATATATATATACATGCTCGACTCATACAATCCTCCCACAGGTGATCGTGTATGCACGTGAGTATGAAAATGCAACAAATGCCAGCCGAAATTACCAAGAGACAACACATACAATTAATCCACGTAATTCATGTAATCATCAAGGCACATAGTCACGTAATATCAAGTAAGCACAATTCAGGTAAGCCTTGAAGCACCTAGTCATCCAATTTAAAACTTCAGACACGCTCACAGAAAATCTATCAATTAAATCACGTAATCATGAAATCACCGAAGCACTTAGTCACATAAAACAAATCCATTCAAACAAGTTATGTGTCGTAGTTGGATTTCTACTTACCTGTCGTCCGAGCGTAACTAGTATTCTCCCCGTTCGCTCCTAACGTACACCTTTAAACATAAACATCATCGTATCATCGTTATGCCTTCGTCAGTTAATTAAGTCGAGCTAAGTTGTTTAAACTGTAAAGTTTGCTAGAATAAGTCGCTCGATTTAGAAATTTGATTAAAATCGTTCGATAAGGATCCCGGCGATTTAACTTTCGCCCAAAACTGGCATTTGAAAAGAAATCGCCCGATTTCACTTTCGGTCGACACTTAGCCGATTTAAATCTCTTGATTTAATCATGGGTAGAATCGCCCGATTAGAGAAGCTCGGCGATTTCATTTCCGCTCGGCACGTGTTATGGCAAGGATTCGCCCGATTTACGTCCGCATGGGGAAATCGCCCAATTTGAGTTTGCATGGAATCACCCGATTCCATTTACTAACATGTCACATTTCGCCCGATTCCCCATAGGTAACAAATCGCCCGATTTTCTAACTTAATCGAAACTTATACTATATGTGACTTATTTTCAATCGCCCGATTTTGTCACCAAACTAAAATCGCCCGAAACCATCTACTTTTCCCCGATTCGATCGATTTCTAAATCATCTATCGGAACTAACTAATAATTCGGCTTCCCAAATTTCATAAGTTCCATGGTTTTCCTCCAACCACAAAACGTCTAATGCTAGCTCCAAAAACATCTTATACTAAGGTTGCAAGCCCTATAACTCGTTGAGCTCTTAAGACGCTACGCCTTCCAAATTTATTTATTTATTTATTTATTTATTTTTTAAACCTTCAACTAATATCAGGACTTAGTACCTCAAGAACACATAATGATACAAAGTTAAAACCATATCTTGGACTCTAAACGTAGCTCTTAAACCGCTAAAATTCCTAATTCCATTTATAGCACTTAATACTTCGAATCTTCAACCCTCCATACGATTTTCAGACCCTCATATCATCTAAACACCAAGAATACAGATTTTAAACCTGTATTTTGGGTTTCATTCGATCATGAGGGCACCAAGATAGATTACGAACTCTAGCATGGAAAATAGGGTTCGAACCGAAGGGAAATCGCTTAGAACTGAATCTTACAAACTTTTTTGTCTTGTAGATGAATTTCATTAACCCACCTCACTTTCCTCGGCTTGTGGTGGATGGAGCTTGCCAAACATCCTTACTCCACTTCGTCTTCGTGGGTTTTCCTTCTTTTCTCCTTTTCCGTTGTTGGTTTCGTTGATTGCTAGCTCACATAATCTCTTCGTCTTCCTCTCTCAATTTCGATGGATTCCTTACAAATGAGGATTTGTGGCTTTGAAGTGTGTAAGAGAAAATATCTTAGCCTAGGTGGGTATGGGAATGGCCTTAGGCCAACGTGGGTTTTCCTAATTTTAGGGACTCTTTGTCCTTTAACAATTTTGGGCTTAATATTTGAAGTTCCATTTTGAGTCTTCAAATCTTGGACCACTCTTAGCATTTTTGGGCCAAGCCTATGAATCCTCTTGGGTTTAAGTTTACATTAAATTCTACCCCAATCACACCCAAAGTCCAACTTCTATTCTTACCCACAAATATAATTACTTTGGGTCTAATTTGGAATCCCTTCCCTATTTCAATAATTTATAGCCCAATTGCCATTCCTACCATTAATATTATTATTTCTACTTCCCTTGTTTTCATAAATGTTCTATATAACTTAAGTGTCATCTCAATCACATAATTAATTGCACCTAAGCCGCGAAAGTACAGAAGTACGAAATCCAATTATCACTCCGACGCATGTTAGTTCACGAAATTCTCATGGTCACATAAAGCACATAATTTGGTTTACTAAAATAAGCACGTCGTTAATCCACGAAAATCATGGAATGGCTTAAGCATATAATCAGCGCACCCAATTCGCAGAGTCATATAAGACACTTGTGCGATTTATTTAATTGCATATGTCACGGATGCAACTTTATTGGCCCACTAGTCTTACGAGGACTCGGGTGCTACATCCTCCCCCCCTTAAAGAGGATTTCGCCCCCGAAATCAGCCCGTTTGGAACAACTCAGGGTAACGTTTGGTAAGAAAGCTAGCTGGTGGCCCTTGGCTAAGACTCATTCTCTTTAATGATAGAAGGTCGGTAGCGAGTTCGGAAAATTCCCGATGATGGTAGAAGATAGAACATAGGAGACTGAATCAAGCGTGAGGTTCGACACCACTAATACTGCGAAATTTGTTCGGGAAATTGAAAATCCTAGAGATTATCAGGAAGCAACAGGGATTCTCGTATTGATCTTTTCGTGTCTAGGACTTTATTGTAGAATTATCGTGTGGCGGAATGACTCTAATTCCTAATTCATGCTTCTCGTATTTGCAACCATGTTTGTTCTCAGATGAGAACCGGATGGCAACTCTAGAAGGTCGTAAGTGGGTAGCCTATCGAAATTCTAAGCTCCTTGGTGAGATGGTATCCCCGCCTTGGCTTATCCTATTTTCGTCTGAGTTCCCAAAGGTCACGTCTTACCTAGGATACATGCAGGTTCCTAACGTGCTATTTGTGAGGTATACTCTGAGTTTATCAGTGGTCATATTCTTCATTTCTAGAAGTTCGAGATAAAATGTTCATGTCACGGCAGGAGAGAAAAATTATTCTATATGGAATAGGAAGAAGGAGGCAAGATCATGAAGATAGACATAGGGTCTCCCTTGTCGTCTCGGAATTCTTGATTGAGGAGACGTGAGTATCGCCCAATCTAGTCAAACCTGTATTCGGTTTGACGAGGAAATAGAAATAGCTACTACTTTGATTCAGGCAGAAATTAAAAATCTCGAGCGCCATCACGCTTCCGTTACGCCACTCGGATACTGGGCATGCATGATTCATAGGAGAATGGAAAGATTGGGTCAGGGTCACATTCCAACATCACTGGGTTTAAATCTGTTGTGCTGAAGAGAGCAGAATGTAGCCTCGTAATTACACTCCAGAAAGAAAGAATATTCAATAAGGGAGATTATGGTCTTGATCAGTTCGGGTCGAAGTCTCATGAAGAATGGTGACTTCCATTCTTGTACTCAAATTAACCAGGAGAAATCTCGAGTCTTGCCACGTAAGTAGCGAGTACACAAGGGTGTGCGGCTCCTAAGGTTACTAGAATGCATGGTGAGGTTTAATGTGTAGGTAGGATACCTGTCTCCACAGGCGGGTTCTCCTCTACTTCTTCCGATGTACTTGCATGCGCCCTAGCTGACGCTGTTGTTGGCCTTGCTTGCCCCTCGGCCCGACTTCGCGCTCCATTGTCTGGGCACGCCCTGAGGAAGTGACCCGTCCTGCCACACTTGAAGCAGTTCTCATTCTGAGAGTGGCAAACACTCAGGTGTCGTCGCGTACATCTTCGGCATATCGGTATGGTGGGTTGGAAAGGTTGGGGCCTTCCCTTAGTCGGGTTGGCCGGTTGGGCTGGTCCGGTTCTATCTCCTATTTTTCGCTTTCCCTTCTGGGCTTGGTTACCTTGGGTCTTCAATCCAATAGGGTTAGTAATATCCCTAGGAGCTGGGGGGTTTCGTTCTGGGAATTCCCTTCCCACTATCCCCGCGTATGAGAATCTACGGGGCTCCGAGGAACTCTGTTTGTCGATAAGATCGTAGATCAGACCCCTGAGTTTACTAACTTGGTCTTTCAGTTCGCCGATTTGATCCGACTGTTGTTGGACCAATTCGGTGAGGTGTAGGAGCATTGAGCTCTGTTCATTCGTATGAGATCCAGATGTCACCACGCGACTTGACTCGCCAATCAATTCTCTAGACTCGCTAGTCATTCTTCAATTTGTGAAACAAGGAGGCACACTATTAAAAGCACATAAGCATAATATTCATAACACTTACAGGCAAGGCTGCTTCCGCGCTTTTGGGTGTGTGTGTATGGACAGTCTACAGAACCTGTGACCGAAGCTCTGATACCAACTGTAGCGACCCTAGCCATCGCTACCATTTCTAGCTTAACTCTAAGTGTATAATGGTACGATAATTTGGAAATACAAAAATACGGTAGAAATTTTTCTTTTTTCATAAGGAGTTCCTGTCCTGTACACGTCAAAAGAACATAACTACGCGACAGAATAATTTCTTCGAGTCTTAATTACACTCTAATCCTAGTTCATAATTACTCGGGACGGTTGCGATGGCACAGCAAAAGCTCCTATGCGCCCGACCTCACAGGTCGTCATCCATACACACACGTCCACCCCCAAAAGATGCTCGGAAGCTTCAAAAGATAGGCCTTGCCAGCTAGGCGATCACGTACCGTGATCGTAAGTACCTACAACACATAACATAGAAGAATGAGCCACCAAGGCTCAGTAAGCAAAAATCATGCATGTATGCACGTGTCCCTTCCCCGCAACGGCAATTCACGCCGAAACCTATAACACTTTGCAAGGGCGGTCCGCGCCGATGCTCATAACATTTCGCAAAGGCAATCCGCGCCGATGCTCCTAATACTCATACTAACATCAGTCAGGGCCCTCGGCTAATCTCACTATGAACCACATAGAGCTCACGTCCACTAGGGACAAACAGACAGTGGTCCACGCCGGATGGCCATACCTAGGATGCACATCGTTCCCCTAGGTTGCCATATGTACCCGGGCGTCCCCGACTGTCGGCGGTCGCTCACGCTGGTAGCCCACGCTGAGGTTGCCTACCCCAGGGTTCCACCCTGTGTCGCTTATACCCTCAGGTCGCACCCTCCAGGTCGCACCCTACTGCCACGGGCATTGCCCAATCATATCATAAATACGTCCATACGGCCTCATTGCCAACGGGCATCACCCTAATATATTTCATTACGTACATAATAATAATATACATATATATATATGCGGCCCTTTTCGCCGACGGGTCTCCGCCCTATTATATTTCATTACGTACATAATAATAATATATGTATATGTGACCCTTTTCGCCAACGGGTCTCCGCCCTAGTATATTTCATTACGTACATAATAGTAATATATGTATATGTGGCCCTTTTCGCCAACGGGTCTCCGCCCTAGTATATTTCATTACGTACATAATAATAATATATGTATATGTGGCCCTTATCGCCAACGGGTCTCCGCCCTAGTATATTTCATTACGTACATAATAATAATATATGTATATGTGGCCCTTAACGCCAACGGGTCTCCGCCCTAGTATATTTCATTACGTACATAATAATAATATATGTATATGTGACCCTTTTCGCCAACGGGTCTCCGCCCTAGTATATTTCATTACGTACATAATAATAATATATGTATATGTGGCCCTTTTCGCCAACGGGTCTCCACCCTAGTATATTTCATTACGTACATAATAATAATATATGTATATGTGGCCCTTATCGCCAACGGGTCTCCGCCCTAGTATATTTCATTACGTACATAATAATAATATATTTATATACGGCCTCTTTCGCCCAATATAAATACATGTATAGCTTCATTCGCCTTAATATACATGTACAACTTCATTCGCCTTAATATATAATACGCGTACAGCTTCATTCGCCTTAGTACGTATACAGCTCTATAAATACATGTATAGCTTCATTCGCCTTAATATACATGTACAGCTTTATAAAGACATGTATAGCTTCATTCGCCTTAATATACATGTACAGCTTCATTCGCCTTAATATATTTCGTTACGTGTACAATAATAATAATATATGTATACGGCCTTTTCGCCATCGCGTCCTCTGCCTTAATCATAATCCATACATATTCTACATAATAGTACGACGACGCTAAACGTCGCCCTGGTAGCATAGTGGACAGCCCTTGACTCAACTGAGTCGACAACACATGCCCATATCGGCAATGTAACAATCGCTTTCAGGCGATACATCATATATATATACATGCTCGACTCATACAACCCTCCCACAGGTGATCGTGTATGCACGTGAGTATGAAAATGCAACAAATGCCAGCCGAAATTACCAAGAGACAACACATACAATTAATCCACGTAATTCATGTAATCATCAAGGCACATAGTCACGTAATATCAAGTAAGCACAATTCAGGTAAGCCTTGAAGCACCTAGTCATCCAATTTAAAACTTCAGACACGCTCACAGAAAATCTATCAATTAAATCACGTAATCATGAAATCACCGAAGCACTTAGTCACATAAAACAAGTCCATTCAAACAAGTTATGTGTCGTAGTTGGATTTCTACTTACCTGTCGTCCGAGCGTAACTAGTATTCTCCCCGTTCGCTCCTAACGTACACCTTTAAACATAAACATCATCGTATCATCGTTACGCCTTCGTCAGTTAATTAAGTCGAGCTAAGTTGTTTAAACTGTAAAGTTTGCTAGAATAAGTCGCTCGATTTAGAAATTTGATTAAAATCGTTCGATAAGGATCCCGGCGATTTAACTTTCGCCCAAAACTGGCATTTGAAAAGAAATCGCCCGATTTCACTTTCGGTCGACACTTAGCCGATTTAAATCTCTTGATTTAATCATGGGTAGAATCGCCCGATTAGAGAAGCTCGGCGATTTCATTTCCGCTCGGCACGTGTTATGGCAAGGATTCGCCCGATTTACGTCCGCATGGGGAAATCGCCCAATTTGAGTTTGCATGGAATCACCCGATTCCATTTACTAACATGTCACATTTCGCCCGATTCCCCATAGGTAACACATCGCCCGATTTTCTAACTTAATCGAAACTTATACTATATGTGACTTATTTTCAATCGCCCGATTTTGTCACCAAACTAAAATCGCCCGAAACCATCTACTTTTCCCCGATTCGATCGATTTCTAAATCATCTATCGGAACTAACTAATAATTCGGCTTCCCAAATTTCATAAGTTCCATGGTTTTCCTCCAACCACAAAACGTCTAATGCTAGCTCCAAAAACATCTTATACTAAGGTTGCAAGCCCTATAACTCGTTGAGCTCTTAAGACGCTACGCCTTCCAAATTTATTTATTTATTTATTTATTTATTTTTTAAACCTTCAACTAATATCAGGACTTAGTACCTCAAGAACACATAATGATACAAAGTTAAAACCATATCTTGGACTCTAAACGTAGCTCTTAAACCGCTAAAATTCCTAATTCCATTCATAGCACTTAATACTTCGAATCTTCAACCCTCCATACGATTTTCAGACCCTCATATCATCTAAACACCAAGAATACAGATTTTAAACCTGTATTTTTGGGCTTCATTCGATCATGAGGGCACCAAGATAGATTACGAACTCTAGCATGGAAAATAGGGTTCGAACCGAAGGGAAATCGCTTAGAACTGAATCTTACAAACTTTTTTGTCTTGTAGATGAATTTCATTAACCCACCTCACTTTCCTCGGCTTGTGGTGGATGGAGCTTGCCAAACATCCTTACTCCACTTCGTCTTCGTGGGTTTTCCTTCTTTTCTCCTTTTCCGTTGTTGGTTTCGTTGATTGCTTGCTCACATAATCTCTTCGTCTTCCTCTCTCAATTTCGATGGATTCCTTACAAATGAGGATTTGTGGCTTTGAAGTGTGTAAGAGAAAATATCTTAGCCTAGGTGGTATGGGAATGGCCTTAGGCCAACGTGGGTTTTTCCTAATTTTAGGGACTCTTTGTCCTTTAACAATTTTGGGCTTAATATTTGAAGTTCCATTTTGAGTCTTCAAATCTTGGACCACTCTTAGCATTTTTGGGCCAAGCCTATGAATCCTCTTGGGTTTAAGTTTACATTAAATTCTACCCCAATCACACCCAAAGTCCAACTTCTATTCTTACCCACAAATATAATTACTTTGGGTCTAATTTGGAATCCCTTCCCTATTTCAATAATTTATAGCCCAATTGCCATTCCTACCATTAATATTATTATTTCTACTTCCCTTGTTTTCATAAATGTTCTATATAACTTAAGTGTCATCTCAATCACATAATTAATTGCACCTAAGCCGCGAAAGTACAGAAGTACGAAATCCAATTATCACTCCGACGCATGTTAGTTCACGAAATTCTCATGGTCACATAAAGCACATAATTTGGTTTACTAAATAAATAAAGTTAAATAAGCACGTCGTTAATCCACGAAAATCATGGAATGGCTTAAGCATATAATCAGCGCACCCAATTCGCAGAGTCATATAAGACACTTGTGCGATTTATTTAATTGCATATGTCAGGATGCAACTTTATTGGCCCACTAGTCTTACGAGGACTCGGGTGCTACAATCGAACCGCTCAGAAGGTACTGGAAAGCGGTTTCTACTGGCCTACGATTTTTAGAGACGCCCAACGGTACGTTGACATTTGCGATCAATGTTAGGAATATGCCCTAATGCTATATGAGGATAAGATTGTATATGTCATTAGATTATTTATCATTCGACTTTTGTGTAATAAGACATTTTAGTGCGTATAATGAAAGGCATTATTCGTTATTAGATATAAGAGTTCTTCGCTTAGCATCCGATAAAGCAATAAATGAACAAATCCAAATGTGTCGAGTTGAGTCACTGTTCTCGATGGGCACGAGAGTGGAAGGCACCGGTGGACTCTTAGCCTCGAACATTAAAAGTCCGTAAGCCCTAAGGTTCCAGTTGGGTGCTGGATAACCGATCACGGCTTATTTGTTGGTGACCTATCATGTGCAGATATCCCGCTTGGAAGTGGAGGTTGTGACTTGTGATGCGAATCGAATCAAGCAATTGAGTCGTTTCATGGACACTGACTCACGGGTCTTATGGTCGAACATGGCTTATTACTGAAGGAGTGTCAATGACCGACGGCGACACTATAGTAGTCTACGTGAACCTTAGACCGAAAGGGGCTTTGACGGAGTTGACTTCGAAGTCTCGACTGTCACTGGTTCCCCTCGACCCCATTTGCTGTTGCATGGGTCAGCGGGCCATATACAGTCTTGATAACGATTTGTGATTGCCGGGCTTAGATCGCCGAGTACGGATTCACAGTCTCGCAAGTAATCGAGATAAGTGTCCTATGAGGATGGCGATGGAAAATTATAAATTCCTTGGCCAAGGTATTAAACTAACTCATGTTAGACATGGATAGTAGGTTGGTCATTTGTCTCGTTTCCGTTATCCGAATCGAGTTTACTGTGTTTGACATAGACCATGGCTCTAACTCGATTGGGACACATCTGAAGGGTTTATACGTAGCACTATTATCTATAGTGAGGTTCTGGAATAAAGACTGGATCGAAATTCGCACTCGAATCAAGTTACGGTCCGGTACTATGGGATTGGCTAGGTAACTATCGGACTCGTGGATTCCTCCCTTGCCGATTGAGGTGAAGCTAGAGAGTCGAAGCTTAAAAAGGATAATCAAAGTGTACTGATAAGGAGAGATAGTGTTTTGGGCCTTAACGGGCCTTGAGCCGTTGGGCCACGCCTTAATGGTCCTCGAGACATTTATTGGTTCGAAGTTGGACTTCTTATGAAACTAACTTTAAGGCTTGGGCTTGGCCAAGTGCTTAATGGGCTTGAGGATAAAATTAGATTTCACCTTAAGCTAATTTCGAAATATGCCTTTGAGGGTATTTTCAGAATTTGCATATTTGATATAAATATGGAATAAAATATTTGGAATATTATTTATTGAAATTTCGAAATTATTCTAGGATTAAGTTTTGAATTTTATAGTATATTTAAAAATACTTAGTTTGACTTGGTATTCAAGTTGATTTTCTAATAATAGCAAGTTTCCTTAAGTTTGAATTTGGAATTCAAATGAGAGTAAGATTTGACGAAAATCTCTCACACTTTAGGGACTTAGCAATCGAAATCAAAGCCTTTAAATAGGCTAAATTTCGTGCTACCTAAGATGTGAAGAAGAGATTTTCGAAATCAATACAAGGCAAAAAACACACACAACGAATGCACACACGTTTCTCCCACGCGACAGCTCTGTTCTCTCTAGCAATCTTTAGAGAACTGATTTCGTGGTACACTGCGAGGTCGGCGTGATGATCTAGTGCCATCCACCACCATCGATGAAGTCTTGAAGAAAAGGACGAGGAGCTGCCACTCGCTTCAACTGGTAATTTTCTACGGTTTTGACCCGCCCTATTATGTGTCTATGTTATTATTCTGATCCGAGCAACGAGGGCAATCGGGGAACCCGAAAATTTTTTGTTCCGCACCGTACCTAGGGACGTGGCGTCTCCGGGAGGCACCGGGTAACCCAACAGTAGTATCGGAGCGGGCGATCGTAATCAGAATAATAATGTGTTGAAACGAGGCACGTGGGAGACGATCGAAAGCCAATGCAGTTTGACCGGCGTGGGGCTGATTGATGCGTCGTTTGCCATCCCCCGGCCACCACCTCGTGCAGCGTGGCCGACGAAGCAGCCATCGACAAGACTAGATCACGGGCAGCCATGGGCGGCGGCACAATCCGGCCGCGGCTGTGCGTTGTGCACGGCTGCACGCTCGTACCATCGGACTGCTTTGAGCAGGCCAGATCAGCCGTGACATCTAGGTTCGGCACCGGCCATGGTGGCTCCAGCACTGTTCCAAGGTGGTGCCACCGCGTCGAGCGGCAGCAAAGGCAACAGATCAGCCGCGACAAAATTCTGCGCGGGCTGAAATCGCGCGTTGCGCTCGTCGCGTCGCCGCCGGTTCCGGCTTCAGCCGGGGTTCCACGCTGGTGGCATGCTCCGTCGTGGCTCTTCGGCGTGTTTTGACGGCTAAGTGATTTGAGTCGCGACTGCTGCATTAGGGCTTCACGCTCCAAGCCTTAACGGGCCTTTTAATGGGCTTGGCCCCTTTAAGGCCCAATTTTTTTGTTTTTTTTTTAAATCATGTAATTGTCAACGTGCTCGTTATGAATGTGATTTAAGGCGCACTTGCAGGTTTAGGAATTTGGTTTTCGGGTTATTTGTTATGGGTTACGCCCCCCGGGCTTGTGTTTGTTTTATACGGGTTGTTCGGGACTTATGATCCCCCTGTAATTTACCATTTTATTAGATAGCTTAAATACGAACACGAGGGCCCATTTGATGGTTGACAACCCCCCGGCGGTAACAAGGTGGTGGACGTTCGGTGACTTTGAGGCCGTTCGAGTGACGATGGACGTTTTACGAAAAAGGAATTGAAGGAACAAATAGATGAACTCCTACAAAAAGGATTCATTCAGACCAGCTTCTCTCCCTGGGGTGCGCCAGTCCTATTTGTCCGAAAGAAGGATGGCTCGATGAGATTGTGTATAGACTACAGGGAGTTGAACAAGCTGACGATCAAGAACAAGTATCCACTACCCCGAATAGACGACCTCTTCGACCAATTACAAGGCGCCACCGTGTTTTCTAAGATTGACTTGAGGTCGGGCTACCATCAACTGAAAATCCGCAAGGAAGATGTTCCCAAAACGGCGTTCAGTACCAGATACGGGCATTTCGAATTTCTAGTCATGCCCTTTGGACTGACGAACGCACCGGCGGCCTTCATGGACCTAATGAACCGGGTGTTCGAAGCCTATCTAGATAAGTTTGTAATTGTTTTCATAGATGACATCCTCATCTACTCCAGGACGAAGGAGGAGCACGAGCAACACCTACGATTAGTACTCGGGGTATTAAGGGAAAAGCAGCTGTACGCTAAGTTCAAAAAGTGCGAATTCTGGCTGGACCAAGTAGCATTCTTGGGGCACATCGTCTCGGGAGAGGGAATTTCAGTGGACCCAAGCAGAATCGAGGCAATCAATAACTGGCCACAACCGACCAATGCAACAGAAGTACGGAGCTTTCTAGGCTTAGCGGGCTATTATAGGAAATTCATAAAAGATTTCTCGAAAATTGCCTCTACACTCACGAAGCTAACCAGAAAGAACACTCCTTTTCAATGGAGCGAAGAGTGTGAACAAAGCTTCCAAGAACTGAAAAAGCGGCTTACTACAGCCCCAGTGCTGACGATACCCACGGGAACTGGAGGGTTCTCTGTGTATAGCGACGCCTCGAAGAACGGGTTATGATGCGTACTGATGCAGAATGGTAACGTAGTAGCTTACGCCTCACGGCAATTGAAGGAGTACGAAAAGAACTACCCTACACACGACTTGGAGCTCCCCGCAGTGGTTTTTGCTCTCAAGATTTGGAGGCACTACTTGTATGGAGAAAGGTGCGAAATCTACACCGATCACAAGAGTTTAAAGTATTTCTTTACCCAGAAGGAACTCAATATGAGGCAAAGAAGATGGCTGGAGCTAGTGAAAGACTACGATTGTGTGATCAACTACCACCCAGGAAAGGCGAACGTGGTAGCTGATGCTCTAAGCCGGAATCAGTAAGCGCGGAACTTCAACGACTCGACGTGGAGATTGTACCATTGGGAGAAGTCGAGGTGAAATTAGCATCCCTAACTCTGCAACCAACGCTACTGGAGCAGATCAAAAAGGCACAGGAAAACGACGAGTTTTACCTGAAGACGAAGGAAGCGCAAACCGAGCAACCAACGACGGACTTCGTGTTTCGGGACGACGGAAGTTTATACTACAAGAGTAGATTGTACGTTCCGAACGACGCGGATCTTAGACGAGTCATAATGACGGAAGCACATACCACGCCATATTCGGTACACCCAGGAGCTACGAAGCTATATAGGGATCTAAGGACTAACTACTGGTGGCCGGGAATGAAAAAGGACGTAGCGACGTTCGTGAGCCAATGCCTCACCTGCCAGCAAATTAAGGCAGAACATCAGCGACCGGCATGGACGCTGCAACCTCTGCCCATTCCGGAGTGGAAGTGGGACAATGTAACGATGGATTTCGTGAGCGGATTGCCGAGGAACGCGAAAGGACACGATGCAATTTGGGTAATTGTAGATCGACTTACAAAATCTGCCCATTTTCTGCCGATGAGTACAACGTTTACCATGGAGCGGTATGCAGAATTGTACATCCAAGAGATAGTAAGACTCCATGGGGCACCCTTAACGATAGTTTCAGACCGCGATTCACGATTTCTATCTAAATTCTGGACGAGTTTACAAAAGGCCATGGGGGCGAAATTGACATTCAGCACCGCATATCATCCGCAAACGGACGGTCAATCCGAGCGGACAATCCAAACGCTGGAAGATATGTTACGAGCCTGTGTACTTGACTTCAAAGGCAACTGGAGCAAGTACCTTCCACTTGTAGAATTCTCGTACAACAACAGTTACCAAGCTACAATTGGAATGGCTCCTTATGAAGCTTTGTACGGACGGAAGTGCAGATCCCCAGTGCATTGGGACGAAGTGGGTGAACGGGCGATGTTAGGCCCCGATATGATACGGGAAATGACAGAAATTATCACGATGATCCGAGAAAGAATGCGCACGGCGCAGAGTAGACAGAAGAGTTATGCGGATCGAAGACGCAGACCGCTAGAATTCGAGATGAATGATTGGGTCTTTGTGAAAGTATCACCAATGAAAGGAGTCAAAAGGTACGGAAAGAAGGGAAAACTAAGCCTGAGATACATTGGTCCCTTCAAGATAATAAAGAGAGTCGGTGAAGTGGCTTACCAACTAGAACTACCAGCATCGTTGTCGCAAGTACACGATGTATTCCATGTTTCCACGTTGCGGAAGTATATCGCTGACCCAAGCCACGTGTTGATAAACGACTCACTGCATCAACACTTGAAACCAGTCTTGAGTTATGAGGAAATTCCCGTAGAGATATTGATGAATGAGACGAAGAGGCTTAGGAACAAAGAGATTCCTCTAGTAAAAGTTCTGTGGCGGAATCAGTCAGTAGAGGAAGCCACATGGGAACGCGAGGATGAGATGAAAACCCGCTATCCTGAATTGTTCCGAGCGGGCTGATTTCGGGGGCGAAATCCTCCTTAAGGGGGGGAGGATGTAGCACCTGGGTTCCCCGTAAGTCTTTAGGGCCAATGAATTAGCGAAATATGATTTTGTGCTCTCTGTGCATTTATGCGATTTATGTGCGTTTGTGTGAAGTAGGTGCATTAATGCCATGACTATGCGATTCACTTAATTTTGTGCTTATATTACCTACGTGGAATTTCGTGTGAAAAATTACGTGCTTACGTGGCTTAGGAAATCTCCCAAAAAAAAAATTAGTCGGGCTACAAGGTTCCAATTCAATTAGAACTTCAAAATAGGCCCAAGTTGGAAACTAGGCCATGAGTAAAAATGTGACTTAAGGGCCTCAAGTGGGCTAGGAATTTAGAAATTGGCCCAATACCCTTAGAAATGGCTTTACTTTAGCAAACAAACCCCTTGATTTAAGGGATATTTCGTGACTTAAGGCCTTAGCCACTTAAATCTCACTTAGAAAGCCATTTCAAGTCCACTCAACCCCTAGCCAAGAAACTAACGAAAGCTCAAGCCAAGAAAGGAGAGAGACGAAATCGACTTTGTGCTTTGGAGGAGGTAAGAAAATCTCCAAACCTACACTTTACGTTTGAAGCTTAATAAATATGGGTATATTGTAGATGGCAAAGCTCTAAGTGTGGAGGACGAAATCATAAGGTTGGGGAAACCCTTGAATTTCTTAGAATTTGGTTAACTTAAATTATTTTGAGCTAGCTCTAGGCGTTTTTGGGTTGAATAAAATACCATGGAGCTTATGAAATCTGAAAAGAGGGGTTACGATTTAATTTTGAGAAGATGAGCAGTTGAAAGTTTCGACCAAAAGTGAAGAACATTCGAAGGTCGAAATGTATGAAAATGTCGAATTGTAATGACGAGCTAAGATAGTAAAAATGTCGAGTTGTAATATCGAGCTAAGATAGTTAAAAATGTCGAGACTTATGATGAGTTCATGTCGACATTTTTAGTTCAAAATGTCGAGATGCAAGGTAAAATGTCGAAGCTATGAAAAATGTCGAACTAGAAGGAGATGTCGAGAACCCATAAAAATGTCGAGATAGTTGAAAATGTCGAATCCTTACACATACAAATGTCGAGATTTACGTCAAAATTCATATCGACATTCCTATTTAAAATGACGAAATAAATGTCGAGCCTCAGCTAATGTCGAGATCTTTCAATACCTTAAATGTCAAATTCATGTCGACATTTTTCAGTTTCAAAATGTCGAGATAAAAGGAATAAAAATGTCGAGTTAGATACCGAGATTTACTAAATGTCGAGTTTACTATCGAGATTTCTTTACAAGCTATGCCGAGATTTTTACATATCATATATTGACATTTAGAGATGTCGAGTCCTTCTATTTGGAAAAAAAAATGTCGAAACTAAGGAAAATGTCGAGACTTTATTCGGGTATAAATGTCGAACTGGAAGACAATGTCGAGAGGTCAAAATGTCGAGCACTTATGAAATGTCGAGATCCTTCAACAGCCCAAATGTCGAACCCTTACCAAAATAAATGTCGAGGTCAACAAATAATAAATATCGAGATCCATGTTGAGACATGTCGACATTTTCTGTTTCAAATGCCGATAACAATGTCGAGGCCTATTATATATATAAATTCACCTAAAAA
This sequence comes from Craterostigma plantagineum, assembly GCA_027422505.1. NCBI lineage: Eukaryota > Viridiplantae > Streptophyta > Magnoliopsida > Lamiales > Linderniaceae > Craterostigma > Craterostigma plantagineum. The sequence goes on along the minus strand of JAPQWV010000021.1, from coordinate 12,183,422 downwards.
TCTCGAGATCAAGCTCGAGATTTATCAGACCCGAGATTTATTTCGAAAACAATAGCTCGAGATTTTCTTATAATGTCGAGATTTAATTTAACCAACAACTCGAAATCTATTTTAACCCATGATATACATTTAGGGCTCGAAGATTAGCATACTTAAACCATGAAATAAAATAGCGCACTGACACCAATATTTTATGCCTAAGGTCGGGACTTAGGAACACTTACGGGTCAAGTGACTGCTAATCTACGGACTCCAGGTAAGTAGAAGTCCAACTACAACACACAATTCGCGTGTTATACGTTTTGTATGACTATGTGCCTACGTGGTTTCACGATTACGTGGATTGGTTGTCATGCTTTCATGTGATTAGTATAAATTGCATTTATTTGCATATGCATACTCACGTGCACGCACGAACTAATGGGGAAGGGTCGTGGGACAGAGTGTGCATAGTTACATGTCGCTTGTACGCGACGAGGACTTGCCGATATGGGCAAGTGTGTCGACTCATAGTTGAGTCAGGGGCGGTCTCCTATGCTACCAGGGCGGCGTTTTAGCGTCGTCGTACTATTATTGTAGATATATATATTGATATCCTATGGATAGGATTTGGGCATGGCCCGTGGCGGTAAGGTGCGACCTGGAGGGTGCGACCTGAGGGTGTAAGCGACACAGGGTGGAACCCTGGTGTAGGCGACCTCAGCGTGGGCTACCAGCGTGAGCGACCGCCGGACAGTCGGGGACGACCGGGTTCATATGGCGACCTAGGGGAACGATGTGCATCCTAGGGTTCGGCCATCCGGCGTGGACCGCTGTCGTATTGTCCTTGAGGGACGTGAGCTCTTGTGGTGCATAGTGAGATTAGCCGAGGGCCCTGAGTACGTTGGTACGATTGTTATATGCATCGGCGCGGTTCGCCTTTGCGAATGGTATATGCATCGGCGCGGTTCGCCTTTGCGAGTGTTATATGCATTGGCGTGGATTGCCTTTGCGAGTGTTATATGCATCGGCGCGGATTGCCATTGCAGGGGAGTGACACGTGCACACATGCATGATTTCTGCTTACTGAGCCTCGGTGGCTCATTCCTTACGTTGTGTGTTGTAGGCACTGGCGATCACGGTATGTGAGCGCGTTTTGAAGGCAAGGCCAACCTTTTGAAGCTTCGTGCTGCTTTTGGGGGTGGACGTGTGTGTGTGGATGACGACCTGTGAGGCCGGGCGCATAGGAGCTTTTGCTGTGCCGACACACCTTCGCCGTTGTAATTAGACCATGTCTAGAACCTGATGTTCGACATGCATTCTTTTGTCTTGTATAGAACGATGTTCCATTCCATAAATGAAAAATGAAAAATTTGTACGCGTTTTCGGTGCACTTCTTTAATTACAAACTCGCTAGGCACATAGAATGCGCTAGAATAGGCGGTTAGGAAGTCGGGTCGTCACAAACACTTGTCGATGTGGTCAGCGTAGTATCTGGTGCGACGGTGACGGCCGGAAAGAGAGACTCCAGCTGAATGCTCAGTCTTCTGGGAGTCCTCCTGATCAGACTTATTTCCTCGTCAGACTCTGTGTCAGACGAGGTGGCCGTGTGAGGAGTAAGGTCACGATTGACGTCCTCCAGTGCCTGATCCGTCATCGGTGGAAGAGAGCCTTGCCCCATTTCTGTCTCGGGCTGTGCCTCTTGCGGAAGAACTTCCTCAAAAGTTTCTTCGAGCACGCCAACATGTATGGGCACTTCCACTTGTAATTCGAGTGCAGGAGCCTCGAGCGCCAACTCTGTAGCCAGGACGTCTATCAAAGCATCTTCCACGTCGGGCATCGGCTCTTCGATCAAAGGAGACTCCTGTTGAAGCTCCTGAGCGACAACGTCAATCATCGCGTCGTCAGGGCTTGGTTGGTGTTGGGGAGGGCTCACATGGTGATCTGTCGGGGGCCCTCTGATCATTTCCTCCGTTAAATTGTTTTCCGGCAGAACCTCTGATACTCAGCTCCCGCGGGGTCGGCGAGCCTGAGTAAGTTGAGTGGAATCGGCATCGACGGTTGGTCCAGGAGGTAGCTGAGGGATGTTCTCTGCATGTAGCTCCATGAACTCCCTGATGATTACGTTGAACCAGCGAGCATAGGGCACGTTCTTTGACCTTCGGTTCTCCTTCAGCCAAATCTATTCAGTTAGATCGTTCCAGATCAGCTGTGCAAAGTCGTAGTTTCTGGCGAAGGCGAGGCCGTGAAAGATCCGCAGTAATTGCCGTTGCCCTTGTCGAATCCAGCGTGTTTGGGTGATAGACACTTGTTCACTATGTCGAACAGTGTCTTCCAGGGGTGAGGGATACCGCTGCTCTGGACCTGAGCTAATCTTGTAAGCGGCGGTTGGTATCCCATGTGCATGAAGTCCTGAATCATCTCTGCGTCGGTCGGGAGCGGGTCGTAGTTGCCGTTGTGGGGCAAGTCCAGTATCATGCTGAACTGGCTCTTGCTCATGTGAATATGCCGCGTCCCGATTCGAGTCATGAAAGAGAATGTCCCATCTGCTACGGCTCCTTGTATGCATCCCCAGAACTGCTGGAGATAGACCTTCGGCACTGAGGCAGTGATCGTCAGCGCGTGCCAAATGGGGTGACCTCTGAGGATGGATACGATGATCTCGTCTGGGCACCGAAATGTGTCCAGATCGAGCTGAAAGTTCGTATCCTGAACATTCAAGTACATATTGTGATCATATATGTGGTTGTATCTTGGGTAGCGATCCATCTGAAATACAAGATATATAAAAGTTCGTTAGTTCAATTTTATTTTTCAGTCGAAATATGAATAAATTTCATCAAACTATAGTAATATTGCAAATAATAGCATGTTCGATGAATTTTGAATTGAAATAATATCAAATGCATAGTGTATGTTCAATTTCAAAAATCGTGATGGCATGAATGTAATTTCCAAGGAAATATTTGTCGCGTGAAAAATGGTTCGAAAAGTGTTAAATCAGTAAGTCACTGTTCATGCCGAGAAAATTTTCGCTCGAGAAAATTTAATTGCAATTTGATTTCCTATACACTGATTTCAATTGAAACGTTTCCGTGTAATTTTTCGATCGAGAAATTTTATTCGCTAATATTCGCTACAGTGTAAAAGACTTAGAGAAAAATGTTCTAAGTGTTGAAGTTGAACTCTAGACTGTAGTCGATCAATTTTATGATCGAGAAAAATTCCGTGTAAATTTACGATCGAGAAATTATTTCTCAGATAAATTTACTGTCGAGAAATTTTCTTCGAGTGAATAAAATTTTTCGATTTGAGAATTTGTCGAGCGATATGTGATTTTAAAAATTTTTGCGGCAAAATATTTTTATCGAGAAATTGGTCAACGACGAAACTAAGTCAATCGTCGAAAAACTTTTCGATCAATTTATTCTAAGCGGCGAATTTTACGATCGAAAAAGTTAAGCATTGAAAAATAAATTTCTCGCTGCTAACATTTTTGCGACCGAAATGAAGTGAAATCGTAATTTTAATTTTGCGATGGTAAGTTTAGCGCTTGATTTGAATTTGCATCTAAATTATCTATTCACTGCATAAGTTTTTCGCTCGCAGAAAATCATAATTGGATTTTTCGATGGTAAGAGTAACGGTTATAATCTTTTATCGTGATGACTAGCGATCGAAAACTTAAATCGACACAAATAGTATCTCGATTGAATTGAAATCCAATTAAGATAATTTGCGATCGACAAAGTTCTTCGACAGCTTGAAAACTTCAAATCCAGTTTCATCGAAACTCATTTTATCATCACAGATGGAAATTTTCCTACGATTTACGCTATCTGTTTCATCAAAAACATCGAATCTATCTAAACAACAGGCATTTAACTCAGAAAATCCAAGAAGCATGCCTAGATTTTCTGAAACAGTATACGTTTAAATCGTTTTTGAAGAACAGTCGAAAAATCTTAACTAAACATGATAAAAACTACAAAATGTAAATGCAAATCAAGTTATAACATTCGCAATCGTTAACCGAATCGAATTTCTACCCAGACGATTTGAAGTGAAAATTAGAAGATTTTTGAAGAAATTTGTATCGTCTGAGAAAGTTTTGCGTGAGAGAATTTCTTTCGATTAGGGTTGCGTGAGAAAAAGTTTTTCGACTGACAAAAAGTGAACTTTTAATAACTCGCTGTAAATCAATGTTGAGTTTGCGATTGGACGTTTTGCGATTAAATGGATCAGGCCCAGTACTATTTGCGCTCGATAAACTTTTGATTCGAAAATTGCTTCTCAATTCAAGTTTTTCGATCGCAAATTATCGCGGCCAATCAAAATCGTTTCCAACACTGTTTACGATCGAGAAACTTTAGATTGCGAATTAATTCTAATATCCAGTTTCTCGAGAGTAAGTTCTTCTAAAGAATTTCAAATTGACCCCTATTTCAAAATAAAACCCATTGTAAGGCTCCCCCTTAGTAATTAAAATAAATGCAATTAACTCCCTGTATTTTCCGTGTAGTAACGTCTAGCTCGCCTGGTAGAAGTTTAAAAATCTGTACCACTTAGAGATAAACGTTAGTAATAATGGAGTTAATCAGCAATTATTTTTGGCAATTTTATCTTTGGAATATTTGGTCTTGAGTCTAGCTCCTCTCTTTGTAGTGTCGACGTTTCACTCGGTAATTTTGTTTGAAGGAACCTGAAACACTTAGAGAAAAACGTCGAGAATATTTGGAGCTAATCCACGATTTTTATATTTGCTCCCCCTCAAATAATGCGCAAGAAGTGACTAATTACGCAAGCATATTAAATCAATTCAAGTCACGAGCATATAACACACAAATCTACCAAGTAAGTGCATATACATGGTCCCCGAAAACATGTACTTTAAAATATTGCGTGAGGGTTGGAGCATAGAAAAACTTATCGCATTTAAACAATTCAGTACCAATGCAATCTAAAATTGCATTCAGAATGTGCGATGCGCACAAAAAAAATTTGCATTTCTTCAATTCAACGCATATGAAACATAACATTTCATGTCAAAATGTGCGAAGTATATGAGTTTAAAATTTTTATTTTCATTTTTCATATCTATATATATATTTATTATTATTATTTACCTATATATATAAAAAATTTATTATATATATTTATTTTTATTTTTTTCGTATTTTACTATTATTATAGTATGGGGTCAGATTATTTTGCTTCGATCAATCGTCAAGCCTAAAATTTTACGAGACATTTGAAAGAGAAAATGCCGTCAAGTCTTGTCGTCAAACTAAAGTCCTAAGTTCATAGACTGCTCCATTTCGACAACTCTCACTAGGTTCGCTCTTGCTCTCAATAATTTCTATCTTGGGATTTTTATATTTTTATCACTCAAGTCAACACAAGCAGTTTCAAGTCAATTTACCTGTGATCGAGGCGTGTTTAATCATTTCACCCAAGCGAGAGACCGTCGATTGGAATCAAATGGGTGTAAAGGTTTTAGTTTGGCTTGGACTTAGAAGGGAAGGAATTTAAAGGAAAGTGAGCTTATCTCTTCGTCATCTTCCATTTCTAGGTCCGTTTCCTTTCTTTTCGGCGTTTATGTTTTTCAATCAATTATCCCTCCTTTTCTTTTAAGAACTATCCCTTGTTATGCTATGCTCAAGCTGAAGCTTCGCTTCTCCACGAGGGCATAGGAAATTATCGTCGGCGAAGTTCTTCTTGTTGGTTCTCGGGCAGATACCGTGCTCCTCTTCTCTTAGTCCCTAGAGAGGTTTCGGAGATTATCTATTTGGAAAAGTTCACGGTTATGGTATTCGTGCCCGAGGCTGCGCTCCTCTTCTCGTTTCCCGATATAAGACCGGATTATCGTTGGAGAAGTTCACTTCGTGGTGCTCCTCTTCCAGCAGTTCTGACGAGCGTACGAGATTATCGTTGGAGAAGTTCGCAGCAGGAACCATGCCACTTTCTACAAGGCAGTCGGAAGGCCGGTTCCTTTGGTCTGATTTTAGTGCGTTGAGCAATGCCTAGTTTGTCATCATCTCCTTTTGATTTCTTTTGTTTTTATCCCCCTCCTTTTCTTCGTTTGAGCAACCATTCGAAGAGTGTTGAATTCGGTTGAAGGCTTGGAATGGGTTTCAAAGGATGAAAAGGACATCGGAGAAGGCTCCAAGTGGATGACTAAGGGCTAATCTGTGGGGAAAATTATATAAGACCGAGTGAAGAAATATTGATAAACGTATTATAGTACATTTATCGAAGTATTTAATTGGCTCGTAATAGAGTTTTCGTAGTCATTTTATGCACTTATTAACCCTATTTCTACTTATTTTGATATTGAAGGAGCTTAGGACGCGTTTCGGGCGAAAAGGAGCGAAAACGAGGCAAAACGGCGCAAAGATGACGAACACTGCCAAGTGTCACGGCCGTGACACCTTGTGCACGTGGCCGTGACAACCACCAGAGGCTGAAAGCTAAAGCAAGTCACGGCCGTGACACTTCTTGCACCAGGCCGTGACCCATAGCAGCAGCAGCATTCGAAAATTCATATCTCTCAATCCAGACCTCAGATTGAGAATCCCTTTGGTCAGAGTCAAAATTGGCGAGCCTTCTATCTATGGTTAAAATTTCAGGTCAATCGGACATCGTTTACTTCTCCTTCTGAGAGAAATACAGAACTATCGCAAGGCAGTAAAAGCGTCACGGCCGTGACGCTACTGCACGAGGCCGTGACGAACGGCAGTGAGCTCCATTTTATGCCCCGATAGTGTCACGGCCGTGACTGATCATGTCCCAGGCCGTGACACTTACGAAAATCAGCATAAAAGCCCAAATTCGACCCAAAAAAGGGGATACTGACCAGATATCAACCCTAAACTCTCCAGAGACGAAAGAAGAGCCAAAAGAACGCAGAATCACGTCCCGGAGCACAAGAGACGAAGAAACGACGCAATCACACCCAATTGATCAAAGAACTAAGATTCAATTCGCCAGTATTCAAGATCATGAATCTTCCTTCTCTGTTCTCTAATTCTTTCATTGTTTTCTCATCTATTATGAGTAGTTAAATTCCCTGTGTGTTTGGGATTAGATGAACGCTAGGTTATTTTGCAATTAAGAGATATGTTATCGTGACTCGTGTTAATGACTATTTATCTATCTATGAAATTGTTTCGTCGCTTTAATATGTCTATGTGTTAAAGTGATCGTGTGGAAAATCGTTTAGGGCGACAGCTAAACAACGATTAGGCCGTTCGTAGAAGATAGGATTCGAGTATAGGGAGAAAGCAAATACTCGATCCTCGCTTTAGTAATTACTGCACTTTAGATCCCCGCGAGCGTTTAGGGCGACAGCAAATTCGTTAGCGGGTAGGAAATTACTGCGATCTAGTCAGAATCACGTAGGAATTATAATTTACTGTCGTAGGCAATATACCTAGCGGGAGTCGAATCCCGAGCACATCTTTATTATCTGAAAGCTCCTTTACCAGTTTTAGGCGTATTCTCTTAGTTTCTCGTTGATTTAGGAAATAATCTGTTAGGATAATTCGTAACACCCTCTGCGTATTTTATTTAGGCTAAATATCGAGTCGATATGTTAATACTAGTACTTAGTTTATTCCTCGTGTTCGAGACTCGTTTACTCACAACGATAGGTCCACTGCCTATCGCACGTCGGTGATAGTAATTAGGTATACGTTTTATTTTATCACTTGTCGCACTTGCACATTACACCACGTGTCGATCAAGTTTTTGGCGCCGTTGCCGGGGAATATATTGATATTAGGAACACCGTAGTTTGGTAATTTTGCCATTTTTATTTGAAGTTTTCCTTTTTTTCTTTATTACTATTTGCGTTATTTGTTCTTTTAGTCATTGTTATTTTCGTTATTTCTTTTACGTGTCGATTTCTTTTAGTCCAGATACAGAAGTAGATATGGCGGACCACAGAGTGCCCGTCCACGAGGAGGATCCATCACTACAAGATCTCCTCAAGAATGCCGCGGTAGGCGGTACTGAGTCGGCAATTATCATCCCGCCGATCGAGAACAACAATTTCGAACTAAAGCACTCTTGGCTTCAGATGATCTTCCAGACGGCTCAGTTTGAAGGCAATCCCGACGACGATCCCTACACCCATTTGAAGGCCTTTCTGACGGTGACCGACACCATCAAGATCAACGGTGTCTCGGGCGATGCGATCAAGCTGATGCTATTCCCGTTCTCGTTGAAGTTCAGGGCGAAGGACTGGTTGGAGATGTTGCCGCCCAGATCGATCACCACGTGGGAAGAGATGCGAGCCGCCTTCATTGGCCACTACTTCCCACTATCAAAGGTTCTAAGGCTGAAGACGGAGATATCACTATTTCACCAGAAGGACTCAGAAAATCTCTACGAGGTATGGGAGCGTTACAAAGCGCTACTGAAGAGGTGCCCAGAACACGGGATGTCGAAGGCAGCTCAGATCGACCGATTTCACGAGGGGCTCAACGACCAGACCGTTCACATGTTAGACGGAGCCGCAGGAGGAGGGCTCGTGAAGCTCTCTGCTACAGATGCTTGGAATTTAATCGAGGACTACTCGAGGAACAGCTTCATGCGAGGTAACACGAGGATTAAGACGCCAGGCGTGTTCGGCGTGAGCGAGGAGACGGCTACGAATGCCAAATTTGAGGCGCTCCAGCAACAGATCGCGACGACAAACTCTCAGCTGCAGACGATGATTGTAGCCCTACTTCCCAAGGCCGGGCAGACGCCGCCCGTGAACGCCGTGAGGACCACTGCACCATCACAACATACGCCTTACGTACCACTGTGCGGGATCTGTGGTGCAGCCCATGAAACGTTTGAATGCCAATTCGGGCAGTCGCTGGAGCACATCGATTATATGGGGAATTACCAAGGTGGACAGTGAAGCATCCAGCCTCGAGCGCATTCTAACCTGGCGTACACGGGAATCAGAACCACCAGGGGCAAGGACCGCCAGGATTTTAGGTAAGACAATCCGATTTCCAAAACGGGGCGCCACGCCAACACCAGAATGCACCCGCAGGAGGATCCGACGACATGAGGGAGATGAAGGATATGATGAAGGCGCTCCTCACGAACTTCAGCAGCACCACCGCAGCTCACGAGAATCGAATGATGAAGATGGAGGAGTACATGGAAGCAAACGATGTAGTGCCCAGAACACTGACGCCTCGATGAAGAAGTTGTGGCAGCAAGTGGGCCAATTAGCAAAACAACTGGCGGAGCGAAATCAAGGATCACTCCCGAGCTATACCGAGACAAATCCTAAGGAGTACTGCAACGCGATAACTCTGAGGAGCAGGAGAGGATTACAAGAAGCTTCTGCCAAGCAGAATTCAAAGGAGAAAGTCGATTTCGAGGGCCACGACGAGCCAGAAGTGGAGGAAAGAGGGCGACGGAGTCGAGAAGGTCAAGGATGACAAGGGAAAGACGCGACCATTCGTGAAGCCGTATCAACTAAAGATTCCGTAACCAGCTCGGTTGAGGGAAGCTGCACCTGAAAAAGAAAAGGTTCAACCTAAAAAGGAGGAGGCTGCACCCGAAATAGAGAAAGCGAGTGAGATCGAGCGACCACCAGTGAGGCTATACCAGTCGAAGGTTCCCTACCCAGCACGTTTGAAGAAGGACAAAGACGAGGCGCTATTTAGCAGATTTATGGGTATGTGCAAAGAATTACATATTACCTTACCGTTTGTTGAAGCTATTACGCAGATGCCCAGTTTCGCGAAGTTTCTGAAGGACTTGCTGACAAATCGACGGAAGCTCGAACATGTCTCTACGGTATACCTACGAGGAGAGTGCTCGGCGACACTCCAGAGCAAGATACCGAAAAAGCTCAAGGACCCAGGGAGTTTTACTATTCCTTGTCGTATAGGTGACTTAGTAGTTGAGCATGCTTTAGCTGATCTAGGCGCTAGTATAAATTTGATGCCGTACTCCATCTTTAAGCGCTTAGGATTAGGTGAACCACGACCCACTAGGATGAGTATTCAGTTGGCTGATAGATCGTTAAAATACCCCATAGGTGTTATCGAGGATGTTCTAGTTAAGGTCGATAAGTTCGTTATCCCTGCTGATTTTGTGATCTTAGAGATGGACGAGGATGAAAATATTCCATTAATTCTAGGCAGACCATTCTTAGCTACAGGTGAGACTCTGATAGATGTTAGGAATGGAACATTGAGTTTGAATGTAGACGGCGAGAAAGTTACGTTTAATATGAATGACTCGATGAAAAAGAGTAGCGAGCATGATAATAAGTGCGATTACTTGGATGCTTTTGAGCACGATCTCTCCTCTTCTGTGCAAGGTTTATCACAGGTTTTGAGCAAGGAGGATCGGCGAGCCCACGATGACCATCGACAAAAACAACAAAGAAGTTAAGGACAAGAGCCCAGTCGAGGAGCGACCGCCACTAGAGCTGAAACCGCTGGCCGGCGAAAAGCGACAACTCCAAGGTATGGATGTAGGCGAGGGAGGCTTGAGTAGAAAAGATGTGTTGTACCTCGACTTCCAGCCACCCTAAGCGAACGAAAGCACGTCCGGCTAAAGATTGTAAAGGAAGCGCTTCTTGGGAGGCAGCCCAGGTTTTATCTATCTAGTACTTTCTTCTATTTTCCCATGACTATGATGCATATGAATATATCTACTATTATTATCTATGTCTAGTTCCTTTTTACATTTCATTTTCTTTTTTAGTTATGTCAGGATATCACGAGTCACGATCCACGACCTTCACGCGTCCAATCACGACCACGTCACTTATTCGTCAGGGAAGTCCCGTTCTTTTTAACCTTCTTTTCCCTTTCTTTATTCATTTTTACGTTGAGGACAACGCAAGTCTTAAGGGTGGGGAGGGGAAAGTAGGTCGAGAACTTACGTAAAAAAAATTTTTTGGCGTGTCCGTGAGTCATTAAGTTCGTTGGAAAGGCATGATTTATTGAATTCAGGCATGATTACTTGCACTTATCTCAAGTTGGTTTTCATGGCATGAAATTTTGTGAGCAATTAGGATATGCATGATTGATTGAATCGTGTCTGTTTGAATAGATATAGCGCTGCTTTGAGAGATTCGTACACATAACCCTTTTTCGTTGTGACAGTTGAGCCTGACTAGCTTATGCTCATTTTCTTGGTTGTGTGACGTGCCTAGCCTATATCTCTCTAGAACTTGCCTGTCTGATGCGTGTTGAAACCATTTCCGGTGCGTTAGTATGAAAATGATAGGGCATTAGGAATTAAGTCCAGGGCCAAATTTTCCTTACCATGACTAACCCCCTTAGTTAGCCACTTTGAGCCTGAGCCTATTTGTTTGCTTACCTCGTGAATTATAAAAGCTACTGACCCGAATAAGCCTCCAGAGATTATATGAATCCCAGTTGATTAGAACAGAGCAGAAGTCGAACTTGAGAGTTACTGTTTCAGTGTATGATTTGATGTTCTTCTCTGCTATTCGTGAAATGACCCATCCCTTGCTTGACTGTTTTCTGAAATGACCCGATCCTTGCATAAGCCTGCCCATAACCCTTTGGCAAGATATAGGTTTTGGTAATAAGTATCCCTAGGTACACGGCATTCGCTGTGACGATGTATTCTTTGCGACAAAAGCCAAACCTTGATGTTTTTAGGGAATAAGGGCAGTGCACAAAAGTGGAGTGTAACTAAGGTGAAAGGGCAGAAAATGAAAGGGAACTGAGTCGAGAGGGTCAGCCAGAAAAGTCTAGGATTTCAGAGCGAGAACGTTGAGTCTTATGTTGAAGCATGTGACTGTCGGTTTAATCATGCTATGTTCTTTGATATTTTTCGCTTACGTGTCCTAGCTCTAAGACTACGTGTTCAAGTATATATGTTTATCGCTGCGTTACTAATTATTGACCCGTTTCAACCCGAAAAGACCCTCAGATTTATGCTTGGCACTTTAAATAGTAGAGATGCGATTAGCGTGCAAGTTTATGATAGGGGTGAGACTAGTGCACGAATTGAGCGATTCACTATATGTTAGCCTATACACTGAGTGATTTTGAGCGAATCCCTGTGAGGTATGAGTCTCGATTGGCAGTGCGAAGGAAGTTTAGGTCGATAAGTGCAAGTCATTAGTGTGATGTCCATGATTGCTCGCTTGATTCTGTTTCGTGCTTTCTAGCTTTGGTGATAAATTGCGAACAATCGTGCCGTTATCTTGATTTGTGCCTTCTCTGACTTCTAATTTACTTGAGGACAAGCAAATGCTTAAGTGTGGGGAGGTTTGATAAACGTATTATAGTACATTTATCGTAGTATTTAATTGGCTCGTAATAGAGTTTTCGTAGTCATTTTATGCACTATTAACCCTATTTCTACTTATTTTGATATTGAAGGAGTTTGGGACGCGTTTCGGGCGAAAAGGAGCGAAAACGAGGCAAAACGGCGCAAAGACGACGAACACTGCCAAGTGTCACGGCCGTGACACCTTGTGCACGTGGCCGTGACAACCACCAGAGGCTGAAAGCTAAAGCAAGTCACGGCCGTGACACTTCTTGCACCAGGCCGTGACCCATAGCAGCAGCAGCATTAGAAAATTCATATCTCTCAATCCAGACCTTGGATTGAGAATCCCTTTAGTCAGAACCAAGATCGGCGAGTCTTCTATCTATGGTTAAAATTTAGGTCAATCGGACATCGTTTACCCCTCCATCTGAGAGAAATACGAAACTGTCGCAAGGCAGTAAAAGCGTCACGGCCGTGACGCTACTGCACGAGGCCGTGACGAACGGCAGTGAGCTCCATTTTACGCCCCGATAGTGTCACGGCCGTGACTGATCATGTCCCAGGCCGTGACACTTACGAAAATCAGCATAAAAGCCCAAATTCGACCCAAAAAAGGGGATACTGACCAGATATCAACCATAATCTCTCCAGAGACGAAAGAAGAGCCAAAAGAACGCAGAATCACGTCCCGGAGCGCAGGAGACGGAGCAACGACGCAATCACGCCCAATTGATCAAAGAACGAAGATTCAATTCGCCAGTATTCAAGATCATGAGTCTTCCTTCTCTGTTCTCTAATTCTTTCATTGTTTTCCCATCTATTATGAGTAGCTAAATTCCCTGTGTGTTTGGGATTAGATGAACGCTAGGTTATTTTGCAATTACGAGATATGTTATCGTGACTCGTGTTTATGACTATTTATCTATCTATGAAATTGTTTCGTCGCTTTAATATGTCTATGTGTTAAAGTGATCGTGTCGAAAATCGTTTACGGCGACAGCTAAACAACGATTAGGCCGTTCGTAGAAGATAGGATTCGAGTATAGGGCGAAAGCAAATACTCGATCCTCGCTTTAGTAATACTGCACTTTAGATCCCCGCGAGCGTTTAGTGCGACAGCAAATTCGTTAGCGGGTAGGAAATTACTGCGATCTAGTCAGAATCACGTAGGAATGATGATTTACTGTCGTAGGCGATATACCTAGCGGGAGTCGAATCCCGAGCACATCTTTATTATCTGAAAGCTCATTTACCAGTTTTAGGCGTATTCTCCTAGTTTCTCGTTGATTTAGGAAATAATCCGTTAGGATAATTCGTAACACCCTCTGCGTATTTCATTTAGGCTAAATATCGAGTCGATAGGTTAATACTAGTACTTAGTTTATTCCTGGTGTTCGATACTCGTTTACTCACTTTACTGCACTATAAACGATAGGTCCAATGCCTATCGCACGTCGGTGATAGTAATTAGGTATACATTTTATTTTATCACTTGTCGCACTTGCACATTACACCACGTGTCGATCAAATATCCTAAGCTCCCTTATCATTTTCCTAACGATCTGATGCAAGGTGAGTATCAAACCAAGAATCACTAGGTAAGACAAGTAATTGATGTGTGATTCACTCGAGAAGTAGATCCAAAGAGTGGAAAACGGAACAAGGCTTGAATCCTTACGCATGTAAAGTGACTTTGTGTCTAGTGGAACAATCAAACGACCTTTTAGACACAAGAATGCGACTTAGACTGACAATATTAAGCAATTAAATCGATCGTATGTCTGGGTAAAATTCTTAGTGACTTTAGATCGTAGCATCCTAACGGATTTCGTCATACCCCATTATATTATATATATATATTTTTTTATTTTTTATTTTTATCACGCAAGGTAAGGACAAATAATCATAGAAAACACATAGAATAGAGCATGTGATAGCATAGAAGATCAGGTAATGCACGTATTACGGAAGATTCAGCATGCCTAATTTTCCGACAAGGAATTGGAATCGTTTCTCATCCAAGGCCTTGGTGAAAATGTCGGCTAGTTGAAACTCCGTGTTCACAAAGTACATCTCTATCATGCCTTTTTCTACGTGATCTTTGATAAAATGATATCTAATGTCTATGTGTTTTGTGCGTGAATGATGAACAAGATTGCAAGTAATGGCAATTGCACTCTGACTATCACTATATATGGGTATATTAGTTAGATTGTACCCATAGTCGTGAAGCTGTGTCCGCATCCACAGCATCTGTGAGCAACAGCTGGTGGCAGCTACGTATTCTACTTCTGCCGTCGAAGTGGACACACAGTTCTGCTTTTTGCATGACAAGCAGACCAGCTTTTCACCTAGAAATTGAGCGCCACCGGATGTGCTTTTCCTTTTCATTCGGCAACCTGCATAGTCAGCGTCAGTGTAGCCGATAAGTTTGAAATTCGTACCCTTTGGATCCCATTGGCCAAGGGTAGAGGTGCCCTTAAGGTAGCGAAGAATTCTTTTGACCGCGAGCATATGGGATTCTTTGGGTTCGGCTTGAAAATGGGCACACAAGCAGGTGGCAAACATGATATTCGGTCGGCTCGAAGTGAGGTAGAGAAGAGATCCAATGATACTGCGATACAGTGTGATGTCGACCGATTTACCAGAGGGATCGGCATCCAACTTGCAGCTTGGTGACATAGGAGTGCTGAGAGGCTTGTTCTGGTCTTGATGAAACTTCTTCAGAATATCCTTGATGTATTTGTTTGACTGATGAAAATTTCATCATTGAGCTGCCTGACCTGAAGGCCTAAGAAAAATTGCGTCTCTCCCATGTGACTCATTTCGAATTTGCTCATCATGAGATCTCCAAACTTCTTGCAGAGCCGAGGATTTGTTGATCCGAAGATGATGTTGGACGACCATCAGATCTTTGTCATGCCATTTAATGAAGAGGGTTGTGTCTATCGTTCCTCGTATGAATCCAGACTTCACGAGGAAATCACTCAGGACATCGTACCAAGCACGTGGGGCTTGTTTTAGTCCATAGAGAGCTTTGTCCAAACGATAGACGTGATCGGGATGTTCTTGATCAACGAAACCTTCCGACTGAGCGACGTAGACTTCTTCTTTTAACATGCCGTTGAGAAAAGCGGTTTTAACATCCATCTGATAGACTTTGAAGTCTTTGTGAGCCGCATAAGCCAGCAGGAGGCGGATAGCTTCGATACAGGCAACAGGAGCATAAGTCTCGTCGTAGTCGATGCCCTCCTGTTGATTGTATCCCTTAGCTACTAGCCTTGCTTTGTTCCGGATCACTTCATCATCTTCATTTTTCTTATTCTTGACCCCATTTAGTTTCGACCACTGTTTTCCCATGTGAACCAAGGTCCACACTTGAAGACGTTCGAATTGATTGATTTCCTCTTGCATTGCAATTGTCCAATCCGGGTCTCGAAGTGCGTCTGCTACTTTGGTAGGCTCGTTTTGGCTCAGGAAGCAACTGAAAAGACTGTGTGACGATGTGTCCTCACACCATCCGAAGGATCGCCAATTATCTGATCGACCGGGTGACCTCTAGTCCACTTGCACTCATGAGGCAAGGCTGTAGTAGATGCGTCAGCCATCTGTGGATCTAGATTGCCTATAGTCTCCGATTGATCATTTGTCTGAGGAAGTTCCAATTCTGCACTTGGATCGAACGTCTCTGATGATACTTCCTCGAGGACCACTGTAGGTTCTTCGGTATTCTGTGCAAATCTGAATCGGGTGGGGTAGAGGTGTGAGATGAACTTGGTACATCGGTCTCGAACGGTGGAGAATCCACTGTAGGTGCAGTGGTGCATGACCGATATACTGGTTCGAAGAGAGAATCCAAATCGTCTATTGCAAGTCTCGTTGCTTCGTCTGTCATTGACTATGATGTTGTTGCCATCTTCTATTGGTTTTGTGCCAACACACCAGTGATTACGGGTTCTGAAATGTTGTCTTCAGAAGCCATCGGGTTGAGCACGGGTCCTGAACTGATTTGAGCAGGAACCATCGAGTTAGGCACGGGTCCAGGACTGAGTTGACCAGAAGCCATCTCTGCCACTTCGTGAAAAGTGATATTATAGCTTTCCCTAATAGTTCGGTTGGACTTGATGTATACTCGGTACGCTTTTGATGTTGAAGAATACCCGACAAATGTAGCTTCGAATGCTTTAGGGTCGAACTTTGCACGTTGTTCTCGGTCGTTCACCACAAAGCACTTGCACCCGAAGACTTTAAAGAAAGAGATATTGGGCACTCTATTATTCACAATCTCGTACGGAGTCTTGTTGAACCGTTTGTGAACCACCGTCCTGTTTTGAGTAAAACAAGCGGTATTGACTGCTTCAGCCCATAGAAAGTGTGGAAGTCCCGATTGGATCAGCATTGTACGAGCGGCTTCCACTAGTGTTCGATTTTTCCTTTCTTTGTTGAGGTGTTTTGGCGGCTGAAAATTGTTGACTTATTCCAAGTTTTTGATAAAACTCACTGAGGTGGTTGTTTTTGAACTCAGTGTCGTTGTCTTTTCGAACAACTTGAATAGTCTGTTGCAGCAGATTTTGAGTTGTGTTCACAAAATTGATTATCAAGTCACCGGTCTCATCTTTCGTTCGAAGGAACTTTGTCCACGTGTAGCGATAATAGTCATCTACAATCACTAGGACATACTTTCTTCCATTGATACTCTGAGTCTGCATCGGACCACAGAGATCCATGTGAATTAGTTCCAATGGTCGAGAAGTAGACGCAATTTGCTTGACGTGATGAGATGCTCGCTTCATTTTTCCTAGCTGACATGCCGAACAATGATGCTCCCTTTGTAGTTGTATAGTTGGAAGACCCTGAACCAACTTTTTCGTAGAAAGACGTTGGAGAGCTTTCATGTTTAGATGAGACAGTCGTTGATGCCATAGGCTGTTCCTCTGTAAGTCTATCTGAGAAATGAGGCATACAGCTGTCGAGGGCCGCACGGACGTCAGGTTGATCGTGTAAAGATTGGATCTCCGAAGTCCTTGAAGGAGTTCAGTGTCCTGACTATCCAAAATTCTACATCGGTCAGCATGGAAGACCACCTGGAAGCCTTTGTCACAGAATTGGCCTATGAACAAGTTATGGCGGAGGCCTTCGACGTATGAGACATCTTTGATGGTCAGATTCTTCAAAATGATATCCCCAAGTCCTAGAATCGGGGCTGAATTGTTGTTCCCAAATTTGACTATGCCATTTGGTCGGTCTTTGTAGTTGCTCAGCAGCTCTTGTTTACCAGTCATGTGTGTGGAGCAACCAAAGTCGAGGTACCACACATGATGGATCTGCAAAAACAATTTAGAGAGGTTTAGGTACCCACTTAAGCATGGGTCCTCTCAGATTAGCAGATTTAATTTTAGGTTCAGATATGACTCCTAAATCTATTTCTGGAAGATTCTTAATAACCCGTTGCACTTTTGGAGAAGTGAGTTTGGGTTTTGCCTCTGTAGGAGGCTTGGCCCTTTTGGCTTTTGTCGTCCTAGGCGGAGATTTAGGAACCCATTTGGGTGGAACCTTACAGGGAAGGTTAATTTCAGCTCGTCCAAATGCCTTGGAAGGTTTGACTGAGGAAAAGATCTTTTCTTGTGATAGTCTCCTAAGGTGCTTGGGGGATTTAATTTCTACGGGATACCTTATGTGAGTACAGTCATGTACGGCGCCATAAGCCTTCTTTATGGCTGGATCTTGTTTCCTACGATTTTTCCTTTTGGTATTTGTGTCAGAATGATTAGTAGTAATTTTCGATGTAGAGCCTATTTCGGGATTTTCACTTTAGGCTGAAGTGAGCACGTAGAAGCAATTATTTTGAACGTAGAAATGGCTCTTTTATTACTACGAGTGTCTTTTATTTCGACAGAAGGAATAACATGTTCAGAAATATTTAAATCTACACGCTCCTTCTTTATTTTAGGACTAGACACTCTCGCCTTCGTAGTCGGTGCTGGCTCTACGCTCCTTGTGGACGTAGGTGAAGTAAAATTAGTCTTAGCACGTTTAACAGAATTATTAATGCTCTTTTGATCTTTCGAAGGCGATTTTTCTATTTTCACGCTTTTTATGATAGCGTGTGGGGTAGTTTGGGAGGACGAGGAAGCCTTGAGATTTTCCATCTCCTTATAGAATTTTTTCTTTTCAGCTTCGAAATTCTCTCTTTCTTTGTCTAGTTTTGCCTGTGACTCCTGTTTTATGATAGGGGGTTTGTGGAGAGAATTTTGATAATTGACCTTTTTGACTTCCTCGTGGTATTCTTGAGAGTCCGGAGGTAGAACTTGAGCTAATTCGCTGACAGGTGTTAGAGTAGGTTTCCTATTTTTGTCCTTTTCAATTAGTTCATTGTAGTCAAAGGGGATCTCAGGCCCATGTGAGGCTTGTTTGATGGATGAATCAAATGCATTTTCGTACGTCGATTCCGTAATGTTCCTAAGAGAGGTTGCAGCTAAACCCATTGTTAGGATATTTAATTGATTGTGTCAATAGTTTAAGTCTTGTGATTAATTTTGTATTAATCTATTAACTTGGGCTTTAATGTAATAATTTTATTATTAGTGATTGGGCCTTAATATACCTAGGGTTAATGTGGTATATAAGGTTTTACCAACTCACTTTGAAAGCTAATCAAAGATTAAGAGGCAAACCCTAATTTTCACACACTACACACACTAAAAGGTGAGAAACTCTCCCTTCTTCATTCCATTTAGCCTCTTTGATTCCTTGTTTGGTGCATTTCGGGACCAACAAGTGGTATCAGAGCAAACGTGGATCGATCTTCACTGATTTGAATCCAGTTTCGTTCGATTCCAAGAAAGATCAAAGGTGTTTTTGGATAAAAAACCACTTTCGGGCATTTTGAGTTCGTTTTGGGGTGTTTATGCTTTGTTGTTGTGTTTAAAACCTTCCCCCAGATCGATTCTATGCCTAAGATGTTTTTAAAACACTTTTGGATCAGTTTTAACGAGTTTTGAGCAAGATTGAAGCAAAAACTTTTCAGAAAAGGACATCTCGGCCATTCTCTGTTTTCGGTCGATTTGACCTACTTTTTGTTGTTTTTAGCTCACAAATCGGTCGATTATGTGTTTAGGAAAGAATTTCTGAAGTTTAGGATCAAGTGAGCGATTTTGGTTGAGATTTGAGCAAGAACGGGACGTTTTTCTGGGAAATCGCGTGAAAAGCAATGGAACAGTACTAACCTGTTCTTGACCGCGAAATTCTGAGCTTGAACGTTCAAGTCCGCGAATTTTTCCACGTCCGCGAAAGTCGATCCCGAGAATTTTTAATCCGCGAAATTCTCCTTCATACTACATTTTTCGCAACTCTCTACTTTCAAAATCTGAGAATTTACAATCCGCGAAACTCTCCTTTACACAACATTTTTCGCAACCATCTACTTTCAAAATCCGAGAATTTCCAATCCGCGAAACTCTCCTTTTTACTACATTTTTCGCAACTTTCTACCTTCACAATCCGAGAATCTTCAAAACCGCGAAACTTTCACTTCCACTACATTTTTTCGCAACTGCCTACTTTAAGATCCGAGAATTTTAAGCCGCGAAACTCTCACTTTTACAGCATTTGTATTTCGCAACTGTTACTTCCTATATCCGAGAAACTTTTTATGCGAAAAATCTTATTTCAAGAATTTATTCAAACAGCAAAATTTCCTCTTGCGAAGATTTAAAGTTTTCAACGTGCGAAATTTCTACAACTTGCGTAACTTTCTACGAAGCTTTAAAAATTCTCAACTTACGAAAATTTTCTTAACGTGCGAAATTTATTACGTGCGAAACTTTCTTACGAAAGTCTTATAACTTGCGAAAAACTGTTTGCGAAACTTTAGATTCTCAACTTGCGAAAGTCCTATAACTTGTGAAATTCTCTTGCGAAATTTTAAAATTCTCACCTAGCGGACTCTTTTTTTTCTCTCGAAGTTTTCTTGCGAAGAAATTCAAAAAAAAATTCTCAACTTGCTAAACCTTTTGCGAAATTCTTCAAATTGAGAATTTTTCGAACGTATTAATTTCTTCTAAGGTTAAAATTTTCTCGGGTTTAGATCTTTTCTAACATATTTAAAATTTGATCCGTTCACTTTAATCCCATCTCAAATATCGGTTTTTAAATTTCTAGAACTTCTCCTAATTTCTTGATACATTTCCGTTCATACATTATCGACCGTCACACACGATCACTTAGCTCTAGGAAATTCTTTAAACGATTTTCTTCTCAAAACCCTACACATTAAACTCGTATTTTTCATCTCGTTCGTTACTAACTTTCTTATCTATTCAAGATCAAAACCACGGACGATTCGACTGCACCAACCATGTCTACCACGAATGACATCTCCATAGTGGGCTCCGACACCAGGCCTCCGATGCTGCGACAAGGTGACTACAGCATATGGACGAACCGGTTCCTCACATTCATCAGGAACAAAGGCGCACCACTCTCTCAATACCTTCTGGACTCCATCTTCAACGGCCCAGCACAGTTCTGGACAATCATCCCTGCACAACCAAACGCAAATCCTCCCATGGATGAACGTCGCACTCCAAGAGGTCCCATCAATGAGGATGAACTGGGTCGCGTACAGGCCGACGAGACTGCCAAAGGATACCTCTTCCAGGCTTTGGGAAATGAGGTCTACGGTCACGTTGAGTGCTGCACAACTGCCAAGGAAATATGGGATGAACTTGCAGAAATTATGGCAGGCACAACTGAAATCAGCGTGTCTCTCGCAGTATGAACATTTCCAGGCCTATGAAGGAGAGGAACTGCGTGACACATACCTCCGATACTTGAAGGTCATCAATGAACTCAAAAAGGCCAGGATCTCGAGGGACAAATTCGACATCAACAACCGCTTCCTTGGTAGCCTCAAACCACACTGGGGCAATGCAATCGTGATGATGATTCAGAGTAAGGACCTCTCCAACACTTCCATCCATGCACTGTATGACAGTCTGTCTGCCTATGCTCCTTACGTGCAACCTCAGTCCACCAACACTCGAGTCGACCCACTGGCACTCCTCTCGAACAAAACCAATGAACGATCTTCGACCACTAAGACCAAACAGAACAAAGGAAAGCTACCAGCTGTTGTATCTGACACCCCTTCAGGATCCGAAGCCGATACAGAATCAGATGAAGAAGTTCGTGACATACGCAAGCAACTAGCAATGCTCACTAAGTTGGTCTCAAAGAAGATCGGGAAAAAATCCTCATCCTCCTCCAATCGCCAAAGAACCTATAGCGGCACCAAAAAGACCACTCCCACAGAGGAAACTAAGCCGACAAAGAAAGCAGAGGACTCCGCATCTCAAAAGTCTGTAAAGTGCTTTCGGTGTGGAATGTCAGGCCACTTTGCCAAAGAATGCCATGCCCCACGCGTGAAGGACTCTGGCTACTATGACCGTAAGGCCAGAATGACCCGCAAAATGGGAAGTGGGAAAGCTCTACTCACTGAAGAAGCTGAATGGGTGACGACACATCGGAAGACGAGGAGCCTAAGGATGAAGATTGCTGCATGGCAAGGTTGGTCGAACAGGACGAGGACGAGGAGATGGCTGACCACGGAGCGAACACAGCTAAGACTCCCACCAACACCGAGTCTGAGGTACGAATCTCGCAACTCGATGATGTGTTTAGTCACCGAAACACCATTAAGAAACCCACCGTAGACGCTAGGGACTATGATGAACTTAGGCTAAAATTTGAAACAAACTATGCCTTACTTAGTTTAAAAGTAGAGGAGCTAGCTTGTGCAAACGAACGTCTAGTGGCCTCCGAAGCATTAGTCAAACGTCTGCAAAGCAAGAACAAACAAAGTGAGACTAAGGTTAAGGAAACTACTCTAGCCATCAGTTCATGTGAAACCTCTCGCCTCCTGACGGCCTCCCAATATGAACTGCTTACGAAGGAAAGAGTTAGGCTATACCGCAAGATAAAAGAACTTGAAGATCAGCTACACCTCAGGAAAAAGGCCGCAGACATCTTATGCCTATTGAACCAACCAGTTGAACGGAATTCTACAACGCTCGGATGGGAATCGGCCTGGCCAGCAACTGTGATCCAACGCCACAAATTGTCAAAAGGTATAACATGTACAGTACATCGTTCCTGAAAACGAGGAAAGGAACTCCCTCACAGCTCATGCCGTTTGTAAGATCCTCCTCCGGTGTTCTTTCGGAAGAAAAGAGGGAACAGAACATTCTCTGGGCAGAAATCGCGTACGACTACACAGAGTTGAATGCTAGTGATAAGACTAAAAAACCCTCACTCTCTGAAGACATCAAGTCTCAGTTCCCAACCGAAGAACAGGAAATCGCTTTCCGAGAAGCTCTCTCTCGCATCTATGTCCCAGAGAAACTTCTGACCATAGCAGAACTAGAACGAACCATAGACGTAGAGCGGAAAGCCTTTGCAAAAGAGCGAGAAGATCTACTTTACAAAATCTTTACCCTAGAACAATCTCTCAATACGAACAAACCTTCTACGTCGAGTCAAGTACCCGATTCTCAAACATGCAAATGTAAGAGGACGGCGAAGATGACTCCTGAAGCTGACACAAATTCTAACACTAACTCGCATATTCTTATGGATACAGGGAATGTGAGTTCGACATCTCTGGATGGGAGTTCGTATCAAATAAAGGAGAATCCGCTCTTCGATGACAAGAAGAAAAGATCATCATATATTCGTCTTTCCTCTCTATGTACTGAATCCCAATGTCCTAAGGTCGTAGACAATTATATTGCCAAAACTTATCTTTCTTTTACCAAACTTATGTCTATGTGCTGCTGCGATGATTTTGTTCTTCCACGCTTTCATGAATATGACACACATGAACATGCAACACTCCGACCACGCAAGCGAACCTCCTCCACGACGTTCATGAAATCTCCCATCTCGCCTAAACCGAAGGTTAAGCGCAAACGTCTCTCGTCATCAAACGCAAACTCACCGACTACTCGCAAGCCAAACGCAACCAAAACCGAAGCACGAAAACAACAACCACATGCCCCATGGCGATACATGTATAAGACACCATACATGCAAGCACAAGTTAGGAAAATATGGGTTAGAAAGACAGTAGCCTCACATCATCAAACAACTGACAAAGGGAAAGCTAAATTAG